>JARQOC010000006.1:60739856-61339856 GCA_033576535.1 Allobates femoralis | reverse complement strand
CAGATGCAGTCAAGTGGGGACATCTTGTGAAGTTTTTTTTTTAAAGGTTTGCTTCCAGATTTCATTAATAAAGTATATTTGAAATCTGATTATAATCACTTGCTCTGCAATATTATTAAATAAAAATTTAAACAGCTCTTAGGTTTTAACCCTTTTTCCTTCTATCTAATGCAAAGCAGCACAAAGACCCTAAATAGGGTTACATTACAGCCTGCTAGGCAGCAAGTCCAAGTCAGTGGGTAACTTCCCTTACTTGGAATGACAACTGCCTTTGTTCTCCAAAGTATGGCCCCAGTTCCCACTTTTTATCATACATCTGGACAGGAAGTAATGACTCCGCTCACTCTAGGTCTCCTCCTGGATCTGGTATCACGGGGGTCTTCTTCAGGATCTGGTATCATGGCGGTTTTCTTTGGGATTTGGTATCACAAGGTCTTCTCCAGGATCTGGATGCTCTATGGTCTCTTCTAGCAATGGTGGCTGTAAGCCCACCTTGCTGCTCACACAAACTTCTTGTTACAGGTTCTGACACCATCTCCTCTCCTTCTCTTCTCTTCTGGGCTTTTATAATTGATTGTCACTGTCACCTGACCAGGGGGTGGTTCTTATCTGCTCCCTAGGGGACATATATTTCACCCTTGGTTCCTAATGTGATACTTCTTGTCGATGTTGGTTAACATATAGCAACATCTGCCACCACAGCTCTGTTATTCACTAACTGCACCTTCTTACAGTGTCCTACTAGACTACAGCCTTAGAAGGAATCCTATAGGATGATTTTATGAATGAACCTATAAATGGAGGATTTGCTATACTCAATCATTTTGTGAACAAAAAGCATACCAAAAATATTACACACAAAGCTCAAGGTGGTGTTCTGCTGCAGTTTACGCTCTGAGCCTGTTTCTGCATCTCAAATAGCTGCTGTCTCCGAGTTTATCTTCTTGATTGACAGGCAGAAAAGTTGAGGAAAATTTTATGCGAGGTGAAAAACAGACTTTCCTTCTTGAAAGTAAGAGGGTTTGACAGGTGATGACTGGCTCCTATTGAATAAAACAAGGCAGCAGTGGCCACATTTTCCAAAGGCCAAAGAAGAAATTGAACCCTTCCGTGCTGACTGGATTTATTTTCCCTTAAAATACCCCCAAAACTCAGCCAAAACATTACATAATCTGGAATTTAAAGTTGCGTTTCCCAATGTTAAATTTGTAAGCTTCAATTATGACCTGTCGATTATAACACTGTTCACCATATCTACAGCGGATGAGCGAGTCGATGAAATTTAGACAGGAAATTGGATTTGTATCTAAATTATTCAATCCGACTCAAACATCTTATTAGACTTTGGTGTATATATAATAAATTTAAGGGGAAAAAATTAAAAGATTAACTCCCTTCATTTGAGCTCTCAACCTTCACACAGCCCTCTGCTCTCGGTCTTCTTCATGCCAAGGGTCTTGTCAGATCTTTGGTGCCTTTTGTGCCACTAAGTAAAGTGACATTAGGCCTCAAGTCACATGCATCTCGCTGTGGACTGATTGATGTCTCAAGGCCTTGAAGGAACTGAAGACCCAATGGGACTCGTGATTTCAAGTAGACCAGTGTCCTGTAAATAAGACTGAAACCAGAATTATCAAATTTGGAGCTTTGTGGATAAGGTGAGGGCTTGGGAGAGTTGTGTTAAGGGCTTTAAAAAGTTTTAAATATGATTACACTTTTTGAACTAGAGTAGTTTTGATTGCAAAAAATGAGATTCAGGTACATAAGTCGTCTTAAGGAACTTTTTTCAGTTTGGACCCCTAGAGCTCTAAAGTGACACCTTTTCATGTGTAACTAGGCATACATAAAGTATTTTTCTTGGGGTGGATTCTATTTTGATGCAATTTTTCATACTACGCAGGTTAAGTATTCCTGATCCTGCTACACATCAGATGGGTGCATGTTGAGTTATACTGCCGGCACCCACCCTCTAACCACTTATCTGGATACGGCACTAATTACTACTGTTTTACCATTTTTTATATTTTTTGTTTTCGTTTTGCCACGTTTGAGAAAATTCTATATTTTCTTTCTAAATCAATAAATATAAAAATCAGAAAGCATAGAAAGAACGAGCGGCACTCACCGGGGGAGGTCTAACATCTCCGCTCACGCTCCCTGCAACCCTTGTGTATTCTAGGGTGAAATAAAGCTGCGTGATCATCCCGCGGTGAGTGCCGATCGTTCCTGCTGTTATCTGAAGTAACGGTCTGTGTCCTGTAGAGCGTGCAATGCCGATTCACTACTCATCATCATGTAGCAGATTGCATATAACCACTAGAGGATTTAAAAGAGGTGGTGCTCGGTTTCTCTCCTTTATTTGATTAACATATAAATATCTATGCAACTTGGCATTGTTGGAATGAAACCGACCCGAGACTCTGTTTTTTTCTGTACAATGAACACTTAAAAACAAAAAAAAGAGCAAAATTGCATTGTTTTTCATCATTGTACCACACATAAAAAAAATTTCAGAACATTGAAAACTACTCATCCTTCAAAAACAAGCCCTCCTATGGCTATGTTGGTGGAAAAAATAAGAGTGGAGGAAGGGGAGGAAAGATCAAAAGAGCAAAACTGAAAATTTACCCGGTCGGGGAGCATTTCTCGGTGACACTATAAAAAGTCTGATTGTAGCCCGTGCCTTAATCCTCACTGTATTTTGGTCTATAATTTCTTGCTGTGTGACTATCACAATCTGTTTTTAGCTGGAAAATCTCTTGACATTTACGTAGACTAAGGGATTCGAGATGAGCAATCTAATTGCCAGCTGCTCATTAACACATCAAGTCTTCCCAAAATTATGGTAATCGATAATACTTTTGGAATGGAGAAACGTCTTATCTTAGACTTTTTTTATTACTTGGCAATCAGTCACCTGCTACTAAATAATTAGGAGCCGGCCAACAGCCTCATTTATGTAATTAACTTTTGTCTGCAACGCCCCTCGAAATGTATCGGGTGGTCAGCAATCCACTGAAGACATAAAGATCTGCCTCCATGGACCAAATTCTGACTTAACTTTTGAGCTTTGTTTTCTTAAGAAATAATTATTAAACTCAGATTTAGGCTGCCTTAGACTTGCAGATGCCTCCGCAGCGTTTTGCAGAGGCATCTGCAAGTATCTGCATGCAGACCGCGGCCTCTATGTTTATAATGGAGCGCACGGCGGTCTGCAGATGTTGCAGACCGCCGTGCAGCTCTCATTGCCCGCCATTAGTGATCTGTGCGCAGGCGGATGCCTGCGTACAGATCACACACTCTCGTCCGCACCAGGGATGATGTTGCGTCCCTGGTGCGGGCGAGAGTGTGTGATTTGTGCGCAGGCATCCGCCTGCGCACAGATCACTAATGGCGGGCAAGTGAGAGCGCACGGCGGTCTGCAAGCATCTGCAGACGCCGTGCGCTCGATTATAAACATAGGGGCCGCGGTCTGCATGCAGATACTTGCAGATGCCTCTGCAAAACGCTGCGGAGGCATCTGCAAGTCTGAAGGCAGCCTAAATGATGTTGAAAATAATCCCTGAAGTTTTGGAGAAGACTTAATGTCGAGCTGTAATCTACAGCTCCACTCATTTTGGATACTAGTTTAGTAGAAGTTTATTTTTCTTTAATCCTACAATTAGGTTGCATTAAAATAAAGCACTTTTGTATTCTCTTCAGAAGGGTCACCTTCATATTTTTTTTATTAAGAAAAAACAAAACAAAATTAGTCATCTTTAGTTTTGAAACTTGCCATTGGGGCTTTTTTTTTAGAATTGTTCTTCCTTTGCTTTCACGGATGTTTTCACCAGGCTCTTTGTCATCAGAGGCTTTCAAGGATTACAGTGACAGGTTACAGCTCGGTTTACACCTGATAATGTGACACACGGAATACAGTGAATCCAGGACACCGGGCATGGGTTGGATCCTCTTTTACATGTCAAAGGTAGTGGTGGCTATGCCAGACACCTGGCACTCCGGCAGGGCAAAGTATATGGGTTTGGATGTGCAAGGGTTATCGCTTCCTTATTACTGACCCCTCTCTGTAATTGTGTTTAGTGACGTTACCCTGTGGTGCTGGTGTGGTGGAGGGAGACAGGAGAGCCAGGAGAAACATTAACAGTAAATGAGATGAATGTTACTTGATTAGCAGCACTGGGTTCCTGAGTTCAAATCCTACCAAAGACGACACCTGCAGGGAGTTTGAATGTTCTCCCAGTGTTTGCGTTGGTTTCCTCCGGGCACTCCGGTTTACTCCCACACTCCAAAGACAATACTGATAGATTATGAGCTCAAATGGGGACAGTATTGCTGATGTATGTGATGCGCTACATAAATGAATAAATATTATTAATATATAATTATTATTAGCAGCCACAAAGGAGTACAAAGCCATAATGGAAATAACATGCTCAGATGACACAGCTCCACAGACAGGCAGATAGCAACAGATTTAGGAAAACCAGTCACAGTGAGGCGTGATGACAGCATGTGCAGAAAGAGCCTATGCTGTTGACCATGAAATTACAAAAATGAGAGGCGCAATCTTGAATAATACCCGGTGGTCTAATGGGGATATATTGTTAGTGGCGGTAATCACCACTCACCTGGACTGGTTGTGCTGTCCGTGCACAACCACGGTGTCAGCGTGTAGCTGCTGATTCCTATGTATCACTCCAAGCATTGCCGCTCCCAGCCGCCTCCTCAGGTCACGTGTTCCACCTAGGTCTTCTAACCAGGGATTTCTCTGACATCCGGGCAGGTTCTGAGGACCTGAGAAAGACAGCAGGCCGCTGTTAAAACGCGCGTAGTGGACAAACCAGAATAAACAGGTCTACTTAAATTATTGGTATCTGCTTCTCTTTACTGAGCGCTACTAAATAATACCAGAATTACTGCCTTTCATATGCTGCTGACCAAGCTGACACAATGGAGGTTGATTTGCTTTATCCCGTAAAGAGGTATTCCTTAAGCAGACCCGAAGCTTTGGTTCTCTATAACCTTCATGTGTAGCAGTTCTTACTGCTTGCCTATTTTCTTTATGGGAGACCCCTTCTAGGTCCGTACTCCTGTGTCCAACAGCTTTGTATCGGGGAGGCTAAGGTGCTTTGCTGACCAGGGCATTCCATATGCCTCACATGGGTACAACTACACAGAGGTTTTACTGGTGCTTCAGGTCCATTTGATCCATGTAGCCCTCTAGAGCAAGGGTTAGAGTTCCCCTACATGTTCTTGTCTTATTAATTGGTCGAGCTCTAACTGCACACTCCTGGAACTCTAACTTGCAAAACTTACTGTTGTAACTTTTGTGCACTAAACTCCACCCACCCAAGTCATTCTCCTAGGCCGCCAACTAAGTGACGAGTTTAACCCTTGGCATACCTGTATGCTGCACACCATTTACAAAAACAGTGCAAAACCAGTCCTGGGGCATTACAATAGCACAGAATCCACCAATCATAATAGGTGATGACAACCGATCCTGTTCCCCCTCCCTTCACAATGCTCTTTTCAGGCGCTCAGAGGCTTCAATAGAAACGTTAGTCACAGACTATTCACTGCCATTATTATTATACATGTGGATTTCCTGAAACCATGTAAAAAATTGCAACATTTCTATTTTTTACTTGCAATATAGATTATAACATGAATTTTTCTTTGTATTGTTAAATAATACATTGAACACAAAACCCTGATTTAATCAGTATGTCATTCTCTGATGATCACTTCCCTTTTAACTTAAAAATACTTCTCATTGGGGTATTTCTAAAAAGCAATGAGTTTTTTCTAAAACTTTAGAGGCCCTTTAAGATGAGAAATGCCCCCACAATATGCTCATGTGACACTGGAGGTCTGTGATTGCACAAAGATATTGACAATGATAGAAGTTGAGAATGAAAGGTTGAATTCAGAATACAACTAAATGATCAAACACTGAGGACAATGATCCAAAATACTGCTTTTTTTTTGGGGGGGGGGGAGTTGGCGTTTGTGAAGATCACTGATGTCTGAATGAAACCTTATAATTATGTCTTAATTGCATTATAAATTCTGTTATCAGTGCACCCAAATGTGCGTAAACAACAGAAGTTGTGACATGTGAAATAATAAAAAGTAGGAACAATCTCCTGTTCTGGTTTTACATGAGGTTAACTTCTGCAGGGTTCAGGAAGTAGCCCCACTAGAGGGCATTATCTTAATAGGAACTCATTGGATTGGCTAGAGTGGGTTATATGTTAACCGCTTGTATAGCGTCATTAATTCTGCAGCACTTTACAGACAAGGGCTCATAATCTAAATCTTCTATCAGTATGTCTAGGGTGTGTAGG
Organism: Allobates femoralis; assembly: GCA_033576535.1. Lineage (NCBI taxonomy): Eukaryota > Metazoa > Chordata > Amphibia > Anura > Aromobatidae > Allobates > Allobates femoralis. The sequence goes on along the minus strand of JARQOC010000006.1, from coordinate 61,333,506 downwards.
AGTAAAGCGGGAACTCGGAGGAAATCCACGCAAACACAGGGAGAACATACAAACTCCTTGCAGATGTTGTTCTTGGTGGGATTTAATCTAAGGAACCTAGCGCTGCAAAGCAACAGTTCTAACTGCTGAGCCACCATACAGTGCTAACCACTGAGCCACTCTACAATGCTAGCTGCTTAGATGACATGCAGTACTAACCACTGAGCCACCGTACAGTGCTAACCACTGAGCCACCATACTGTTCTAACCACAGAGCCACCGTACAGTGCTAGCCACTGAGCCACTATACAGTGCTAACCACTGAGCCACCGTACAATGCTAGCTACTTAGACGCCGTACAGTACTAACCACTGAGCCACCATACAGTATTAAACACTGAGCCACCATTCAGTTGCTAGCTGCTGAGCTACAGTATAGTGCTAATCACTGTGCCACTGTACAGTACTAACCACCGTACAATGATAACCAGTGTGCCACCGTACAATGATAACCACTGTGCCACCATACAGTGCTAACCACTGTGCCACCTTACAATTATAGCCCTGAGCCAACGTACAGTGCTAACCACTGAGCCACCGTACAATGATAACCACTGTGCCACCATACACTGCTAACCACTGTGCCACCGTACAATTATAACCACTGAGCCACCGTACAGTGCTAACCACTGAGCCACCGTACAGTGCTAACTACTGAGCCACCGTACTGTGCTAACCACTGTGCCACCATACAGTGCTAACCACTGAGCCACCGTACAGTGCTAACCACTGAGCCACCATACAGTGCTAACTACTGAGCCACCGTACTGTGCTAACCACTGTGCCACCATACAGTGCTAACCACTGAGCCACCGTACAGTGCTAACCACTGAGCCACCGTACAGTGCTAACCACTGTGCCACCATACAGTGCTAACCACTGAGCCACCGTACAATGATAACCACTGTGTCACCGTACAGTGCTAACCACTGAGCCACCATACAATGATAACCACTGTGTCACCGTACAGTGCTAACCACTGAGCCACCGTACATTGATAACCACTGTGCCACCGTACAGTGCTAACCACTGTGCCACCATACAGTGCTAACCACTGAGCAACCGTACAATAATAACCACTAAGCCACCGTACAGTACTAACCACTGAGCCAGCCACCATACAGTGCTAACCACTGAGCCACCATATAGTGCTAACCACTGTGCCATCGTACAATGATAACCACTGAGCCACTGTACAATGATAACTACTGAGCCACCTTGCAGTGCTAACCACTGAGCCACCATACAGTGCTAACCACTGAGCCACCGTACAGTGCTAACCACTGAGCCACCATACAATGATAACCACTGAGCCACCATACAGTGCTAACTACTGAGCCACCGTACAATGATAACTACTGAGCCACCATACAGTGCTAACGACTGTGCCATCGTACAATGATAACCACTGAGCCACTGTACAATGATAACTACTGAGCCACCTTACAGTGCTAACCATTGGCCTTTTGTAGGTATCACTTGGAAAGAGATCAAAGGTTTAACAGGCAAACAGTTGTACTTTAAATCTTCCATATTTTTAGTTTAGCATATGTGTTTCCTATTATTGTCCAAATCATATATGCTACTACTAGTTTTGGACATTTAATGCGCAATAAAAATCATTATAAAAACTTTTTTTTTTCTATTTCATTATTCAGTTTTACTAACATTTACACATTTATTGCTCATATACACGACCATTTTCTCTCTATCTGAGAAAACCAGTGATTATGCTAATCAGCCTCTGATCTGAGTGGGATCAGTTTATCTTGGAGGTGGAGAGAAAAAAATAAAGTTCCTTCTACATCTACATTCTGTCTGTGAGTATTGGGCCACACTTGGATGTCATCAGAGTGCAGTCCGAGTTTTCTCCACAGGCCCATAGGCTTGCATTGCTAATTTCAATACAACAATTGGATCTCGATTAAACATCGACCTTTTTTTATTTTTTTATTTATTTTTTACTTGAACCACTCAGACTGAGGAGAAAAAAACAGACGTACACAGTCCATAGAATCTTATAGGAAAAAATCTGATGTGCACCGCCCATAGGATATAATAGGTCTGACTGTTCTCCGTGAAAACAACGGATAGCACTCGGACAAGAAAATTGGTCATGTGAGAGGCATCACTGAATTCTGTATTGCAACCCTTACAGCATGCTGTCTTCAGATTACATAGCAAAAAGATATTGCCAGATTCCCTTTAATGTAAATTTTTCCCACAAAATTCTGTGCTGATGATCTAAAAGTAAAGTGATAAATACTCCATTTTCATCTGCATAGAAGTAGATCTTAAGAGGTTGCTGAATCCTTAAAGGGGCTATCCGGTAATTTTTACATTTTTACTATGGGTCTATGATCTAATGGACAGGTAGGTAGGTGCTAAGTAACTGCCTGTTGTGCTCAGCAGTGGTCTTCAGTGGTACATATTGGTCAAATCACTCCTGCCAGCAATTCAGCGGCTTCTGCTGAAGTCAAGGTGACAGAGCAGCGGCTTCTTTTCTGCTCTAGTATGTTGATAGGACATGATTGCCAACACCGTGCTGATTGACAGCCAGCTCCCTGCTGTCTAACTGCAAGAAGCATGACACTGGCAGTCACATTCTGTCAACAGACCAACCCAGATGAAGAAGAGCTGCTCTGTTGACGTGGAGCAGCTGAATTGCCGCCAAGAGCGGTCAATGACAGCTCCGTGCTGATGCCTGCTACAACAGAGAGGTAGTTACCTTTGCTAGCAACTACCTGCCTGTTGGTTTAAAAACAAATTAGTTCCAGACAACCCCTGTAAAGGGACTCTGTTGGCACAGATTGGCTACACCTGCGCTTGTACTATGCAGTCTATCATTTAAAGGGAACCAACCACCCCAAATGACCCTCCCGGACTGTTAATATGGGTCCCTACACCCAGCACACACATTTGCTGCAAACGTTTTTGCTAAAAAAAACTGTTTTGTAGAAGTGAAGAATTAGCTTTGTAAAGTTTATAACATTAGGACGAGTGGGCGTAACTTAGCTTGTTCTACAGCCGAGATTCATCTGCCAGTCATCTTACTGTCCCCATCGCTGCAGTAAAGTCCAGCCCTTTTTTCAACGTCTCAGGCTGGTGCATGGGATCTCATGCCCGTGCACACGTCATCAGCTAGAGCCGGGTCACGAGCACACGCTCTGACTTCCTGCGCTCAGCTGTGGAAGTCAGAGCGTGTGCTCGTGACCCGGCTCTAGCTGATGACGTGTGCACGGCCATGAGATCCCGTGCACCAGCCTGAGACGTTAAAAAAAGGGCTGGGCTTTACTGCAGCGATGGGGACAGTAAGATGACTGGCAGATGAATCTCGGCTGTAGAACAAGCTAAGTTACGCCCACTCGTCCTAATGTTATAAACTTTACAAAGCTAATTCTTCACTTCTACAAAACAGTTTTTTTAGCAAAAACGCTTGCAGCAAATGTGTGTGCTGGGTGTAGGGACCCATATTAACAGTCTGGGGGGGTCATTTGGGGTGGTTGGTTCCCTTTAAGTGCATCTTCCGACCTACTTATTTTTACATCTGTCCACAACCCTCCACCCCCTTTCTTTTATTGATGGTTCATTTAAATCTTGCCATAGGTGAACTATGTGCCTACACTTGGCTTGAATCGTCATTCTCGGCCGACAGTCCCTTTAAACAAACTCCGAAAATAAGTTTGAATTTTATAAAATAAGATTTACCGAATTTTATATTTTGATATTTACGTATGTTTTTTTTTGTTTCAACAGATGCATCCAGACACTTTTTGCATTACCCTTAGATTTGTTTCTCCCAATTCTGTAGAGTGGATGAACTCACCGGTCAAGCTTTGCATCTCCTGGAAGTGACATCTCCTCCCTCTACATGGCCGTACATTTGGTCTCCGTTTTCCTCCTGCTGACCCAGTGTCAGGCCGCTCCTTTTGACTACCCGCCTCCTGCAAATACTTTCTCTTTTGAGGCTCCTCTGATGGATGTAGCGGAAATCAATACCACAAGTGAGCCATACTCATTCTCTACTCAGCCTCCAGGTACAACTCGGCGAACACCGCAGACCATTATTATCGAGAGTCCGGAAAGGGGGGACCCGAGCTTTGCTGGAGATGTTAGACATTCACCCCAACATTGCAGTAGCTGCAACTGAAGTACATTTCTTTGACTGGGATGAAAATTACATCAAAGGGATTGAGTGGTACCGGAGTCTTATGCCATACTCATTTGAAAATCAAATTACTATTGAGAAAACGCCAGGCTATTTCACATCTCTGCAGGCACCGGAAAGGATTCATAGCATGAACAGCTCAATTAAATTGCTTCTCATTCTGAGAGATCCAACAGAGAGGGTCATATCGGATTATACCCAAGTATACTACAACAGACTTGAAAATCACAAGCCCGTACAACCCTTTGAGGGCATAGTGATTAAAAATGGTGCACTTAATACCAAATATAAGGCAATCCAAAGGAGCTTGTATGATGTGCATATGGAGAGGTGGTTGAAATACTTTAATTTGAATCAGATTCATATAGTAGATGGTAATACTCTAATAAAAACACCTCTGACTGAGTTACAGAAGGTAGAAAGGTTTCTCAATCTCCCTCCTCGAATCGTATCTTCAAATTTTTATTTTAACCAAACCAAGGGTTTCTACTGCATTCGAAGCGATGGGAGAGAAAGGTGTTTACACGAGTCCAAAGGCCGTCCTCATCCGGTGGTCAACGAGACGGTTCTGGAGCAGCTTTACTCTTACTTTAGAGAACACAATGACAGGTTCTACCAAATGGTCAATCAGTCTTTCGACTGGCACTAATACAGTATTATGTTAGGACTTCACAAACTTGAGAAAATGCTAAACTGTGAAAAACTGCACCATCAAAACTCAATGAAAAACTACATGGGATGTGAAGCATAACCCCACACTCTGTGATCAATAAGGCACTAACCCAGAAAGATACGTTGGATATCGTTTTGTTTACAAAATACGGAAGCCGAAGCGATTTCTTTGTGTTGTACATACAGATCTATGAATGCATTACTTTTTTTGCCCAATTTTTTGGTTTTCTTTGTGTGTAGATTAATATATACAGTATATCTAGGCCTTGTGCAGTTGAAATTGTTTGCAAAAAAAACCTTTGATAAATAACTAATCTTTGCTATGGTAATAAAAATGTTTCCTATAATGTGTTTAAATGGTAAAGTAACTAATTTTGTATAATAGCTATATGATTGTCTTTAAAATTTTTGGTTTTATTATTTTTTTATACAAAAAAAATCTTGATACAGGTTTTATGGTATAGTAATGGAATGTGAAGCACTTTGGTTAGTAGTTAGAATGAAAACTGTTCATTTTGTAACACTAGTACATAACATACAGCCCTTAAAAGGGAAGCGGCCATAACCGCACATACTGTTGACCTGCAGATATAGGGTTCATTTGTAGGTAAATAGCGTTCTAAAGGTCTGTGGCTGCCATACTGAAAGCCTGGCTACCGGGAGGAAATTTAAGTTTATCCCTTATATTTGTTCCTCCTGGAGGGCTCTGGCTTTCAGTCATAGAGGCGTGGCTTCAGTCCCCACTCAATAGAGAGCACGCCCAGCCACTGAATGACAACTGGCTCTGCATTGATGTCCTGAAATGACAGCTGTCGGTCAATGACCAATGTGTCCTTTCAGCCATTTCTCATTATATATTGAACAGTGACTGTAACCACAATGACACGCCTCTGTGACCGAAAGCCAGAGGAATAATGTTAATTTCCTCCTGGCCGAGCTTTCAGTATAGCAGACGCATATCATTAGAATGCTATCAATTTGCAGATTGACCACGTATCTGCAGATTATAAGCATTTGGGGATGTGACAGGTTCCCTTTAAAAGTGACTGTCCTTTCAACAAACTTTGTGCAATTCACTAGTACAGATGAAAAGATGAAGCTTTGTAATATATCTTTATCTGAGAAGTTTGCTTACTTTCCCCCCTTTATGAGACCCTTCACCCTAATTTCTGAACTTGTCATACACTCTGAAAAAACAGCTCATCTCCATCCTACTCAGACAAGACAGACTGCCTTGCTCACTCTGGTGTCATGTAGCACAGTCCATTAAATTGCGTTCAGGAGGAAGGGAAGAGAGGAAAAGAGGCAGATAGTTTGTGTGGAGCATACCAACAAGTCTTTTACCTAACTCCAGAGGTGGATTCTCATCCACACATCTTAGTACTGCTGTATATTGTCCTCCATGCTGCTGCTTCTTTATCCATTAAATAAGGAATTCCAAGTAGGGATCCCAGTCTATGAGCTGATATGTGTATGGGATGGTTATGGCTACTTTGGTCTCACATCTCTTTATTTTCGATTTGCAAAGTTAATATCTTGCATGTTCACCAGTCTTTCTACCCTACAGGTTCCAAGGCATAGAAAGGTCAGAAATAGAGTTATTCTTCATGCACAAACATATTCTGAAGACATGCTGCCCTTTAAGTCTGAGTTAACACTTTCCAGTGGCCTCATGTCTATGAAACAACAGCCATATACAGAGGGCGGGATTTTTTTAAAGGGATCCTGTCACCCCCAAAACACCTCAAAACCTATTAAAAGCTGTCCCTACAGCATAGTAACACTTACCCTACACTCCTTTTACCTCCTAAAAGCACCAAGTGAAATAGGAGAAAAATGTTATTATAGTACCTCATTATGGATGATAATGAGTGACTATGCTATTCATAGTCACTCATCCAGGCTCTCCCACTGCATGATATCACGCCTCCATAGGCGTGATCTCGGAATCTGATTAAAATGCGCGCCTCCCCGCCGCTCTCCTGTGTCTCGGCCGGCCTGTATTGGGGCTCGGTGACGCGATACGCGTCATTTCCGGCGCCGGGTGACGTATACACCCGCGCCGCTCTGTTAGCTTCAAAACGCGCACTGCGCGTGCGCCACACATGTTATTCTGAATAGAACCTTAGAAATATGTTTGTTGCCAAAAAAAACTTAAAAATCAGTGTAAAGTGAAAGAAATACAGCAATCTTGTATTTGGTGTCTGGATAGGATCCTAGTCCTTAATATCATTTGTAAAGCTATCCATCACTCACACAATGAGTTTTTGAACACATTACGCTTGTATTTTCTTGGTCCAAAAATTATGTAAAAATTGTGGCGTTTCAGTTATGCATTATGTGACAGATGTCACAATTTGGGGTTGATACCTTTTAATGGCCAACTGAAAAGATGGTAAATAATAGCAGCTTTTGACATTCTAAGATCTCTTCATCAGGTTAAGACCCTTTTCATACTGGCGTTTTTGAAAAAATGTGGCAGATGCGGCAGAATTACCGCATCTGCCATATCTTCCACCTAAAGGTCTCACTTGTGGCACCAATCCGGCAAGCCCCATGCATTGTCTATGGGGCTTGAGGTCGGGTGCGGCAAGTGCAGTTTTGACCGATTGCAGCAGATGCAGCGTTTGCGGCCGCGAAACAAAATGTAGTCAGCAACGTTTTGTTTTCGCGGGCGCAACTGCCGCATCTGCCTCAACCAGCAAAATCTCACTTGCCACAAGCCCCTTAGACAATGCATGGGGCTTGTTGGATCGGTGTAGCAAGTGCGGCCGTTAGGCGGAAGATACGGCAGATGCGGTAATTCTGCCGCATCTGCTGCATTTTTTCAAAAACGCCAGTGTGAAAGGGGCCTAATAATGACACAAATTCTGAACATACAAACCTATGTACACACAAATGAGGGGCTGGATAATACAGTAAATAAACCAGGTGGGGTTAAGCATAACACAGAACGGTCAGAGTTAGGAGTGGGGAGAGTAACTTGCCAGTAAGCATCATCATCCAGAGATAAGAAGCAGATTGTTTTATGTCCTTGATTAGTTGTTGGTCTAAGATTTGAAGTTTCCTCAATTGATGTAAAAAGACACAAATCCCACTCTGAATGTGTCAAAAGTCATCACAAGTTTATATTCTTAGACTCCTCTGATTCTTTGAGATTTGAAATTACCCTTCAAAACTAGTATTTTCATACCCATTATGATGTGATCGGGGAAACAAAAATGATTTGGCACAGGTAGATGCATTCTTTTCTATTTTATTGGGTGGCGATGAGAATTCATTTGTGTTCTAAGTTTCTGCCCTTTCTCCCCAACATACTGGTTCCCACTCACACTTTTCGTACATATAATAAAATACATCACATTGGTAGTGGTGCAGCTGAAATACCTTGGATCTTGTAGTCCTGATCTGTGCTCGGTAGTCCTTATCTGTGTTGTGCTGATCTGTGCTAGTTTTGAAGAGAAATTTCAAATCTCAAAGGATCAGAAGAGTCAGTGACACATTCAGAGTGGGAATGAATGCGTCGCATGGATTTATGTCTTTTTACATCAATTGAGGAAACTTCAAATCATGAGGAAACTTCAGATCTTGGACTAACAACTAATCGAAGGACAAAAAACTTATCTCTGCCCCATTGCTTATTTTTACTGCTCCAGATACTCTCCCCCCTCCCAACTCTGACCATTCTGTGTGATACTTTGCCTCACCTGGTTTATTTACTGTATTATCCAACCCCCCATTTGTGTGTACATAAGTGTATATGTTCTAAATTTGTGTTATCATTAGCCTGATGAAGAGACCTTGGAGTCATGAAAGCTTGAGATTATTTACCATCTTTTCAGTTCGACATTAAAAGGGATCAACCCCTGAGGACTCTCAGATTCTAACATTTTTCTATCTACTGGCTAACACAATACAAACATTGATTACCTTGCCAAACACCTGGAAATTAAATTGCAGAAACTTTTGCAACAAAATCTGCTAAATGTGAATCTACCTAACCTAATGGCATTCAACCTCTCAGGACTTCAGGATACCAACTTATGCTCCATCTCAGTTCTTCAGTTCTTTGATCTTTCCCATACACTCCGCTCTGAGAAATATATATCTTCTTCTTATTGAGGACTTATCTTGTCCACACATTTTTCACTACTAGAGTGTGGTCTCAATCTTATGTGTTAGGATCATACTTCAAAGTGGATCTGCTAACATTCCATGATCTAGATACACACTATTACATTGATCTCTGAGCTGAAGAAGCTCCTGAATGTTTATAAATTCATTTTTATTATGTAGATCTTTTGCCATCCTGTCATTTTCAGCAGAATTCTTTTTAATGTATGATATTATTACTATCTCCAGTAGGAGATTGATGTTTATTCTTCATAAAAATTGCAAATGTTCTCCTTTGCACATATGAGTATGCATTACAAGTCTGTTACATTCTTACTGTAAGACATTACTACTACCTTTAATCTGCCTTAAAGAGGTTGTTCTCTACTTGGACAACCCCTTCTCATTCCCCATGTGTGCCCCCATAAAATAAAGTTAATTCTTGCCATTGGTGTCGGTGCGGTTCCAGCATTGTAAAAACTTGCATTCCCGGAGCTCAAGTGACATTGTTTTGACGTGCAAGCCCCACAACCATTTAAGTAATTAACAGGAAGAGATCACCGCGGCTGCTGCTCACTTCCTGTTACTTACTCCTGTGTCTGAAGGCGCGAAGAAGGAAGCCGGAACTTGGTCGTGGTGCTCCCGTGTCATAATAATGTCACCTGTGTCCCAGAAATATGAGTTCTGAGGCTTTTTTATTTATATGTGAGCACAATAAAACAATAACAATATTGTACACGTAAAAGGTCGTCCAATAAAAGGTTGTCCATGTAGTAGACAACCCCTTTAGGGATTAAAGGGAGGTAAATAAAATGTATATATCTATATACATTGTGGAGCGGTGATGCATCCTACACTCATCTGCTGGGAATTACCAATTGGCAGGGCCTCAAATATGAGCTGCCGGCAATTACCAGATGCTTATAATATTTAATATATTTATTCATTTATATAGCACTATTAATTCCATAGCACTTTACATACATGAGTAATGCTGTCTCTCTTGGAGCTCACAATCTAAATATCCTATCAGTATGTCTTTGCAATGTGGGAGGAAACCGGAGTGCCCGGAGGAAACCCACGCAAACACGGGGAGAACATACAAACTCCTTGCAGATGTTGTCCTTGGTGTCAGCTGCAACATTTACAAGTCGTTCCCATATGATCTTAATCACTAGAGACCGGTGGGGGATGCAGGATCCCTCTAAGGCGGCCGTCACACGCTGCAATATCTTGAACGATATTGTAAGCGATCACGTGCACGCACGATCGCTTACAATATCGCTCACATCGCTGGTGAGATGTCACACAGACAGACTCACCAGCGATGTGGGGCAGCGAGATCGCTGGTAACTATGGTACACATCGGGTTACTAGGCGCGGCGCTTAGTAACCCGACGTGTACCATAGTTACCATCTCCCAGCATAAGCTCTGCCACTGGGAGATCGTTCATCGTGGTGTTATACACCACGATGAAGCAGATTGTTTAATCGTTCATCGCAAGATGTGAGGTCCGGAGCTCAGATCTCGATCTTGCGATTTGATCATGTATCGCTCGTCGTATCTTGCCGTCACACGCACAGACATCGTTCAAGCGATGTTTAATCTGGCGCATTCAAGTGATATCTTTCAAGATATCGTAGCGTGTGACGGCCGCCTAAGAGGTATCAATTTTTTAATTGTTTCACCTTCCCGGACCCTTCAAAAAGGGGTTGTTCAGTAGTGGATGCCCTCTTTTTAAATCCTCTAACGTTTATTGTGAATTTGCAAAGCATTGATATGAAAAGCCAAGTAGACACTTGGCTCCACACAATAATCAAACTATATATGTTGGATTTACACTTTAATTATTAATTGGCTGGGTGATGTTTGTGAAAATCTATTTAGTCTATGTACACATGGCGCTTATTCCAGCGCATTCCAACCAGACCCTGCCTGGAAAAAGTGCTACAAAAGCTTCCCATAAAATGCACATAATGCACAGCAATTGGAAAATGAGATTTCTGTGCGCGTTCAGTCTTTTGTTACCTCTTTTTACCGCTTCAGGGTTTGGAATCCTTGAAGTGGTTAAAAGAAGTAACAAGTTCATTCTCCGGGTGTCTTCTGCTTGGAAGCGGCCTATTCTCTATCCTCGAGAGTATAGTGGATAAGATGCTGGTGTCTTACTGAAGTGGCTTCACCTTGGAAAATCAGGTGGGTGTGCCGGCGGCCAAAAGATGCCGTGTGCGCATACCCTTAAACAATTTGTAGCTTTGCCAAAATAATTAGCTGTTTTTTTTTGTCTGACAGCTACTTTGGCAATGAAGACCAATAAAATCCCATCATGGATGGAATTGATCAATTTCAGAGTGAATGTTGGCTGCCATATGAGTATTCTTTTCCCCTCCAGCGTCCATGATTAATGTTCCACACAGCATCCTGTCGAAGTACCAGATTCTGTGTATTGACAAGCCGCCATTCTCGAATATACAATGAAGGTGTCCCCCAATTTTAGTCTAGAAAACTTAAAAAAAAAGAATCTGGCACGATATTTGACACTACAAACTGCATACATTCTTTGATAGATCTCTTATACCCGAAAGCTGGAGTTCTTACTTTGAAAACTCATGTCAGAATGGCTGTGTTATCCTTATGGGAGGATTTTCGCTTGTAATAGTAAAATGAAAATTTATTGAGTTCATACCTTAGCTGGTTTTATAAAAAAAAAAACTTGTTTTAATTGTAGGATGGAGAGAAGGTCGACTTGTGGTTTTTCTGCGCTGCCGGTCAATAATGATGCTGTGGTTTTTCTTTTTCCTAATGGAGAATCGAGGCAGCTTCGAAACGCGTTGAATCAGTAAACCACATTTTTTTGATTAACGCACAGCATCGTTATTGACCAGCAGCGCAGAAAAACCACTAATCGTTCTTCTCTCCTAATTATCGGGTCCTTGAGCTTGTGGATCTACAGCAGCGGTCATTTATATGGCTGATTTCATCCGTCAAGGTGAGCACATATCATTTTTTTTCTCAAATAAAGTCCATTGCCCTGTTTCTCCCTTCAAACATTTAATTGGTGGATGGCACAGTCCTTAAAGGGAATCTATCAGCAGGTTGTTACTATGTAAGCAGAAGACTGCATAATGTAAGAGTTAAAAAAACAAAAGCAAAAAAGCAACTCTTCTTCTCTTATCGCCCTCTGTGCAATTGCTTACTTAAAGTAATTGCTTTATTACCCTGTCACTAAAATTGCAAGACTGGAAAGTCACACGCACATCAGTCCAACATGCTCCTTGCTGTGATTGATACCGGGTATCTATAGACACCAGGTCACCAAAAGAGCGTCAGTCCTGTTCTGGTGATTTTTTTAATGTTTGGTTGTTTTCCATTAAACAAGCATATGGGTAACATATGTTTAGGACTCGTAAGCGTGAGGGCCCATGACGGTGGGTTTTGGCCAAAGTATCCACTAACGCCTCACATTTTTATCTATAGTGTTTTGTTGCATCTTTTTATCCTTTTGCAGTTTGAGGTTGAACCCTCTGGGGGGCTTCTGTCATTTGTGATGCATGAATTGGTGCGGAGCCGCCCACCTGGCCTTATAGCATGGGTGTGACCAACAAGCTTGGCTCTGACACTGTGCTTCACATGTATGTGTGTGACTGGCGCTCTTTTGGTGACCTGGTGTCTATAGATACCACCAGTCTCCTCCTTGATAGCATGGCTGGACGCAGGTGCCACAACTGCCCCCATTTCTTGGGTTCTTGGGGACTGAGCATGGGACTTCAGACATCTGTGTTACCTCCCAGTGGAGCTGGCAGCCTGCTGTTGGGTGCAATGGATATTTGACCTGGCTGATTTTTGGTGAGATTTTTCTGAGTTCAATGTCCTGTTTTGGTGATTTGGTGATTGACACCTCACAGTAAGTGCACAATCTCTACACAACAAGGGTGGGGAACTCCAGGCCTCAAGGGCCACCAATAGGTCATGTTTTCAGGATTTCCTTAGTATTGCACAGGTTATAATTGAATTACCTGCACTGGTGATTCCAACCCCTGTGCAATGCTAAGGAAATCTTAAAAACATGACTTATTGGTGGCCATTGAGAACTGGAGTTCCCCACCCCTGCTGTAGAGAGCCTGGTGTGGGCGGAGGCAGCTCTCTCATCTTTGTTGTGTTCCTGATTCTTTGATAGTATGAGAACGGCTTCACCTAGCAATCTGTTATACGAGATTTATTTTTGCCTTCATTATGTTGCAGCCAGATAAGGTAGCAAAGACCTGCTGATAGATTACCTTTAAGGCTGGGGTTACACATAGAAATCCGTTTTTGGAAGTCCTTTTCATCACCAATCCGTTTTTTATAGGGTGCTTTTTGTGTCTCCTGCACTGCTGTACGTTTTTGGACTTAGTAATTTTTTTCAGAAAAAACGCATGCGCGCAAACGCATGCGCAAACGCAAGTGCCTATATATGCCATGCGTTTGCGCATGCGTTTCCCATAGGGCCCCATGTTAAAAAAACCGCATAAAAACGCATGCGTTTTTTAACTGATGCCAAAAACGCTGTTTACTGCGTTTTTGGCTCAAAAACGGACAGGGCAATGTTTTGAGCTCCAGAGAAAAACGCACAGGGTGTTTATTACACCCAATGCGTTTTTCTGTCAGTTTTTGGACTTAGAAAAAAAAATTAACAAAACTGAAGCCAAAAACGGACTGAGGGCTTATGTGTGACCCCAGCCTAAGACATGAAGTCAGAGAAATGTTAAACATCAGCTCACCCCTCCATAATGTATTCCAGGACTGTGGGCCAAATGATCGGATCAAGTGGTTTAGCATCCACATGATAATCTAGGAAGGATAAAAGAGGGAGGGGAGTAAAAATCCAGGGAATTATGCCTATGTATATTCATCACATCTGAAACGTGTAAGGTGGATTCTACATGTCTCATAGGATGGCACTGCATATCTTAACGAATCTTCAATAAAACATTGGATTTTACATTCTTCCTTTAAGACTGGGTTTTTCAAAATGATGACACCAACATCATCAGGTCAATAATCCAGGGTGGACATATCATTGGTGCAACTGTGCAGTCGCCAGGGGCCCAGGAGGTGAGGGGGCCCATTTCCACATCCAAAGCAGGTAGAATTATGCAATGAGCTCTTTGAACAGCAAAGGGGCCCCATATACTGTTCTCGTACAGGGGCCCTTTTATTGTCTGTGTCCGCCAGTGCAATAATAATCTGTCGTTTGTATTGTAGAATATGGCGACAGATTCTTTAAGTTTATCTTTTTACAACCCGGATCTATCAGTGGCTATGGAGTTAACGCACCCTTGTACTTTTGCACATAAGGATTCACATAACCTCATTTCCGCTGTAAATTAATCTTCTCAAGCTTTAAATTAAAATATGAAACCGAGGTTGTGTGTAGTAGCTATGCCTTTTTTCTTTTTCCTATGTGTTCCCTCTATGCTCCCTCCTGCGTCTCTCCCTCCACCCGGCTCCACACCACACTGTTCATTTACTTGTTCTCTGCCTTCATCTCTGGCAAACGGCATAAAAGGCACAATGGTGACGTCTTGCAGCTGAATAAAGCACAGGTTATTTTTTTGTCCCCGTCATTACACGTGAGCGGCACGCCGTGTGGTTTACGCACCTTGCTCCAACACTGCTTTCTTCTGTAAATGGAACCGTTAAAGAAAATAATATTATTGATCGTTGACTTGAAATGACCATGTTTGTAAACCGTGTAATTATAATATACAATGTCCTTATGCAATAATGAAGTAAGTGATGGCGATGGTTTCTTCTTTAATTGAATACAAAAGAACATTTCTTTAAAAAAAAGAATCTGTGTTTGTCCTTCTTGCGTCAATACGGATACTCGGCGGCTCCCGTCTGCTACGTCTTGTTTGTACTCCCCTGTTTGGTTTTCATACAGCGATGTGAGTAATGGCTTTAATAGAAAACTGACACAGATAATTACAGCAATCCACAGTCTACAATGCGGCTTGGAGGGAAATCTGTTCATTTCAAGCGTTTTTCTAACAAAGCTAAAACTCGGCTTCAGAATCACCGGTAAAATATATCTCCTTTCATGTCTCTCCTCTCTACATGCTCCTTACTCAATATTTTCGTGCCAAGAAAATAAATCCATAAAAAGAACAGATAGTGGGGGATGTGTATTAATAAAACATGGCTTGTCATTACACATATATATATATAGTGATCATCTTCATTTTAATAATTAATCATTGAAGATAATGGGTCTAATTGAAATCTATAATTCTTCCAAAATATTAACTAGTGCAATAATAAGCGGGAGCCAAAACATTAAAAGTTTATGTGGAAATGTTCTGCTTCTCGGCTTCCTGTTTATGTGTTACTGGATCTCCTTCAAGGCGATAAAACAGCCGCCAACTACTGCGCATTGGGCTCTCGTTAAGGGACTTCTACTAATTTCTGAGTTGGCAGAGAAGATCTTCTGTTCAGAGTCATCTGTTAGTTGCTCTGGAGGACTCTGTGTCTTGTAATGCTTAATCTGTCCTGTGGTGGCACTGTCAGAAATTACAACACATGCCGCAGGGGCGGACCCAGACTGTAGTGGGCCCTGGTGCAAGAAATTTTTCGGGGGCCCCCTTCCCCCCCATTTCCACCCAAGTACCTTATAGATGACTTTGTCTCTGATCAGGGTCGTTTTTTTCTTTTCTTCATCTTGTCCTGACGCCATGATGACTTTTCACGTCTTTGCAGACTTCCATCTTCTCCACTTTTCTGCAGCACATCCTGACACGGTGCCCTTAAAAATAAGAGTGTCATTATAATTCTGTCTAAATAAAAATATCTGCCCTACACTGCACTCCTGAACAAATAATCCCACTGTCCTCTCACACTGTGTCCTCTATACTGTACCTTCTCATCACACTCTCTCTCTTCAACATACTGTCTCATCCTTGCTGTGGCCTCACACTGTCAACCCATGCAGCCTCCTCTACCCCATGCAACCCCCCACACAAACACATACTACCCAGTCGTGTCTGCATCCATCCCGCCCCCACGCTACCCAGTCTTTATTATGTTTGACCTCACATTTCTCTTATCCCGTACTCTCTCCAAACTACCTTCGTACTCATCACCCACTTGCTCCCCATACTATGTCTGCACACAAAATACCCCTCACCACCATACTGAGTCCACACCCGTCCCTCCTTTCTCCTCATACTGTGACTGCACCCAACACCCCCTGACCCACCATTCTGTGTCCATACCCATTCCTCCTCATTCCACATATTGTGTCTGCACCCACCTCCCCTCACTTCCTATACTTTTTCCGCACCCATTCCCCTTAACTACTCATATTGTCTGCACACATGCCCATACTGTGTACTTAGATTTAGCCTATGGCTCCCCATACTGTGTCTGCACCTATCACCCCCTTGCTCCCCATTCTCTGTTCTCAAATCCTGTCCTCCATTTGCTGCACATGATACACTCCCCATCCCTCCATTTACAGACCATCACATGCACCCCCTCCTCCATCTACAGACCATCACTCTCCCTCCCCCCTGCTGACCATTACTCTCCTCCCTCTGCTGACCATCACACTCCTCTCCCCCCCTCTGCTGACCATCACTCTCCTCTCTCATCTGACTATCACTCTGCTCTCCTCCTCCCTCTGCTGACCATCACACTCCTCACCCCTCCTCCCTCTGCTGACCATCTCTTCTCTCCTCTTCCCTCTGCTGACCATCTCGCCTCTCCCCCTCCCTCTGCTGAGCATCACTCTCCTCACCCCCCTCCCTCTGCAACCATCTCTCCTCTCCCCCTCCCTCTGCTGACCATCACTCTCCTCTCCCCCTCCCTCTGCTGACCATCACTCTCCTCTCCCCCTCCCTCTGCTGACCATCACTCTCCTCTCCCCCTCCCTCTGCTGACCATCACTCTCCTCTCCCCCTCCCTCTGCTGACCATCACTCTCCTCTCCCCCTCCTTCTGCTGACCATCACTCTTCTCTCCCCCTCCCTCTGCTGAGCATCTCTCCTCTCCCCCTCCCTCTGCTGACCATCTCTCTCTTCTCCCCCTCCCTCTGCTGAGCATCACTCTCCTCCCCCTCTCTTTCCATTTACTGACTATAATAATGTCCCCCACCCCCAATTACGCTGGCATGAGGACTCCATCTTCGGTGTCTTCAGCTCCATTAGAGCGGAGCACTTTCCACCGCTGCTGTTTCGCGCCTCTGCGGCGCTGTGACGTCTTCAGCGTGGAGATGATCACCCTGACGTCACCCTGACCCGGAAGTGTCCGCGGTCAGGGCTTCAATTCAGGTAGCTGAGCAGTGGGAGTCGGCGGGTGCAGCACTTTCTCCGGCGGCTCAGAGACAGAATGTCCGACTCACACTGCAGCCGCCGGGGAGTCACCGTGACCGCACACTGCCGACGGCGCCCACCTGCCTTGCTGCACCCCTGGGCCACTCTTCAGGTACGCTGCTGGGCTCCGCCCCCTGCCCTTGGGGCTCGGCCAGCAGCAGAGTGACAGAGGAGGAGCCCGGGCTGTGAGTGTCTCCGGGCCCCCCTCCTGGCCTTTGCAGCCCGGGACCCCCCCTGGAGTCAGCCCTGTGAGGCACAGCACCCCACGGGGGAGTGAATGGCGGCAGCGGCGGCACTGTAGTCTATCAGCGCACCCCCCCCCTCCCGGAAAGGACCGCTGGAGCCTTCAGGGGCCCCCTAGCTGGCCGGGGCCCTGGTGCAGCTGCACCAGCTGCACCACGGTAGTTCCGCCCCTGACATGCCGCCAGATCCTTCTACCTAGTGAAGCTGATTGCCAAAGAGCCCAGCAAACAGGACATCTTATGTTCCGATTGTGTCTGTGATCGAATATTTTGGATGAGCAGATTTTACTTGTATGGAGGGGCACGTGATCAAACTATCCAAAGGGGTATTGTTTAATGGGTAAAAATGCAGAACAGCCTAAAGACACGCCCCGAAGGAATCCTGTAAGACATGCCCCCAAGGAATTCTCAACACATATGCCCCATTCTAAAGATCATAAAAACAAGCACCAAATAAAAAATGCTATATATCTGGTACCATAAGGCAGATACCGTTGTGGCCCAAAGTATTGACACCCCTGCAATTCTGTCAGATAATACTCAGTTTCTTCCTGAAAATTATTGCAATCACAAATTTTTTGGTATTATTATCTTCATTTAATTTGTCTTCAATGAAAAAACACAAAAGAGAATGAAGCAAAAAGCAAAACATTGATCATTTCACACAAAGCTCCAAAAATGGGCCAGACAAAAGTATTGGCACCCTCAGCCTAATACTTGATTGCACAACCTTTAGCCAAAATAACTGCGATCAACCGCTTCCGGTAACCATCAATGAGTTTCTTACAATGCTCTGCTGGAATTTTAGACCATTCTTCTTTGGCAAACTGCTCCAGGTCCCTGATATTTGTAGGGTGCCTTCTCCAAACTGCCATTTTTAGATCTCTCCACAGGTGTTCTATGGGATTCAGGTCTGGACTCATTGCTGCCACCTTAGAAGTCTCCAGTGCTTTCTCTCAAACCATTTTCTAGTGCTTTTTGAAGTGTGTTTTGGGTCATTGTCCTGCTGGAAGACCCATGATCTCTGAGGGAGACCCAGCTTTCTCACACTGGGCCCTACATTATGCTGCAAAAAGGGGCGCGCTGCAGGTCAGGGCTCCTTGTGTAGCTGCTTAGGTCTTCATCACGAGTGTGCACTATGGGTGAGTGACTGGTATTATCCTTCATGTTCATTTATGTGCCCTTATACATTGTGCATTCTGTTATGATGTGAATTTGTACCTATATATGCATGCTGCTCATTGAGTGACTACCTGGCTGCAGCCATCTGTGGGTTTCCCATATACTTCGTATTTAACGTTTACATGTCTGCTTTTATATAATCAATAAAAGTTATATTTTATTAACAAAAACTCCAGAGTGGTTACCACTTAATTAAATGATTGAGAGGAGTGTTATTTACTTCCATGAATATACACCTTAAGGGATGATGTATCTTTAACCATGAGATCATTGATTGACACAAGGTGTTTGGTGATTTTGAATATTTATATGCTGCAAAATTTGTTGGTAGTCTTCAGACTTCATAATGCCATGCACACGGTCAAGCAGTCCAGTGCCAGAGGCAGAAAAGCAACCCCAAAACATCAGGGAAGCTCCGCCATGTTTGACTGTAGGGACCGTGTTCTTTTCTTTGAATGCCTCTTTTTTTCTCCTGTAAACTCTATGTTGATGCCTTTGCCCAAAAAGCTCTACTTTTGTCTCATCTGAGCAGAGAACATTCTTCCAAAACGTTTTAGGCAAACTCCAGCCTGGCTTTTTTATGTCTCGGGGTAAGAAGTGGGGTCTTCCTGGGTATCTTACCATACAGTCCCTTTTCATTCAGATGACGACGGATAGTACGGGTTGACACTGTTGTACCCTCGGACTGCAGGGCAGCTTGAACTTGTTTGGATGTTAGTCGAGGTTCTTTATCCACCATCCGCACAATTTTGCGTTGAAATCTCTCATCAATTTTTCTTTTCCGTCCACATCTAGGGAGATTAGCCACAGTGCCATGGGCTTTAAACTTCTTAATGACACTGCGCACGGTAGACACAGGAACATTGAGGTCTTTGGAGATAGACTTGTAGCCTTGAGATTGCTCATGCTTCCTCACAATTTGATTTCTCAAGTCCTCAGACAGTTCTTTGGTCTTCTTTCTTTTCTCCATGCTCAATGTGGTACACACAAAGACACAGGACAGAGGTTGAGTGAACTTTAATCTATGTCAACTGGCTGCAAGTGTGATTTAGTTATTGCCAACACATGTTAGGTGCCACAGGTAAGTTACAGGTGCTGTTAATTACACAAATTAGAGAAGCATCACATGATTTTTCTAACAGTGCCAATACTTTTGTCCACCCCCTTTTTTATGTTTCATGTGCAATTAGATCCAATTTGGCTTTAGGACAATTCTTTTTGTGTTTTTTCATTGAAGACAAATTAAATGAAGAGAATAATACCAAAGAATTTGTGATTGCAATCATTTTCAGGAAGAAACTGAGTATTATCTGACAGAATTGCAGGGGTGTCAATACTTTTGGCCACAACTGTATATAGAGACATTACACACAGAGTGATCTATTTCAAGTGTTTATTTATGTTAATGTTGATGATTATGGCTTACAAACAATCAAAATCCAAAGGTCATTACCTCAGAAAATTAAAGTAGGGAGGATGAAGGGTCTGAGAAATAAAATATGACCTAAATAAGTAGAGTCACAACCACTATAAAAGCAGATCACGGCTGCTGCAGTCCCCAGCGTGGTGCATATAGAGTAGAGAGGATGAAGGGTTAAAAACCATGCTGTCGTATTCCAAGATACATCAAAGGGTGAATATAATATTGATTTATTAGTCAACATGTTTCAGGGCTCCCTGGCCCCTTCCTAAGGAAAAATCAATATGATATTGCCATGTCTCAGGGTGTTTCAGTGAGTCCTAAAATGCATTGACTAATAAATGTACTATATAATCGTGTAAGGTTCTCTGTCTGTCATGGAAATTGCGCGCTAGCGTGAGGGTGCTCATTGGTGGCCACCAGCGGCGGCCACCAATGAGCGAGGAGTATGCAATACAGCCATGCGCATTAAAAATTCACGCCGAGCTGAACCGCTGGGATATATGCGTCCGGCCACGGCCATCGTCAGGAGATCAGCAGTCTTAGCCACTGATGTCCTGGCTGGCCCGCTGCAGACCTCACAGCGCAGTAGATGAGCTGCGGATATTGTCGGGAGATTGGCGGCCGCGGCTCATCTACTGCGATGTGAGGTCCACGGGGAGCCAACTGGGAGATAACTGGCATCAGTCGGTCATCTCTCGACTGTTCGCTACGGTAGTACCCCGACCGCCATATTGGAACACCCATGGTATGGGTATTCCTATATGGCAGCATTCAAATTTTGAGGCAAACACACGCCGCATCTCTGATTGGTCGCCGCCAGCCGTGGCGCCTAACCAGAGACTTGGCGTGCGGCTTGAATGCCGCGTCTCTGATTGGTCGCCACAAGCTGCGAAGACCAATCAGAGACGCGGCATTCAAACCACGTGCCAAGTCTCTGATTGGTCATCATGGCTGGTGGTGACCAATCAGAGATGTGGCGTGTGTTTGAAAACCGTGCGCCATTCAAATCGCATGCCAAGTCGCGCACCGCGTCTCTGGTCGCTGCCAGCCGTGGCAAGCAGAGACTTGGCTCGTGGTTTGAATGCCGCATCCCTGATTGGTCGCCGCTAGCTGCGAAGACCAATCAGATATGCGGCATTCAAACCGCGTGCCAAGTCTCTGATTGGTTGCCACGGCTGGTGGCGACCAATCAGGGATGCGGCATTCAAACCACGAGCCAAGTCTCTGCTTGCCACGGCTGGCGGCGACCAATCAGAGATGCAGCGCGTGTTTGAAAACCGCACAGCATTCAAGTCGTGCGCCAAACCGCGTGCCGCATCTGTGATTGGTTGCCGCCAGCGACCAATCAGAGACTTGGCACGCGGTTTGAATGCCGCATCTCTGATTGGTCTTCGCGGCTGTCGGCGACCAATCAGAAACGCGGCGCGCAGCTTGGCACGCGATTTGAATGCCATTTTTAAATCTTCATAAATTATAATAATAAATCTTTATTTATATAGCGCCAACATATTCCGCAGCGCTTTACAATGTAGGGTTAGAATACAGGGAATATACAGTAAGTAATTAGAGTAGAGAACAAATAAAGTACAATAATCAGATACAAAACAATAGGCATACAATCAATGTAAAAGAGAAAATACAATAAATAAATCAAGAAATGAAGGTTTCCTGCTCAGAAGAGCTTACAATCTACAACGGGATAGGGGTTGCACAAGGTACAGGGGCTTATTGCACTGATGGTCCAGGCATCTTGAGGAAATGGGGCATAGAAATAAGCTTACATGGATGGTCATTATACAGTCTGTGTAGACCTTTTTGGTTTGGTGGAGTTTGTAGAAGAGTAATGTCCAGAGAGATAAATAAACTGCATACATATTCTAGAATACTCGATGTCTTAGAATCGGGCCACCATCTAGTCAATATAATATTCACCCTTTCAAGTCTCGTGGAATACGTCAGTGCAATTTTTAACCCTGTATCCTCCCCACTTAAATTTTTTGAGATAATGACCTTTGGGTTTTCATTGGCTGTAAGCCATAATCATCAACATTAACATAAATAAACACTTTAAATAGATCCCTCTGTGTGTAATGGCTCTATATAATATACACTTTTCACTTTATGTATGAAATCACTCAAACAAAATAACTTGTTGATGATAATCTCATTCATTGAGATGTTCCTGAATCTCCACAGAAGATCTGTGGTCAGACCTCCAAGATGTTTGGAACAATCTCCCTGCCGAGGTCCTTCAAAAACTGTGCAGGTACCTAGAAGAACTGATGCTGTTTTAATGGCAAAGATCGGTCACACCAAATATTGATTGGACTTAGATTTCTCTTATTCATTTACATTATTAATAATTGATAAAAACCAAACTACTAACCCTTCTATTTTTGATATTTTTCTAACTTGTCGGCATGCTTTCCACACCTGCCTAAAACTTTTGCTCGGCACTGTAAAAATATCCTTTCCCTAACTATTCTAATATTGTGTGTGAGAAAGATGAAGCTATGAAGCAATTAGGGTTATTTATGCACATATGATACAGTCGCTTTATAGGTAAACTGTTCTTTCACATTGATAGTCATCATAATAAATACTGCTCCCCTCTCCTGTATCATCCCCTTATACTGTAATTAGCTCATCAATTATTCAGAATAGCTTAGTCCTACCCAATTAGCCAATACTGCCATCTCCTGCTTCCTACTGGTAGTGCCCTGCATCCATTGCTCACTATGCCATCTCAAATGCAAGGATTCCGTCACATAAAAATGAATATAAAATAATTCAAAAATAACACATATAATGTGAAAAAATAAATCAATTATCAATATGTGCTGCAAAACTGTACCAAATGTTTACTATGCTGTAATCTTTAAGCACTGTATGCATTACAGCGTTAACAAAAAAGCAAAAATGGACAGTTTCCGAGTCGGTTATTTGCTTTCCTTCTTGAATGGGTGTGCAAATCCCTGGTTTAAAACATTATTGTCCAGCGCTATATGACTAGTAGGATATTTATGTGTGAACTTAGTCTTATTGTACATCCACATGGGGCATACAGTTGTGGCCAAAAGATTGACACCCCTGCAATTCTGTCAGATAATACTCAGTTTCTTCCTGAAAATGATTGCAATCACAAATTCTTTGGTATTATTATCTTCATTTAATTTGTCTTCAATGAAAAAACACAAAAGAGAATGAAGCAAAAAGCAAAACATTGATCATTTCACACAAAACTCCAAAAACGGGCCAGACAAAAGTATTGGCACCCTCAGCCTAATACTAAGATTGTACAACCTTTAGCCAAAATAATTTGCGATCAACCGCTTCCGGTAACCATCAATGAGTTTCTTACAATGCTCTGCTGGAATTTTAGACCATTCTTCTTTGGCAAACTGCTCCAGGTCCCTGATATTTGTAGGGTGCCTTCTCCAAACTGCCATTTTTAGATCTCTCCGCAGGTGTTCTATAAGATTCAGGTCTGAACTCATTGCTGGCCACCTTAGAAGTCTCCAGTGCTTTCTCTCAAACCATTTTCTAGTGTTTTTTGAAGAGTGTTTTGGGTCATTGTCCTGCTGGAAGACCCATGACCTCTGAGGGAGACCCAGCTTTTTCACACTGGGCCCTACATTATGCTGCAAAATTTGTTGGTAGTCTTCAGACTTCATAATGCCATGCACACGGTCAAGCAGTCCAGTGCCAGAGGCAGCAAAGCAACCCCAAAACATCAGTGAACCTCCGCCATGTTTGACTGTAGGGACCGTGTTCTTTTCTTTGAATGCCTCTTTTTCTCCTGTAAACTCTATGTTGATGCCTTTGCCCAAAAAGCTCTACTTTTGTCTCATCTGACCAGAGAACATTCTTCCAAAACGTTTTAGCCTTTCTCAGGTAAGTTTTGGCAAACTCCAGCCTGGCTTTTTTATGTCTAGGGGTAAGAAGTGGGGTCTTCCTGGGTCTCCTATCATATAATCCCTTTTCATTCAGACACCGACGGATAGTACGGGTTGACACTGTTGTACCCTCGGACTGCAGGGCAGCTTGAACTTGTTTGGATGTTAGTCGAGGTTCTTTATCCACCATCCGCACAATCTTGCGTTGAAATCTCTCGTCAATTTTTCTATACCGTCCACATCAAGGGAGGTTAGCCACAGTGCCATGGGCTTTAAACTTCTTGATGACACTGCGCACAGTAGACACAGGAACATTCAGGTCTTTGGAGATGGACTTGTAGCCTTGAGATTGCTCATGCTTCCTCACAATTTGGTTTCTCAAGTCCTCAGATAGTTCTATGGTCTTCTTTTTTCTCTCCATGCTCAATGTGGTACACACAAGGACACAGGACAGAGGTTGAGTCAACTTTAATCCATGTCAACTGGCTGCAAGTGTGATTTAGTTATTGCCAACACCTGTTAGGTGCCACAGGTAAGTTACAGGTGCTGTTAATTACACAAATTAGAGAAGCATCACATGATTTTTCTAAGGGTGCCAAAACTTTTATCCACCTCCTTTTTTATGTTTGGTGTGGAATTAGATCAATTTGGCTTTAGGACAATTCTTTTTGTGTTTTTTCATTGAAGACAAATTAAATGAAGATAATAATACCAAAGAATTTGTGATTGCAATAATTTTCTGGAAGAAACTGAGTATTATCTGACAGAATTGCAGGGGTGTCAATAATTTTGGCCACAACTGTATGTGCTGTAGAATTTCCACAGAGTTGACATAAACATTAAATTGTCGTTGGTCGGGGCCTATGGCCAGATTGCCCTCTTTATAATGTTTTGTACACTGCCATAGGCAATACTTTCTCACCTTGCTCCCACTCCCGCGGCACACATCTCTAGGACCTGCATTGCCACATGTATGCACTGGCATCAAAAAGTGGAGCCTCGAGGACTGAGCAAGTCCCTGGATATAGGGATCTATGCAGGGGCTCATCATGTATATTGGGAGCAATTTGGGCCTCATGCTGTACATAGGGAGCTAAAATGGAGCTCACTCTGTAGGAGGCTATGTAAGGACTCATATAGTATATAGTGGGGCCATATGTAGAGGCTCATACTGTATATAGGGGCTATTGGAGGCTTATCTTATGTATAGGGACTATGTGGGGGCTCATAACGTGTATAGGTTTTTTTGGGAGGCTTATCCTGTATATAGGGATTATTTGGGGGCTCATACTGTATATAGAGGCTATGTGGAGGCTTATGCTGTATATAGGGGCCATGTGGGGCTCATACTGTATATAGTGAACTTCTTGGAGTTCATCATGTGTATAGGGGCTATGCAGGGGCTCATGCTGTATATAGAGAGTTATATTTAGGCTAATACTGTATATAGGAGGGCTACGTGCGAACTCATATGGTATATGGATGGATGTCAACATACTTAATTCTGCTCAATATTAAGTGATACAACTAATATTAATATAAAACAATAGGCATAATTTATATGTTAATATTAATTATTAGCAGAATTAATTTCAACCTATCAATTCAGCCTCCACAACAGTCACAGCCCATTCCTACTCTATTATGTATAGTGCTATGTTATGTATAGCGCTGTGCATAAGGGAAAAATGTGTGCGCCTTTCTCTCTTTATATCTGAAGATGTGCACCTGTGTATTAAGGGCCCATTACAAGCTACGATATTGTTAACGATATCATTGAAACGTCGTTGAGTGTGACATGTCGATTCAACCAACGATAAGTCGGCTAATCATTGATGGGAGGTTTTTGAACCGGACCACAAACCAGACGATGATCGTGTGTTCAACCTGCAGCATGGGTGTGTGTGACGCCTTGATAACGATGTTGTTAACAACTTCGCCTATTCAAAACTGAAGGACGTAGGAGACCAAACGACCGCAAGTATCGTTCGCTTGTTATGGAATCGTTGCTGTGTCGTTAACAAGATCTATACGTGTGACATTTCACTAGCGATCTTTAAACGTGGTTCAAATGATCTAGGTCAAGTCGGATCGTTGGTCGGCTCGTTCGACCATTCAAACGTGAGACGGGGCCTTTAATCACATGACCTATCATGTGATCTAAAAAGGTATCATGTGACATGTCACATGATGTTTCAGGTGTTGGGGAGTCCCACATCTTCTAAACTGCCCAGGGCCCTGGCTACCCTTAGTCCTCCCCTGAGAATGCTCACAGAATTTCACAGAATTTGATTCATAATCCTGGTGCAATAATATCCAGACCGAAATATCCGGTATGTATCAGAACATTGCAAACACATCCTTATAGTTGTTCTGTGCACCTTCCCATCAAAGACTGAGCGCTACAGATGATTGGATCAATCCACAGAGGACAAAGTCAAACATTTGTAAATTTGATTTGCAAGAAAATAATGTTCCCATCATCATTTACGGCATTGCTGAAGCATCAGAGCTGAGGAGCAGATATGATTTTATTGATTTATAAGAGATCTATAGATCCTAGGACCGTAGTGCCCAGCTCTGCTTCATCACGTAGGGGAGACAGTACAATTCTTTTTGATCTCCCCGGAGTTCCCTTTTAATATTATTAATTCAATACCAATGTTCAACTTCCCACAACACTTTACTGTTTATAGAGGGATCTAAGAGTAAATTATCCCCTATATTCTCTGTAGACTGTCTCCTGTACATACAAATAATCATATGTAGCGCCCCGCTTGTCAGTGTGCTACAAAAGGGTACTGCACCCCTTACCGAAGGTGCACTATGCTTTGTTCTGGTAAGGAGTAGGAGAAGCCTTAAGCTCCATACCACACACACACACCTAGTGATAGGGGACCAATCAGACGCCCGTTACTAGGGTAACCGGTCCCGGTGGGATGAGAGCTAGGTTATAAAGTGAGTGGGGAAAGATGAACAGTGAAAACACAGAGTTGCAGAAGAACAGTGAGAAGGAGCAGAACAGAACAGCAGAGGAGAAGTAACGGGGAGGGCACCTCAGCCTGGTGACCCAAGAGCTGATAGAGGGTAACCAAATACCCTGGCCCAGTCCGAAGCAGGGTACCGGCTCCAACGTAGATCAGAGGTCCATCCCTGAACCGCAAATTACCGGCGTGGTCGATGTCCTCTTAGGAGCATGATCCAACCGCCCTACACCAAGCACGGCCTCCACCAGAAGCACTAAACTGGGTTGGGTCCCCTTTGGAGAGATAAAGGGTTCCCATATCACCAGATGGGCCTGGTCCAAAAAGTGGGATTGTGCAGGGCACCACAGAAAAGGACAGAGAACATGATAGAGAAGGAACATCAGTGGAGCTTCAGAGGGACACTGCTCACTAACAGAACCACCCGGTCCACTAACTTAGCTGAAAGAACTGCATTACCCTGTAAACATGCTGATTACCGGAGTAAAGTACCTGTTCAGAGTGGGCAACGTGTCTGTGCTTCTTCTCAGAGAACTGTGATTTACCTGCTTTGCCCCACAGTGACTATGTTGCCCTCTTCCACCATTGCTACTTTCAACTCCCTGGAGACTCAGCCCTACCTGTAGAGGGCTACGACATCTTGCTGCCGCACATCACCCCGGAGGTTCCAGCAGCGCCGGTGCCATCAACGGACCTACAGGTGACGTCACGAACAACTTTATTTATTTTCTTTTCCCCTTTTTACTGTCTGCCCAGGAGCACGAATTCGGGCACCAACTATCCGTGACATCCCCGTACCAGTATGCCTGAGATCTGAGTACCCCAACCCTTGGCCCCAGACACATGCAGACTGATATGTAGTCTGCATGTCATATGTAGTCTGCTCTGCAGTCTATGCTAATTCCTCTGCAGTTGTTTAAATGTTTTTATTTCTTTTTATACCTTAAGGGTTATTATGTGCTACTGTGTGCATCAGGTGATGTGGTTGTCCACTCCTCCAGCCTCTAAATAATCAAACTACCCATCAGTTGGTTTTGTTGAAAGAGTTTAGTCTCTACTTTGACTGTGAGCTACTTCGATGCTGTGCAGTTCTGCAAAAGCGTTCCAGAAGCCTTTTCCTTTGAGAGAGTCATTTTGTGGGGAGTGTCTGTTTCTATCCCATATGCTGGGTGGAGGTAAGCGGATGCTAGCCCATGGCTGGCCAGGAGCAGGGCAAGGGTGTTGGCCCAGATATCCTCACCTTATAGAGGTAATTCTGGGAATGGGGTCAGCTAGGAACCTCCAGTCTACAGGGTCAGACTAGCTACCCAGGTTACCTTTGCCCATCATGCTACAAGGGGAGCTGTATTTCTTTTATTCATTTACTTGTTGGTTTAGAAATGTTTTCTTTTAAATAGGGGAGCAAATAATATCTGTAACATGCTAATTGTTGTTCAGCTAAATTTGGATTCTTGAACAAAACATTTCTAAATTCCCGAATAAATAGAGTTAATTATCTATCCAGAAATGATACTCAAGTGTCCAGAGCAGCAAGCCATCCTCATAAGCCATTATTAGCACAATGTTTCCATAGTGATTTCTGAGATCCAGTTTACATCACTGCACTGGGAAAAATATAATCACCAGAATTTAAAATGCAATTTTGTTTTATTTCTCATTGGCGATATCTTTTCATTGTCAGAATTTCCAGCAATGAACCATCCATCAAGCTGTCAACCGCCACACACCCAGAGCAATGATAAAGTGCTCGGAGACTCCATTCTTCACAAGGAGAGAAAGGTCAGACAACTTCTACGAGGTCAAATCGCAAAACTTCCAAAGAACACGGCTACGCGGATGGCATGAAGCCAAATGACATTAGAAGAAATCCATTTTCTGATGAGAAGATCTTTACAATTAACGTCTGCAGTGAAATTAAAGAACCTGAGATTAATATTCTACATTGCCTTTCTTGGCCACAGGGCGAAAGGGATTTTGACAATTGTAATGTATTTTCTTGAAATGCCAAATGAAAGTGATAAAGCTACATAGACATCCATCTCCTGAGTCCATCTCAGTTGATGGATTGATTGGCAGCATGGGAGAGTTCAACAGGCTGGTGTGTTGCATACTTGCCAACTCTCCTGGAACATCTGGAGAGAGGGAAAACCTCCCAGACTCCTCAAAGAACTGCCAAATCTTCTCCATACAGGAGAAGTCACCAGGAAAGCAGCTCTCCCTAAAGATATTCTGTGCAAAGCAGCACCATAGGAGTTACTCCCAGCATCTAGACTGACAAGGGGCAAGTATGAAGTACAAGGTACAAGGGGCAAATCTTGGCAAATATGAAATAAATAAGAAAAAAATCACTTACACTAGAGCACCGCTTTCGGCTTGGAACCGCTTGCCACTCAAATCGTTAGAGTTATAAATCCAGGAAACAAGGATATTGGTGTATCTGTGAAGGAAGTAATGGTCCTCTGCTGGAGAAGCCCAGGCTCTGGGCAGAAAAGGTAATATCCAACGAGTCCTGCGGCACACGTTCCAGCAGTTATTACAAAACTATAAAAGCATCATTTCCATGTACAAAGCATTGCAAAGTGGGAGAGGAGGCTCAGCTGTGGTGAACACCAGTAGCTAACTGACAATGGCCATTTCACAATTGTGCATGCGTGAAACGGCTGTCATCTGCTAGCTCCCAATGTTCACCACACCCACTTAGCTATGCCTAAGAGCATATGGAAATTATGCTTTTAAAGTTTTGTAATAAAGACTGACATTTTACTTGAAATGTGTGACCCACCCCAGGGCCTTGAGGACTCGAATCTCGGGGGTTGATTAAAGGTGCTGTCACTGGTGGCTGGTGCCCGGGCCGTGGCCCTGGTGGTCACTGAAAAATGTGTAAAATAAAAGAAATAAAATAAAGTTTGTGAAACCACCCACGGTACCGGGTAATGTTACCAGCGCTGCTTCAGACCTCCAGCGATGATGGTAGGCAGCCAGATGGTAATGCTCCCCGCAGGTGGAGCAGAATCCCTGGGGCAGTGATGGGAATGGAGAACACACACAGGAAGGCAGCTCTGCAGGTGGAGGCTTGATGCAGTCTGCCTGATGGGACTGGAATGCAGCTTTCCACAGCATGATGGAATAAGACACCACGTGTTGATTAGGCACGGGTTTACTGGTAACCTTCAGGAAGCTTACAGGTATACAGTCACGGGTAGCTGGTCTGGGTAGTCACCAGTGGATGGAATGTCTCTTTGAAGTACTCAGTGATGTTCCTTCAAGATTCTCCCTCTTTCCTCGCGCTGCACTGTTACTCCTGTCCTTCCTAGCACTTCTCCCCTTGCACAGAGCCCTTCGCCAGACCCCACGGGTTGTATTGGAGTTATCCCATAACTGAGGGGCTCATAACCCTATACGGGGCCTTTGTGGGATGTATGCAGGGCATGGATGCCTTGAGGTGGCTCGTGTTTGCCAGTTTGGCAGCTCAGGGCTGAACTCCTGAACTGCTCTCAGAGCCAGTCCTCCGTTGGTGGACTGGGTCTTTCTGACTGGGTACCGTACCGGACCAGATTAGGGTGTTAGCTGACACCCGAGGATCCCCCTTCAGTCCGGGTCACCGTCTTTTAGGTGCCCTCTCTCTTCACCAATCGCAGGGTTGTCTATCCGCAGCCGTGTTCACTCTAACTTCTTCCCGCTCTTCACTATTTACCTAACTCTGCTGACTGGGATCTGTCCCCTTAGCAACGGGTTAACCAATTGATCCTCTGGCTCTAGGAGTGTGAATGCGTGTGATGAGGGCCTCAAGTTAATATTCCAATCCTTTGGTCACAGGTATACTACACACGCTGGTCTGGGTGCCGTGACCAGTGGGGCGCCACATGTGTGCCACAGGACTCGTTGGATATTACCTTGGCAAATATAAAATACCCTGCCTTTTTTATGAGTATCATTGTAGAATAATATAGAGACTTCTGTTATGTGTTACTTTTCCCCGGTCCAGCAAGGTTCACCCATAAGTGGCTAACTCTTCCCTTCTAGCAGCTGCCATCCATGTCAGTTTGATAAAGTTCACAGAATTCTCACACCATGCGACATATTTAAAGGATTATTTCCAAAATTGCAACTTACATTGATGAGCAATAGGTTAACTATATTTTGATCCTTTGACTTTCAGGCTCTATATCTCACCATCCACTACCACTTTGAGCATGAGACTACCTTCATTTTATAGATAATCATCTTGGCTATTTCATACATAAATTTGACCTCCAACTATTTAGCATGTGATTAGTTTTGCGTATTCTTGTCAGGTCACTGCATTGTTACTATCTTGCTCTTAAAACTTTATAGTTATTTTTTTTAATTTTGTTAGCATTTTGTAAGTCCACCTTTGGCTTTCAACACTGCTGGAATTGTTCTGGTCATGTTCTCAGTTAGATTCAAGCATTTCTCATGTAAAATCTGATCGCAGGTCTCTTCTACACAGTCCCAATGTTGGTGCATACTGGTCAACTCACTTGGGTATATATACAGCATTTTCTTCAACTCTTCCCACAAGGGTTGGATTGGGTTGAGGTCTGGGGAATATGGGGGCCAATCCAGCACTTCTACTTCATAGTCATTGAACCATTTCTTTGTCAATCTGGACATATGTTTCAGGTCATTGTCCTTCAGGAACACTTTGTTGTCCTTTTCATACCCATAGTACTGGAGTGTATGGTATAACTCAACTTGTAGGATACTCACATATACCTCAGCA
Organism: Allobates femoralis; assembly: GCA_033576535.1. NCBI lineage: Eukaryota > Metazoa > Chordata > Amphibia > Anura > Aromobatidae > Allobates > Allobates femoralis. The sequence continues at coordinate 61,301,696 of JARQOC010000006.1, read as the reverse complement.
TGAAGACTACCAACGATCCTCCTCAAGTATTTAACGCCTTTGGCTATAAAACAACCCCATATCATCAGGATTACTCCACTTAACTTGACAGTTCCTTCAATTTTTTGATCCATTAACCCCTTTTTTCCCTTTATTCTTCCAGACTCATTTGCACCCATAAGAGCCAAGTCTATTGGCTTTTGTCTCATTGCATCAAATCACCCATTTCCAATCTTCTACTTTCCACTTTTCAGACTTATTTTTGCAAACTTCAGCTGATGCTTGTTATGATGATATCGAAGCTGAAATGTTTTCACCTTTCTTCAGACCACCACTCCAGACTTCTCTAACATGCCTCACACAGTGCTTGCATAGATGTCTGTGATCTCATTATTATGAATCATATGAGCCGCCTCCACTGCCAAATCAGAACTCATAGATCTCATGATGAGCCAACTTGTTTATTTTGATATTTTGCCTGGACATTCTCTTCTTGGCTTTTCAACAATTATGGCCTCAAATAATGCAGTTTGGCAATTTTCTCGGACGGGAGCTGGATGATGCTTCTTCATGGCTGCGTCTTGATTCAAACCATTGATCTTTTGCTTGGGAATCAACCTAATAACACCCTGAGCTATTAGGGAATGTGAGAACATGTTGTGATTTGCCATATGTAGGAAACAAATTTTTTTTCAAACACCGGGAGCAAAACAGTAACAATGAAGTGACATGACAACAATATGCTAAATGGAGAAAAGGGAGGGCACCACTAATAATATTAGAGTCAGATAGGGATCGCTAGACTAACTAATATACTTTGAGGCAAAACAAAGGAGAGTCTACTGTATAAAGCGATACAACCTTAAGCAATTATGGTTATTAGATCAAAAGCTTATTCAGCAACAATCAAAAAGGAAAATAGTCACACAAAGGGTTAAAAACATTTAAAACAGCCAAATCCAGCTATAACTTTTCCATTGACAATGGTACATCAAGGAAACCTCTCTGCTAGTTGCAGATACCAGTTAAGGTACCTTTACATGCCGCCACTGTACCTAGCAACAGGTATCCACTGCACGTGCACGCGCACGTTTTTAACGGTGGATACCGATCGCTGATGCCGCATGTACACGCCGCCATTGCGTTGTCCACTGAAGGTATCTTTGTTCCCCGGAAGTGCCGACAGATCCTGCGGCTTACTTCCTGTTGAATACCTTCGCTACTTCACACGCCACTACCACAAAGGAATATGGGCGTACATCTTTCACACCGCAAGTACAGTGCGTGAGTGACAGAGTTGTGTATTCCGTGATGCAGAAGCGTTGAATGGACAACGCAATAGCGTCATGATTGGCCAGCCTGCGCAGGAAGGCTGTCTAATACATTACACCATTCCAATTGTGGGCTGTGAATGGATAACTCTTTAAATATGGCGCCCTGTGAAGGGACAGCCAATGGTTACACAGTAGCCCCCACCAATGATCGCTGATGGGGCGTGGTATCCATGACGCTGTGGCACGCCCCTGGGAGTTCACTAGGTGACGCAACATCCATGCCTGTGCCCCATTTAGACACCACTACCATGGCAATTGTGCCTTTCTGTTGCCTTCGGTTTTTGAGCACAGCTCAGCAACAGGTATCTGAGTCAACTACAAGACACCGGGAGGAACTGCCCTATTTACACACCGCCATTTCGTAGCAATTTCATAGCAACAGGCAAATTATCCCCAGTGCCGACAGTTGCTGTCTTCCTGTGGTGGCGTGTAAATAGGCCCTTACACCAATATGTATCAACAATGCCTTTATATGTTGCATTTCCGTCTTATCCATAAAGCCATATGATTAGTGCATAAACCAGATGACACACAACAATAATCAAATTGCCCCCTGAGTACTCAGATAGCCATCACTCTTTGTCCCCTTGATTGTTTTTTAGGGGTGATGTTTTAAGAGGTACACCCTATTTAATGTTCAAAAATAACGGTGTTTACTGGATGGGTTTGAGGTCCTGTAAATGTATAGTACAGATTTAGGTCTGTTAATTATATAGCCCAAGCTACAGATATAGCACATATCCCAATCCCTTTATAACATACCAACTCTTGAGCATATATTGAAAGAGTGGCCCCCTCTATGTAACCCCCTCAAGAGAGGTATATATGTAATAATAATAATAATAAAACTTTATTTGTATAGCGCCAACATATTCCGCAGCGCTTTACAGTACAATGGTACGTATAAGAAAAATATACAATACAGAATGGTAGGTAATACAGAACAGTACTTACATACAATAAACATAGAATCAATGTAGGAAATACAATAAAAAGTCAAAAAATAAAGGTGACCCTGCTCAACGGGATGGGAACACAAAGTACAGGGGCTTATAACAATGAATATCTTATGTCTAAATTACTACTGTTAGGGGGAATGAAGAGGTGTGTTTTTAGGGAGCGTCTGAAGCTATGCAAGTTGTGGAAGGTCCTAGATTCTTGGGGTAGCGCATTCCAAAGGATTGGTGCAGCTCGAGAGAAGTCTTGGAGTCAGGAATTCAGTTCAGATTAACGTCGATGTTAGTCTGAGGTCGCATTCTGAGCAAAGGGTACGGGTGGGGTGGTAGACAGAGATGAGGGTAGAGAGGTAAGGAGGTGCTGCACCATGATTAGCTTTGTGGGTGATAACAAGCAATTTGAATTGGATTCTATAGTGTACGGGCAGCCAATGCAGTGACTGGAACAGAGCAGAAACACCTGAGTAACGGTTTGCTAGATAGGTGATCCTGGCTGCTGCATTGAGGATAGACTGGAGAGGGGAAAGCTTACTGCGGGGGAGGCCAGCTAATAAATAATTACAGTAGTCAAGGCGGGAATGGATCAGGGCCACGGTAAGGGTTTTAGTTGTTTCCATGCTGAGGAAAGGGCAAATTCTGGAGATATTTTCAGGTGCAAGCGACAGGAGCAGGTGAGAGTATGTATGGGGTGAAGGAGATATTAGTGTCCAACATAACACCGAGACAGCGAGCCTGCTGACTGGGCGTTATCGTGGTGCCACACACCGAGAGGGAAATGTCAGGTTTAGGGAGGTTGGTAGAGGGTATGTAGGGGTATATACAATAATAACAACCCTCCTAAAGAGTTTTTCAGGTATTTTAGTCTCTCGGGCTATTTCATCATTATTATAGTGTTCCAGCACCCATAGGCTCTTATTATCACGTTAGTATTGCACCAACAGGTAAATGGAGGAAAGTAACCACAGCAGATAGATTAGCAGAAACTGGTTTTACCGGTATCAAAGTGCATAGAGACAGGAGGTATGGCGCTGGATTTGGCTGTTTTAAATGTTTTTAACCCTTTGTGTGACTATTTTCCTTTTTGATTGTTACTGAATAAACGTTTGATAAAATAACCATAATTGTTTAAGGTTGTATCGCTTTATAGACTCTCCTTTGTTTTGCCTCAATGACAACAATATGCTAAGTAGTTGCAAGTCAAATATTTGTATAATACAGCCAAGATTGTCTCAAAAAGGAGATAGTTTTAACCTGAAAGTTGTGATGGATGGTGAGATATGGAGCTTGAAAGTCAAAAGTTCCAAACAATATTACCCTTTTGCTCATCAGTGTATTTCCTACTCATATGATAGGTGATAATTTAATGATTAATTAAATCACTGCAATGCCCAGGGACCCTGAGAGAAGTCATGAAAATAGGGCTATGAATTACCCCGTCTTGAAAGAAGCAGAGGTGCACGTGTATGACCTCCATTCCATTGAAGATAGGGCTCTATAGAGCCCCATTCTCACAATACAAAATCCTGCTCTCATAATCTGGCGGGTCACAATTGTTGAGCCCCAATGATCATTGAGTAGAGATGAACAAATCAGTTCACTGAGAATTTTATAAGAATAAAATTATTAAGGTTTTCCCAAATCTAAATTTATAGCAATCCTCTTTATACAAATACAGCATAATGCTGGCTGAGCAGTCACTTTTTGCTGATTTATAGAGGGTTTAGAAAGATGAAAAACAAAAATTAAAGAAAAACTAATGCGCACCTTACTGCTGACCTATAATGTCCCAATGTCTCCACAGCCCCTGTCCAGTCCTCCACTGAACTGTCTCTGGCCTCTTCTTTACTCCTCCACAGTACACACCATCTTCTTCAGTCTTCACCAGGGGTTCAACCACATCATGAAAGTTTCAAGGGACAGGTTTGGAAAACTGGAAGTGGAGCTTTTCTATTTTTTCCCATCCTACTCTTACTACTTGGAGTGGGGCACGATGTCCAATTGGCAAATGGTTGGCAGAAGTACAGAATTACCTGTGGCAATATATACCAAAAATTGGGCTGAAAAGTCAGCCCCTCGGCTTATACGCGAGTCATATACATATAGTGTGGTGGGGGCTGTGTCCGCGCACTGCAGGAGGCAGGAGGAGGCGGGGGGAGGCTGCAGAATGAGCGGCCGCTCATTAATTATGCATGAGGAGCAGCACATAGTACATTGCTGCTCCCCTGCACAGTATAGCCTCCCCCGCTGTCTCCCAGCCTCCCCTATGTATACAGAGGCCCCCCCGCAGTGATCCATCTCACCCCCTCGATCTGCACCCGGGTCCTCCAGCTGCTCCGTCTGCGTGCCCCGCGGCTTCTAATACCGCCGTCCTCCCCGCTCTTCCTGCTTGAATGTAATCATGTGACGTGGTCACATGATCGCAATCAAACAGGAAGTGCGGGGAAGTATTAGAAGCCTCGGGGCATGCAGACGGAGCAGTTGGAGGACCCGGGTGCCTGCAGACCCAGGGTGAGTTAGATCACTGCTGGGGGGGGCCTCTGTATACATGGGGGTGGTGAGATAGCAGGGGAGCTGTATACCACTGCTGGGCCTGTATACCAGTGCTGGGGGCTGTATAGCACTGCTGCTGGGCCTGTATACCAGTGCTGGGGGCTGTATAGCTTTGCCGAGGAGACTGTATACCACTGCTGGGCCTGTATACCACTGCTGGGCCTGTATACCACTGCTGGGGCTGTATACCACTGCTGGGGCTGTATACCAGTGCTGGGGACTGTATAGCACTGCTGAGAGGCCTGTATAGCACTGCTGAGGGGCCTGTATAGCACTGCTGAGGGACCTGTATACCAGTGCTGAGGGGCCTGTATACCACTGCTGGGCCTGTATACCAGTGCTGGGGCTGTATAGCACTGCCGAGGGGCCGTATACCTGTGTGTGTATACCACTGCTGTGGCTGTATACCACTGCTGGGCTGTATACCACTGCTGGGGCTGTATATCAGTGCTGGGGGCTGTATACCAGTGCTGGGGGATGTATAGCACTGCTGAGGGGCCTGTATAGCACTGCTGGGGGCTGTATAGCACTGCTGAGGGGCCTGTATACCACTGCTGGGCCTGTATAGCACTGCCGAGGGGCCTGTATAGCACTGCTGGGGCTGTATACCACTGCTGGGGCTGTATACCACTGCTGGGGCTGTATACCACTGATGAGGGGCCTGTATACCACTGATGAGGGGCCTGTGTACCACTGCTGGGGACTGTATATCAGTGATGGCGGCAACTGTATACTAGTTATGGCCACTATATACCAGTGATGGCTGCTATATACAGGGATGGTGGACTATATACCAGTGATAGGGGGCTTTATAACAGGACGGTGGTCTGCTGCATTGGTAGTTTACTGTTTCTATTTAAAATAAAAGTTCAACATTTTATTCATATCTATTTTCATTTTTAAAATTTTTCAGTACCGGTAGCTGCTGCATTGTCCACCTTCGGCTTATACGTGAGTCAATAGGTTTTCCCAGTTTTTGGGGGCAAAAGTAGTGGAGTCGGCTTATACATGGGTCGGCTTATACACGAGTATATACGGTATATATAATTCCTCAGGGCTAAGAGGATTGAAAGTGATAAAGAAAGTCTAGAGTTGACGTTGGACACTATGACTGATAAATTTAAGCAGAAAGGGTACCCAAGGAAACTGTTAGAATCACATAGATCTAAAGTGTCATTAATAGAACGAGATACACTCCTCGAATCGAAAGTGAGGAACAACATGAATAGAATACCATTTGTTTCATCCTATGGGGAAGAAAGCAATGCTATTGCAAAAATTATAAAAAAACATTGGCGTATCTTATCCAATGGAATTTCAGGGGTCACTGAGTTCTCCAAGCCTCTCCTCTGCTCCTATAAACAATGGAAGAAGTTTGCAAGACCATCTGGTCCAATCTGACATTGGCTCTTTCAGAAAACAAAAACAAGCATCCCTAACTAGAGTCACTAGAAAGGAGTGTTATCCGTGCTTCAATTGTGTCACTTGTGTTGCAATGCTTAAGGGTTCTGAATTTGAAGATTTACGTACACATCAGGTGTTTAAAATACAACATTATCTAACTTGCGATTCAGAATTCATCATATATCTGTTAGAATGCCCATGCCGTCTCTGGTACGTGGGGAAGATGACCTGGGACTTTAAGACGCGATTTGCCCAACATAAGTATTCTATACGCAAAAAAATGGATCTCCCTATTGTGAAACATTTCAATGAAATAGGTCATAGGGTTAGAAAAATATATTGCAATCTGAGAGTCCTCAGTGGTTGATACCTTTTAATGGCTAACTGAAAAGATGGTAAACATAGCAAGCTTTCGAGACGACTCAGGTCTCTTCTTCAGGCTGATAATGACACAAATTCTGAAGACACATACATTTATACATAAGCAATAGAGAAGAAAAAAAAAAAAAAAAAAAAGGGGAAAGAAGAGAACAGAAAAAAAAAATGGCAAAACAGTGTTATATGCTCTGGTGGATATGACAGGTGACGCAAAGCAGAGTCGGGTAGGGAGGGGTGGAGGAGCAGGGACAGAGAAACCAGATTTCTAAGATAAGCGGAACCAATTGTATTAGGTAGATGGTTAGTAACCCATGGAGACCTGAAAATACTTAGTTAAGTTGTGGAGAGCAGACTAAGTGACAGAGTTCACAGAAGTGTTAGGAACCATCCTCGCCACCATGGATGTGGAATCTCTGTACAGCAACATCCCACACCAGGATGGATTAAATGCCTGCAAAACCTTCCTGGAGAACACAGGGATTGATGCTGACTCTGTGGTAGAACTCACAAAATTCATCCTCACGCACAATTACTTTAGATTTGACGACAACATATATTTACAGGAGACTGGCACAGCAATGGGGAGCAAAATGGCACCACAATATGCAAACCTTTTCATGGCCAAGCTTGAAGGTGACTTTTTATCCTCTTGCCCTATCAGGCCTCTGGTTTACTACCGTTATATTGATGACATCTTGATCATCTGGACGGAGTCTGAGCAACAGCTGAAGACGTTCCACGAACACTTTAATCAATTTCACCCCACCATTAACTTAACACTCAACTACTCCTGCACTGAAGTCAGCTTTCTGGACACCATCATTAAGCTACAGAACAATGAAATAGAGACATCCTTGTACCGGAAACCAATTGACCGTCCAACATATCTCCGATGGGACAGCTTTCATCCAAAGCACATAAAAAACTCTATTGTGTACAGCCAGGCCATCAGATACAATCGGATATGTTCCAACCCTACAGATAGAGACAATCACCTTGAGGACCTCAGAAAGACCTTTTTGAACCAGGGCTACCATCCAAGAACAATCGAGAACCAGATTACAAGAGCCACCAGAATATCAAGGAATCATCTCCTACATTACAAAACTAGAGAAGAAAACCACAGAGTTCCTCTCATAGTCACCTACAATCCGAGTCTGGAGGTGCTAAGAGGAGCCGCACGGAAACTGCAACCACTCCTACAAAAAGATGCCCGACTAAAATCAATATTTCCGGATCCCCCACTCTTGTGTTTTAGACAACCTCCGAATCTAAAAAACATCATTGTGAGAAGCGCCCTGTCCTCTCCAGCAGCAACAGGAACCTTTCCCTGCAACCAGAGAAAGTGCAAAACCTGTCCATCTATAATGACAACGGACAAGATAAGGATTCCTGGGACAGATCAGGAATACAAGATCACAGGTAACTTCAGCTGCACCACAAGCAATGTGGTGTATTTAATCATATGTACCAAATGCCCAACAGGTGGCATGTACGTAGGTGAGACCGGATTACAATTCAGAACAAGAATGAATTCTAATCGCCACTCAATAAAAGAAAAGCGTATGGATCTACCTGTAGCAAAGCATTTTTGCAGCTCTGAGCACAACACTGAATCCGATATGAGTCTGCTCATTTTAAAGAGTAACTTCAAATCTCAGAGAGAGAGAAGAATTTGGGAATACAAATTGATAACAACCTTCAACACACTCGAAACCGGATTAAATATTTCACATGGATTTATGGGATTTTATGTAAAATGAACGGACATTTGGGGATAGCAGATTCATGCATTTTATATATAAAATGAAAGTGCATTTGGAGACAGCTTGCTACACTCTGAGATTATAGGACTATGAACTCCTGACACTTCTGTGAACTCTGTCATTTAGTCTGCTCTCCACAACTTAACTAAGTATTTTCAGGTCTCCATGGGTTACTAACCATCTACCTAATACAATTGGTTCCGCTTATCTTAGAAATCTGCTTTCTCTGTCCCTGCTCCTCCACCCCTCCCTACCCGACTCTGCTTTGCGTCACCTGTCACATCCACCAGAGCATATAACACTGTTTTGCCATTTTTTTTTCTGTTCTCTTCTTTCCCCTTTTTTTTTTTTTTTCTTCTCCTATTGCTTATGTATAAACTAGCTGGGTGCCCGATGCAGATGCATCGGGATTCTAGCAGAGCGAGTCTCTGACTCGCAATGGCCGCTTCGCGGCCAATGCTTCGCGCTGCTAAGGCGACTCGCTATGCCCGCTGCGCGGGCATAGCGAGTCGCCTTAGAACTGCTCGCAATGGCCGCTGCGCGGCCAATGCTTCGGACGTATCCACATGACGACATTGACTCGCAGCGTGAGCGGACTCAAAAGGGGCAAAAATCCCATTCGTGATTATATTATAGATGTATGTGTCTTCAGAATTTGTGTCATTATCAGCCTGAAGAAGAGACCTGAGTCGTCTCGAAAGCTTGCTATGTTTACCATCTTTTCAGTTAGCCATTAAAAGGTATCAACCACTGAGGACTCTCAGATTGCAATATATTTTTCTATCTACTGGCTAACACGGTATAAATATTCTTTACCTTGTCATAGGGTTAGTGATTTAAGGTTTAGAATCATTGATCACACCCCAGTACAAAGGAGAGGAGGCAATAGGATTGCCATGGTGAAAAGCAGAGAAATGGTATGGATTTACAAGTTAAATACGTTAAAACCCCATGGTCTCAATGTAGAGTATTAGATTCATACATTAACGTGAATCCATATATTTCAGTTGATATAGTTCAATTTTATCCCAGTACCTGAACCTTCATCGACTTAATACATTATATGTAAAGTAAGAAGAGGAGAGAAGCTTGATAATAAACCCTTATATGGGGTTTATTTTAATGATATTTATTATAAGAAAATATTATCAAATTGCAAATTGGCTAATCAGGTAGCCGTTAGCGATCACGTGGTGTGACGTGGCGCCATCTGATTGGCCAGATCGCTACCGGCCATCTGATTGGCTGTTAGTGAAAGGTCCTTGTCCAGCGAGCGGAGGTGAGATTTTCCAGTCCCGGTGCAGGCGTCGGACAGGTGAGCATGTAAGTTTATTGTTTTTTAACAACTTTTACTCACTTTTAGGCTACTTTTGCAGTGTAGAGATAGATACACTGCGAAAGTATTAGGACTACTCGCTACTCCCGAGTACGCATAGGTACTCGGAGAGTAGTGAGTAGCCCGAATACCGCTACTATTCGACGAATACCGAATAGTAGCGAGTATACTCGCTCATCCCTAGTCGTCGCAGTCTATGTGCGGGCACCTCCTTTGCGGATGCTGAAGTTTCATCGGTGTAACCAGCATGCGTTGTAACATCAGGACGTCATATTACGTTCAGCCCTGTGTTACTACAGCGTTTACTTCAACACCATAAAGATGGCTGCCGCACAGCGATCCACACCCTGGAGTGAGGCGGAGCTGATGCTCCTGAGTAACCTATGCGATCGCTGGGTCTATTGGTGCGAGTTTCCGCATCAGCACCCACGCCTCTATAAGCAGGCCATGGTGTTAAAAATACAGATGGCCCTTATGAGGAGACTGGGGGTGGAGAGGACCCCACAACAAATTCTAAAAAAATTGCGGACCTAAAATACAAGGCCAGGGACCGTATTGCCAATATCCGGGCACGGAGTCAGAGGCTGCGTGGTGAGTATTTCACAATGCCACATAGACACATGCTGTATGACACCACATAACTCAATAATAACATCACATGGAACTGGACCCCATGTGATAGTGACACTGAAGTGATGATGAACATGCGTAATCACTGTGCATGTGCAGGGGGTGCAGAGAGGTGCATGAAGGGCCAGCCTAGACTCATGTGTCTAACATTTCATACCCTCTACATTGTTGTGTAAATAAAATAACAACACACATAGCTGTGTAGTAAGCCTGAAGGCAGCATGTGCATATTGTCTGGTTTTTTAGGCAACACATCCCACACACTGTGAATATGGCCCTCCTGCCTTGGATACACCACCTCATACCCTGCGTCACGTTGTCCAGATTTGTAGTGTACCCATAAATTGACTGTCCACACTATCCTTGCCCTGGTTACACCTTGGACACCCATGTAGGGCGCAGTCCTACATATCATTTACAACCAAAGTTAGGCCATACATGATTAATGTAACGTCATTCATATACCTGACCATGTGGGAATGTATATGTGACCTGAGGAGGTCACATACATCCTTCACCCAAAACACAAATACCTTCAATTTACAACATTTCCATTGATCTCATTATAAATGAAAAAAAACACATGTTTAGAAATTAACTTTATTAATTTTGTAAAGTAAATAAAAACACATCCAGTGTATGCAAACAAACAAAAATACACAGAACCATTACATGTTGGGGTAGCGTGTCTGAGGCTGCTGAAAATCAGCTGCATGACCTGACGTGGCTTCCGCCCCCATATTCCCGTAGGAATATAGGATTGGTCTATGCTGAGGGTATGGTGGTCTATGCTTCCTCGGCATATCAGGAGTTAGTCCAGGAACATACATAGCCGGCCGAGGATACTGGAACAATGATGGCTGCTCAGGGGGTTCAGCCAAGATGGTGCGGAAGGTCAGTGTCCTTTCCTCGACCGCGTCCAGGGCAAGGTGGATGACCCTCTCGACATCTCTTTTCTTCACTGGGTCCAGCCTGGACACCCATTCACTCACAAGCTGCCGAATCCCATTGCTTGGTCTGTTCTCCAGGTGGAGCCGCACCCTCTTCGCCCAAGTGCCCAGCTCAGTGTTAGGTGGTGTTGGGGGGCATCTTCTGCGCACGGTGACACTCAGGCCAGGATGCTGTTCCACCGCACTGGGATCAGGCTCCACCCTCCCTGAGATGTTGTTGGGGGAGACTCAGGAACGGATGTCGCCTCTTGGCTGGACGAGAGGTCTTGAGGGTCCTGCAAATAAAATAAATTTTCAAACACTTGACATGGCTAAACAGCATTAGTAAGACACACAAATACATTTTTGCTGGTGTTGGGTGTGATTTCCTGTCTAAAACATGTGCCAGTAATAGTTTTATTAGTAAAGGAGTATATGTGCCATCACAAAGTTAGAACTCTACTCACCAGAGTAACCTACATGGTGATGCACATGCTTGAGGACAACTCCCAATGAGGACATATCAGGACAGTGTGTGAGCCATCACCTCTACATAGTGGGTGTGGTAAGCCCTACATGGTGACATGTTTGTCAGCTTCTAAACACCACAAGTGACCACAACTACCAATGTGCAACCACATAGCATTAACAAAATGTGACGTACCTCCTGTAAAGGAGCCGTGGCATCGAAAGTGGCGGATGACCTTTGGCCAAAGTCACTGCTGTACAGTACTCGTCGAGGGAGCCCCTGGTCCAGGAGGAACTTGAGGAGGTCGTAGTACCACAGTTGTGGCACATAGACCTCCTCAGTTCCCCTGCCGGACCGCATGGAGTCCTGGACCTTATTATGCTCCCTCTTGAATACTGTGCGCAGGGTCCTGATTTTTCTCTGCACAAAATTCTCATCAACCTTCTCACCAGGATGGTACTGCTGTGAGAGGGTGACGAGATGGCCATACGCCACTTCCTTCACCTGCTTGTTCTTGTAATCAGGTGAGGTTGTCCGCCACAAGCACTCATGCTCCTGGTACATCGCTATGAAGGCCCGGAAAAATTCCTGATTCTCTGCCATCTGTAACATGACAAAATAGTATGTCAGGAACACACATACATGTATGTATGATGTGGCACCTGTTCACCAATCATGTTGATGTTTTGCCCTGTGCCACAGACCATTGAGTAGCACACCTATATGCCAATTACCAAGCAATAAGGGTCAAGTGTATACACATATATCAACCATGCCTACAAAACCTAACATATCTATTAAAGTAAAGGAAGAAATTTATAGCAACAATGCCAATGTTATTTGGTCTCACATGCAATGGCCAGTGATTTTTCAAAGCTTACAATTTTTGCTATTACCATAATAGTGTTTCACACTATTCTGATAGGACAATGTTACCAAAAAACACCAAAAAAAAAACCACTTTGTGGCCATTACATCACATGTCATGTTTACTGTGGAGGTGCACATTATGTAGTGCACACCATTCAGGGGTTGGACATGCCTATCCCCAAAATAACTTGCAACATTACAAAATGAAACTTCTACAAACGTGGCCAATACACAATAGCAGATGATGGTTTTGTTGGGAGTTATAACATCACAAACTAACTATTGCACAGATGAAGAGGATGAACAGTCATTAAAGGGCGTCCGACTAATAAGAACGCTGTTGATTCCGGCAATCACAGTAGTGGGCCTTTTATACGCCAACGCAGGAGCGCCAATTGGATGACGCCGGCACACTGTAATTGGCTGGTTACCACATAAAAAGTGGCAACGCCCGAGCTATGTCGTGTTTGCTGCCCAGAGCGATTGAGTAAGTATTGATGTGCACACATGTTTTATACTATGCCGGAGTCTCTACTGCATTTTCTTATGTCATTTGGGGGCCTCTACTGTGTTGTGCGCAACACCAGGACCTCCTGGGCCATTCGCCCACTGTTTACATTGACTGTAGTTTGTGTGCTTCCTATTACCAAGTGTATGGCTGGTTTTACACTGCAGGATTGTCCGTCTTCAGTGTCCATCCAGTTTGTGTGGGTGAACCTGGATTGACCCAAACAGTGAGAACAAGTGGCAATATGTTAAATATAGTTATTGTATGCAAACTACTAACAATGGTTGGGGCGAAAAAACGGATGGACAATGATTTCGGTTAATCCTGCATTGTGAAACCAGCCTATTACATGTATATGTTAATACACATGCATCTGCTAGCATACCCCTCTTGTAATGTGTACTGTTACGTCACCACTTCCCAGGAACTCATGACCTTGCCTTCCTTTGTTGTCGCTGAGGTTGCATATAGCCATCCATGGGTACCATATGGTGGCCCTACACCCATTCTGTATGTCCATTATTTGTTGGGTGCACATGAGAGTAGCATGGGTGACCATATATAATATAGGTGTTGTGTTTACAGCCACACTGTAGTGCATGCACTGAACAATGGCACAATGATTTCTGTGGGCTCTCACATCACAGCTAAACCATACAACTGCTTAATTGAGGGGTAACATGTTACTATGTACATTGGTTATGTGATGAGATTTTGTCTTGCAATGTGTTCATGTGCTGATAAAGTTTTTTTTTTTATTTTTTTTCAACAGAGCTCTGTAAACACACGTTATACCTCATGGAACTTGAAGAGATGGCAGTAGTGGCTGTGGTCTTGTTGGAGGAGGCCTTTATGCAGGATGAGAGATCTGAGAGACTGCGGAGGTGTAGACGATGTGGTCTCGGGATTGGCTCCTGCAAAGGGGCAACCTGAGTCACATGCGCCTGGTCCGTCAGCTGGACTACTGGAATCCCCATGACTTCAGAAACTATCTCCGGATGTCAAAGGACTCATTCAAGTTCCTTTTGAAATTGGTTTTGCCATTTCTTGCCCGTGAGGACAATGTGATGCGTCTAGCTATGCCACCAGAGGAGCGGTTGGCTGTGACTCTGCATTTCCTGGCAACAGGGCGCTCGATGACTGACCTGCAATATTTTGCTGCTGTCTCGCGCCCACTGTTGAGCCGCCTCATCCCCGAGACGTGTGAGGCCATTGTGAGGTGTCTGGTGCCATCCTATATGCGGTTTGCAACAACCCCCGCTGAATGGTTGCAAGTTGCCACTGACTTCTAGGAGAGGTGGCAATTCCCAAACTGTGGGGGTGCATTGGATGGCAAGCATGTGAGGATCACACAACCCCCCAACAGCAGTCCTTTTATTATAACTATAAAGGGTATTTCAGTGTGGTCCTCATGGCCCTCGTCAATGCCAACTATGAGTTCCTCTACGTTGATGTGGGGATGGACAGGCATGTGTCTGAAACGGGTGTGTTCACACACACCTCCTTTGGTGAAGACCTTAGGAACAGTGTGCTGAACTTGCCCCCAAAAGATGACACCAGACACCACTGAACATCTGAACATTTGTGGGGGATGAAGCCTTCCCTCTTCATGCCAACCTACTGAAGCCATATCCCCAGAGGAATGTAACCCCTGAGCACCATCTTTTCAATTACCAGCTATCCCGGCACGTTGTGTGGTTGAAAATGTGTTTGGGATCATGGCCAAAAGATTCCGCTTGTTTCATACTGCTTTAAATATGAAACTGGAATCTATTGATATGGTAGTCATGGCGTGCTGTGTGCTGCATAACATTCTGCGTCTTAGGGATACTGCATCATACACGCCAGCAAGTTTTGTGGATTCAATGGACCTCGCAACCTGGGAAATCATGCCGGGGGAGTGGCATGCAAACGACCCTGGCATAGCACCACTCCAGCCGTTGAGCTAGGGCCATAGTCAGCAGGATGCCAGGAGCAGCAGAGACAGCTACTGGGGTGGTTGGCTGGCAGCACCAAGTGGTTTAGGGTGTTATGTTTTTATTTTACAGTAACATTTTTGCATGTTTTTTTCTAAAAAGTCATGTTATTTTATTTGATTTAATTTATATTTCGCTTTATAACATCATTATTTTAACATGATGGGTCCATTACATTTTGTGACAATTGTGTTCTATGAATTGTGTGCTGATAAGGCTGGAGTCACTTCTGCATTAGAAATTTTAAAACCTAATCAGGAAACGCTCCTCATAGGAGTCCATTATAAAAATCGGATTGCATTACATGCAATCCAGTTATCGCATCCAGCTATGCAGCTTGCGTGAAAAATCATGCAGGCTGCAGTTTTCGGAGCGGTTTTAACATCCGCAATGCGGTAACCACATTGCTCAGGATGTGTAATCCTGAGCAATGCAGTTACTGTACACTGCCGCCGGGATAAGCAAAGTGTTTAATGTGTTAAAAAAGCTTTAATATTCATAATAATTGTGCCCATCATGTCTTTAGGGGGTGCCCACCCCCCCTAGAGACATGCTGCCTACTCAGGTGGGCATGTAATGTGTTAATATCTCATGTACAGTAAGCCGGCTCCTGTCGGCTCTGTACAATTTTGTGAATGAAGCCGTGGCTCCACTGACAGCTGTGCGTATACTATACCTAATGTACGTATAGAATGTGCTGTGGTCTGAGGTCCTGAAGGCTTTTGCAGTAGATCTATGGCGGTGCGCTGCCCATAGATCTACTGTAAAAGCCTTCAGGACCCTGGACAGCGCACATACTATACGTACATTACATATAGTATGCACACCGCTGTCAGTGGAGCCGCGGCTTTATTCACAAAATTGTACAGAGCCGACAGGAGCCGGCTTACTGTGCATGAGATATTAACACATTATATGCCCACCTGAGTAGCCAGCATGTCTATAGGGGGGGTAGGCACCCCCTAGAGACATTATGGGCACAATTATTATGAATATAAAAGTTTTTTTCAAAGATTTTACAGTTTTCTCATCCCAAGCAGGGCACACGAGCAGTGGAGGAGTACTGCTCGGAGTTTCGGAGATGGGCGACTGACACCCAGTGGAACGACCCAGTCCTCCGGAGTCACTTCTGCTTGGGTTTGTCAGCTAGACTGCAAGACACCCTGGTTCAGTACGTCACACCTGAGTCATTGGAGGCTGTGTTGTCCCTAGCCATACGGGTTGACAGACGCCTGAGGAAGAGACCAAAACCTACTATGTCTCCTGTACCAATCCCTGCTGAGGAAACTATACCCAATGAACCCATGCAGTTGGGGGCAGTAGCTTCTTGTGTTAAACCTCCTGTGGCTACTGTTCACCAAGTGGGCGGAGCATGTTTTTTCTGTGGAAAATCTGACCATTTTATTAAGGTTTGTCCACTTCGCTCCAAGCCCTCGCAGTCTCAGAAGCAGTTTACCTCGGGTCATTCAGAAGGAGACGACCAGAGTGTTTATCTTTCCTTCCTAAGTCTCCGTTCACACTGTCTGCCAGGGTGGTGGTGGATGGTAAAACCGAGACTGTGCCAATACTGATCGATAGCGGAGCGGGATCAATTTGATGGATTCTCATTTTGCTCTGGCTCATGGTCTCACCAGCAGTGCTTTAGTGAGACCCATTCCCATCGCCTCGATTGACTCAGTTCCAGTCAGCCAGAAGGTCCTCTCCCAAGTGGTGCGTAATGTGAACCTGAGCATAGGAACTCTCCACCAGGAGGTTCTGTCCTGTCACCTCTAGGAGACCCTGCCCACTCCCATTGTATTGAGCCTTCCCTGGCTGGAGGAACACAACCCAGTGATAAACTGATGGGCCAGAAAGGTTGTAACTTGGGGGGCTTTCTGTGTGAGTAATTGCCTACCTATACCTATTTCTACCGTACTGGTTGCACCGACTCCTACTCCATTTACAGATGTGAATGGGAGTGAGCCTGGAAAAGGGGGCGGAGTCCAGACTACACCTCAGATTAATGGTGGGTCTAGACGTCGTTCCAGGAGGAGGAACAGGGGAGGGACGGTGGTTCAAGCTGTGCACTTCAGGGAGGGAGCCCTGAGCCTCGGGGGGACACTGCTGCAGTTTACTGTCCTGGATGTGTGCCCTCTAACTGTGATCGCAGATTTGGAAATAAACGTGCAGGTCCAGACCTGAGAGTTCATGAGTATGTGTTGGTGTTGTCCAAACACATCAGGTGGAAGTGTGCTGCTAGGGCTCCTGGTTCTGGGGTTATAGGACCATTTCAGATATCAGCCATTTGTAATCCTGTGCTGTACTTCCTTGAGCTACCCCCAGGTTTGGCAACCCATAATGTTTTCAATATCTCGTCAGTCCAGGGATGTGGACTTATTTCGGATGTGCCGTAGTCGAGTCTGGAGGTCTCTCTTTAAAGAGGGGGTACTGTCACGCGCTTACATGGCGTTGACATTGCTGGATGCTGCTGTGTATGTGTTTGTCTTTAAAAGCTGCATGGTTGATAGCTGTGCTGGCCTCCTGTGTTGTGCTCCAGAACTGCATTCACTATTAGGTTCAACTGCTGGTTGAGGGGTTAATGTGTGATTTACCTGAACTCCCCTCCCCCTAGCCTTTAAGTAGCCTTTCCTTCCACCAGGTGGTGCTGCTGATGGAGTACACAAATAAGAATGCATAGGCACAAATGCACAAGAACGCAGACAGGCACACACAAACAAAAATGCAGCCAGGCAAATGCAAAAAAATGCAGACACACACACATATAAGAATGCAGACAGGCACACAAAGGAAAGCAGATGGGCACACACACAAAAGAACACAGACATGCACATGCACATGCAAGATCATAGACAGGCATAGGCACAAGAATGCAAACAGGTATATGCATGCGCAAGAACGCAGACAGTCACACATGTATTAATATGCAGACAGGCACGTGCACACAAGAACGTAGACAGGCACATGCATAAGAACACAGATAGGCACACTCATACACAAGATCTCAGACAAGGCACCAGTATGCACACATGTTCAGACATGCACACATGCATAGTCATGCACACACAAGCATATACACATGTATAAATGTAATATATATTAGACATATATACAGATACTCCAGAGAAGATCCTCTCTGGCGGTAAGCAGAAGTGCAGGGCTCACTGTGTGACATCACAGATAGTAGATGCAGATGGCAGGGTCTGCTAAATGTGATGAGGTGACCATACCCAGTCCCAGCCCGTGCCTGCTGCATGGAGATGTCTGCTGGGGAACGGGAAGGTGAGTACGTGTTACACACTCAATATTATCTCTGGGCCCGGGGTGGTATCCCAAATTGCTCTCATTATAATCCGCTAGTGATCCTAGTATAACATAATTAGGGATTTTAAGACAAAAGGTGATAAAAAATTAACAAAGTTACATAGGTTTTGGTGAAAGAATGCCCAATGTATTATATTTCCTTGTCCAGCCAGAAAATAAAGTTGTCATAAAATGGGCTGAATGAGGCACAATAGCCTGTAGAACTAGTGAGATGAGAAGTGGAAGGTAGCCGTATTATCATCAGATCTTTATACCTAATGAACACAATTTATTAATTAGAGGAATGAACTTACCAGAATGCAGGTTCCCTTGGTAGTCATGTGATAGAGTGTGAAGTTTGGGAACTCCATGTATCCTGCTAGTTTACCCAGAGGACAAAATGAGACTCTTGAGTTTTTAAAGATGAGAAAGTAGGAAGGATGGATTTAGTATGATAAGGGTTTGGAAGAAATTTTTTAGATGTGTATAGTTGTTTATCTAGTCAAGGGTTGGGGAAGTCCAGGCCTCGAGAGCCGCAAACAGTGCAGGTGTTCAGGATTTCCTTAGTATTACACAGGTGATAATATAATCCCCTGCACTGGTGATGATTCCAAACCCTGTGCAATACTGACAAAATCCTGAAAACACGACCTCTTGGCGGCTCTCGAGGCCTGGATCCCTGGACCCCTGATCTAGTCCATCACCTATTACAAGGAGATGGCAAAAAGGTTTGTACCAATACTGCTCTGGGTTTGTATTCTGGAGCTGTTTAGAAAGCAGACTCTCTTTCTTCTGTCTGATATATGCGGGACTGAGGTACATGCCCTATACATGCTGTGTGAAGCTTATAGGAGGCTGTAGCCCAGAGTTAAGGGGTCTAGGGATGTTGTTAGGATGATCGGTTTGCTGGACCCAGCTTTTGGCCAGTTTCACAGTACAAGCTCATTTATACAACCATTTTGTGGCTGCAGCTTTCGTGGCTTAGTCTGACAGCAGAGTTCATTGAGCACTTGGTCAGGAAAGGTCTTTGGATCATGGTGATGGAGTTCACGTCTAATATGGCAATGTGATCTACCTAAGAATATAAGTCTAATGAAATGTCTCTGTTACAGATTGACTGCTGCACTCAACTGATTAAACAGCAGCGATCAGATCTCTCACCTCTCACTGCTGTTACAATCTGATGCCAAATGTAAAATACATCCGTCATCCAATGGGCATAATATGGTCTGAATTCATGAGTCTGCTCCATATGCATTCAACATAGTTCAACCAATTATGTCTAATCTTGAGAAAGGTTTTAATAGTTTGGCATGAAGTCTCAGGTAAGCTTATAAAATGCGTTGTAAGAATCTCATTCTTATATATAAATTTTTTTTTTTGCAAAAATAGATTGATGTGGATTGTTGGATGTGAGGTCTGTGTCTCTTTTTTCCCTCCTTTCTTAGAGCTGTCCATTTAGATATGTCGCTTCTAGTATCCTACTGATGGAACTATTCACTAGATTTGAATACACTGAATTTTCTAAATTTAATCATTTCTTCTAGATGACTTTAGGGTCAGCAACGTTCTGAGGTCTTGAAAATGTACTTACTTGTGGGCAAGTAGACTGACACTGGTACCTTGCATCAGCTTCACCCCTAGTATTCATAATCTTTCATGCACAGAATAGACAATTCAATAAAAGCAGGTAAAAATAACCCTTATCACAGACTCGGTGACAGCTCATCTAATTCAGGGACAATAATAATAGATATTTGGAGTAGAACTGTCACATTTATTTTAGCGAACCGCGCTTCAACCTAAAAACTGCAGACTGTGGGATCGTGTAAGTAAGAATTCAATCTGTGAAGAAATAATGATGGTGATCAGGTTAGGCTCATCATCTTCATGTTTGAGTCTATGTAAATGGGCTTCTGCAACACGAAACTTAATTGCTACGTAAATGAACAAGCACAAGTGCCAATACAGAGAGTTCATATTCTGCTCCACAGTAATGGGGACTCGTGTAACAGTCCGGTTATCCAAGAAAATGCTACAGTTTATCCAAAAAATTATGGGAGATGTGAATTAGGTATTTGTTGTGTCACACCTTGTCTGGTTATAATTCAGAAGATTACCTTCCATTCTATAGACAATGAGCCCTTGTGGGAATTCTTTTGTTGTTATCTTTATTCTCATTCACCTTGAAAAGGGGTGAGATAGATGCCTGAACTAACCTATGCCGGGTGTTCATATCCACCATACTCACTTTCATATGAAGGTGTCTCAGATAGTTTAACTCAGCCCCACAAGATGTAGCAATAAGGCCTCAGGAGAAGTAGAGATACTTTTTACTGAAAATCGTGTATTGGGGTATAATGCAGCTAGTTAAAAGAGTGATTCTTCACAGAGCAGTAAAACATATTGAAACTTTGCTAAACTTTGAATAGAATGAGGGCAGATTTATCAAAACTGCCAAAAGCAACCAATCACAATGGAGCTTTCAGTTTATGAGAACGAGTTAACATTTATTAGCATCTAATCTGAATTATATAAAAACATTATTGTTTGGAAATGTAGGTGGTACATTGTCTTTAAAGACACACTCGAAGAAAAAAGTACTAAACCCTGTTGTGCCTAATGCAAAGCCCAAAGAGGTTGGTGGGTGATAAATTTATTCTCTTCTTGGTCTTTGAATGCCTGTGTCATGTGCAACCTAGGAATCAGAAGATCGATCCTCGGAGGATAAACTTGGAGTCAAATTTCCTGAAATTCTCAGGTCTCAGCAAATTCATCCCCCAAAAGAGTGCCCAACACCATTTTACCCAATACTGAAGTATCAGAGATTGGATTGATCGAATTAGGCACAGCCTATCCATTATTATTAGCAGCTATCACATCACATGGTCTAGCCCAGCCAATCAGGGTGGGCTATAACAACTTTAACCCCTTCACGACCAAGCACGTATATATACTATATACAGTATATAATTCTTTGGTCGCTGCAACATTGCAATAAAATGCAATAACGGGCGATCAAAACATCACATCTAAACAAGAATGGTATCATTAGAAACATCAGCTCAAGCCACGAAAAATAAACTGCAACACAGCCCCTGATCTCGAAAATTGAGAACGCTGCGGGTTTTGGACAGTGGCGCAAAAGCATAATTCTTTATCCTTAAAAATGCCTGAATTTGTTTTCACCACGTAGATAACAGTAAAAATATACATGTCTGATACCTTCAAACTCGTACCAGCCCAAAGCATCATACCGTCATGTCAGTTTTACCATATGATGTACACAGTGAATAAAAAAAACAAAAAATAATAATGTAATTGCACTTTTTTTTTGCAACTTCAAAGCATTTGGATTTTTTTCTCCCATTTTACTGTACATTATATGGTACATTAAAATAAATGATTTCATTCTAAAGTACAACTCATCTAGCAAAAAACAATCCCTCATATGTCTATATTGACGGAAAAATAAAAAGGAAAAGGAAAAACAAAAAACGGGAAATTGCCCGGGGATGAAGCGGTTAATAAAAGATGGGGGCAGGGGTGTCAAGTAGCACCACTTTAGAATATTCCACTGTAAGGATAAGAAGTCAGATTGCAAAATTCATTCCATATGGAGATAGAAAAAGGCTTATTCTGTTTGTGATGTACAGTGCCGAGGCAGATTGATAGCTTAAGTCTGGGAATAATAATACAAAATATTCCAGTGATATAGGGAACTGCTGTGACTTTCCTATTTAGAAACCAATGTTGTACATTTTGTTTCTTTGGTTCAAGTGCAAAGCCTCACATTATCTAATATATAAAGCTGAGTGTATATATGTATGTATGTTTGTGTGTGTACATGGCATGCCACTCCAGATAGCCCCGCCCACTCCAAACATCCCTTCCCACTTCACAACATCCCACTCCACACAGCCTCTTCCACTCCACATAGCCTTGCCCACTTTGCACAGCTCCATTTCACATAGCTCCACCCACTCCATATAGCCACAACCACATAGTCATGCACACTACATGTATCTATGCACTGCACACTATACCTAGTCATGCCCCTCCCAAGTTTTTTGGGAGCGGGTTTGGAGGGGTGCGTGTTAAGGGGGGGCCATTTTTTAGGGGGGTGAGGGTGCAGGTTTGGGTAGGGTGCGGAGGCAGATTTGGGTGTAGTGGAAGTTTCAGGGTGGGGGAATGGGGTAAAGGGTAGTTTTAGGGGAGCATGGTTGAATAGGGTAGGTTGGGGGAGGTGTGGGGGGGGCAGGATTGAGGCGTATCGTGGACATATATACACACATACAGACATACACTCATCTAATTACTAAGAACAGTTAGTTACTATGCCAGGGCAACACCGGGCTCTACAGCTAGTTCTACATAAAGTTCAATTTCCATTTAGCACATTCCTCAAGTTTACATAAATCCCTAACTTAATAATAGCCTCCTCTATGTTAATTACCTTCCATTAGCTGAAAATACTTACATTTTACTAATTCTAATCTGTATGCCCTCAACAAGTCATTATGAAATTGAGTACAAGTAAAAGAAGAGGGCCCATTACTCTCCCCTGTAGTTCTTCACGGTTGCCTGTCACTCACTCATAGTGTGTTCCATTAATAACCAATCTGTACTTACAATTTCTGAGCCAGTTGTTAACCCATTTGCACATATATTCCCCTAGTCTTTGTCCCAAAGTACTCTTTTTATCCATTAACCTTTTATATGATGCCATAGCCTGGAGAAGCTAATCAGATTAGTTAAACGGCACCAATCTCTCATAATCCCATGTTGGTACTGGGTTATGAATTTATTTTTATTAGGAAACTCTAGGATAGTATCTCTTAGAAAAACTTCAAAGACTTTGCCCACAATAGAGGTTAATCTTAGAGGTTTACAATTTCCAGGCTCAATTTTTGACCCTTTTTGGCACATTTGCTACACGCCAATCCAGAGGTTTTCTACACTGTTATTATGGATTCATTATATCTCAGAATGAATGGTCTGTCTCTGATCGCACTTAATTTCAGCAGCACTCAGGTGTATATGTCATCTGGACCTGATGATTTATCTATTTTAGTGTTTTTCAGGTGTCGCCGCACTTCTTGCTGGTGACATTTATCCGAGAATTAATGGTATCCCTAAACATGACATTTGTCATTGTATTTTCCTGTGTAAATACTGTAGAGTAGAAGGTTTATGATAGATCGGCCTTCCTTTATCCACTTTCATCATTCCACCCAGATTATTTTTAAATCTCTTACTGTTTATGTAATTGAAAAATCTTTTTGCATTAAGCTTACTTTCTTTGGCAATGAGTTTTTCTGTCTCAATGTTTGCTGGCTTTATTTATTTACTTTTCTTCCACAATTTCTTTTCTCGCTATAATGTTTATGCTTCGTTCCCCTCTTCCTTTAGTTTTCTAAACATTTTCATCTTATTATTTTTTACTCCCCACCCCCTCCATTTTACAGCTCTCTTTAGCCCATGGTGGTTTTCTCCTATTTCTACTTTGTTTATTTCCCTGAATTCAGTGATTTTGGATTCAGGGAGTTTAGAAGGGAGTGACTTGTATTATTTCTCTGATTGCATTTGTATATGTTCCTGTGTTTGTTATCTGCAATCCCTATTAGTAAAATTAATCAGGTGTACATGCTTTTGCATGTGTACAATCCTTTAAAAGCTAATGGAGAATGCATAATGCTGTGCATGTTCAGTGTTTGGAAGCAGATATACTGGATCTAAATGAGCAATTTGCAACCATAAGACCCATTGACATGAAATGGAGTTCGTGGCTCACAAAATAGGCACTCGCTGGGGTAACTTTGGATTATAATGGCAGCTAGCTGGGTGCTAACATAATAAATAGTTAGCTGCACTCAACGCTAAGTCATGCAACCTGAATCTAGAAATGCATTATAGCTAATGAACTATGAAAAATGGAGACACTTAGCTTGTACGTATGGTGATACATATCACCGCCCATAGCCACATCGTGGTATGTCCCCAGTACTGGGTCCTAACCTGCTTACATGTATTATAAGTCTCAGCCTCTTTCTGGATTAAAAGTCTATGTTGAAATGGGCGAGTAGAAAACCTGATAACAGAGAAAACAGCACCTTACGGCTAATGGGGAAGGTGTGCTACAGACGGCGTGACCCAATATTCAGAATAAGAGAAAGCTGTGACACTCATCAAATGTGTAGTGGTGCAATGCTTGTAAGACTATACAAAGTAACAAAATATTAGCTGCACTTAACGCTAAGTCATGCCCTAGCGTTAAGTGCAGCTGACTTTTTGTTATAATGTATAGTGTTTTAGCGTTGCACCAGTACACAATAGGATGAGTGCCACAGCTTTTTCTTGTTTACCTGGGTGATAGAAGGCAAGGTAGAAGGAAGAGTGTCAAGGAGGCTAGTCCTGATCTGGAACACAAGTCAGCTAAATAGGCAGAAGAAGGGGGCACCAGTACAGAAGTAGAATTGCTGGAGCTTTCCTAATCAGATGCTTTTAAAAGGAACCTGTCAGGTCCATTATGCCATCCAAGACACCAGCATTCACATTTGCAGGTCGAAATTCCCTTCACAACCAGCTCTGTATGACATCATTCTCTAAAGCCAATGCGTAAAAAAGAGTATTTACTTCCTCTGTTTTTGATATGCCAATTAAGTCTTTGACTACTTGAAAGGTGTTGTTTCCCCAGACTTTTCCGCTCTCTTTCCATGTTATCACCCTCCTATGGGCGTGATAACATGATCTCCATGAGACAAAAAAAATTGAGGCTCTAGGAAATCTTGCGCATGTGCACAGCTCAATTCAGCAGCGGCAGTGCACCGCTGAAGCCAAGTGTATGATTCCCCGCTTCAGAGAGGCGTACTATGCATGGGTGGAAAACAGCTTCTGCACTTCCAATCATACACAGTGCGCCTCTCTAAAGCAAGGAAAAGTACACCCAGCTTCAAAGGTAACGCTGCTGAAATGAGCCGTGCGCATGGGCAACGGGGGTTGGCTATCTCCCCTGCTCATGGAAATCATATTATCACACCTATACGGGGTGTCATAACAAGGAAAGAGGGCTGACTAGTCTGGAGAAACAACAACCCTTTGACTAGGCAAAGGCCTAATTTGCATACAAAAAAACTGAGGTAATAAATATTTTTTTTATTTTAGAGAATGATACACAGGGCTGGTTAGGAAGGGAATTTTAACGTGCGAATGTGATTGCTTCTGGCTTGGATGGCATAAGGGACCTGACAGGTTCCCTTTAAATACCCTTTTTTGCCATATAGATTGCACCTCACTCCTCTGTTTTCACAGCACTACATGTCTAAGGGCCCTTTCACATCTGCGTTTTTCGTAATTCGCGGCAGATGCGGTGAAAAAACCGCATCTGCCGCGTTTGCCGCATAACCGTTCCACTTGCGGCGCGGTTGCGGTTTTTTCTATGCAATGTATAGGGGGACTTGCGGCAGATGCGGCAAGTGCGGTTTTGCACTTGCGGCAGGTGCGGCCGCGAAAAAAACCGCGGCTTACTGCGGTTTTTTTCGCGGCCGCACCTGCCGCAAGTGCAAAACCGCACTTGCCGCATCTGCCGCAAGTCCCCCTATACATTGCATAGAAAAAACCGCAACCGCGCCGCAAGTGGAACGGTTATGCGGCAAACGCGGCAGATGCGGTTTTTTCACCGCATCTGCCGCGAATTACGAAAAACGCAGATGTGAAAGCACCCTTAAACAGGTGCTCATTCCAATTAAAATTATTTTTACTTTTTAAAAAAGGAAACTAAGAAAACAATGGCAGAATTGCATATTTACACCATTTGGGTACACTTGCAATTTTTTTGCTTTTTTTATGCATGTTATATCTACTATAGTTTTCTATATTTGTTAAAAAAAAAACAAGCCCCATATGATTGTGTCAGTGCTAAAATTAAAACAATTCTATCTTAGATGAAAAAAAAGATAAAAAAAAGGACAAAAAATGGCTCAGTCCCGAAGGATGTAAGCTGGGTTTGCTTTGAAATCGGCCGATGCCGATAATTTGGGCATGAACAGCCAACTGTCTTATGTATATGGTGTCTCCTGATTGTCCCCCAACAGATGATGTTGGGGTAAGATGATGTTGGGGTACAGAAGGATCTAGCAGGTTGCCCTGCTTTACTCATGTTGGGAGGCTGCAGAGCAGCCCCGGACGGCGCTCCAGCCCCACTCTGGCGCTGCAACTGTCCAGTTCAGAATCCCCCTCAGTGAGGGCCAAAACAGATAAAGATGTAGTGATGATTAACAACAGTTCTTTACTCAGCAATGTATATCACAGGCTTTACACTTAAATGTTACTTTCTTAGTGGTATCTATTTCAATGCAATTTATTGCAGACTGCTCCCATCTTCCTGATGTATTTAGGCTCCTTCAGCATCAAAGTAACCCGCTCCAAACTCATCTTGTCTCCCATGGTTCCAGCCCAAACCAACCCACAGGGATCTGTGCAGAGGAACAATTAGGATCACTGTTAGACAAAAGTTCCTTCACCCCCAGCACCGTGATGACCTGATCACCCAAGTCTACACTGAAGTCCACTATGAACAGTACCGTAAGAGTAAGCTGCCTCCAAGGAAGTCCTTCTTGAAGTTAATATAAAGTCTCAACGAGGGAAGGGTTGTTTCCAAACACGCTTCACTCCTGTACTCCGTTCCCGATGTGACCCAAAAGGTCCAGCAGAAATGATCATGGGTTCCACTTCAAACCGTCTGTTCTTTGTCTTACTTCACACCGGGGGACTCTCCTATTAAAACTACACAGCAGGCCATTTTCATTGACTAGACCCCACCCAAATGGAGTATTACTAATTATTATGAATTACTGCCATAACTCAGGTAAACCAGGGAGCAGTCTTCACCTTGACCACTAGGTGGCCACACATTTTAATTACACTTATCAACTTTACACATAAATGTAAACCACATAAACTTCAACACATACATCTATACACCCAGAACAGGGAAAAGTGGAGAGCACAAGACCAACTTACATCTATAGGTCCCATCGTAGATGCCTAAGCTTGAATTTAGGCCCTAAAGTTGATCTAGGTGGGAAAGAAAAAAAATTGGCATTTTTGTCTCAATCAGTCACAAGACAGACTTGTTACAGGAGGTTATTTAAATAAATGGAAGAAAAAGATTGACAAATAGTAAACCTACCTCTGTAACTTCAGATACAAATGATTATATTTACTGCCAGAGAGAAAATAAAAATTTCTTAGGATTTGCATCCCCTGGCCCCATTCTGTCAACATATCGGAGAGATTGCTGGATGCACACAGATGTATTCTGGCAATTCTCGAGCTTCCATTTCCTGCTGTCTGTTTTTACATATTAATAATAGGATGCGGCTGCTGGCACGTTTAGAGGAAATTAATATTCTATTAACTTAACTTAAACACCGTCTCTAAAAAGCCGCACACATTACATGTCCTTCCCGTTGATGTTCCCGTATTATGAAAATTACTGTACATGTTTTGTATAATAGCCTAAGGCTGAACTGTGTGAAGGGAAATGATTTCACATTATCTCTTAAACATTATTATGCCTGTCATCGAAAGTAACATGCCTTCCAAGAGCTTCCTTAGCACTGCTGGGGTGGTTGGTAAGTATATCACAGCGCTGTCAAGCACAGCTAGTATTGAGGTCAGCCAACATGCTTCTTGACACCTTAAAGCCTTGTGTCTATTATCTCTAGATGCATGGAAAGAGGAATTAAATTATTATACATTATTTATATACTCTTCTTCTTTGGAGCAATGCTCTTAGGCCCAAAGCTGTGGATGGGAAGAAATCAGAGTACATAGCAGGCTGTGACACCATAAGGGAAAAGTAGTACAATTTATGGACATGGACTTAAGAAAGTATCAACTAATACGTCACGTTAGTTTTTGCACATTTGTATATTTTGTGCAGGGTGTAGTGGGGCCTTCTGAATTTAGGTGGTACATTGGTGAGCCTGTCCTGTGAGATACACTCATTTAGTGTTAAACACCCCGCCTTACCTGGTGTCACTAATAGGCTATTGTTCAGACAGTGTGTATTTCACTTATCTATGTGACAGGCTTCCTATGCTAGCCTTATTAGTGTGCAATTCTTATGCTAAGCAGTCACCCCCTCAAATTTTGGAAGGTTGTGAGTGGCTGCCTCATCAGCATTTTGCACTTGGGCCAGTTCGGGCCAGTTTTCTGTGTTTTTCTTTTTTCTGTAGTTTTGTAATTAGACAGGGACTTGAAAGTGTGAGGACCCTTGACGTATGGGTTGCAAGCTTCCATTTTTTTAACCAAAATATCAACTAATATTTTAGATTTTTTATGCACATTTTATACATTTTTTGCAGGGTGTAGTGGGGCCACCTGATTTTAGGTGGTACATTGGTGAGCCTGTCCTTTGACATACACTCATATAGTGTTAACTAGCCCGCCCTACCTGGTGTCACTAATGACCTCTTATGTGTATACACTCATGCAGTGTTAACTAGCCCGCCCACCTGGCGTCAATAGTAGGCTCTTGTTCAGACACTGTGTATCTAACTGTTTTATATGACAAGCTCCCTATGTAGAATAAAAAAAGAAAAGCAGAGGAGCGCTCTTGGGTGAGATCCGCCGGATAAATTTGGGGCAAAGGGTTTTTTAGATGCTTTACTAACCTTGTAAGAGCCTCCGGTGCCTAGCTTGCACCTCGCATGGATTCCTCTTTCCTGGTTGTCAGAGAGCCGGTCACGAGGGGTATCACATGTATCCGACGTCACCGCAGGTGGGGGGGGGTTTCCCATAGTAACGTCTTCGATGATGATGGTGCAGCTACTGCATCAAGGAGATCCAGGCTGTCAGCTCACATAAATTGTGTTGATGGTTCGGAGATGCGATTCTGAGGCTGCCGATCTCAGGCAAGTATCTGAGGCTCTTTTCTAACCAAAACCGTGATTAATGGCAATGAGGCCTCCACTACACATAGGAGAATAAAGACTTCATCGTCATTATCGAAGACGTTACTACGGGAAACCCTACCCCATCACCTGAAGAAGATGGAGTATCCGTTGAAACACGTTGTGAGTGAATGTGATTTGAATAAACAAACTAATCTTCCAAAATTCTGGCTCTGATCTTCTGCAGCGCCCTCAAAGCCACTTATACAGTTAGGGCCAAAAATATTTGGACAGTGACACAAGTTTTGTTATTTTAGCTGTTTACAAAAACATGTTCAGAAATACAGTTATATATATAATATGGGCTGAAAGTGCACACTCCCAGCTGCAATATGAGAGTTTCCACATCCAAATCGGAGAAAGGGTTTAGGAATCATAGCTCTGTAATGCATAGCCTCCTCTTTTTCAAGGGACCAAAAGTAATTGGACAATGGACTCTAAGGGCTGCAATTAACTCTGAAGGCGTCTCCCTTGTTAACCTGTAATCAATGAAGTAGTTAAAAGGTCAGGGGTGGATTCCAGGTGTGTGGTTTTGCATTTGGAAGCTGTTGCTGTGACCAGACAACATGCGGTCAAAGGAACTCTCAATTGAGGTGAAGCAGAACATCCTGAGGCTGAAAAAAAAGAAAAAATCCATCAGAGAGATAGCAGACATGCTTGTAGTAGCAAAATCAACAGTTGGGTACATTCTGAGAAAAAGGAATTGACTGGTGAGCTTGGGAACTCTAAAAGGCCTGGGCGTCCATGGATGACAACAGTGGTGGATGATCGCCGCATACTTTATTTGGTGAAGAAGAACCCGTTCACAACATCAACTGAAGTCCAGAACACTCTCAGTGAAGTAGGTGTATCTGTCTCTAAGTCAACAGTAAAGAGAAGACTCCATGACAGTAAATACAAAGGGTTCACATCTAGATGCAAACCATTCATCAATTCCAAAAATAGACAGGCCAGAGTTAAATTTGCAGAAAAACACCTCAAGAAGCCAGCTCAGTTCTGGAAAAGTATTCTATGGACAGATGAGACAAAGATCAACCTTTACCAGAATGATGGGAAGAAAAAGGTTTGGAGAAGAAAGGGAGCGGCACATGATCCAAGGCACACCACATCCTCTGTAAAACATGGTGGAGGCAACGTGATGGCATGGGCATGCATGGCTTTCAATAGCACTGGGTCACTTGTGTTTATTGATGACATAACAGCAGACAAGAGTAGCCAGATGAATTCTGAAGTGTACCGGGATATACTTTCAGCCCAGATTCAGCCAAATGCTGCAAAGTTGATTGGACGGCGCTTCATAGTACAGAAGGACAATGACCCCAAGCATACAGCCAAAGCTACCCAGGAGTTCATGAGTGCAAAAAAGTGGAACATTCTGCAATGGCCAAGTCAATCACCAGATCTTAACCCAATTGAGCATGCATTTCACTTGCTGAAATCCAGCCTTAAGACGGAAAGACCCACAAACAAGCAAGACCTGAAGGCTGCGGCTGTAAAGGCCTGGCAAAGCATTAAGAAGGAGGAAACCAGCGTTTGGTGATGTCCATGGGTTCCAGACTTAAGGCAGTGATTGCCTCCAAAGGATTCGCAACAAAATATTGAAAATAAAAATATTTTGTTTGGGTTATGTTTATTTGTCCAATTACTTTTGACCTCCTAAAATGTGGAGTGTTTGTAAAGAAATGTGTACAATTCCTACATTTTCTATCAGATATTTTTGTTCAACCCTTCAAATTAAACGTTACAATCTGCACTTGAATTCTGTTGTAGAGGTTTCATTTCAAATCCAATGTGGTGGCATGCAGAGCCCAACTCGCGAAAATTGTGTCACTGTCCAAATATTTCTGGCCCTAACTGTATGCCCCCTCCTTTGCTTATCTAGGCTCCCTATGTAAGCCTTATTAGTTTGCAAGTCTTATGCTAAGCAGTCGTCCCCTCCATTTTGGAAGGTTGTGAGTGGCGGCTTCATCAGCATTTTGCACCTGGGCTGCACCCATCTCTATGATGGAGGTTCTCTGCATCCTGTGGGTGAATTTAGTATTAGGTTTGGCTCCATTGTGGTAACTTTTTTTAATGTTCTCCTTTTGATGTTCTACCCTGTCAACCGACTCATTTGACTTAAGAAAATTCCAATATTCTGTCTACAGGTCTCTTTGTGCAACTAAAAATGTTCATTTATTTGTTTTTTACTATTTTACTCACTTACAAAGTCATTAATTCCCAAATTACTTTGCAGCATTCAGTAAGTCCCAGTTGTGGAGATGCTCATCACAGATCTGTAAGGAGACGGATGGACTGTCTCGTATCCCCTGAAGACACCAATCCTATTTATATGTAATGTTTTATTTTTGTGTCATGTCACTATTTCACATATGTAATCCTGCCAGGCAGCAGACCTTGTTAGCCATACATGACAGGGTTAACTGAGGGCCAAACCTCAGTGAGAGGAGTGGAATGGGACCAGGGGAAAGGAGTTCCTTGTTTAAGTTATAGTTAATAATAATATAATAATAAAACTTTATTTGTATAGCGCCAACATATTCAGTAGCGCTTTACAGTACAATGGTACGTGTAAGAAAAATATACAATACAGAATGGTAGGTAATACAGAAC
The DNA here is from genome assembly GCA_033576535.1 of Allobates femoralis. NCBI lineage: Eukaryota > Metazoa > Chordata > Amphibia > Anura > Aromobatidae > Allobates > Allobates femoralis. Next base: position 61,269,740 of record JARQOC010000006.1, on the reverse strand, counting down.
AGTACTTACATACAATAAACATAGAATCAATGTAGGAAATACAATAAAAAGGCAAAAAATAAAGGTGACCCTGCTCGAAGGAGCTTACAATCTAAGACGGGATGGGAACACAAAGTACAGGGGCTTATAACAATGAATATCTTATGTCTAAATGACTACTATTAGGGAGAAGGATAGGCCGCCCTGAAGAGGTGTGTTTTTAGGGAGCATCTGAAGCAAGTTGTGGATGAGCCTAATTTCTTGGGGTAGAGCATTTCAGAGGACTGGTGCAGCTCGAGAGTAGTCTTGGAGTCGGGATTGGGAGGTTCGGATTTATGCCGATGTTAGTCTAAGGTCGCTTCCAGAGTGAAGGGGACAGATGGGGTGGTAGACAGAGATGAGGGAAGAGAGGTAAGGAGGTGCCGCACCATGAATAGCTTTGTGGGTGACAACAAGCAGTTTCAATAGGATCTTATAGTGTATGGGCAGCCAATGCAGACTTTATGTCTACTATAGGGGATTGACTCACTATGATATATGTACAGATCTTGATATATGTATAGATGTATATGTATAGATCTTGATCCCATGCTGAAGTGGGTGGAGTTTTGATCACAGATAGCTCTCTATGGGGCTTTTGTAATTGATTTTAATGGCACTCTCATTGTCTGTTTGTGGTTTGTTGCAATAAAGATTTATAAATTTTGTACTTTAACTGGTGATCACCTAATTTATACTGGTCAGCTTTCCTCTTTTTATTGAACAGCCAGTGCAGTGACTGGCACAGAGCAAAAACATCTGAGTAACGGTTTGCTAGATAGGTGATCCTGGCTGCTGCATTGAGGATAGACTGGAGAGTGGAAAGCTTACTACGGGGGAGGCCAGCTAATAAAGAATTACAGTAGCCAAGGCGGGAATGGATCAGGGCCACGGTGAGGGTTTTAGTTGTTTCCATGATGAGGAAAGGGCGAATTCTGGAGATATTTTTCAGGTGCAAGCGACAGGAGCGGGTGAGAGATTGTATATATGGGGTTAAGGAGAGATCAGCATCAAACATAACACCCTGAAAAGGAGCCTGCTGCCTAGGTGTTATCATGGTGCCGCACACCGAGAGGGAAATGTCAGGTTTAGGGAGATTGGTAGAGGGCGGGATCAGAAGAAGTTCAGTTTTGGAAAGGTTAAGTTTCAGATACAGAGCGGACATGATAGTGGAAACTGTGGTTAGACAGTCATTGGTGTTCTGTAATAATGTGGGGGTAAGGTCAGGGGAGGAAGTGTATAGTTGTGTGTCATGAGCATAAAGATGGTACTGGAAGCCAAATCTGCTGATGGTGTGTCCTATTGGGGCTGTGTAGAGAGAGAAGAGGGCCAAGGACTGAACCCTGAGGGACCCCAATAGTGAGAGGAAGAGGGGCGGAGTTGGAGCCAGCAAATGATACACTGAAATAGCGATCAGAGACATAGGAAGAGAACCAGGAGAGAGCCGTGTCCTTGATGCCGATGGAGTGCAGCATAGAGAGTAGGAGATGGTGGTCAACTGTGTCAAAAGCTGCAGAAAGGTCAAGAAGGAAAAGCAGAGAGTGGTCACCATTACATTTTGCTGTCAGAAGGTTATTGGTCACTTTGATAAGGGCATATAGTGTATTCTCATTGACTAAGGGCGGTTTGTCACCATAAACGCATTGAGAAGTGATGCCTCTGACCTGTCATGGATTTTAAATAGTATTAATAAAATTTGAAGATTTTATCTTCAGCATCTCTATTTTGTTTCTATTGTTTAATGTGGTTATGTGTGGGAAAACGTTGAGGCCAACTCAAGCAAATAAGTGATGCCTGTAGAAAAAAAGACTTTAGCTAGTGAGTCCAGTGTCGGCCAGTAATGGGGGACCTTTGTGAGGAAGAAAGATCTGCCTAATAGTGGACACAATAAGAGGGAAGCAGCTCTGAGAGTGGCCCTTGTCAGAGATCATAACATAAAGTCTAGGCACAGGGCACACATTGATTCAATAAAAACCTTTTATGAACGCTGGTTTGGTCACCTTATCGCAAGGCGCAAACAAGCCAGTAGCGCTCAAAGTTCAACCCAATGGACAGTGGAGATCTCTGACCATGAGGTGCCATTGCTTACATCCACACACAACCCACAATTTTCTGTATTGTACTCATGCGTGGAGGAAGACTAGTCCCCATCACCTCGGACTCCACTACAGATCTATCATCTGTATAGTGGCCACGGCCAGGTATATGGTTGATTCAAACAGGAAGCTGATATGTAGTACCTGGCCATGGCCATGCTACAGTTGAAGAAGCTGTGCAGCTTCACAACTGTTCATATCTAGCTGGCACCTGGAACACCTAATTGGTGGAGATAACAGGCATTACACCCCCACTGATCACATATTCATGACAAATTCTAAGAATATCTCATTATTATAAAAGTCGCAGATAAGTCCTTTAATAGATCTGCTGCAAAGACCTTGATGTCGGATACCACAGGAGACATCATAAGGTCTGGTGGAGTCCATGCCAACATGGGTCAGAGCTGTTATGACAGCACAATGGGACCTATACAACATTACACAGGTGGCATTACTAGTATAGTGGGATCAATAAATAAAGAACTAAGTGTATATACTTCTTAATATTGAATTTGTAACATCAAGAAGGAAAAGTCTTGAAATTATGGAAATCACTAGATGGACAGTTGTGTTAGTAACGCACAAAAATCTCACACACCTTGGCTGCTATCAATGATAGAATAAGGGTTGCCTGTGGAATGTTCTGCTGCGCTGAATGTACTTAGTTATGCAAATCATCAAGATCCACTGCTGGCAGCTCTTTTATCAATTGCTGTTTAATGACGTCTCGCATGTGGTCAATTGGAGACAAGTCCAGAGACATTGCAGGACATGGTGATATATTTAGGCAACACATGCTGCTCACAGTAGCATGGGCAATACATGGCCTGACACTATTTTTTTAAAAAGCACCTTGTTGAGGAGTGTATATAATGAATCCTTCGTGGCTACAACATTGGATGAAAAGGCTCTGCCATATCTTGTTGGAGACTTTTTTGCAGATCCAGCAAAAAAATAACAGTCAAAATTGCATATTTTGTTAAAAGGCAAATAGGAACCTGATGGACCACACAGTTACCGACATGGATCGTCAATCATCTCTGGTGTCTGTAGTGTGATAGTTACGGCACATCTGGGTACCACAAAATGTTTATATGGGTTAGATGAAAGGATTACGTATACTGCACGTGCCGATCATGTCTGGAAGAAATCGAGTGAGACCCGGGATCAACTGGATCATCAGCGTACTACGTTTTTGTTTGTTTTTTTATAAAGTACTTGTCAATTTTTTACTTCTTGTATCTGTGATGAAAATGAACTTTTATATATCATCGGAGATGTCTGCTCTACGTCTCCTTCTCATTTATGACAAGGATTATGGGTAAAGCTAATCTGAAATCTGCAAACATGTATCATCTCAGCGTGAAAGCACCGTATGTGAGATCACAGAGGAAAGAATATAGGACACCGACAGAGTTCCTTAGTCCGAAAACCGTATTCCACCTATAATAAGAGGGTGATAAGTCACCTAAGCAGGAAATGACTTTTAATCGGATGTTGTAGCCGCAGAGAATTCATTGTATATTTTATATACAAGGACTGTTTGTGGACGTGCCTTGTTCCCTTTGAAATTCCACTTCTAAAACAAATGTCCTGTGATCAATGTACATATACATATGCCCTAACTGCTACCTGCAAACTATTGGTGCACAATCTAATGTATTGACACTTTATGGAGTTTAAAAAAAAGGCAAATAATAATATAAAAAATACCTTATTAAGGGGAGTACTGGGACTAAAGTATTGATAATTTATCTGAGGGATTGGTTATCAATATCTAATCAGGGTGGCTGCTACTCCTGGTTATTGCAGATCCATTTTCTTAAATAGGAGATTAGGTACAATACACGGGACCAGGCATTACACTACATCCGGAGCCGCACTGTTTAAGCTCTGTACATCCTTTACATCTGATCACTGATAGAGCAGATAATAGCCAATCGGATGGGGGCAAGGGTGTAACGATTCCGTTGACCATAGCACCCGCTTCAGATGGATATGTGCCCCCACGGATGCACATCCAGGTCACACCTACACTTATGTACAGTTCGCTGATATTAATGAAGCTTATAAATGAATTAGACCAGGGGTCTCAAACTCTGTTGGGTTGGTGGGCCGCACGTAGAAAAAAATTGATATCGGGGGGCCGCATTGCTTGTAGGACTAAAGGTACCGTTACACGTCGCAACATTGCATGCAATTTCACAGGCAATTTGCTGGTTGCAGTGAAATCATGGACACATTGTTCCATTTGTACACAGCAAGAAAATGTAACAATGTGTCCATGATTTCACTGCAACCAGTAAATTGCCAGTGACATTGCATGCAATGTTGCGACGTGTAACGGTACCCTAAGTGACATTTTAGCAATACCAGAATTTTTTGCTCAATCTAGTAAAGTACAAATTATGATCTTCTTGTAGTAATGTCCCCCAAACTGGTCCTCATCATGTAGTAATGTCCCCATCCTGATCACCTTCTTGTAATAATGTCCCCATCCTGGTCCTCTTGTAGTAATGTCCCCACCCTGGTCTCCATCTTGTAGTAATGTCCCCATCCTGGTCCCCATCCTATATTAATGTCCCCCATCCTGGTCCTCCTCTTGTAGTAATGTCCCAATCTTTTAGTAATGTTCCCTCTCTTGTCATCTTGTAGTAATGTCCTGGTCTCTGTTCTTTTTGTTCTCTCGCTCACACACACACTCACATAGGGCTTGTCCACACACCTGCGCTCTCAGTATTTAGCGCTTCTGCGCTAAATACTTAGGTTTTGACAGAGAAGCAGAGGTGCGTGTATGCGGCCGCTTTCAGCAGACGCTGTCCCTGGTTACCCGATGTGTATCGTGGTAACCAGTTCATACAGCAGCCTGCATAGTGTGCGCTTATCCAGAGCGCACAGGGAAACACTGCAAGCAGCGTTTCCCTGTGCGCTCGGGATAAGCTGACAGTGGGCAGCCTGCTGTATGAACTGGTTACCACGATACACATCGGGTAACCAGGGACAGCGTCTGCTGAAAGCGGCCGCATACACGCACCTCTGCTTCTCTGTCAAAGCCTAAGTATTTAGAGCAGAAGCGCTAAATACTGAGAGCCACAATCAATGCATATTTTCAGGATTTACTTAGGATTGCATAAGGTGTTGGAATCATCACCTGTGCAGATGATTAAAAATACCTGTTTGCAGCCCTTGAGGACAGGAGTTGACCACCTTTGCTTTAAGGATGGAAACACACTATCCTACTTACATGCAAGACTCTCGGACGAGACTCGGATCAGTGACCCTGAGCGGCATCTCCCTCTCTGGACAGGAGTGTGATGCTGCACAAAATCACAAGCAGCTGACACTCCCATCCAGAGAGGGAGAGGCCGTTCTGGGGCACTGATCCGAGTCTTGTCCGAGAGACTCGTACGTATGTAGGATAGTGTGTTTCCACCCTAAATGTCTCTGTAGAGGTTGCCAAGGGGCAAGAGGAATCCTCAAGCCCTTCCACTACATTTGTGGATCTCCCTAGACCAACTTACAAGCATATGGGTGGGGGTCACATTCCCATTCACAGAAAGCATGCCCCATATTATGTGAGAGCAGGCAAGCAGGCATTGGTGACAGAGTGAAAAGCCGTGCCGTCACAAAGATTACTGCAGTTCAGACTCGAGGGGTCACAGGGGTTATTCCAGGAGTTTGAATTGCACTACAATCCCTGACATCACCGCTCATCACGCATGCTGTCTCAAGAAACCAGCAAAATATACCCGCTACATCTTGTGTGATATTGCGGCTCTTATAAAACAGATTGTTATGAGTGGTGATGCTATTGAAGTTATCTCAGGTCTTACAGGGGGATTCCCTGCTGTGTTATACTCACTTTGTAACCTGAGACACCTTCAGTGAAATCATGGCTTACCACACTGCTGGGAGCCATGCAGTGCCTGCTTTCTGATCATATGGGTATGCAGTCACCGATCTTGCCCCCCATATGCTGGGACTATGTAAGGATTTATTTCGGCTTCATTTTTGCTTTTACATGCTTTCTTTTTGTTGGGTGGAATGGGCGACCTTTAAAATAAAATGTTAAAAATGTTTTAATGTGAAAAAATGTAAAAACATGGTGAAGAGGAAAATATTGGAGTTTTTTAATCAAATATTTATTGGTGTGGTTATTTGTGTCCTTGCTGACTTGGTTAGTAATACGGGGTATCTGACTGACGCCTCAAGAGTCAACATTACTAAACTCTTGGCTTCATATCAGCTGACATTACCCAGCTAGCATCAACTTCAAATACCATTACTCTGTTTGCCAATGCACAAGAGCAGTGGGAGATCTGGGGTGAGGTACCAGGAGTGGTGCTTCTAACGGAGGCGGCACACTTATGGGGGTTGCACCCTGCAATTTTGTTTTACGATTTTAAAATCTTTTAAGATTTTAAAGATTACTCAATTTTTTCAGCTGTTCAAGTGGATGGAGGGATGCATAGATACATACAAAGAATAGATGATAGATAGATGGAAAGAATATATAGATACATGGAAAGTATAGATACATTGATAGATAGAAGGAAATATAGAATTAGAGATAGATGAACAGATAAATTTATAGATACAGTGAAGGAAATAATTATTTGAGAAAATACAGAAGTCCTGGGTACTAGTGGCTGTAAATGTTTTCTTGAAGGACTCTAACCAGCATAAATAATTATTTTATCCCTTGCTGATTTTGCAAGTTTCCCCACTGACAAAGTCATGAAGAATCTATAATTTAAAGGGTGAATAAATTTTAACAGTGAGAGATAGAATATCGAAATTATAATCCAGAAAATCACATTGTCTAAAGTATACTGTATAAATGTATTTGCATTTTGAAGAGAGAAATAAGTATTTGAGCCCTCTGGCAAACAAGATTTAAAGGGACACTGTAAGGTAATTTTTCAGTAGGATACTAATATTACCCTTGAATAGAGCCTGGGCAGACCTCTTAAAAACATGTAAAATCATTATTGTACCCTTGGTAGCTTCCATGTTATCAGCATTGTCAGACCCTGCAGAGAGCTACTGCATTAGACCTGTCCCATTATAAGCAATTAGTCCTGTGCTGTATAAACTGTCAGGTAATTATGCACTCCCTCTCAGCAGCTCTCTCCTCCCTCTTCCCTCCTCCCTCCTCCCTTCTTCCTCCTCCCTTTGCTAACAGTGCAGTGTCAGGTTTCACTTACAGGTCTGTTCAGTTGATATCACCACGGAGGGAGAGAGCTACTGCAAGTCTGCCTGATCTAGACTCCATTTGTTTCTGTAAAACAGATACCCTACTGTGCTGTGACAGTTTCTGTGTTGTAGTGCACCTCTTGTGATGCTGCACACAGAGAGCAGAGAGGAGAATACAGACCCCCCAACTGATCTCCTGTGCTGTGATGTGACATGCATATTCATCTATGGGGAGTGGATAGAAAGAGAACTAACAGGATCATTCACTGTGAGTGAAAGATGGAATTATTCTCTTTATTTGAAGTTTACAGAAGATAGGAGGGGAATATAAATAAAAGAAATACATCAATAGAGAGAGTTTAGAGGGAGGAATTAGAAAATGATATCAGCTACATGTGGATTGTTGAGCCGACAGTTTTCCTTTAATATTTGGTTGCAAAACCCTTGTCGGCCAGCACAACAGTCAGACGTTTCTTGTAGTTTATGATGAGGTTTGCGCACATGTAAGGAGGAATTTTAGTCCACTCCTCTTTGCAGATAATTTTTAAATCATAAAGATTTTGAGGTTGTTGCTTGGCAACTCGGAGCTTCAACTCCCTCCATAGGTTTTCTATGGGATTAAGGTCTGGATACTGGCTAGGCCACTTCATGACCTTAATGTGCTTCTTTCTGAGCCACTCCTTTGTTGTCTTGACTGTATGTTTTGGGTCACTGTGATGCTGGAAGACCCAGCCACAACTAGGGATGGGCGAGTTCCATAATATTCGGAATCGCTATACCCGCAACGAGTAGGTAGCGGTACTCGCTACTCGTTGCGAGTATAGCGATTCCGAATACTTTTGCAGTGTATCAATAGATACACTGCAAAAGTCCTGTAAAATAAAGGAAAAGTGGTTCAAATATAAAAAAATCGGATACTCACCTTAACCGACGGCTGTACCGGGACCAGCCGATGCACATCCATTCATGTAAAAGGACCTGTCACTCTCTCAGCCAATCAGATGTCTGGGAGAGATCTGGCCACCTGATTGGCCAGATGGAAAGGTCCTCGGTGTACCTGAGAGATTGGCCAGATCTCTCCCAGCCATCTGATTGGCTGAGAGAGTGACAGGTCCTTTTACATGAATGGATGTGCATCGGCCGGTCCTGGTACAGCCGTCGGTTAAGGTGAGTATCCGATTTTTTTATTTTTTAACCACTTTTCCTTTATTTTACAGGACTTTTGCAGTGTATCTATTGATACACTGCAAAAGTATTCGGTACTTGCTACTCCTGAGTAATCCTAATTTACTCGGCGAGTAGCGAGTACACGAATACTGCTACTATTTGGCGAGTGCCGAATAGTAGCGAGTAGACTTGCCCATCCCTAGCCACAACCCATTTTTAATGTCCTGAAAGAGGGAAGGAGCTTATCACTCAGGATTTTAAGATACACGGCTCCATCTATTGTCCCATTAATGCAGTGGAGTAGTCTTGTGCCTTAGCAGAGAAACACCCCCAAAACATAATATTTCCATTGCCATGCTTGACACTGTGGACGGTGTGCTTTTGGTCATTTGGAGCATTTCTCTTCCTCCAAACATAGCGAGTTAAGTTAATGTCAAATGCAAATGCAAATGAAGTCCGTGGAGCCTCGATTAAGAGTCTCAAACACAGCACTAGCCAGATATCCCTCCAGGGAAGGTCTCCGCAAGGATTCCACCCCAGGGCTAGGTCCTTCCCTGGAGGGATATCTGGCTATTCCCGTGTTTGAGACTCTTAATCGAGGCTCCACAGACTTCATTGGCATATTCAAATTCCCAGGGGGCAAGGCATCATGGATTTCACTGTGTTTGAGCGCTTTAGCCGGCTGCCCGCAGTGTTTTCCTTGACTGGTCTCCCTGAGATCAGTGAGAGCTTTGTGAAGTTAATGCTAAAGACCTCAATTTTTGTCTCATCTGACCACAGCACTTTCTTCCAATCACTCTCAGAATCACCAAGGTGTTCATTGGCAAACCTCAGATGGCTCTGCATATGTGTCTTCTTGAGCACTGGGACTTTGAGCGCACTGCATGATTTTAATCCATTACGGCGCAATGTGTTACCAATGGTTTACTAGGTGACAGTGGTCCCAGCTGCTTTGTGATTATTAACAACTTCCCCTCGTGTAGTTTTAGGCTGATCTCTCACCTTTCTCATCATCCTGGATACCCCACAAGGTGAGAATTTGCATGGAGCCCCAGATCAGTGCCGATTGACCTCATTTTGTATTTCTTCCATTTTCTCACTATTGTACCAAAGTTGTTTCATCCACACCCAGTGTCTTACTTATGGTTTTGTAGCCCATTCCAGCCTTGTGCAGGTCTAAGATCTTTTCTGTAACATCTTTGGTCTTGCCCATGTTGTAGAGGTTGAATATGACTGATTAATTGAGTGTGTGGACAGGAGTCTTTTATACAGGTAACAATTTAAGACAGCTGTCTTTAATACAGGTAATGAGTTGATTAGGAGTGTCTAACTGGTCTGTAGGAGCCAGAACTCCTAATGGTTGGTAGGGTATCAAATACTTATTTATCTCTGCAAAATGTAAAAACATTTATATAATTTCGACTATGTGATTTTCTGGATTTTATTTTTGATATTCTATCTCTCACTGTTAAAATAAACCTACCCTTAAAATTATAGAATGTTCATGTCTTTGTCAGTGGCCAAACGTACAAAATCAGCAAAGGATCAAATACTCATTTCCTCATTGTAGATAGATGTCGAATAGCTATCTAATGTTCTACCCCTATATATTGTAAGCTTGCACCCTTTAGTGCCTCTCATGTTGCACTAAAGGGTGTTTTAGCCTTGTATTTAGCTAAAAATAAAAAATTAATAAAAGAAAAATTACTTGGGCCCCCCTATTTTTGATCACCAGATAGGATTCTGCGAACACAGGACCTCCATTTGTTACTTTGACAGCCTGGCATCCTGAGATGACTCCGTATGCTGTCTGCAAACACTGCCTGTGGATGGCTGGTGAGCGCCTGCATCCACAGAAAATGAGGATTTGTGCTATGTAGAAACATGCAGCAGCTCATCTCCACATAACACAAGTGTCCCCTAGTGAGCCAAGTAAAATGAAGAAAAATAGTTTGTAAAAATATTTTTAAAAAAAGTTAAAATCACCCCCCTTTTGCCCCATTGAAAATAAAACTATAAAAACCACACATATTTGGTATCTCCGCATTCAGAAATTCCCACTCTATCAAAATATACATTCAATTAATTAGATCTGTAAACTGTATAACAGTAAAAAAGTACAAGCGCCAAAATTACATTTTTCTGGTTGCCGTAACATTGCAATAAAATGCAATAATGGGCAATCAAAAATCAGCTCAAGCTGCAAAAATTTAGCCGTCACACGGCCCCAGATACCGAAACATGAGAACGCTACGGGTCACGGAAAATGGCACAAAAGTGCAATTCTTTTTCTTTACAAAGTTTTGAATTTTTTTCACCACTTAGATAACAGTAAAAGTATACATGTTTGGTATCTACAATCTTGTACTGACCCATCATACCAACACGTCCGTTTTACCACATAGTGAACACTGTGAATAAAAAACGTGAAAAACTGGTGTAATTGCACTTTTGTTAAAAAAAATTCTCCTCACTTTGAATTCCTTTTAATTTTCCTGTACACTATATGGTACAATGAATGACTTTTTTCAGAAAGTACAACTTGTCCCGCAAAAATCAAGCCCTCATATGTCTATATTGATGGAAAAATAAAAAGTTATGGCTCTCGAAAGAAGGGGAGGAAAAAACAAAAATTGGAAAATGGAAAATTGCTGGGGGTGGAAGGGGTAAATCAGCACAATGTCGTCTTCTTTCACAGCTTCTGACACAGCTCCAAATCCTGTATAGAGTTGAATGATAACATTCTGTCTGCCTGCGACCACCACTAGGGGGAGCCAAGTCAATAATTTTTTTTCAGTTTTTAGGTTTTGGCTCGTTGTGCCAGTTTCAATAATGGAGTTTTATTATGGTGCACTGGGATATCGGTGCAACTCCTACCTAAACTCCAGCACCTGCTTGTTAGTAATGTTTTGGGGGGCATTTGCTTCAATAAATTAAAAACACAAAGTAGGTCAATTAGTAATTTTAGTCAATCCTACAAAAACATATATTTCTGAGACTGAGAATAAATGTGCCAGTTTTTATCCTTGCCCACTACAGCTTTCTGAACATCATGTATCCACTTTGATCAGCCAATTTTTATGAAAAGCAGCATCTAAGCCCTTGAAGTTAAGAGCCGGCACAAATATTCTCACTTTAAAAAGCTTTTCTAACAAGCAGATGTCCCTAGAAATCCATACATTCATGGAAAGGCAGACAATCTGCGAAATGTTCATGTTTACAAAAAGCAACAAATTGCTCTTTGAGTGATATAAAAGCAGTTTGTCTAAGGTTATTCGATTTATTTCTATGCTTTTCAGATGTGTATGGTAAATAACACAGAGCTGGAATCACTGGATGAAGCAATTAAAGGAAATGTATAAGAAAGATTTTAAAATACAGTTTCAAAGAACGTTGTCTTTTATTTTAACTGATCTTAGCGGACTTGCCCAAGTTGACGGCACAAGAGCTATCGACATGACATCAGGGCCGTAGACAATAACAGATATTAAGGGCAGAGACTCAGCACTGGACCCGGGGAGAGTGAGTAAAGTGCAGTTTGCCTTTTAAATCAATCTGCATTGGGAACAGGGCTTTATTGATTTCCCATCTAAGGACCCATTTAGGTGAGTCGACCAAGACTATTAAAGAGAATCTATCAGCAGGTTTTTTTCTACCTCATCTGACAGAAACATAGTGCAGGCAAAGAAACCCTAAATCCAATGATGTATCACCTAGATTACTATCGGCTAAAGCCGTTCTCACACGATCAAAGCATTTAGTTTTAGAAACACAGTAGAGCTCTAGAGCTGCCTCCGCCCACATCAGGCTCTATATAGAGACTGTGCATTCACAGTGAGGTGACAATCGCAGCAGGGGGTGTTCCGGATGCGTGACAATGTAGTCCTGTAGTGGTAAAGGTAGGGTAATAAAACTATTAGTTTGTAAACAATAGCACACAAAGGTATAAGGCCCCTTTCACATCTGCGTTTCTATCCGGATCTGCTGTCTAACAGCCGCACTTGCGGTGCACTTGCAGTGCACATGCGGCAAGACCCATGCATTCTCTATGGGGCTTGCGGCAAGTGTGGTATTGCCACAATCCGGCACTTGCGGCAGTTGCAGCCACAAAAAAAAAAAGCGGTCAGCTGTGCTTTTTTACCGGATCGCAGCAACATCGCCCTTGCCATACTTGCCGCAAGTTCCATAGAGAATGCATGGGGCTTGCCACAAGTACACAGATCCAGCAGATGCGGTTTTCTGTCCAGATCTGCCGAGTCCGGACAGAAATGCAGATGTGAAAGGGACCTTAGAGAAGCACAGTTGCTTGTTTTTTAACCCTCAGGGTACCTTTACACACGGCTACATTTGTAGCTTGTCACCAGGTAACTTACTGGTTGCAGTGAAATCATGGATACATGATTCCATTTGTACACAGCAACAAGATAGAACCATGTATCCATGATTTCACTGCAACCAGTAAGTTACCTGGTGACAAGCTACAAATGTAGCCGTGTGTAAAGGTACCCTCACAGCGTGCTGTCCACAACTTACACAGCAAAAATCTGCTGACAGATTCCATTTAATTAATATCAGCTATATACAAGCCAATCAGTGGATGTTTAATAGCCTATTTAAATAGGCTAGCCAATATTCCATTAACCCAAATCAATTGATAATGTGATCATTCTTTGTACATAGAACCCTGTTATCTGCAGCACGTCTGAATGATGATATTAACGACAGCATAAACGATCCAAACATACAACAGATGAACATTTTACTTGTTTATGGAGTGATTTCCATTATTTTTAAATAAGTCAATAATTTTTGAATGTTGAAGGCTCAATTATCAATGAGATCATTTTCTAAATGATTGTCATACTGTTACCCAACTAATATTATTTCCATCTTGTTGCTTGGCAAAGTCCCCTACATCAAAGCCAACAGAACAATAATAACAACACATACAAGTTACAGATACTTCCATATCATGACCATATATTACCAGCATATATGGTATAATAATTTAATACTATAATAATCTGCTTTCTAGTTTCTAACGCGTGATTATTTTTTTGCTATTGACATCAGTGGTATATTCTGAATTAGTACCACCTCAATATACCTGATATCCGTAATCGGGCCCAGTATTTCATACAGCATCAGACCAAGTCCTACTCCAGACAGAAGCCAGGGTTGATGTGGTTGTAAGGCACACATACTTATTCACCCATTGTAGTTTAGCTGACTTATTTTTCTTTTATGACAGAGCAAGGACACACTCGGCGTGCGGGGCAACAAAGGGAAAAAACAGGGAAAAGGTTAAAGGGGAACCTGATGATTGGGAGAGGGGTGAGCCCTAAACACTCACCTGAGGCTGAACCCTTCACTCCGTAATGCCGCCAGACAGGTGCTTTTTCCCCTACGCAATCACATGCCTAAGCCCTGGCTGACCCTGGGCTAGCCATGGCTAGTGAATAGGGCACCAGTGCTAGTCTTACTACTACAATAATAAAACATTGAGAGAAACAGACAACATGAATCGAACAACAAAATGAAACTCTACAGCTTCCACATGGAATAATTCTCCTGGGAGGTCAGAATAGAAGATCTATAACTGGCACATGGGAGAGTAACGAGTAAGTTTAAATAATGAAAGGGAGTGGCCACAAAGTGCAGCAGCTGAGATTAAAGCTGTATGGAATCTCAGGAGGATCAAAAAGGAACTCAACACATTCAACACCAAATGAAAATGGATCCACTCCACTCATGTTAATTGACGAACAGATTCCTACAATCTGCTAATTGCCATGACCGTCTAATTCCAGATACCACAGCTCTCAGCCACATGTCACACAATCGAGCAGAACTCCACCTCCATGGAATTCTCTCCCTGATAGAAAGATTACATTTGCTACTTGAAAGTCCATCCCAATGTCACGACAGAACTTTTGATGTGGAATATATTTCCCTTGAATCCCCAATATTGTCCCAAGGATTTGTAATCCTTTAAATGGTCCTTCCCATCTGAAATTATGTCAATAATTCTTAATCAGGACTCAATCTCCAGGTTTCACCATTAATACTTGAGGAATGGCTTATCCTGGAATAGAGTTGGAAATGGAAATCTCTTTGTTAGTATGTTTGTCAAATGTTTCTTCTAAACTTTCATTAGTTTCCTCATCATGCCTTACAAAAAAGTCTGAGCTTGGTGACTTCCTACCAGACCTGCCAACCGGAATTAATAAGTGACGTTCACAATGAATTTTCAGTTCTATCTTTAAACTTAATCCCACTGTTGTAATAATTTTATTTACAAACTGTGGACCGTTATCATCATATATCCTCGCAGGTATCCCGAATGTTAATTTGATTTCTTTCTCTAGCACTTTTGCCGCTGCTTCAGAATCTAGATTGGCTCTAGAAAAGATTTCTATCTATTTTTTCAATGTATCAATTGTTGTTTAATTCCATCAAATTCATACACATACTAGTGCATCTCAATAAATGAGAAGATCATCAAATAGTTAATTCATTTCAGTAATTCAGTACATATAGTGAAACACATATATTATACAGAGTCATTACACACAGAGGGATCTATTTCAAGTGTTTATTCATGTTAATGTTGATGATTATGGCTTACAGCCAATGAAAACCCAAAGGTCATTATCTCATAAAATTAAAGTAGGGAAGATGAAGGGTTAAAAATCACGCTGCCCTATTTTATGAGACATCAAAGGGTGAATATAATATTGATTTCTTAGTCAACGTGTTTCAGGACTCCCAGAAACGCCCTGAAACATGGCAATATGATATTGATTTTTGATAATATTCTAATTGATTGAGATGCACTAGTACATGATGGAATAGGTATCGTGGTTGAGGGAATTTCTTTCATCTAGGTATCAAATTCTCCTGAGAATTATGTCTACTGAAAATATGGAATACTAGGCAAAAAAAATAAACAAATTGGTGTAATTCTTGATACTACAAGCTGTGAATATGTCAGATATGATTCCTACCATCCCTCCTGTTGAGGCATGGTTAACTCCATGTCACAATATAGCAGCATATCTGAATAGATTACTTGGTAGGACAAGCTTTCCCTGCACACATATGTATGTATGTAAAGATAGTATTATTTTGAATTGAAGCACCTTTATTTTTCATTTTTCTCTGTCTAGGTAATGATCCAGTGATTAAGACATTATCCTGGGTAATTAACGCACACCCAGTGGCATTGTTAGCTAGCTGTCTGGATAAGGGATGTCTTTTGGGTCTTCTGTCAGAAGCACCCTCTCTGTGATTTTCCCCCAGGAAGTCATACTTCCCCCTATCCACATTGGTGAGAATCAATGTGGATGGATTGAGAGTATTACATCTCTCTAGAGCCAGAGTGATGGCTAGGGTGGTTGGGAGAGCAAGATTGTCATGCAGGACAAAGGCTGAGAGGGTGAGAGATATGAGATTTTGATTCTGTAGGGTAAGGGGGTGAAACATTACCAATGTGGCCAAGCCCTGCACCGCCATAGATGTGGCAACAAATGACTGCACACAAAGTAGCAGAGCCCTGGCTACCGTATCTAATTTACACAAGTAATAGGCTAATGGTTTTTCTGCCTCTGTACTCTTGAGTTACCTCTAACTTTGTGTCACTGTTTCACCAGAAATGTAAGGAGTGCCAGTATATCAGTCTTACAATCCTCCTCCGTCTCGGCTGTCAGAAGTATGTCATCCTCTTACAAAAGGATCTAGCTACCCCCGTGGAGTGGAAACCTTGCCAAATAGATGGACATGGCCTGTGGAAAAAATGGTAAGAGATTCACAACAGCCTTGAAGAATCAGGGTGCAAGTGTATCTCTTCTCTTTGTATGTGAACGCAAACCAAAACTGTCTGTTGACATGCGGAGGTAGTCGGAAAAATGCATTACTTACATCTACCATTGAGAAATATACATTTTCTGGTCTTAGGTCATTGAGCATGGTATATGAATCAGGAAGGAATAATTAGAGTGGTCTAAGGAGCGCTAGGACAAAGGGAGATATTAATCATTAAGTAAGTGACACACCTTTATTAAAACCCTTATGCTCCACAATGCCTTTCGATATCGGCATGCTATCTTCATCAGGTCATTCTGATATATGGATCAGGAACAGTCGAGGCTCATGGCACCACAGCTTTGTTTACGACCTGCAAATCCTGGATCAACCACCATCCTTGTTATGGTGTTATTGTCTTTACTGGAAAAAGAGGAGTGTTGAAGGGTAAAACTAGACGCTCTTCTATAACTCCTGCTTTCAACAGACTAAAAATTATGGTTTAAATTGCCACTTCAGCTTCTTGTTATAGTATACTGACTTTCGGGGGAGCGTAAATGAGGATTTTTGTGTGATTTCAACCAGTTGGGCTCCTTTTATTAGTCCTACATCCACTGTACCTCTTGACCAGAGCGTTTTGGGTATCTTGATTTGCACTCATGGACCGATCAATAGCCTCCTGTCACTGGGACCCAAGACTCCCTTGTATGTGTATTGAGGGGCATTCCCCATGATTTTAACCAAGTACCACAGGAGGACCTTTTCCTCATGTTTAGTTTCCGGCATTTTAGTTGTTTTATAGTAGATAGTATAGCGGAAGTCCTCTGGATTCCCCTGGTTAGTCCATTGCAAACTAGTCAGCCAGCTTCCCTCCACCAATCAGTGGCTATGAATGAATGTCCTGATGTAACTAGATCAATACTGAACCAGTATCTTAAATTTAGTACCTCTTCCAATTTTCCCCCTGTGGTCATCTAGTCATGCTGTATTAGCTTTTCTCTCTGTCTACCTTTTTGCTGATGGCAGTCTCTACTCCAGTCAATGTTCCCAAACATTAGTTCATCTTTCTGAAAATCAGGGACCAAAAGACAACACAAACCGGACAAGCCGGGCTATGAGTTCCCAGTCTTTCTGCTTAATTTCTAGATAACAACAAAATATTTGGTTTCAGGTTATCTCAGCTAACAGAACATTAAAATTGTTTTCCATTTTGAAAGGAATGAAAAAGCGTCACTTACCGGGAAAAGGTGGAAGTCTTCTTTATTGTGGTTCACCGATTACTTGTAGAGCAGGGAAAGGAGCGGACGACGGAAACCATACAAAATATTTAGCAAAAACTGCGTCTCCTAAAAACAATGTGGGGCATATGTGGGACTTCAAGCCACGTGGAATACACCTTGTTTGTAAAATTGTCCAAACATCATCAAGTGCAACTCAAGAGAAATCAATTTTTTACATCCGTTCTCATTCTTTCGGTTTATATTATTAATAAATAGTACAGTCAGGAATTCCACTCCTCCCTCCAATCCTCTCAAAATACGATCCTCATCATCAGCAGTATATACTAAAGTACCAGATCCATGCTGTTATCTAGCAGTGCAAATCTCACATAGAAGATGAATAGAAACGAAAAAAAGAGCAGCATATATGGACAGTAGCCCTGAAAGATTGAGTGATATTCTAGCGGCCAGTATACGGCCAATATAAACTTTAAAATAGTCAGGTGATTGGTGGAAAGTTAGAGAAGAACCCGGTTAGGGGAGGTTATAAAAGGACCTTACCATCCATGCCAAAAACAGAAACCAAGTGCATGCCAAGTATCAGGGTATTGAATACCCTGATGACGGTGCCTGGAGTGGCATTGAAACGCGTGGGTGGAAATATAGAAGGGGGTTCTTTTACCTAAAGACTTGTGACTGATTATTTAAAGCTTGAATTATTGTAACCTCGGCACACTAATGAATTTGAAACAATTATATGCAATAATGAGTCTTTTTATTTGGAAACCAACATAAAGAAAAAATCCGACGTTTCGGCCAACTGGCCTTTCTCAAGGATTTATCTATACAGATTCAAGAAAAAATAAACGTACAATGTAATGAACATGTCATGATTCCAATAATAGACATACATAGTGTTGAAAAAATGAAAGGAAGACCATACAGTATACATTTCTGTTACAGGCGATCATATGTTATAGCACATAGTATGGCGAAAATAACAATGTGGGTAACATATAAAAATTAATAGCATAAGTTGAGAATAGCATGTGATAGCTCTGAGACCGAGGGGTTTACCTCGATGCTGGTGGTCCGTGCCTATGGTTGATCGTGCCTATGGTTGGGGTGTAACCATATTAACGTCCGTGGTGCGGGAGTGCTATATTGGATTGTGAGGTATATAGTAAAAAAGTCACAGTTAGTATAGATCATCATAGGTACAGACTACTATCAGAGTGTCGACTCATGGAAAGATTAGTCCCCTGAGGGGAAGGAATAGACCAGTATAAAGCTGTGATGAATGATATACTTATATCAATAAAGGTGGTGAAAGAAGAGGGGAAAAGAGTTCCAATTACAAGACAGTTTGTAAAAAATTGGGTACCCATATCTCTGTCCTGTAAGGGTGCTTATTGATGTGAGGTCTACCTGTTTGTCTTGAAACAGCGACTTGTATGGGCGTAATGTATCCAGTTATGGAGTTGGCCTGCTTGTACACTCCTTCTACATGAAAATGGTCCTAAATAAGTAAGGTATAGATCCTATATAATCTATGGATATATCGGTTAATAAGGTAAATACCTCGAAAGGATGTAAAAGCTGTGCCTGTGTTTATTGTCAGCATCTAGTACTGGAGCAGCTGTTGGAGCTGTAAGTCACTATTTCTAGTTGATAATAAAAATCAATTAAGCAAAAAGTCTCATCTTTATCTCATCTCACATAATGGTGGATAGTGAATAGGTAAAGTATGTCGTACTTACTCCTATGACTAGTCAGGGGTTAATTGGACAAAGTCCTGTAATTTGCAAATAATAATATTGTTATTAGCATGGGGAAGTATGGGGGAATAAAGAGGGATAATCAAAGAAGGATCAGGAGGATGCATGGAGTAGAATGCGTGCAATAGGATTACCTTCCGTGCCCATGTGTTGGCGTGTTGGCGTCTCCCGCTGTAGTGCGGTGTATAACGGCAATGTTTACTCTTATGTGTGCGGCGGGCGGGACTAGTACCCTGGCGTTTCCTGTGCCCGTGTGTCAGCTTCCGTCTTGTGAACCGCACGGAAGTAGTGGGAGTGGTGGAACGCACTTGTAATGCGCATGCGTGGATGTCAGCCGCGCATGCGCAGTGATCGCAAAATGATAAACATAGTAGGGACGAACGTGTAGGTCCTGGTGCACTATACTATTACCGGTGGAGGTGGAAGTGAAGTACGGAAGAAAGCGTTTGGTTAATCAGTATTATAACACCCCATTATTTACAAGACAGTTTGTAAACTACTATTAGATGTGGTCAGACTATTCTACCCATTCCCAACCACTTTATTAACTGCAGACATTCAATTTCGCAACTGCGTTTTCAGGTCATCGACCATGTCCCACCCATGAGACGGGGGGGCAACAGAATAAAGACCTTGAAACTCCGTGAATCCTACTGGATTCATCACCTCCAGACCCTAGAGCCATTAGGCCTAAACAGGGAATGTGACTATAGACTCTGACCATACTTAGGTGCAACTTTTGGTAATGTGTACTCCATAATAGTATTAACATGTTCTCTATACTGAAGTTACCATCCTCTGTGTTATACCAATTTGATACTTTCATGTTCTTCTTATGTTCTAACAATCAAGTATCTCCTTGCGGCTTTATCACCTCATCATGGATGAAAATAATGGATTTCCTATATACTGCAGTCCAAATAATGGGGTGTTATAATACTGATTAACCAAACGCTTTCTTCCCTAATCAACTATGTTATATGACACTACTAATTGTCTTCCTTTCTCCTCTCACAGAGAACGTGACACGCCAGTAGAAAGTGACCGTACTTCACTTCCACCTCCACCGGTAATAGTATAGTGCACCAGGACCTACACGTTCGTCCCTACTATGTTTATCATTTTGCGATCACTGCGCATGCGCGGCTGACATCCACGCATGCGCATTACAAGTGCGTTCCACCACTCCCACTACTTCCGTGCGGTTCACAAGACGGAAGCTGACACACGGGCACAGGAAACGCCAGGGTACTAGTCCCGCCCGCCGCACACATAAGAGTAAACATTGCCGTTATACACCGCACTACAGCGGGAGACGCCAACACGCCAACACATGGGCACGGAAGGTAATCCTATTGCACGCATTCTACTCCATGCATCCTCCTGATCCTTCTTTGATTATCCCTCTTTATTCCCCCATACTTCCCCATGCTAATAACAATATTATTATTTGCAAATTACAGGACTTTGTCCAATTAACCCCTGACTAGTCATAGGAGTAAGTATGACATACTTTACCTATTCACTATCCACCATTATGTGAGATGAGATAAAGATGAGACTTTTTGCTTAATTGATTTTTATTATCAACTAGAAATAGTGACTTACAGCTCCAACAGCTGCTCCAGTACTAGATGCTGACAATAAACACAGGCACGGCTTTTACATCCTTTCGAGGTATTTACCTTATTAACCGATATATCCATAGATTATATAGGATCTATACCTTACTTATTTAGGACCATTTTCATGTAGAAGGAGTGTACAAGCAGGCCAACTCCATAACTGGATACATTACGCCCATACAAGTCGCTGTTTCAAGACAAACAGGTAGACCTCACATCAATAAGCACCCTTACAGGACAGAGATATGGGTACCCAATTTTTTACAAACTGTCTTGTAATTGGAACTCTTTTCCCCTCTTCTTTCACCACCTTTATTGATATAAGTATATCATTCATCACAGCTTTATACTGGTCTATTCCTTCCCCTCAGGGGACTAATCTTTCCATGAGTCGACACTCTGATAGTAGTCTGTACCTATGATGATCTATACTAACTGTGACTTTTTTACTATATACCTCACAATCCAATATAGCACTCCCGCACCACGGACGTTAATATGGTTACACCCCAACCATAGGCACGATCAACCATAGGCACGGACCACCAGCATCGAGGTAAACCCCTCGGTCTCAGAGCTATCACATGCTATTCTCAACTTATGCTATTAATTTTTATATGTTACCCACATTGTTATTTTCGCCATACTATGTGCTATAACATATGATCGCCTGTAACAGAAATGTATACTGTATGGTCTTCCTTTCATTTTTTCAACACTATGTATGTCTATTATTGGAATCATGACATGTTCATTACATTGTACGTTTATTTTTTCTTGAATCTGTATAGATAAATCCTTGAGAAAGGCCAGTTGGCCGAAACGTCGGATTTTTTCTTTATGTTGGTTTCCAAATAAAAAGACTCATTATTGCATATAATTGTTTCAAATTCATTAGTGTGCCGAGGTTACAATAATTCAATATTACTGACTTTTACCTCAGAGCACCTAACCAAGGTTGAGCCCAGACTTCTCTACTTTATATGATTATTTAAAGCAGCGCGGACTGTCTATACACCATCCCTGGATCTGATCATCTTTACATGTGCTATGTGGCGGTGGAGGTCCTGCAGCAGCTTATAAACTACATGCAATAAAAACTAGTTGTGGGTGCACACAACTAGACCAGGTGAGTGCACCTCTTTTTCATCTGACTGTGGAATCAGTGTCATATTGATAGGGCACTATTGCGCCTCGCTTGTCTCCTTTATCTATTTCCACAGTGAGAAAGAGGGAGCCTGGTGATCCCACAGCGATACCTGGGACACTGGAGGTTAGGCCGCTACAGCCAGAGAGCTGGCTCTGTAGAAGTGACCGGGGGGTACTCTAAGAGCCTAATCAAAAGACACACCGGCATGGGGCAGGTACTCCATGACCTGCACCCTACCTACCACCACGGTCTAGGAACACAGTCATCAAACTAGGGCTAGAGACCCTGAGAGAGAGAGACCCCTCACACAAGACCCCGTGAAGGCCATACCAAACCCCTGAGGAGACAGAGAGAGACAAGGGCCTGAAAGGACTTGAGGGAAGCAACGCAGAGGAGCTGCCTGAGCTGCATCACACAGTAACCTGGAGTAGTGCTAAAGTGTGAGAACTGTAACTTGGAAGAGCTGAAAGAACTATAACTTGTAAACTGTTGTGAACTGCTGCTAAAGAATCTTAAGTAAAGTACGATAAGAACACCATTGTCTTAGACTACTTCTTTCCAGCATTGCAGCAGAGTCCCGCCTGAGGAGCCACAGATTGCTGGGTTCACACACTGACTGGAGAAGCTGCAGCAGCAAAGTAAGTGACTGGTACAAAGTACAATCCCTCACCAGGCCCCTCTATCACTACTACATCTTCCCTGGGACCCTCAGCCCTACCCGAGGAGGGCTTACCATCCACGCTGCCCTAAGTCACCATCCCCAGCAGGAATACAGCAGCAGTGGTCCCACTGACCACATACCCTGGGTGGCATAACGACAAAATCCCCTGTAAATAACCCCTTCCTTTTTGGACTGAGCCCATGCCACGGGACTGGGTCACGACTACCGTGATATCCCCAGAGAGACAGCACCGCCCCGGCTCAGAGTACCTCACGGCCTGGGGGCACCTTAGTTTTCTGGCATCACGAACAGGATATCGTGCCCACTGAGTACTGTGCGCCTTAAAGGCTGTGTAAAGTTGTGCTTTTGTGTGAGCAGAACCCCCATAATGGTGGCCCAAAGAGACTGACACCATGTGTTGGCCATGGGGCGTGCCAGAGCCCCTCATTGTGGGCCGAGCCAGCCAGGAGCGGGAAAAGAAGATCCCGCCCCTGCCATCCTTCACTCCGGGGGAGCACCCTGCCACTCAAAAAATGTAGCTCTGCCTAGGGGTGGGTCGGCCGACAGTGCAGGAAGAATCGACAATGCCCAAAGAAGGGGAGGACATAACAAGTGTGCATATATAGACGATCGGACGTAAGTTGTGCAGTACCCAGAGATGGAGGCAAGAAGGTTGAAGCTGATCCCGATGGGCCTACGGCAGCGAGGAGTGGTGGAGGAACCCGGGCGTGGAGTGCAGCAAGAGCCCCCGAGAGAGAGAGAAAGTGGCAGCCGGATAGGTGGTCGCAACCCAGAACCCCAGCCTGCTGAAAGATGTGCAGGGCCGATACAGATGCCGATGAGATCCTGTAATGGCGGAGAGCAAGAGGTCACCCAGGATGGAGCCAGACTGGCATGGAAGGGAGCGTGCAAGAGAAGATTGTTCCGGTCCCGTGCCAGATAGCCTACTACCCGAGGGAGATTCTGTTTTTCCACCAGAGCGAGGCCCGTATGCCATGCGAGTAAAAAGACTGTCGCTGAGAGAGCCCGTAGCTGCAACAGCATCAGATGTGTACCCAGATCCTACAGATACAGCGGCCCCAGAGCAGCGAACCGCAGAGACTGTGTCTGTAACCACTTGTGCTCAAGGAACCCAGACGCCCTTAGACGGATAGCGAGAATTTTCAGCACCAATTATGAATGTTGCATGTGCCTGTGGCGCCCCGCAACGAGTGCGTACAGGAAGGTATTGCATCCCTCACAGAAGATGTAATATCTTCTGTCTCAGTGATGACATGGTTAAAACTCAGAGCTCCATACTCTACATGCACCACTAGAATAGAGGGCCAATTAGGTCCTGGTGGGAGGAGTGTAGTAGTAGTGTGTGGGAGTAAAGTAGGAGAAGAGGAGTAGTCATCAGGAGGAGAGTAACGAAGGAGAAGCAGGGCACTGCACAGTGCTGTGCAGCCCTGAAGACCACCTACTGGCTGGCGCCGTTAACGGTGCCCCAGACCGGGACACGGGCAACTATCTAACGGGTCCAACTATACCCGTGCCCAAAAACCCACCGGATCACTGGATCCGAGGCGAGCAAGACGTTCATCGCAGCTCAGCAAACCAGGGTGAAGGAACCGCTTCTATGAGGCACCTCACCACAGCCGCAACCTAAGTTGTCTTGCCAGCAGGGACTCGCCACTGAGACACAGGACCTTCAGCCTTAATAGCTAGGTACCACTCAAAAGTCTCTCAAATACCCTGACCTGGTACGCTAAGGCAACCCCGGCAACCTGTTAGAGAAGTTAAGGAAAGGAGGAACACCGCGGAGCTCTGAACCAACACCAGTCATTTCTGGGACCACCCAGGCCGTTACCCAAGACTGTATACCTTGTACCATCTTACCGGTTACAGTAAAGACCCGTTACAGAGGACGATGGTGTCTGTCTCTTCTTCAGAACGGCTTTAACTCTTTGCATGCTAAACACTACCAAGCTGCCATATTCCATCAAGTGTAGCATCTGGCCCCGGGGACTCCCGCTCATCCTGTGGGGAGCGTCTTATCTAGAAGTGGAAGAAGGATCACAGCAAAACGATGTAACAGTAACAAATCAACTAATGAAAAAGAAAACAAAGGTAGTGTAGATCTCTAAAAGGACAATAGAGGTGGGGTGAGGGGGGTGTTCAATCTTTCGAGTATAACCTTGCGTGAAGGGGAATTAACCCTGTTGGATAAGGGCTTGTCATTCTGCCCCGTTTTAGATCTGAATAATTTTGAATTATATTTGGATCTAAATGAATACATCAGGAAATTGACCATCAAACGGCATTTTTTGGTAGAAGAAAAGACAGGGAAGGGCAGGAGTGAAGGAATGCCACTTAAATCAACTTCTGACCCCTATAAACATGTAGAGATAAATGTGGGCTCGAAGAATTTTTACCCTCTCCACCACAAGGGCTCACAACTTGAGGCCTTCCAGCAACTGTTTTTTAGAGAGTTGCGTACTATAAAAAATTGTGCAAAAAAGGACAACTTAAACAAGAAAGAAAGAGAGGCTTTGACCTCATTAAGGAAAAATAAGTCCATCATAATAAAAAGTGCGGACAAAGGGGGAGGGGCTGTGGTGATGGATAGGAGTTGGTATAGAGGGGAGGGTGAAAGAATATGAAATGACATGGATTATTATGAAAGATTGGATACAGATCCCTCAATATCAATTTTTCTAAATTACAATTCCATGATCAAAGAAGCTTATGGGAAAGGAATTCTAAATAAGAAAGAAAAAAGATTTTTCGATATTCCAAGATGCCGATCCCCACATTTTTATTTTTTCCCCAAGTTGCATAAGAACCAAGATAACCCCCCAGGCCGTCCTATAATTATAACGGCCAATCTGTCACATTATGTAGATTAATTTTTGCAGAAAATTGTCCTGATCTTGAGTCATATCTTAAGGATTCAGCACAATTAATGCAGTTGTTGAGAGATCTCACTGTAGATGAGAATTGTTTACTGATGACTATGGATGTTACAGCGTTATATAGTAACATTCCACATTCACTAGGTTTAAGGGCTCTAGACCAGTATTTGGAGAAGGATCCAATGTTGCCAGGGGATCAAAAGGAATTCATTCTGCAGGCAGTAGAGTTCATTCTAGAAAATAATGTTTTCACGTTTGAGGGAACCCTCTATCGGCAGAAGAAGGGTTGTGCGATGGGGACGAGATTTGCCCCGAGTTATGCAAATCTCTTTATGGGTCATTTCGAGTCCGTCCTCATCGCACAGTCCCGACTTGCACAGAGACATATTGTCCTTTATAGGCGTTTTATTGACCTCTTCTTTGTCTGGAAGGGCACGGAAGAACAAGCCTTGAATTTTACACAAGAGTTAAATAGTAATTCTTGGGGCCTTCAATTTATAGTCACGATGTCGAAGACTGAGATAACCTTTTTGGATTTAAACATTTGTTTGAATGGTCTGGGTAGAGTGCTCACGTCGATACATTTCATGTCAATTGATGTAAATAGTTACTTGAGATATGACAGTGGACACCTACCCAGATGACTTAAAAATATTACATATGGCCAGACAGACAGTGTGGTGCAGGTGGAAGGAGGGACACGCACACATAATAGTCTTTTGGTACCTTTACTGATGTTCTGTTACGGGTACACACTTCCGGAGTGAGGGATAACACCTTGGGATCTTCACAGCGAGTAGGGTTGTAGGCCTCCTTATTCAGCTTTCTTGTTCTAAGTCTAGCAGGCATGGAACCTAACCGGACCGTTACTTCTCTCTCTCTCCTCACCCGTGTTGCTGCACTGAGGGCTCTCTCTTGGGTTACCGCCATCGTCTCCCCACGGTCCCTGGCTCTCAATTGTTGATGCTGCGGGTGTCCGGGAAGCTAAACCTCCTCGTGATGCTGGATTTTCTGCTGGGTCTATCCTTTCTGTCCCTGCAGACTCGGACTCCAATGACCGGAACTCTGGCGGTGTGAGTCGGTATGACTACCCCCTATAACACGATTCTCTCCTCTGCCTTCGACCCCTACTACTCTGCGGGTCTACCACTACCTCTGGTGTATGCTGGTCTGGGCCTAGCACGGCTCCAGTACCAGCTCTGCTCACTATACTCTGAGCTCTTCACAGTTCTGTCATGACTGCACACTCTGGCTAATTTCCCTCCAGCACCTGTATTTATAGGGGATCTGGCTTAAGAGCAGCCAGTTGGGCTCCCCCTACAGGCCTGGAGTGGAAGGTGTTGTGTGCAAGTGGTTTACTCGCTGTGGGAAATCCTTTAGTGTCCCAGGGAAGTCTGTGGTGACCTGGTACAGAGTGCCACAAGTGCAGAAAGTCTATGGAGGAAAACTCGCTCACCAGGAGACTTTATCCATTATAAATTCATGCTCAAAACTTACAACTCTGCCCTTCACCTCGCCACACAGACCTACTTCACCACCCTGGTCTCCTCACTATCCAACAATCCAAAAAACTCTTTGACACCTTTCACTCTCTCCTCAGTCCTAAAGTGCAGGCCCCCATCACTGACCTCCGTGCTGATGACCTGGCTTCTTACTTTATGGAGAAAATAGACAACATCCGCCAGGAAATCAGCTCCCAGCCTCCAAGCGTTGCCACCCCCATTCTTCCCCACATCTCCTCCAGTTCACTCTCCACATTTGACCCAGTCACAGAAGAAGAAGTCTCCAGGCTCCTTTCTTCCTCTCCTCCCACTACATGCAATACTGACCCCATTCCCTCACACCTGCTCCAGTACCCAGTCCCTCTCTCCAGTCGTCACCACTCATGTAACCAAAATCTTCAATCTCTCCCTCTCTTCTGGCATCTTCCCCTCCTCCTTCAAACACTCAATCATTACTCCATTATTAAAGAAAACCTCTCTTGACCCATCCTGCCCAAATAACTACAGACCAGTCTCCAATCTCCCCTTCATCTCTAAACTCCTGGAGCGCCTGGTCTACTCCCGCCTCACCCATTACCTCTCTGCTCACTCTTTTCTAGATCCATTACAGTCTGGTGTCCGCCCCCTTCACTCTACAGAAACTGCCCTCATCAAAGTGACCAATGACCTTCTGACGGCAAAACGTAATGGTGACCACTCTTTGCTTATTCCCCTTGACCTCTCTGCAGCTTTTGACACTGTTGATCATCAGCTCCTACTCTCTATGCTGCACTCCATTGGCATAAAGGACACTGCTCTCTCCTGGCTCTCCTCCTATCTTTCTGACCGCTCTTTCAGTGTATCATTCGCTGGCTCCACTTCTTCCCCTCTTCCTTTCACTATTGGGGTCCCTCAGGGCTCAGTCCTCGGTCCTCTTCTCTTCTTTCTCTACACAGCCTCGATTGGACACACCATCAGCAGATTTGGCTTCCAGTACATGTTTATGCTGATGACACACAATTATACACTTCAGCCCCTGACCTACCCCTGCGATATTAAAGAACAACAATGACTGTCTAGCTGCAGTTTCCAACATCATGTCCACTCTCTATTTGAAACTAAACCTTTCCAAAACTGAACTTCTTCTGCTTCTACCCTCCGCTAACCTCCCTAAATCGGACATCTCTCTCTCAGTATGCGGCACCATGATAACGCCTAAGCAGCAGGCTCGCTGTCTGGGTGTTATGTTTGACACCGATCTCTCCTTCTCCTCCCACACACAATCTCTCGTCTGCTCCTGTCGCTTACACCTGAAGAATATCTCTAGAGTCCACCCCTTTCTCACCATGGAAACAACAAAAACCCTCACCGTGGCCCTAATCAATTCCTGCCTTGACTATTGCAATTCTCTATTAAGTGGCCTCCCCCTCACTAAACTTTCTCCTCTCCAGTCCATCCTTAATGCAGCAGCCAGGATCACCCATCTGGCTAATCGTTACTCAGATGCCTCTGCTCTGTGCCAGTCATTGCACTGGCTGCCCGGACACTACAGGATCAAATTCAAATTGCTTGTTCTCTCCCACAAAGCTCTACACAGTGCAGCACCCCCCTACATCTCCTCTCTGTCTATCGCCCCACCCATTCTCTACGTTCTTCAAATGACCTTCGACTAACATCTGCACCAATCCGAATCTCCCACTCCCGGCTCCAAGACTTCTCCAGAGCTGCACCAATTCTCTGGAATGCTCTACCCCAAGAAATCAGGACTGCCCACAACTTGCATGGCTTCAGACGATCCCTAAAAGCATATCTTTTTAAGGCAGCCCATCATACTCCCTAATAGAAGTCCTTTGTACTGTAGATAGTGAATGGGCTATCTCTCTTGACATTACTCTTCTACAAACTCCACCAAACCAAAAAGGTCTACACAGACTGTCTGATGACCATTCATGTAAGCTTATTTCTACCCCCGATTTCCTGAAGATGCCTGCACCATTAGTGTAATAAGCCCCTGTACCTTGTGCAACCCCTACCCCATTGTAGATTGTAAGCTCTTTTGAGCAGGGTCACATTCATTTCTTGCTTTATTGTATTTTCTTTTTTACATTGATTCTATGCTTATTGTTTTGTATCCAATTATTGTACTGTATTCGTTGTCTACTGTAATTACTTACTGTATTATATTTTCTGTACTCTAACCCCTACATTGTAAAGCACTGTGTAATATGTTGGCGCTATATAAATAAAGATTTATTATTATTATTATTATATATCCTATCAGTATGTCTTTGCAATGTGGGAGGAAAGTAGAGTGCCTGGAGGAAATGCATGCAAACACAGGGAGAACATACAAACTCCTTGCAGATGTTGCCCTTGGTGGGAATTGAACCCAGGACCTCAAGACCACAGTGTTGCAAAGGCTCCAGTGCTAACTGTTTGAGCCGCCGTGCCTGCCCAATCAACAAGTGGAACAGGCAGCCATGAGAGATGGTGAGTTCACCTTCAATGGAAGTCTTCAAACATAGGCTGGACAGACATCTGTCTGAATGATTTAGTGAATCTTGCTTTGAGCACGGGGTTTGACCAGATGACCCAGGAGGTCCCTTCCAACTCTACCATTCTATGATTCTGTGAATACTCTATAATGACAATCCCCTGAAGTGCTGTAGGATGTAAGGAGCCATTCACACCACTGTCCATTTTTGAGATTTTTCTATACTATAGCAGTTGAACACTGCATAGGACTTTTCACCATTGTGTTACCTATTAGCTCAGTACTGCTCTTGAATCTTTTTCTTTTGTTATAAATATATATATAGTGTCAAAAAATACACTACATATCCAATATGAACATTAATCCATAAACTCTACCTCCCTTTTAGAAGAGTCTTATGGCCACTTTACACACACCAACTTATCTGTCCAACTTCTGAACAACTTACTGGTTGCAGTGAAATCATGGACACATTGCTCCATTGTACACAGCCACAAAATGGAGCAATGTGTCCATGATTTCATGCAACCAGTAAGTTGTTCAGAAGTTGGACAGATAAGTTGGTGTGTGTAAAGTGGCCCTTATGGTACCTTTACACGCCGCGACGGCAGGCTGGATACATCCCGCTACTTCACGTGCACGAGCACGCTCAAACGGTTACAAACGGTCAACGCACCCTCTTTACACGCCGCCACAAGGTGCGCTACGCCACGCTACATCTATAGCTAGCTACATCGCCGGGTGTCTCAAGTAGCCAGCTGTAGCTCATTTACACACCGCTACAACCAGCTACTATGGGCGTACCTGGTGCAGCAGGGACAGCACATAGGCGTGCTCCAATCGTGGATTACGAGACGTCCGTACGCTGATAGGACGAAGCAATAACATCCTGATTGGCCAGGCATCGCAGGAGGCTGATTAATACAGCACGCTCGAGCAATTGTGTAGTGTGACTGGTCAGCTCCTTAAATATGCCGCCCTGTGCGGCGACAACCAATCGCAACGCACCATCTTCCACCAATGATCGCACATGGGGCGCGGTAACACGGAGCCAGGGTCACGCCTTAGCTACATCGCAGGCTGTCCAGAGTTCCCTTCCGTTGCTTCTTTACACGCCGATACAGCTCGCTACCATCGGCGATGTAGCCATCAGTTTTCGAGCAGAGCTAGGAAACAGATGTATCTGTTGCCGGCTGTAGCGTCACGTCTTCAGACGCCGCTACGACGGGCTACATTGGCGCTACAAGCTACATTTGTAGCCTGTAGCGGGATGTATCCAGCCTGCCGTCGCGGCGTGTAAAGGGCCCTTTAAGGTTGCATATTCCTTTTGTTGATCTATCAAGATTAAGGTTCAGGATTATAACAAATCTTTCATCACAGTCAAGGTTGATATAATTCCATTCACTTTGACAATCAAACGTTTAATTCATTTCACTTGGTCTCACAATCAACTCAGTCGTTAGATAACAAGACTCTTGGTGTGTTCAGGACAAACCCTTCTTCATGGAGGGTTCCTCCACCAATTTCCCCATCTATATTGTTTCCCCAAATTATTTCTCCTACTGTGAGAAGGTTTGTTATATGACTTCCATACAGCCTGCCCTTTATACACGTGTTCTCTCAATCACTTCATACAATTACATTCAGACACCCTTGATGGATCGCAATACAAATTGGTGTATCAGTCATTCAGTTTATAAGTAATTCACCCAACAACCGACTGGACACAGTTAATAAAACATACACTGGGACTCCGATTAATTGCTATATACACATATCACAAAGAACAAACAGGACATAAAAAAAAAATAGAATAACAATAATAATCTTTACTTATATAGCACCGACATATTCCACAGTGCTTTACAATTCAGTGGTTCATATACAAACAGTCATAGGTAACAATAAAAATATACAATACAGTAAGTAATTAAAGTAGAGAATCAATGTAAAAAGTACAATAATTGAAGCAGAGAAACAATGTAAAAAATACAGAACAGTAATTAATTACAATAAGCAGAGAATCAATGTAAGAAGTACAATACAATAATTAAAGCAACAATAAAGGTGACCCTGCTCAAAAGAGTTTACAAACAAACAAACAAACAAAAAAAATCTTAATTCTCTATTTCATTTATCTCTCATTAGTTTAACGTGCGTACAGTTGTGGCCAAAAGTATTGACACCCCTGCAATTCTGTCAGATAATACTTAGTTTCTTCCTGAAAATGATTGCAATCACAAATTCTTTTGTATTTGTATCTTCATTTAATTTGTCTTCAATGAAAAAACACAAAAAGAATTGTCCTAAAGCCAAATTGGATATAATTCCACACTAAACATAAAAAAGGGGGTGGACAAAAGTATTGGCACTGTTAGAAAAATCATGTGATGCTTCTATAATTTATGTAATTAACAGCACCTGTAGCTTACCTGTGGCACCTAACAGGTGTTGGCAATAACTAAATCACACTTGCAGCCAGTTGACATGGATTAAAGTTGACTCAACCTCTGTCCTGTGTCCTTGTGTGTACCACATTGAGCATGAAGAAAAGAAAGAAGACCAAAGAACTGTCTGAGGACTTGAGAAACCAAATTGTGAGGAAGCATGAGCAATCTCAAGGCTACAAGTCCATCTCCAAAGACCTGACTGCTCCTGTGTCTACCATGCGCAGTGTCATCAAGAAGTTTAAAGCCCATGGTACTGTGGCTAACCTCCCTAGATGTGGACGGAAAAGAAAAATTGACGAGAGATTTCAACGCAAGATTGTGCGGATGGTGGATGAAGAACCTCGACTAACATCCAAACAGGTTCAAGCTGCCCTGCAGTCTGAGGGTACAACAGTATCATCCCGTACTATCCATCGGCGTCTGAATGAAAAGGGACTGTATGGTAGGATTCCCAGGAAGACCCCACTTCTTACCCAGAAACATAAAAAAACCAGGCTGGAGTTTGCCAAAACTTACCTGAGAAAGCCTATAACGTTTTGGAGGAATGTTCTCTGGTCAGATGAGACAAAAGTAGAGCTTTTTGGGCAAAGGCATCAACATAGAGTTTACAGGAGAAAAAAAGAGGCATTCAAAGAAAAGAACACGGTCCCTACAGTCAAACATGGCGGAGGTTCCCTGATGTTTCGGGGTTGCTTTGCTGCCTCTGGCACTGGACTGCTTGACCGTGTGTATGGCATTATGAAGTCTGAAGACTACCAACAAATTTTGCAGCATAATGTAGGGCCCAGTGTGAGAAAGCTGGGTCTCCTTCAGAGGTCATGGGTCATGACCCAAAACACACTTCAAAAAGCACTAGAAAATGGTTTGAGAGAAAGTACTGGAGACTTCTAAGGTGGCCAGCAATGAGTCCAGACCTGAATCCCATAGAACACCTGTGGAGAGATCTACAAATCAAATTAAATGAAGATAATAATACCAAAGAATTTGTGATTGCAATCATTTTCAGGAAGAAACTGAGTCTTATCTGACAGAATTGCAGGGGTGCCAATACTTTTGGCCACAACTGTATAGAGGTTTTTATCGCCGTTGCCTTCTCACACTGGGTGTGGACAAACCCTAGTTCACAGAACTAGATCCTATTACCTTCTCGGAATAAGATATTTAATTATCTCTATTTCTCTCTAGCTTCCAAGGCTACCCTCTTTTGCTCATTAAAATAGATCAAATATCCTATTGTCTGACCTTGGTTCTGGTGATAGAATCCTCTCTGTTCTTAAAGCCATCATCCAGAGAGGCTGGCCTCCTTTTAACACAGAGGGTGGGAGAGATCTTGTGTTCTGGCTCGAAGGGCCAAGTTGTAAAATAAACTATCTCTTTAGGCTCGGATTCATCTGAAGCAAGCAGTTTTTTATTCTTGATGGCAAGGAGACAAAAGGTTAAAGCAGTTGTCTAACAGTTATTAAGATGTAATATGACAAAAAAATACTTCATAAGGTTTTTTAACTTTTATAAAACAATGGAGCCACACCATACTTATACTTATGAGATATACTTCCACAAGGCTTATACTGATAAGATATACTTGCACATGGCTTATCGGTTAAAACAGAGGTCCACAAATCCAGGCCTCGAGGGCCGCCAACAGTGCATGTTTTCAGGATCTCCTTAGTATTGCACAGGGGTTAGAATCATTACCTGTGCATTTGATCACATAAACACCTGTGCAATACTAAGGAAATCCTGAAATCCTGCACTGTTGGCGGCCCTCGAGGCCTGGAGTTGGGGACCTCTGGGTTAAAATCTATTCCACCCCCCAATCAAATTCTCCCACTTATGAAACTACCAGATATTAATAACACAACTTCTGTTCAAATCCTAGATCACAGTAACATCTCAGAAACAGGTGCTAGATAAGTATAAATGTATAAACATTCTATTGTCCCTGTTATACAAACATATTTTGGAAGTAATATTTTGCTGTAATTTTGATTTTAATAACATTTATCCATCATCCAGTACCATTAGGGAAATGTCTGATTGGTTCCAATTTTTTTTTCTGCAGGTGGACAACAACCCCAAATCCACAGCCAGTCATTATGAGCTATCTTCAGCATAGAAAAGAACAAGGAGTACTGAAAGTCATGATATGACACCACAGAGCTCTGATGTCAACATCATTGAGCCTGTCTGGGGATTTAATTTAAAGAATATAAAAAGAAAGCTTTGAGAATTCTTACATCCACAAAAGATATGTGGTTAGTGTTTTGATATGGGGGTCAGTTGGTGCTCTTGTCCACTGGATCGGCCAACTTTAGAAAGACCGCATGGACCAAGGCTTATCCTACTGAATGCTCAAACTCCTTAATTGTGGGCAGAACACTAGTAAGACAACACAGGGTGAGGGAGCCACTCATTGGTTAGACTTTATTGAATCCTCAACAATCAAAGGGATATAACATATTCTAGGCAAAACACACAATATAACAAGCAAGAGAGTCTCACCTTCTGCTGGCTTACCAGGGATTAGAATATTTATGCCTTTGGGGCTTTCAGGGTAAACTACCCCAATCCAGCAGCACCCCGCTTTTGGCGGGCACAAACCGAGAAAGGAATAGTGGCAAGTTAGGAAACTAACCGAGCACAGCAAAGTCTATAGTCAGGTGACCAAATTGTCCCAACCTGGGTTTCTTCCAGCCGAATCCTAGGATCCCAGACTGAGGTCATACAAAGTATGAAGACATGATGTGACACTGGCAGACAGATCCAAAGTTCCTAGGCTTAGATTATGATCTTCTAACCGGGACAGGAGCCCCTAGGTTGAAGTCATGTAAGCATATCTGATCCATTGGAGACTTAAGCAGTCCTTTTTATATCCCAAGCCTTCACCTCAGGGTATATTTAATTCTTACAGGATTGGTCCGATAAGACAGTTCTCTTATTGGTTGGCATTTTAATCCGACTGTATAATTCTCCTCTGAATGATGTAGACATAGGGGGCAAGGTAATTTAACCCTGCTGTTGTCTTCGGTCAAAAACGACCGATTTTGAACTGTAATGTTTTTTAAAATATTCAAGATGCGGTTCTGAAACTTGTGGTTGATTGACTTTTCCTCATTTGAGGGGTTCTTACTATGCATATTTTTATATTTTTTTTTTATATTTACTTTTTGCGCCACAATTTTTTATACACTTGTACTCTTCGGTCAAAAATGACCGAAAGCCTTTTATAGTGATCTCCAGCCATTTTATGAGTAAAATAAAGGAGCTATAATCTCATTTTGGACTATATATTACATCTACTACTGTTTATCAATTTATTTAGGTCCTTTTGGTCCATGCAGATTTACACATACATACATTTTCTCATTACAATACTGCTGATGGATTACCTTCCAGTATAGTTATCTACCAATATTGTATAATCCTGGTGACAATGTGACTGTAGATGAGCAATTAGTCTCGTTCAGAGGTAGGTGTCCGTTCAGGCAGTATATTCCAAGTAAGCCTGCAAAGTACGGCATCAAAATATAGACTCTGTGCGACAGCAAAAGTGCGTACGCTCTAAATGCACAGGTATACATAGGAAAACAAGCTGGAGAAAGAGCCGAAAAAAAATCAAGGCATGCGCGTAGTCTTGGATTTGACCCAGGGACTCAAAGGACAAAATGTCACATGCGACAATTTTTTTTACATCATATCAATTAGGGCAGATGTTGATGAAAAGAAAAATGACCATGTTGGGTACTATTAGAAAAAATAAGCCAGAACTGCCACAAGGTATTCTCAGTAAGAGAGACATTTATAGTTCTATGTTTTATATTACTAAGGATACCACAGTAGTTTCTTACGTCCCAAAGAAACACAAGCAGGTAATTCTGATGAGCACGAAGCATCATGATAGTGAAATCAGTAATAGAGATGACAGAAAACCGGACATCATTTTAGAATATAATGCTACAAAAGGGGCTGTTGATACTCTAGATCAACTGATAGGCACCTACACCTGTAAGCGCAAAACAAATCGGTGACCAATGGCGATTTTTTACAATATGCTTGATGTGTCAGCATACAATGCATTCGTGCTATGGAAGGAAATAGACCCAAATTGGAACAAAAATAAACTATATAAGAGAAGACTTTATAGAGGAGTTGGGAAAATCACTGGTTAGCCCATATATTGAAGAACGAAAGGTAACACCCAGAGCAGATGGAGCTGCAGCCATTGTCCACAGGATCCAACAGCAAGATAAAGAAAGTGAACCAACAGCTTACACCAGCACAGCTACAATACCCACGGACGCCACCAGCAACGCAGCAACGCAACCAGCCTAAAACGGAAACGATGCCACTTCTGTCCAACATCAAGCAAACACAAATCAAATGTGATATGTTACAGATGTGAAAAATATTTATGCAAAAGACATGTCAATTATACCTGTGATAATTGCAAACAGTAAATTTTGCACCGTGTGACATATTTATCATTTTACATAAAAAAAAACTGAACTGTTAATTTTTTTTGTTTTTTTTTTGTTGGAAAATAATATAATTACATTTAGTTTATTGTTATTAGTTATAGTTTACAGTTGGATGAATAATTATTTTTTTATGTGCAAATATGCAATATGCATAAATATTCCAATAAAGCCATGTTAAATGTTTTGACACAAAAAAAAATAAAAAGTTTTTCTTTCCATTTTTCATTTGTTTATAAACAACCAGGTTCACATACAATATAATACCGCAAAAAATATTCAATTAAAACACTTAAATTAGCTAAAAATCAAGACTTTATTAGGTCCGGTCAAAAATGACCGGAAGATAACAAGTGTATAGTATGTAACGAGGAGAATAGCAGGGTTAAATTTAGATAACAATCCGCTCACTGAGACAATGGGGTGCCAAACAGTCTGATAAGAAACAATGACTCACCTTCCATGACTCAATAAACAACAGAACAATACGTCTGGCCAAATTAAGAACATTAACCCATGACACATTTAAAAAGGCTGTATCATCACAGTTAGGTTCCAAAATTTTTTGAAACAACCTCCGTGCCAAAATTCTTCAAAAGCTGTGTGGAAGTGACAAGTGTACCTGGAAGAGTTCATGCTTTGATGCTGATTTGAAGGGCAAAGGTGGTCACAGCAAAAAGTGATTTTAATTCAGCCTATGGCTGGATGAAGGGCGCATGTGCCCGATACGTTGCCCTATGGTACCTGTGGCCGTAATAAAGGCATAAGATACATCTAATGACGGAGTGCTGCAGCATTTTTTCAAGTATCTATCTATCTATTTGAAAAAAAAAAAAAATCTAATTAAAATCACTTTTTGCTGTGACCACCTTTGCCCTTCAAATCAGCATCAAAGCATGAACTCTTCCAGGTACACTTGTCACTTCCACACAGCTTTTGAAGAATTTTGGCACGGAGGTTGTTTCAAAAAATTTTGGAACCTAAGGGTATGTGCACATCAGTCGTTTTGTGGGCTGCTTTTGGACGTTTTCCGTCGGCGTTTTCCGCTCAGTTTTATGTTAATTTATGTTAATCCTATCCTCCGGTTGGATTAACATGCTAGTCAATGGATTTTAGAAAACTCTGTCTTCACTAGAACGGTTTTCTTCTGGTTGTTTTCAGTCAAAACTGAGTTTTCTCAGTCAAAACTGAGTTTTTCCACCGGTTTTCCAAAAATAGAGCAAGTGACTTCTTTCCACCGTTTTTCCAGCGGTTTCAGCTGATCAAGTGCACAAAAAACTCAGTTTTCAAAACCGCCAAGAAAACCGCCGAGAAAAACGCTGTAAAACCGGGCGGAAAACGAGCAAAAAACGAGGGACACTGCTGAGCACAGAAAACTCAGTTTCTGCTAAAAAAACCCAGGTTTTTGGACGGACTGCAGAGATGCACAAACGTCAGATGTGCACATAGCCTAACTGTGATGATACAGCCTTTTTAAATGTGTCATGGGTTAATGTTCTTAATTTGGCCAGACGTATTGTTCTGTTGTTTATTGAGTCATGGGAGGTGAGTCATTGTTTCTTATCAGACTGTTTGGCGCCCCATTGTCTCAGTGAGTTATCTATTGTTATCTAAATTTAACCCTGCTATTCTCCTCGTTACCACTATACACTTGTTATCTTCCGGTCATTTTTGACCGGACCTAATAAAGTCTTGATTTTTAGCTAGTTTAAGTGTTTTAATTGAATAATTTTTGCAGTATTATATTGTATGTGAACCTGGTTGTTTATAAACAAATGAAAAGGGCGCTTGTGCCGATACGTTGCCCTATGGTACCTGTGGCCGTAATAAAGGCATAAGATACATCATATGACGGAGTGCTGAAGCATTTTTTCAAGTAGATAGATAGAGATAGATAGATAGATAGATAGATAGATAGATAGATAGATAGATAGATAGATAGAGATAGATATAGATAGATAGATAGATAGATAGATAGATAGATAGATAGATAGATAGATGGCTACCAGTATATAACAATCATGTATCTCACTCACTTGTATCTCCCTCACTGACAAGAGGATGTTATGGATTCTGCTGCTCCTCGCATCAAGGGAAAATGCTCTTACATAAATCTCTGAATCCTTACACTAACACACTTTATTATTAAAAGTTTTTTCGACTTAAATACATAACTTTCCATTATATAC
Organism: Allobates femoralis; assembly: GCA_033576535.1. NCBI lineage: Eukaryota > Metazoa > Chordata > Amphibia > Anura > Aromobatidae > Allobates > Allobates femoralis. Next base: position 61,231,040 of record JARQOC010000006.1, on the reverse strand, counting down.
AGATAGTGGTTGTCATGGAAATCTGAATGGAGGCATTTTCTGGAATTTGCTATTCACCTAGAATTTTGAAATGAAAAAATATTCCTAAACATTGAATGGATATTGTGAGAGATAAAACCATAATCAAAAGCTTCCTGAGCATTACGGCAGCCGCCACTGAAATGAGAGATTTTCTGACTTTCAAAAACAGAGACAAATAGAAGATTGGAAGGAGATGATTGGATAAGACGAGCTTAGAGAGAAACTAAACTTTAAAAAAAATAAAATAAAATAATAAGGATAGTTTTGTCCCGTATGGAAACTTATGAAACTTTGCACATCACTTTATTGGGGGATTTGTCTTCATATTTGTAAAACTAACTTCCTGTAAGAGACTTCCAACACCTCTGCTCCCCCAGTCTAATTTCCACACCTTTAATTCCATTGATATTAGAATCTATTCGCTGGAGTACAGATGGGGGCAGTGACATAACCTGTTTCTCCAAATTATTATATGAGAATATGAATGCAACTGAAGGCAGGTGAATAGACTGGGGAAAAGCAGGGCTTTGGAAGCCAATAACATTCCTTTTTTTCAGTAAAGAATACACATTCTTTATTAGAGTGAATTTGCAAAGTTTCCGAGTTTCCCAACTGGGCAAAAGTAGTCAAAACAAATTACAGTTCTGTTACTCTTTAAAGTGTATCTGTTCACACCAAACCTCTATGAAATATTGGTCTGGCTGCCAGTGTTCAGTGACTTTTGTGACCTTTCCATGAATTAAACTCTGATCCTTTTGTAATGTGACATGAGGCTGCCCGGAGGGATCAGCACCACCAGCAGCTCAGCAGAGGGGTAAGAACTGAAACACCATTCAGCACTACAACTCCCCTCGTCCACAATTACCATCCCTGCTGCCCTGAGGTAATAGCTCCACCTGTAGGGAGCTGCACCACATTCTGCTTCACCCATCATCACCTCAGCGGCTGGCTTGCAGCGCCGGTACCAGTTTACCGGGAACTACAGGTGGCGTCACGTTCCCCTGTAAATAATCCCTTCTCCCCCCCACCAACATATAATCAAATGATCACCAGAGCACGGCACCGGGATCCCAACCACCTGTGACTCCCCACAAAGCCCCCAGCCCCGGTGTCCGAGTACCTCCTAGCCCTGGCCGCATCATACACACACAGGGAGAATACAATAAGTAATAAGGGAGAAAACAAGTACAAGTAGGAATTAAAAATACAACAAGGAAGATTTCACCAAACACCAAACAAGTAGCAACTGAAAACAGATTACTGGAACACCAAGAAAAAGACCAGTATTGCTGGAGCAATGCAGAAGCTATAGTCAGCATGAGAGAACAGCTTCTTACCACCATCTTAAGGCCCCATTACACGGCACGACGTTGTTCCAATGTTGGCTGCGATCTCGTGGACGGGCGGTTGTTTTTGAGATCAATTCAACATCGCTGGTGAGATGTCACATGTGTAGATATCATGGACAACTCACCAACGATGTTGTGAGCATGGATCGTTCACAAACCCCGCAAACGATCCCTGCTCATTGCTGTGAATGGGCGAAGTCATCCATGACATCGTTATGGCGGTGTCACACAGTACAATGAAGCAGGTTGGTTGAGTTGAAGTCGTCAGGTTTTTGAACATGTTCATAAACCTGCCAACTCCAACTTGACTAATTATCGTAGTTGAGTTGTTCGGTTACACGCAACGACGCACTAACGATGTCGTTTCAACATCATTTCACACGTCACTTTTGAGCGATGTTGTGCACGATGTTGAGCCGTGTAACGGGGCCTTTAAAAAGGCATGGAGCAACTGTCATAAATCTCCAAGAACATGTGATCCAAGAGGTAATCAGGAATCATACAGAGAGTAACTCTGCTAGCCCGATTACTACTGAGAACAGAGCTGATAGACGCCCGAATCTGCCTGTGCAACTCAGAAGCCTGAGAAACCTCAGTGAGGAGTGTCAGAATCTGTAGTGTTAACAGAGCCATATGCCGCCATGACACTCTGAGTTTCAGCGAAACACTGTGTGACAACAATGCAAGGACTGACTGCGTGTCTACTAGCCAAGCCTTATACAAATATATGCAGCTGTCAGGCTGAGAAGAGATGTAGCCAATCCATGGGTTGCAATCTGATATACTCAATGTAAATTTGATGGAGGTCCAACATGATCCGTTGTCATCAGCTCCTGCAGAAATTGACTTGGAGCTGATCTTCTCGGCATCGGCTGCTGCACAATTGTGCATGGAGAATGCAGGCACAGCTTGCATCCAGTGGTCTTGGGAGCTAATAACTACTGATCATGGGGAGTTGGGTCTTGGTCACTTCCAATTCTGATATTCAGAACCCCCTCTGATGAATACATCACCATTATCCTTTAATATTCGGATTTAAAAACACATTTTAGGATTTAACGTACAGTAAACCCAACGTGCCCACTAGTGTATGTGTAAGTGTTTATGCTGTATATACAGTATGTCAAGTTGTACATTATGCAGATATAAGCAACCTTTAAAATGACAGGAAAGGTTTTCTATAGTTGAATATATTGCTCACAATTGTGGATACATTATGCATACTGCATTATCTCATTTTACTTTCAGTAGCACTTTCTACAGAGTTATAAACTTATTTCCCCTGCAAGAACAATGAAGGCATTAACATGATCTATTTAAATGAATTGTACTGAAGCGGAGGCAGCAATTTCCATATCTGAGATATCATAATTTAATGCAAACAGTAAGATCAATTTAACAAATGAATGTAAATAATCATAAATTGATATTGTCTGTAAAATAAAACCTTTAAAAGTTATCGGATCACATTTACATTTTAAAAGCTGTAGTCATCGCAACTGCAAAATGGAATAGCTAAGTATGAAGTGGAATGATGGCGATAAAGTCATCTCTGTCCCATCGGAGGTACTGAAAGGAACACTTAAGGAACATTTACAGTGGGCGAGTGAACATTCCTAGCCTGTTTACCATTAATCGGGAAGTGTAAATCTACTACCGATAAAAGCAAAATGTTGTTCGTCCGGTGAAATTATGTTAGTTTTCTTAAAGGGGTTTTCCACTACTTTAACAATGATTGCCTATCTTTAGGATGGGTCATCAATATCTGATTGGTGAGGAAGCAACACCCAGCTTCCCCATCGTCCAGCTCTTCCAGTGTCAGCGGCGGCCAGAACTACTCAGTTGCAAAGTGCAACGCCGTTGATGGAATAGCGGCCACACCTGGGTATTACACATCCATCCCCAAATGTTTTGAATAGGGGGCAGATGTGCAGTATCTGACCGCGAAACTATAGAGTTGTCGGTGCAGCTCCATAACTGAGTGGTTACAGCCATCACAAACATGGGGAGCAGCTGATCAGTAGGGGTGCCAGGTGTCGCAACCCCACCGATCAGACATGTGATCCAGAAATCCTAAGGATAGGCCATCAATATTAAAGTAGTGGACAATCTCTTTAAGAACCATCATTCTCGGTAGCACATCTGCCTATGTAAATTGGACCAGGGCTGATGAGAACAATGAAAGTCTATATGCATAGAATGATGTATTACTGACTGATCTTTTTACAATGAATGGTCAGTTTGTCTAAATATGCTCTTAAACGACCGCCAAAAAAGATGGTGTAACCAACCTCAGCCTAAGAAACAAGGAATGTGAGTCTATCCTGGGTGGCCCCAATAAACACTTAGAGTAGGGGCCAAATGGGAACATGGCCACCTACATCAATTGCTGGGGCATTGAAACTGTACTTGGGTTTATTATGTACATTAAAGATTACATTTTAATGAGGTGTTTTATTCCTGCCATAATATTGAGTACTAGATGGTGGCCCGATTCTAACGCATCGGGTATTCTAGAATACCTTGTAAACAGGAGTGAATTGCGTCACACTGACTGACAGCCTTGTAGACAGGAGTGAAGTTAGTGACACTGACTGACAGCCTTGTAGACAGGAGTAAGGAGTGAGGATGAGAAGGTTGTCAGGATGGAGGAGGCTGTGAGGATAAAGGAGGCTGTGAGGATGGAGGAGGCTGTGAAGATGCTGTGAAGATGGGAGCGGATGTGAGGATAGGAGAGGCTCCAATCATGGAGGAGGCTGAGGGGATGGAGGAGGTGAGGATGGAGGAGGCTGTGAGGATGGGGGAGGCTGAGGGGATGGAGGAGGCTGAAGGGATGGAGGAGGCTGAAGGGATGGAGGAGGCTGAGGTGATGGAGGAGGCTGTGAAGAAGGAGGAGGCTGTGAGGATGGGGAGGCTGAGGGGATAGAGGAGGCTGTGAGGATGGAGGAGGCTGAGGGGATGGGGAGGCTGTGAGGATGGGGGAGGCTGTGAGGATAGGGGAGGCTGTGAGGATAGGGGAGGCTATGAGAATGGAGAAGGCTGTGAGGAGTCAGCATGCTGTGGGGACACTCACCGCCGCTTCATTCCGCTGTCTTCTTGGAGGGGATGGAGGAGGCTGTGAGGATGGAGGAGGCCGTGAGGATGGGGAGGCTGTGAGGATGGGGAAGCTGAGGGGATGGAGGAGGCTGTGAGGACTGAGGAGGCTGAGAGAATGGAGGAGGCTGCAAGGATTAGGAGGCTAAGTGGTTGGAGGAGGTTGTGAGGATGGAGGAGGCTGAGGGGATGGAGGAGGCTGAGGGGATGGGGAGTATGTGAGGATGGGGAGGCTGTGAGGATGGGGAGGCTGTGAGGATGGAGGAGGCTGTTAGGATGGAGGAGGCTGTGATGATGGGGAGGCTGTGATGATGTGGAGGCTGAGGGGTTGGAGGAGGCTGTGAGGATGGAGGAGACTGAAGGGATGGAGGAGGCTGTGAGGATGGGGAGGTTGTGAGGATGAGGAGGCTGAGGGGATGAAGGAGGCTGAGAGGATGAAGGAAGTTGTGAGGATGGAGGAGGCTGTGGGGATGGGGAGGCTGTGAGGATTGAGGAGGCTGTGAGGATGAAGGAGGTTGTGAGGATGGAGGAGGCTGTGAGGATGGGGAGGCTGAAGGGATGGGGGAGGCTGTGAGGATGGGGAGGCTGTGAGGATGGGGAGGCTGTGATGATGGGGAGGCTGAGGGGTTGGAGGAGGCTGTGAGGATGGAGGAGACTAAAGGGATGGAGGGGGCTGTGAGGATAGGGAGGTTGTGAGGATGAGGAGGCTGAGGGGATGAAGGAGGCTGAGGGGATGAAGTAAGCTGTAAGGATGGAGGAGGCTGTGGGGATGGGAAGGCTGTCAGGATGGAGGAGGTTGTGAGGATGGAGGAGGCTGTGAGGATGGGGAGGCTGAATGGATGGAGGAGGCTGTGAGGATGGAGGAGGCTGTGAGGATGGAGGAGGCTGTGAGGATGGGGAAGCTGTGAAGATCGGGAGGCTGAGGGGATGGAGGAGGCAATGAGGAACCCGAACGCTGTGGGGACACTCAACACCACTCCATTCCGTTGTCTTCCTGGAAAGGATGATATCATAATAGCGGCGCTCACCACGGCGCCATATTTCAAATACACTGAGTACAGTGTATTTGAAATATGGCGCCATGGCGCACACCAATCTGAGTAGCGGCATTCAAACCGCGCGCCGCTTCTCTCATTGGTCGCCGCGTTCAGCGCCGACAATCAGAGGAGCGGCATGTGCCATGCCGCACATCGTATTTGAAATATGGCGGCATGGTGAGCGCCGCTATTCTGATTGGTTGGCGCTGAACACGGTGGCCAATCAGAATAGCGGCGCGCACCATGCCGCCATATTTCAAATACACTGAGTACAGTGTATTTGAAATATGGCGCACGCCGCTATTTTGATTGGTCGCCTCGTTCAGCGCCGACCAATCAGAGGAGCAGCATTCAAACCGAGCGCTGCTCCTCTGATTGGTCGGCGCTGAATGCGACGACCAATCAGAGGAGCGGCACGCACCATCCCGCACATTGTATTTGAAATATGGCGCTATGGCACACGTCGCTATTCTGATTGGCCACCGCGTTCAGCGCCGAGCAATCAGAGGAGCGGCTCGCGCCATGGCGCCATATTGTATTTGAAATATGGCACCATGGTGAGCGCCGCTATTCTGATTGGTCCTTCTGGCTGGCTCGCGCGCGCTGCGGCCACCATCAGCTGGACCTGTGCACCCCGGCAACAGCGCCGCTATTGCGCCGCTGTCACCAGACTGCAAATTAGCGCAAAATTCGAACTTTGAATTCTCACGCCTATTTGCATAGTCTGTGCTCATTGGCCTCCGGCGGCCACCAATGAGCAGCCTCTGTCTGGTGCGCGATTTCTGTGACAGACAGACAACATTAGACAATTATATAGTAGATGGCTGAGGTCTCCTCAGGTCTTAGATGGTTATGGGAGCAGAGCCCATCTAACCCTGGTAATAAGGTCCAGGTGGGCTGTGAGTGACCACCTAGACCGCTGAGTGAGGCGGCTAACCGTGATTGGTTGCCTCCTAAAGCGGGAAAGGGGGGTATACAATTCCCCTCATGAGGTGCTGAGTGTTATTCACTGCACCTGTGAAGAAAGAAGCTGTCACCCACCCGCCCTCCCTGATGAGGATGCTTCCTGGAGTCTGGATGGTCGAGAGGTTTTACTTGTGGGGGAAGGAGCCCACCCAATTAATTAGGCTTCTGATGGAACATTTTAACATATTTATTATGGATGGTTCTTTTTCCCATCTGGTTTTTTAATGGTTCTGTTTATTTATGGTTATTTATTAACTGTATGTTGGTAACCCCCTAAGTAAAGCCTCATGGCCATAATTATACCACGGATTGAGTCTTGTGTATTTATATGGATAATATAAAGTAGGAGACATATGGGGGGGTCTATGTTACCATGTACATGTCAGAGGGCAAACTTGCATCATACCAGTGTGTACCTGTATCTGCATAGGAAGCTGTTTGATTACGTGTGATACTTGTACGTCTCCTACATGATCTGCATAATAGTGATCATGGTTCTGTGATCACACCCCAATATCTAAGCAAGTGCTGCTTCCCTCTGTTTTATTAAGGCATTATTACTATTATCTACAAAGTCACACGTTTACATACATTTCATTAGTATTTCGCACCATTGCCATTAAACTATACAACTTGGGTCAAACATTTTGAATATCCTTTATAAGCTTCTCACAATAGTTGGTAGGAATTTGGGCTCATTCCTCCTGACAGAACTCGTGTAACTGAGCCATGTTTGTAGGTCTCGTTGCTCGCAGCCTTTTCAGCTTTGCCCATAAATTTTCAATAGAATTGAGATCAGGGCTTTGTGATGGTCGCTCCAAAACATTGACTTTGTTATTCTTAAGCCACTTTGTAACCAGTTTGGCAGTATGCTTTGGGTCATTGTCCATTTGGAAAACCTATTTCCGTCCAAGCTTTAACTTCCAGGCTGATTTCTTTTGATGTTGCTTCTGTATTGACAGATAATCTTCTTTCCTTATGATGCAATCTATTTTGCAAAGTGCACCAGTCCCTCCTGCAGCAAAACAACCCCATAATATGATGCTGTCACCTCCGTGTTTCATAGTTGCAATGGTGTTTTTAGGCTTCCAAGCATCTCCCTTTTTCCTTTAATCGTAACGATGGTCATTATGACCAAACAGTTCAATTTTAGTTTCCTCAGACCACAGGACATGTCTACAAAAATGTAGGTACCTGGGTGCATTTGCAAAGATTAATCTGACATCTCTATGCTTCTATTGGAGTAATGGCTTCTTCCTGGCAGAGTGGCTTTTCAGCCCATGTTAATATAGTACTCGTTTCACTTGACACAATCATATCAGTTTCCGCCATCATCTTCACAAGGTGTTTTGCTTTTGTTTTTGGGTTGATTTGCACATGTCGGATCAAAAATGTGGCCACTTATTCTGCTCCTATCTGTTCCCCATCTCAAGTCGACTATACTATCATTGTTAGATTGTAAGCTCTTATGAGCAGGGTTGCCATTTTTTGCTCTAATTATTGCATTATGGTATGCTATGTATTGTATTGTTTTTGGCATTGTATTGTATTTTCTAATTGTTTCTTATGATTGTTGAAATGTGAACTTTGTATTGTGAAGCGCTGCGGAATATGTTGGCACTATATAAATAAAAATTATTATTATTATTATTATAAAGCATGTTCATCTCTGGGACACAGAACCCATCCTTTTCCTGAGCGGTACGATGGCTGGATATTTCTTGTTTGTACTTGTGCATAATTGCTTGTACAGATGAAGGAGGCACTTTTAGGTATCTGGAAATTGCACCCTAGGATTAACCAGACTTGTGCCCTGACAATTCTCTTCCTAATATCTTGGTTGATTTCTTTAAACTTTCCCATGATGCTACACAAAGAAGCAGGGGGTTTCACGTGTGCATTAAAATACATTCACAGGTGTCTCTAATTAATTCAGATGTTGCCAAAAAACAGAAGTTTCCAAACATGTGTCATCATCATATGGGCTGTCCGAGACGGTTTAAAGATATAGTAATCTTAGTGTATGTAAACTTGTTACTGATTGCAGGAAGGGGGGAGGGGAGACCTGCAGCCCATATACTCACAAGGCTCCTCCACTGGATCTAGTGGTTGGCGTCCACCTCAATAGTCATAAGAAATTGTAGAGACGATCCAGTGGCATGCTTCATATTCCTTTTATTGTGAAGTTATAAAATCATCACAGTGCACAGGGGGTGCCGCTGGGCGCGTTTCAGAGGAACAGACCTCCTTAATCATCAGCAACATTCAAAATGAAAATACAGACATATATACAATTAAAAGAAGTGAATGAACTCCTGTGCACAGATGATACCAATCAGTGAAGGATCTTAACTATTTGTTTGCCTGACCCAGAGAATGACCCAGTATAGACACATAAAAATACAATTTTATTTCTTATAAAGTGATGTTATACTCAAGACTCTTTCTACAAGAAACTGACGCACCAACGATCCAGCAAGCAGGTATCGTTCACACAACCCAGCGAACGATACTTGTTCACTGATGTGAATGGGTGAAGTCGTTAATGACATCGTTATCGCGGTGTCACACACAACGATGCAGCAGGTTGGCTGATCGTGGGATTTGAGAACATGTTCTCAAATCTGTGATCAATGATCCAACGATTTATCATAGTCATATTGCAGTGTTACACGCAACGACGTACAAACAATGTCATTTGAACGACTGGACTCCAAACCCGTGACGTTTGAGCGATAACGTTCACGATATCTTATCGTGTAACGGTACCTTTCTCAAATCACACGACCCACGGTTAGCCAACCTGCTGCATCGTTCTGTGTGACACCGCGATAACGATGTTGTTCACGACTTCGCCCATTCACATCAGTGAACAAGTATCGTTCGCTGGGTTGTGCGAACAATAGCTGCTCGCTGGATCGTTGGTGTGTCGTGCACGATATCTAGGTGTGTGACATCTCACCAACGATGTCTAAATGATGTCCTAACGACCGCGCCCCCCCCCGAGATCGTTAGTGATATCATTTCCACATTGAAGTGAGTAACGGTACCTTAAGGTATTGCAGCACAGCCGCCAATGAAATGGGATCTGAGCTGCAGTACCAGGGAACAGCCACTACACGGTGTATGGAGCTATGGGGTTTCACCTCTGTACACTCTGTACATCCAGTTATGGGTGACCTGTGCATAGCTGGGGAACCCCCCCAAATATCTGCTATTTATGAACTATACTAATCTTTAAAGAAAAACTGCATCATCTGCAGATGTGTACTGAATGATCAGTTTTCTTCCTTCAGTAGATATTCTCAATCTATCCATGGTATAATTCAGCCCCGTATAATATCTGTCTGCAGTCTCCAGAGCTCAGTTTTACAAAGTGGTGTAGGAAATAGGAGCGATCCTGAATGTATGATAACATCAAAGAAGCGCCATGACGGCTGATTTTCCTCTAAAGGTTCACAAACCTCCAGGTTTAGAGAATTTGTTCTACAACTCCCCGAGTCCCCGGATACCCAGAGATCAGACACAGCCATCAGCTGCATTACTCATCTATCCTTATGATTACTTTATGAGGGGTCACATTTTAGACTGTTTCCTTCCGTTAGTGTTTTTTCTTTCTGTTGACTTTCCCCTGAATCAACAATAGAAAGTAATTTGGAAGCAGATGTCTGCATCGTTTTAATCTCATCTCTCAGCTTTCTCCAGGTGCATGACATCACATTAAATTATTAGATTCTGACCTTTATTAAAAAGAAATTCACAATGACCTGAAACAGTTCATACAAGAAACATGGGCTATTAATGATTACTTTCTTCAGTTTCTGCTTCCAGTGCATTTTCATAGCAGCTACTCGCATTTGCCACTACTAGGGGGAGCCCAGTGCACACAAATATACAGAACATTTGCTTTTAGTCCTAGCTGTAGACTCTTGTGTGGTGCCCCGCAACGAGTGCGTCACAGGAAGGTATTGCATCCCTGACAGAAGATGTAATATCTTCCGTCTCAGTGATGAAATGTTTAAACCCAGAGCTCCATACACCACACAACACATCAGAGGTAGAGGGCCAATCAGGTACTGGAGGGAGGAGTGTAAGGTGCAGTGTGGGGAAAAAGTAAGTTAGGAGAGGAGTCGGAAGGAGGGAAGCGGAGAAGGAGCAAGGACCTGCACAGTGCCATGCAGCCCTGGAACAGTAACCTAACCGGCAGGGCACCATCAACCGGTGACCCAGACCGGAAAACGGGCAACAAAAGCAAATAAGCAATGGGTAAAAAGACACCCGGGCCCAACCTCACCGGATGCCGGTTCCGAGGCAAGCAGATGTTCACCACTGTTCTGCAAACCGGAGTGACGGAGCGGCTTTTTAGGAGCGCCTCACTACAGCCCAAATCAGCAGTCTTACCGGCGAGGTACCCACCATTGGGATCCAGGACTCTTCTCGGTTAACATGACTAAGTTGAAGTCCTCCCAGTACCCCGACCCGGTGCACTAAGGCAGCAAGGCAACCAGAATAGAATGGTTAGATAAAGGAGGAACACCGTGGAGCTCTGGACTGAGGCCATTCATCGCTGGGACCACCCGGTCCGTTACCTAAAGACTGTACTCTGTGTATTGCACTGATTCTACAGTAAAGACCCGTTACAGAGGAGCATTGTGTCAGTGCATTTCTTCCAGAACTGTTATTAACCTTGCTGATCGAACTACCTGAGCTGCCGTATTCCATCCACTACAGCTCCTGGCCCCGGGGACTCCTGCTGATCCTGTGGGGAGCATCTCATCTAGCTGCCGCACATCCCCCGGAGGCCCATGCAGTGCTGGTGTCATCACCGGATACCCACAGGTGGCGTCACGACAATCAAGAAACATCCCCATCCTTTTATCCCTTTTCGTTTGACCACCGGGCCCCACAGCCTCAGACGCGGAACCGTGACGAGGGAATCATCACCTGAGACCTGAGAACCCGGCAACGGTGAGTCACTTGTACGAATAGCTCCATCTAGTGGTGGCCACTATTATATAATTTATCAGGTCGGAAAATAGTGTTAGGTTGGTTTCACAGGTCATGTATTTGTTTTTCTAAATGGGAAACATTGATGAATTTCTATTTAATTGTGCTGAATCCGTTTTTGGTCTGTGTGTCATTTCTATCATCTGCAAAGTCAGGCATCACAAATATCTATGAACTCTGATGATGGGAGAAAGCAGCTGTCGCAACCATTTTATTTTATTACATACACTGATGTAATGAGTGTAAGGACTACTGTGAAGTCTGGTGGGTAGCAGCCCCTATAGGATCAACTGTGCTCCCCTGAGATTGAGTGGTGCTGGAGATAATGAGGTTAGCCAAAGCTGTTGCTGTGGTTGCTGTTGGGACTCACCGACATCTGTGCAACCACATGGGACATGTCTCCTACATGATCCAAGAAGTGCCCAACTGACAGGCAATGCAGTTAAGGATCTGAAGAGAGATGTCTTGATTTGATTCTTGGTTGCCAATGATGAAAAAAGAGCTCAGGTACTTTTCCCGTAGGCCTGTGGTGCTGTGAATGCCAAGGTCCAGGCAGAGAAGAGAAGATTTAGTGCAAAGTATAGCCCTATAATCAGAGGGATTGAGGCGAGCTGCTACATATTGCCGGAAAAGAGCTGATTTCATCACATCATGAGGGGTTGGGACTCTGTGTACTGAATAACCCTTAAAGGGATCCTGTCACCTCCAAAAATGCACCTAAGCTTCAAAAACATGTCTCTGCAGCATCCCATCACTAATCTCACACTCCTTTTGTCTCCCAAATGCTTCCTGTAAAAGTTCATAAAAACGATTTAATACTCTCACTCATTAGCCATTTATAATTAGTAGGGGCCATATTTTTTAGCCCTAGGGCGTGTTTGTTTGGTGCCTAGTTCATCATAAGATCACGCCCTAATGGGCGTAATCTTTTATTCATGTTCTATGCAGGCCCTCTACTTTCCATAGCGCTGGGTGTAATGATACAAATCGCGTCATTTCTGGGTAGGGTGACTTCAGTACACCTACGTCGCTCTGTCCTGCATCAAGCATGCATGCATTCATTTGCTCCTCAGTCCACTTTTCCCTCCCTTCTCCATAGAATATGAGGGGTAATCTGACCCTGACATCTGAGATAGCAGCCCATCATGTGGTGAGAAAGATAGATTGGAGCTGATTTTTTAGAGTTGGCAAGAAGTCCTAGAGGCAGGAGTAGAGGAAAAAGATGTCTCATAAATGGAGAAAGAAGTAGAATGGTCTGAGGAGATATACGGTCTTCAACAATGAAATTGCAGCACCAAGGAGAAGTCATGAAATTACTGATAAACAGGATGGAGAGATATGTTAATGATACGCAAATAATGAAAAAAAGAAAAAAAGAGGAACATTTACAAAGCATATCAATTTATTCAGTATCAGTTATGAAATCCTCACACCTACACACCTTATCTGCTATTAAAGAGATTACTAATGGTTAAGCCATGCTGAATGCACTTGGACAAATCATCAAGATCCACTGCTGGCAGATTCCATTATAATTGTCAAAAAATAACGTCTCAGATGTGCTCGATGGGACAAAAGTCTGCAGATGGTGCAGGCCATGGTTGCACATTTAGGCCATGCAGGCTGCTCACAGTAGCATAAGCAACATGTGTACTAATGTTGTTTTGAAAAATGACTCATGGGTCACTTTCATGTTTCATCATCAAGGCATCCTGATGAAGTTGCCCACATGGTCTGCAGGCTAATTTACATCTATCATTATCTCTAAAGGGGGTGTCACACGCGTCAATGTCGTCAGCGATCTGATCGCTGACGACATTGACGGCTGATTGCTGGTGAGCTGTCACACAGACAGACTCACCAGCGATCAATTGACCAGTGACATCATGGAAACGATTTAAATATCGTTTCCACGATGTCCTGCTCCCGCTGCCAGCCTGCTGGAAGCGGGAGCAGCCTGGTCTCCAAGGTACACTGCGGGTAACTAGGCAGCGCGCGCTGCCTAGATACCCGACGTGTACCTTAGTTACCAGCCTCCTCCGCTCACCCGGTGAGCGGAGGAGGCTGGTAACTAAGGTACACAGTCGGGTATCTAGGCAGCGCGCGCTGCCTAGTTACCCGACGTGTACCTTAGTTACCAGCCTCCTCCGCTCACCGGGTGAGCGGAGGAGGCTGGTAACTAAGGTACACGTCGGGTATCTAGGCAGCGCGCGCTGCCTAGTTACCCGCAGTGTACCTTGGAGACCAGCTCCCAGCGCTTGTGACAGGCGCTGGGAGCTGGAATATCGCTCGCTCCCGGTGTCACACGCAGCGATGCTGCGTGTCCACCGGGCGACAATCGCCAGGTTTCTGAGCTGGTTCTGAAACCTGGCGATCATCAAACCAGCGATTTATCGCTGGTTGAATGCAGTGATGTCACACGCGTCAATATCGCTGCAACGTCACGTGCAGTCGATATCGTGCAGGCGATATTGACGCGTGTGACACCCCTTAAGACTCGCATTCTAGCTTTCATTGGTGTCTTGCTCAGTCGCGGTCGCAAGGGCCAGGGTACTTAATAGCCGGGCTGTCAGTTGCTGGGGTAACACGGTGGCGATTACCAGCTGCCAGCTCTGAGCACTGACTGGACAAGTTAAAGGGGAATTGTTTGTTGTGACGCCATCTGAGGTTTCTGGCCAAATATGACCAGCGCTGCATATGATACTGTCTACTGGTGAGAGATGGTCTGGTAGCTAGATGGAATGCTCATCTCAGATGGAGCGGGCTCCTGGGATGTAGTGAAGGTAAAATAGTGATGATGGTAGTTGTAGAAACTGAGGTGCAGGAGTGCATAGAGGTGCAGTAAAGAAGCAAGGAGATGAATGAATTCAGTGTTTACCTTTACTGATGTTTGATGGTAGTTGAATCTAGGGGTACTGGTCACGAAGTTCCAAAGCCCTGTCAGCCTGGAAGCAGTGAAGTCCACTCTACCAGGTGCGATCAGTATGTCTTCCGTCTGCGCTTTACACTTAGAGTCTCAAATGACTGAGCTAATCTGTACCTCTTTTTGTGCTCCTTTCTCTGTAGTCTCCCATGCCGCAGGCAGTGGAAGCCTTTCAAGGGTGCTGTTCTGTTCCTCACAGCTCCACCCTCTCTATATTGCTGCGCTCTTGGGTCCACACGTGTGACCAGCAGATTTGTAATCCTCTGGTCTCCAGACTTGGGTCCCAGGGCTTGCAGTCCCTGAATAGCCCAGGACTCTGGTGCTCTCTTCTCCACATGAACATGGGGTGAGCCTACAACATCTCCAAGCCCAGGAGCTCTCCACTCCTCATGCGTCCTCTCCCTTCACTTCCTCACATGACACTCCTCTTCTCTGTCCCCTCCCCACAGCCAGAAGAGGTAGTCACCCTAAAAACTAGGTGTTTGTGTTCCCCCTTCTGGTCAGGGATCAGGGTTGTGTGTGGATGCGTGGTTACCTGATGTAGGAGGTCCATTTACTTCCAGGTATGATACCTCCACCGGTTACGGAGGCGATACCATTGTGATAACCGGACCATAGGGGCGCCACAGCTCTTCACCATGATAGTCATTGAGAGCAGTGATGTGAGATCAATGGAACCCTGTAGCTGGGTATCTGGCTCATAGCCAATGTTGTGCAAAGTCTTCTGATGGTTTATGTAGACACTGTTCGAGTCCATAGATTTGGCGTCTAATTATATTTGCAGAACAAAATAGAGCACTATTTGCTATTCTCCATTTAAATGAAGCCATATGAACAACACCATAAAGTGGGCTTCATGAGGCAATGTCATACTAGTACTACTTGTGGGTTTATGGTGTAGGTTGGATGTGGGTTGGCATAATAGACAGTCCGCGGACCACTATAGTCTTCATCCCAGGGAACCAGCAGTACACCCATTTCTCCAAAATGTCTCAGGAGCCATTTTCCAACATGACAAAACCCAACTGCATTGCCTAAATATGCTACCCTGGCCTACAGTATCTCCCATTGACCCCATCTGGGACGTCATTGCATCAAGTACTGTCAGCAGTGGATCTTGATGATTCGAAGGTCCAAGTGCCTTAAACGGACAGAACATTGCTCAGACAACTATTAATAACTAAAAAATGTAATTTTATTTTTTAATCATTCGTGTATCATTAACATAGCAAAAAAAGAGAAAATATGGAAATGTTGTCAAAATGTGAATACTTTATTAACAAACACTTGTACAATACTTTTCATGAATATGGACAGAAACAATGATTGAGAAACACTAGAAAAAGAGAAAGGATGGCAGGGTATCTACCATACAGCAGTGGCGTGTAATCCATACATCAAGTATTAGGATTGCGTACAAAATGCTGCATAATCATGATAATAAGGAATTGTAATACATAAAGTGCATGTGCAAATACAATCAAGAGACTATACCAATTGTACTACAATCTTGCAGGGTCAAGACCATAAATTCTTCTGATAACAAGAAAGTGCAAATGCAAATATAAAAAGTGTCTAAAATCCACAACAGGAAGATACATAATTACAGCACGGAGATAACAATTGTTACACAGTAAAAGAGGCTAATGTACCAAATGCTTACATGGCAGAAAAAGACTTCCCCACCTACATCTCTAACGCACGTTTCGCTGTTATTGAAGACCGTTTAATCATGGAGGTAAATGCTGCCAAATCAATCAGGTGATGCGATCGCCTATCACCCAATCAGCATTATCTATTCGGCGCATGCACGCCTGGATCAGGCTGTTCCATGGCAAGCCCGCTAACGTCAAGACCAGCTGACACGCAACCCGACAGCGTAATGGCAATCAGACGCATCAGGCCGTCATGAAGAGGCTGCATAGAAGCTGGGAGAACCAAAGACAGGGCATACGCAAGCAACACTGTGGAACGTAGGAAAGGGACAAAGGTCACAACATGCTAAATGTGCATAAATATAAGATATAATCCAGCACAAATGCCTCCATGAAGCCTGGATGTCAGGGAAGGATGTCTGTTTTAGAATTGCAAAATGCATGTATTCTGGCTTCTCCTAGATCAAATAAATGATGTCCCATATAGTGATGGGCGAATCCTAAATTACTCGGAATCGCTTGACTCTAGCGAGTCCGAGCACAGGACTCGCTACTCGTTGCGAGTCTAGCGAGTCCAATGTTAATGAATGGGGAAGCGAGTAATAGCGAGTAGTGTGAGATTTACAAATCGCAGATGTGTCTCGGAAGCTTCAGCCTGAAGCAATCCTAGTTTTGTCATTTATTTGCATTGCTCGTTTACTTTGTAAGTAATCGCTGACTCGCACAGATAAGATCCTGTCTCCTCTGTACAGGCTGCCAGCTCCAGGGTCCTAGAGCCCGCCTGCTGCCTGATGTAGCAGTGCTGAGATTGTTCTCAGTCTGCTCATTCCCTGTGTACAGACATGAATGTCTGTGCACAGAGATGATGTAGCAGAGCTGAGATTGTTCTCAGTCTGCTCATTCCCTGTGTACAGACATGAATGTCTGTGCACAGAGATGATGTAGCAGAGCTGAGATTGTTCTCAGTCTGCTTATTCCCTGTGCATAGACATCTATATTTATGCACAGGGGATGTAGCAGAGAGGACATCGCGTTTTGGACTGCGTCGGACGGAAGAGGATTTTTTTAATTAAAGATGGAGTCCCTAATGGCTTTTTTTTTTATTTCTAATAAAAAATTTTCCTTGTGTTGTGTTTTTTTTAAAACAATTTAATAGAAATTCATGGCAGTCATGTCTAATATTGGCGTGACCGCCATAAATTTCGGGCTTAGGGTCAGCTGATAATACAAAGCTGGCCCTAACCTCTATTACCCAGCGTGCCACCGCTACCAGGGCCACTGGAAGAGCGGGGTTCAGCGCCAGAGGATGGCGCTTCAATGAACGCGCCATCTTCTGGGGCGGCTGCGGGCTGCAATTTGCAGCGGGGGGTGCCCAGAAAGCTTGGGCATCCCTGCGCTGCGGATTCCAGCCCCCAGCTGCTTAGCTGTACCTGGCTAGACATAGAAATTGCGCGGAGCCCCATGCATTTTTTTTTAATTATTTCATGAAATTCTGAGATTCTGACTCTGAGACTCTGACTCTGAGACTCTGACTCTGAAATTCATGAAATAATTAAAAAAAAATGCGTGGGGCTCCGCGCAATTTCTATGTCTAGCCAGGTACAGCTAAGCAGCTGGGGGCTGGAATCCGCAGCGCAGGGATGCCCAAGCTTTCTGGGCACCCCCCGCTGCAAATTGCAGCCCGCAGCCGCCCCAGAAGATGGCGCGTTCATTGAAGCGCCATCCTCTGGCGCTGAACCCCGCTCTTCCAGCGGCCCTGGTAGCGGTGGCACGCTGGGTAATAAAGAGGTTAGGGCCAGCTTTGTATTATCAGCTGGCCCTAAGCCCGAAATTTATGGCGGTCACGCCAATATTAGACATGACCGCCATGAATTTCTATTAAATTGTTTTAAAAAAAACACAACACAAGGAAAATTTTTTATTAGAAATAAAAAAAAAAGCCATTAGGGACTCCATCTTTAATTAAAAAAATCCTCTTCCGACCGATGCAGTCCAAAACGCGATGTCCTCTCTGCTACATCCCTGTGCATAAATATAGATGTCTATGCACAGGGAATAAGCAGACTGAGAACAATCTCAGCTCTGCTACATCATCTCTGTGCACAGACATTCATGTCTGTACACAGGGAATGAGCAGACTGAGAACAATCTCAGCTCTGCTACATCATCTCTGTGCACAGACATTCATGTCTGTACACAGGGAATGAGCAGACTGAGAACAATCTCAGCTCTGCTACATCATCTCTGTGCACAGACATTCATGTCTGTACACAGGGAATGAGCAGACTGAGAACAATCTCAGCACTGCTACATCATCTCTGTGCACAGACATTCATGTCTGTACACAGGGAATGAGCAGACTGAGAACAATCTCAGCACTGCTACATAATGTCTGTGAGCAGGCGGGCTCTAGGACCCTGGAGCTGCACAGAGAAGACAGCTGGACTCGGCTCGCAAAGAAACAGCAGTTATTTGCGAGTTTCCCTGCTATCACTGGCACAGTAGCCAGTGATTACTCGCATGAGTCTAATGCAAACAATGGCAATCCTAGTTTTGTCAGCGTTTCTGACAAAACTAGGATTGATATTGATTTGCATTGGACTCGTGCGAGTAATCACTGGGAAACTCGCAGAGTACCGAGTCCTGCGAGTCCCTTACTACTCGCCGAGTAACGAGTCCTAGCGAGTAGATTCGCCCATCCCTAGTCCCATACATAAGGATTTCAGCAGAAAATAATTCCGGAGAGAAACAAGAGAATGCCGAAATAAAAATAAAATGAATAAAAACACTTTCATCAGGATGTGTGTATTAAGTGCATTTAAAAAATAAAAAGATTAAAAGCAAGCGGTGTGAGAAAAGTCACGTATGGTAGATGGCGGTGCAATTGGGTGTACCGGAAGGGAACCAAGCTGAAGCTCTCTTATTAACATGTCTACCCAATGACCTCCGTACTAATATTGCAATTTCAATGTAGAGAGAATAACAAAGTTATTTTACTCGCATGTACCATTAATTGAGGCCACGTTTGTTTAAAGTACTCTTATGGCCACTTTACACGTCCCGATATTGGCGTCCAACTCCGATAAAAAGTCACGTGGTTCGTGCGTTGGCCCCGATATCGTTCGTACGTTGTATGGTGTAAATGTCCAATACGATGCAAGAACGATGCCAAAACGATATCGGGGAAGAAATGAGCAGGCTCTCCAACGGCTCGATATAGGATGGATGTTGTGGCCGTATCATGCTGTGTAAAAGCCCAACAACGATTTGGAGTACAACTTCCCCTATTCTCTCCCATGTTAAATGGTCGTTCCTGGGTCGGCCGTACAAGGGGGGGCGTAGACATCGTAGTTGCGTTGGCTGCCGATATCGCTCTGCGTAACATCTCCTATGCGATCTTGGAATTGTACCCAGAAAAAGCGCGCTCCCGCGGCGTTGGATCCAATATCGGACCAATGTTGGGACGTGTAAAGTGGCCATTAATTGTTATTATTATTATTATTATTTATTTATATAGCGCCATTAGGTTCCATGGCGCTTTACATGAGGATGAGGGAGACAAGAACAAGTACACTAAATCTAGGCGATCAGGACGTCCAGGTACAGGAGGGGTAGGGACCCTGTCCACGAGGGCTCACAGTCTATGAGGGGTGGGTTAGGATACAGTAGGATGGGGGAATGTCAGGTATGGGGCGTTCGCCTGGGTCTCATGGCAGGTTGTAGGCTTGACGGAACAAGTGAGTCTTCAGGTGACACTTGAAGCTACTCAGGGTAGGAGAGTGTCTGACGTGTTCGGGTAGGGAGTTCCAGAGTAAGGCAGATGCCCGGGAGAAGTCCTGCACTCGCTTGTGCGAAGAGGTGATGAGGGGGGAGCAGAAGAGGAGTTCTTGGGAGGAGCGGAGGTTGCGTGAGGGTAGGTATCGGGAGATCAGGTCGGAGATGTATGGTGGGGCCAGGTTGTGTATGGCTTTGTACGCCATGGTTAGTGTTTTGAATTGGGATCTCTTGGAGACGGGGAGCCAGTGAAGGGTTTGGCAGAGGAGGGAGACAGGTGAGTAGCGGGAGGACATATAGATGAGTCGGGCAGCGGAGTTGAGGATAGACTGGAGAGGTGTGAGGGAGTTAGCCGGGAGGCCATTGAGAAGGAGGTTGCAGTAGTCAAGATGGGAGATGATAAGAGCATGGATGAGTGTTTTAGCGGTGTCGTGGGTGAGGAAGGAGCGGATCCGTGAGATGTTCTTGAGCTGGAGCCGGAGGGATGTGGTGAGGGCCTCGATGTGGGGTTTGAAGGATAGGGAGGAGTCAAGGATTACCCCGAGGCACTTGGCTTGGGGGACTGGGGAGAGGGTGCAGTCGTTGATGCAGATGGATAGGTTGGGAGGTGGGGAGGAATTTCTTGGGGGGAAGACTATGAATTCAGTTTTGTCCATGTTGAGTTTAAGGAATCGAGCAAAGAAGGATGAGATGGCGGAAAGGCATTGAGGGATTTTCGAGAGTAGGGAGGTGATGTCAGGGCCGGACAGGTAGATTTGGGTGTCGTTGGTGTAGAGGTGGTGCTGGAGGCCATGGGACTCAATGAGTTGCCCTAGGCCGAGATTGTAAATGGAGAAAAGTAGGGGTCACAGGACCCAACCTTGGGGGACTCCGACAGAAAGGGGGTAGGGTGAGGAGGAGGTGTGGGAGTGGGAGACGCTGAAGGTCCGGTCCGCTAGGTATGAGGAGATCCAGGAAAGGGCAAGGTGGGTGATGCCAAGGGATTCCAGGATCCGGAGAAGAAGGGAGTGGTCAACCGTGTCGAAGGCGGCAATTGTTATGTAATTTCTATCATGTCTTATCTTATGATAATGTATAAATAGAGATGGACTATAATTCTGAATTATAGCAGAAAGCTTGGCGATGTCTCTGCATTCCAATGGTGATTTGAATTTGCAATGAAAACATTTGCCTTCTCCTTTTGGTGAAGATGAAGAACTGTTAATTTAATTAAAAATAAACCAAGGGAACAAATGTTAGAGATTGGGTTGTGCTGATCCTGTACAGTCAGTTGGCTCCACTTTATCGGTAATTGAATATATTTTGCTTATAAGAAATGCGTGTCATCTACCTCGGCCCCTACTCAGCAAAACAGAAACAGCTTGATTTAATCTGTGCCGCTGCAGCGTATCCAAAAAAGATCTGCAAAGTGAGCCGCTGTTCAGCGTGTAATCTGCATCTTGTGCAGTCTTTTGGCAAACACCTAAATACACCCCGGGGGCCGCATGAGAGTCAGAGAGGCCGGTTCATCAAAGTTATCTCTCCGCAAAACTTGTGTAAAGTAAAACGACATAATCCCAAGCTTAGATTCAGTGATAAAAATGACAAAGCGGCCGATCCATTCTCATAGAAATTCCATCCCAGTGTACAAGAAAAAGAAAAAAATGCTTTTAGGCACAAGTATGTATTAGATATTGGTGCCATGCGGAGGGCCTATTCCTCTTCTTTAGTAGAATTTGCATGGAACATTGAGTAATACAGCGATACGCACGCTTTTATCGTCTATAATGCATTCCTTTTATGCTCCGAGCAGCAGGAATAATTCATCGGCAGAGCAAAGGTTTCAATACTCCCAGATATGAGCTTCATATTGGATTTCATTGGCAAAGTATTACAGTAAGTTCTGTTTATTGAACTGGAAGAATTAAGTAAAATTTAAGTAAACACTTATTGCAAGGAATACTTAAAGTGAACGTAGCCGCAAAAAAATAGCTGCATTTTACCTGCAGCCAAAATGGTAATTTGCTGGTAAATATCTTTGTACAGTAGTCCAATTGAAAGTGCAGCTACAGGGAGAAAATGAAGCTTTATTCTCCCTGCAGCTGCCGCTCCCTTAGGCTTTGTTCACACTGTGTATTTTAAATTCTTTTTTTTGCGCTGCGTGTTTGTAAAATTGTCAGCAGCAAAACTGGATCTGTGTTTTGGTTAAAAAAAAAAGCAGACCCAGGCATCCTCTTTTCAGCGAGACTGCGTCCTTTAGTTGGAGAAGCTGTAAACAATATCTAAAACACTTCATGAGTATGGTTCAAGTCATGAAAGACATGTTTTTTTTGGTGCAAATAACACCAGAATTATGGAGCATTTACCATATTTTGCGGATTATAAAATGCACCGGATTTTAAAATGCACCCCAAATTTACATAAGGAAAAGAGAAAAAAATACTTTTTGATGGTAAATGGGGTCTATCTTATAATGCCAGTGTCCATATTACAATTGGAATATAAATTCATCAGGTGGGGTGCAGCACCGGTGGTGGAGAAGGGTCACAGGAGGCAGGGTCAGCAATGCTGCAGGTATGGGAGGAGGGGGTGTCATGGCCCCCATACTGGTATATGGCCACCACTGTGGTACATGGCCTCCATCCTGGTACCTGGCCCTCACCCTGGTGCATGGCCACCATCCTGGTAAATGGCACCACTATGGCACATGGTCCCCCATCCTGGTATATGGCCCAAAAGTGGTACATAGCAACAAACTGGTACATGGCCCCCATCCTGGTACACGGCCCCCATTCTGGTACATGGGCCCCATTATGGTACATGGCTTCCACCCTGTACATAGCCCCCAACCTTGTACATTCGTCTCACCCTGGTACATCGCCCTCATCCTGGTATGTAGCCCCAATCTTGTACATTTGTCCCACCCTGCTATATGGCAACACCCTGGTGCATGAATCCCATCTGGGTACATGGTCTCCACTCCGGTACATGGCCCCCATTCTGGTTCATGGCCCACATCCTGGTACATGGCCCACACCTGGTACATTTGTCCCCCATCCTGATATGTATGGCCCTCATCCTGCTACATGCCCAACAGCAGCGTTGGTGCAGTGGGGGTCACAGGAGATAGGAACAATGCAGTACCAGTGAGATATGAAAGTAGGGTGTTTCATTGTGGAGCAGTTCAAGTGGCATTGCTCTCCCAGCGGTGACATGATGGACATAAGAAAAATTGCTGTGGAGGTCTCATCACCGCATCTGCAGTCATTTCCTTGAAGTTCATCAAGTTGGACATGGCCCATGTGTATTTTGTAACCTCGGCTGTCTGAAGTCTCAATCTACGAATTCGCTGCCTCCACAACCATCTTTCTTACAACCATTGCATAACGTCATCGCTGGAAAATCAATACAGCGTGAACTGCTGTACCATGACACCCCCTATTCATGTTCCTTGACCCACAACATCGCATCACTAGTGCCGCAGCATCTCTGCTTCCTGTGACCCTGCTGCACAGCGGCCCCCCTGCATGTAAGCTACTTTCGGATCATAAGACACACCCCCAATTTTACCCCAAGTTGGGGGGAAAAGTGCATCTTATAATATGAAATATCCGGTTTTCTAAAACCTTCAAGAAAATAAATTGGGCCATTTTTATACCAGTCATTATTATTAATGTCTCGGTCGGGGGGGCCGGGGTACTCAACCATCTGGGGTCAGTTTCAGGGATTTCACAGTGGCGGTCCAGTAGGTGGTGGCCCAAAATAGACATGTTAAAAGGGGAATTTAAAGGGGAAAATTTTGTCGTGATGCCATGTGAGGTTTCTGGTCAGGGATGACCAGCCCTGCATATGGTAGTCCACATGGGGTAGATGGTCTCGAAGCTAGATGGAATGCTCCTCTTAGATGGAGCGGACCCCTGGGAGGTAGTGAAGATGAAACAGTGATGATGGTGGTTGTAGAAATTGAAGGTGCAGGGGTGCAGAGAGGTGCAGTAAAGAAGCAAGGAGATGAATGAATTCAGTGTTTAACTTTACTGATGTTTGATGGTAGTTGAATCTAGGGGTACTGGTCACCAGGTCCAGGGCCCAGTCAGCCTGGAAGTAGCTGAAGTCCACTCTACCAGGTGAGATCACTATGTCTTCCTTCTGCGCTTCATACTTTGAGTCTCAGATGCCTGTGAGCCTGATTTAAAGGTTAGGTCTATTACTGATGACACATTCCCTTTAAGCTCTACCTCCTCAAGCAATTGATCACATTTTGGGCAGTGATTCTACATCACTGAGGGTTTTTTTTTAATAGAAAATGTAATGCAGTTTTTTTTAAATTGATGGGAGTAGAACGTTGAGGCCCCTTCTTGTGTGACTGTATCTTTGCCTCCTTTGCTTCTTGTATTAGTCTTGATTTTTAAAATTGCGCTAACATTGATGTGTTCAGACACAAATAATGTACATGATTGAATACGCAGATGCTGATTTTACTATTGATGTCTACCAATAATTATAATCAGCATCTTAAGAGACAGAAGAGACAGAAGCATCCGTTCATCTCTTCTTAAAACCCCAGCGAGTATCATTTGAATAGTCTGGAAATATGGATTAAATATATGTATACATTTTGTTATGTTTTCTTTTCAATTCTTCATAATGTATAAAAAAGCAGTAGGTGCTGTTTTCTTTGTGACCAAGTCATCTTAATGCCATGATGGCCGATGGTAAACTGTGTTGTGAAGTACGCAGTCCCTAACAAAGTCCCCATTTCTTCACCTATCGCTGTGGTGCAGTATCCAGTCCTTGGTCATTCCATAATGCACTGTATCATTTCTAGGGGCCCAACTATTTAGCCATGGATACCTGTTTTTAATCAATGAGGGCCCAATACTGGGAATCGAGTGACAGTACTGCATTCATGCTGGCACTTTATTTAACCCCTTCACCCCCGGGCCTATTTTGACCCTAATGACCAGGCCATTTTTGTCAATTGTGACCAGTGTCCCTTTATGAGGTTATATCTCTGGAATGCTTCAACGGATCCTAGCGATTCTGAGATTGTTTTTTGTGACATATTGGGCTTCATGTTAGTATTAAATTTAGGTCGATAATTTTTGCGATTATTTGTGAAAAAATAAAAAATTTGGTAAAATTTTTTAAAATTTTGCAATTTTCAAATTATGAATTTTTATTCTGCTAAACCAGAGAGTTATGTGCAACAAAATAGTTAATAAATAACATTTCCCACATGTCTACTTTACCTCAGCACAATTTTGGAAAAAAAATAATTTTTTGTTCGGAAGTTATAAGGGTTCAAAGTTCATTAGCAATTTTTCATTTTTCCAGCAAAATTTACAAAACCATTTTTTTTTTGTGACCACATTACATTTGAAGTCCCTTTAAGGGGGGTACATGACAGAAAACACCCATACGTGACACCATTCCAAAAACTGCACCCCTCAAGCTACTCAAAACTACATTCAAGAAGAATATTAACCCTTCAGGTGCTTCACAGGAACTAAAGCAACGTGGAAGAAAAAAATGAGCATTTTAATTTTCCAACAAAAATGTTCTTTTAGCCTCAATTCTTTCATTTTCACATGAGCAACAGGATAAAATGGATTCTAAATATTGTTGGGCAATTTCTCCTGAGTATATAGATACTTCATATGTGGTCATAAACCACTGTTTGGGCGCACGGCAGGGCTCAGAATGGAAGGAGCGCAATTTGACTTTTGGAGCTAATTTTCCATTCAAAAAGTGAAATGGCGCTCCTTTCCTTTCGAGCCCTACAGTGTGCCCAAACAGTGGTTTATGACCACATATGAGGTATCGGTGTACTCAGGAGAAATTGCCCAACAATTTTTAGGATCCATTTTATCCTGTTCCCCATGTGAAAATAAAAAACTTTAGGCTAAAAGAAAATTTTTGTGAAAAAAAAAGTACTTTTTCATATTTATGGATGAATTTGTGAAGCACCTGGGGGTTCAAAATGCTCACCACCCATCTAGATAGGTTCCCTGGGGGCTCTAGTTTCAAAAATGGGGTCATTTGTGGGGGAGCTCTAATGTTTAGCCACACAGGGGCTCTCCAAACGCGACATGGTGTCAGCTAACAATTTGAGCTGATTTTCCATTCAAATTGTTAGCGGACACCATGTCGCATTTGGAGAGCCCCTGTGTGCCTAAACATTGGAGCTCCCCCACAAGGGACCCCATTTTGGAAACTAGACCCCCCAAGGAACTTATCTAGATGCATAGAGAGCACTTTGAACCCCCAGGTGCTTCACAAATTGATCCGTAAAAATGAAAAAGTACTTTTTTTTTCATTTTTGCGGATAAATTTGTGCAGCACCTGGGGGTTCAAAGTGTTCACTATGCATCTAGATACGTTCCATGGGGGGTCTAGTTTCCAAAATGGGGTCACTTGTTGGGGAGCTCCCATGTTTAGGCACACAGGGGCTCTCCATACGCGACATGGTGTCTGCTAACAATTTGAGCAGATTTTTCAGTCAAATTGTTAGCGGACACCATGTTGCGTTTGGAGAGCCCCTGTGTGCCTAAACATTGGAGCTCCCCCA
Source organism: Allobates femoralis (assembly GCA_033576535.1). Taxonomy (NCBI): domain Eukaryota; kingdom Metazoa; phylum Chordata; class Amphibia; order Anura; family Aromobatidae; genus Allobates; species Allobates femoralis. The sequence goes on along the minus strand of JARQOC010000006.1, from coordinate 61,204,668 downwards.
CAAATGCTTTTCGGGGATGTCACGGGTGGCAGCACCTGAGCCCGTAGCCTGGGTGACACTTCAGTAAGGGGTGTATGTACAGGGGATTAGAGTTTGTCATGTGACGCCACCTGTAGTACTTGGTGATGGGTCACCAGCGCCACCACAGTCCTCCGAGGGTTCCACAGCAAAATACAGAGTCCACAGTTGAGCAAGTTGTTAACCAAACAGGTAGCTCTACAGGTGGCTGCAAGTGGATGCCAGGTGGTATGGTGGAACCCATGATAAACCTTAGTTGATGAACCCGTGTCCTTTCTTCCCCACCTAGGATGAGTCTATACCCAATGAGGTACCCTCCCACCACTATTCTGCGTGGGAGTGCAGGAATGGGTCCCACCCACCAACCTAGGATCCACTTGCACCTGGGGAAGATTACACGTCTTTTTTCAGCATAGACAGGGAATCTAAAACCGGCATCAGAGGATAAAATACATGCCCGCTTATAGCAGAGGGGAGTGGTCACTAAAGGGCTACACCTGAGATTACAGGCCACAAGAAACAACCAGCAATGAGAATTTGGTTAAACCCTGTAGTGCTAAAAGAACGTAGATTAATTTACACATAAGCTGTAGACCTTCCGATTGCAGCCTCCACCAGAGGTTTCCCAGGGTGGGACGTAGGCCTAGTCCACACACTGATAAGTATTTCATAAACTTTTAACCTTATATTGAAAAATACAAAACGTTTATGGCCCTTTTTACATCTGTCAGCCCCTTGCGCTTCCCTAGCCTCCCTGCCCTGCGTTAATGCAAATGCAAGTGCAGGTGAAGTTTGAGGCAACTGCAGGCAAGCGAAGAGGCGCATGGATGCACTGTTCCTATGCTCAGTTGTGCTTGGTGTCTCCATGACCTTATATGGCCTAGTGCAGCCGAGCACAAGAGGCGACATCACGGAAGCGCGAGTGAGAAGTGCCTGATGTAATCGCGCATGCGCTTAGTCAGACGCACCTGGAAACGTCACATTTCGCGAGGGCACCGAGCACAACCGAGCGTAGGAACAGTGCATCCATGCGCCTCAGCGCTTGCCTGCAGTTGCCTCAAACTGTACCTGCGCTTGCATTTGCACTAGCACAGGGCAGGGAGGCCAGGCAAGCGCAGGGGGCGCACAGATGTAAAAATGGCCACAAACATTTCGTATTTTTCAATTTAAGATTAAAAGTTTATGAAATACTTATTAGTCTAGATCTAAAACTACTACTGCAGCAAATTTTGTGAAAACAATATTTGTGTCAGTCTCAAAAGCTTTGACCATAATTGTAGCTACTCAGCATACTTGGCCAGTCTCTGGTTGTGGATTCCCCTTGAAACAAGCTTTACACTATGTAAAATAAAAGCTCTCATATCAAGAGAATGACAGCAGATAGAAAAAGCAAGTCAATTGTAAACTTGCTTATGTTTTACGCTGCCTAACTAAAGCAATTTAATAACATGAGAATACTCTTTTAAGAATGTGATTCTGTATGACATGTTCCACCTCCCTAAACATTATACAAACCAAGTGGCCTATCTCCCACCCCCTTCATGGCACAAATATTTTCTAATGGCCACTTTCAGCAGGATAATAGACCTGTCACACTGCAAAAAATGTTCAGGAATGCTTTGAAGATCATGACCAAGAGGTCAAGGTGATGATTTGTCTCCAAACCTCTCCAATCCTCCACCCATTGGACGGGATCTGGTTCTATATGCTCAATTTCACAGGTTCCCCCCAAGGAGATTTTCTTTATCATAATCTACTCTCAGCGCCTAGCTTTTACTGTATTTCTGAAAGGGCAAGGAAAATGTAACCTGCGTCAGACATTGATTAAACGGAAGAACCTACAAAACAAGTCAAGCAGCACATTTGTAGTTATTAGGGGTGCCATACATACCTTAATATAATGAACGTGTGATGTGTTAATCCGTCCTGACCTTACATCTCAAGGACTTCATTATTGAGGTGGGATAGCATTTATTGATTGCAGCTTTCTCTAAACTGACTTTAGAGATCAATAATTGTGACACTTGATAGAATAAACACTTTAAAGGGTCATATATTACACATGAAGTAATGTAACATCCAGTGGGAAACACTGGAAACATATATTGCGCATGAGGAGTTGGAGCCGTCAGCTTAACAGAAGGAGAGAACCGTATATTTGTAGCAATGTGAATCCATGTTGTTGTGAGTTGTTGAGTTATACCTGATGAAGACCCACAGAATAATAATACCACTGATGTAAATGAAAGGAGACCTCCAGGATATTTATTTTTTTATCTAGCATTTTTAGACTAAGTTCAGACAGAGCATTTGTGCTTTGTTTTGTATTCATCTGTTTTTGGTGTAGTTTCTGCCCCAAAACCAGATCCTCTTTTTGCAAAAAAAAGCATTATCCATTTGTGCTGCTTTTTTGCTTAGTTTTCGGGAGACACAGACAGAAAACTTTGCTGAGACCCCCAACACACACCCTACACTGTCCAAACTCCAGGCCAGGGACATGTTGGGTTATAGAGACTCACATTCATAGCAGTCCCCATCTAGTGGCTGGAGGGAGGAGTTAGGTTAAGGGGTGGGAGGCAGAATGGAGGAGTAAGTTCTAGAGATGTCAGGAACTGGGGAGAGAGCAGGACACACATGGGTCAGCTGCGAATCCCAGGCTTGAGGATCTGAATCTGCAGCCAGCCATCCAGGCTGGGCAGAGGAACTAGCTGCACATGGGGTACCAGCCCCAATTCAGTCTGGATATCTTTAGGACCAGACGAGAAACTGAAGGTCACTGAGTTTCAAATACAGTGACTACCAAAGTGGACTCTCCCAAGGCTAAGGAGCTGTAGAGGGTCAGGATGACTTGCAAGGCAGTTGCTCAGAAGACGCTTAGTCACTGGTCTTTGGGACTTGTAACCACAGGACACTAGGAGGACAAGGAGTAGCAGTGTCAGAGAGAGAGAAAGGGCAGCAAGAAAGGCCATATTCCCTGTGTCTCAGCAGAGTGCATCCTGACTACTTGTGAGTTGGCTAGGCTGCAATCTTGGTGAACATAGTACCCCGGCTGGGCTGTGTCTGCACTGAACTCAAGTAAAGGTGACCGGTAAGAACTGCAAGAACCTTGTGTGTGTCTACATTTTCCTGTGCCTCTATGCACCTTCTACTACTACAACCACCATCATCATTACTTTACCATCACTACATTCCAGGGGCCTGCTTCATATGAGGGGAGTGTTCCATCTAGCTTCCAGACCATCTACCCCCAGTGGACTACCATATGCAGCGCTGGTCATCCCTGACCAGAAGCCTCAGATGGCGTCACAACAAACTTTTCCCCTTTAATTTCCTCTTTTAACATGTCCGGTTAGGGCCACGGCTTCTGGAGAGGCCACTGTAAACCTAAATACAGTAGCCCCAGAGTGTCCTAGTACCCCGGCCCTTGCGACCGAGACACATCCACAGGAGTTGGTCTTCTCTCTTTAGTCCTTGACCACATCATTGGGGCTCCAGGTCTTGACTGAGGTAGTCTTCTGCTTGACTATATAGACGGGACTCCAGGTCTTGACTGAGGTAGTCTTCTGCTTGACCATATAGACGGGACTCCAGGTCTTGACTGAGGTAGTCTTCTGCTTGACCATATAGACGGGACTCCAGGTCTTGACTGAGGTAGTCTTCCGCTTGACCGCTCAGTTGGGGCTCAAGATTTTGGTGTATTCTGAACGCGAGAGCTGTCCCTTGTGGGTGACACAACTTGGACCTCTCCCAATGATGATCACTACATACACCTGCTTGTATGTCTGTTTCCTTCTTCTGCTCAGCATCAACAGTGCCTCTCTCCTGAACTTTTATATTTTGCTGCTGCAACGCAGCTATCACATGACCTGGTGCTTCCCCGAAACTCTTCCGTTGAGGAAACAGCTCCATCATTCATTAGTTCTTGGCTTCTTTGACGAGTACAGGGCAGTGTTCTTTGACCAGCATGGCTAGATCTTTTTGGATGTGTCACTTGCTGTTTCCACTCTCTTACAACATCACGACTACAGTGCATGTGACCGATGCAGCCAATCATGGGTCTCAGTGATGATGCCGACGTTGTTGCTATAAGAATTTTTAGAGGGCCCTGCATGCTCTGGTTATGGCATTTATTCATTTATTTTATATGTTTTATTTTTGTGGTCCTACATTATATTTTGTTATAAATCTTATGCCTTTTTTTTATTGTATCCTCGGGGAGAAAAAATTATCACCATGATGTATCAGTTCTATGATTAGCAGTGAGAAGCTAAATGATGTGATCCATAAATCTGGCCTATTTTGTAATTATTAAACAGAGGTGATTGGAGGAGGATTGAGAATGAAGCAAAATCAATTCTCATCTTTTTTTTTTTTATCCGGAGCATTTTGTGCATCCTTAATTACTGTCAGAAATCACTTAATCTTCCCATCCTGCGCACTCTTTTTAGCCATAGCAGAAGTTAATGATTAGTCAGATTTGTGCACTCTGCTTAGAAATCATTACAGTGAATTCCATTTTCTGGCTGTGAGCGTTCTGGAGGCAGCGATCACTCCACCGCTGCCTGGGAATTATTCCACAATTCAGAAAGTGCGCTCGCTTCTTAAAAGGTTTGTCAAAATGTGACTTATTAGGCTTTTAATGTTCACCACTTTTACCCTGAGGTTTTACATCAGCAGGATAGAAAAAAAATACTAAATTCTATAATATTCTCGGAGGTCTCAAATGAAGCCATGACCCATATACAGGAACAGCTCGATGTACATCTTTTTTATTTTTAAGCATTACATTTGACCCAGTAATATGTAGGTCAGGATTATTTTAGAACAGATTCCAACAATGTCTCATGATAAAGTTGTTAACATGTCATTATGGCGGGAGCCATATACGTAGCGATTTCAGCAAGGAAGTGTCCAGTAGAGGGTGATCTAAGTTTATGCATTGGATACACCTAAATTTTACCAAATCTATCAGTGGAAAATAACTAATGAAATATTAATCCATTCTATCAAAATTAAAAGCATTTAAGCAATATATATATATATTAAAAATTCTTTGTGAAACTTCATAGCTGGACATTAGTTTTTAACAAGATCGCCATTATCACACTGAGTTCCAAAGTCATGACTAAAGGATGAGAATGAAGGTCTATGGCAACGCTAGAACAGATTATGTTTGATTGTCGTAGGGACAATGGCAAACCAACAAACCCCTGACATAAACTGACCGGTGGCAGTGACACAACTGTAGTGGGTGCAGAGATTGCAATTAAAGGTCCCGTAAGGGGTATGCCTGTTGGTGCAAAGTGTCCTATTAAATAATATAAATACACTTTCCCCACTCAGAGGTGGGAAAACTTCAACAAAGGTGCACTTGGTTTAAGTCAAATTTTCTTCACAAGGTAAAAGATTTGAGCAGAGGTAGATGTTTGGAATGCAGCAACAAGTTAACACTGTTGCATCTACAAGCAAACACATCAGCAGCACTTCCTTCTCACAGACACAGTACAGGGCAGCAAACATTCACAGCACTCTTAGCAGCTTTGTCCTGCAGCAGCCCTTTTCTTGATATCTTACATGTTCTTGAGGCCTGCTTACTCAGAAACTGCATCCCAGTTTTTCACACATAGACACTTGTCTGTGACTGTCACTAATGTTGTATCTCTCTGTTATCCCAATTTGATGATGTCACAGCTTTGTTTATGTAGCGACTGGCATGATGCCTACATATCAACAGCAGGGAGACCAGCAAGTGTGATATACTCACCCCTCCAGCGGTCATGTGATGTCCGCATGGGATCTATTTGCTGCTTCCTGATCCCAGGGCCTCGGCACTCCACATATGTCTCCTGGGAGCACACTTAGGTCACACATGCTACTCGCCTACATTTCTTAACAGGCCACTGTGCTCTACCTGGAAATACTTCTCAGCCAATGGTTAAGAAGCACTGAGTGTTTAAGGCAACTTCCCCATTTGGGAAGTGCTTGAGCAATGTAGTCTATGCCTTGAGGTACGCTGATAGTTGTCAGGTCCCCGTTACCCTTGCTATTCCTTAGTCCCATGTCTGTTTCCTAGTGCCACTACTTCTTAAGTACCTGTCTGTACCAGCCTGCTGCCATTCCTTTTGTGCCAGTCTGAACCTGCCTTGCCGCCTTACCATCAGTGCCAGCCTGCATCTGTACCCTCTGTGTAAGTCAGTATCCATTCAGCAACCATACCTACTGCTCCAGGTGAACCAGTCCTTCCAGCTGTCCCGATGCACCTATCTACACCAGAACCTGTGCCTGGCTGCATTCCCGACCTCTGGGGCCAACTGACGAAGTACCAAAATCTGCTGGAGTTGCCCCTGGTGGTTACCTATCACCTCAAGCCTAACCTCTCCATCTGAGGTAGAGAAGACTTGGTAGTCACTTAAGTACGCTTATCCAGGTTGAGATCAGTGCTTCGGTCCAGTGGGTCCACTCCTGGATGCTCATCCCGACAAATGTTACAGTATATATTTGTGCTTATAACTGTGTAAAAGGATCTGTCCGGTCTAGCAGAAATGTAGAACCCAGAATGTACGTGCTGTCTTCATATCTCATGTATCTTTCCATTCGTCATTTTGGGGTCTGTCAGGTCCCTAGACCTTTTACTGTAGACACATATTTGTTGGGACCACTAGACATTTCCTACAAGTTAAAGTATCGTCAGAGTTGGTGTCAAGGACTAATGTCTCACAATGTGACATTTCTTATATTCGATATACTTGAACTAGAATGTCTGTACAATATACCGCACTGTAATGACCTCTAAATAGTATCAATGAACATTCCTCAGCTACTTGATCCCAAGGACGAGACTTTGAAACTTCCTCACGGGATAAACAGAGCATTGCATACAATTTCCATATATCTTCCCCGATAGACACACTTTTAAATATTCTGTCACAAAATTTCTTAAAAACAGTTATGCATGAACTCCCGAAAATGAATTCAGAACATTTATAATGGATTAGTGGATGCACATTAAGAAGAAAAAGATTACCAATGTCATCTTGCCGGAGAGTAATGATGGAAAGCATGCCTTAAAGGAAATGCAATGTAAAACGATCTCATCAGAAGGAACTGTTTGTAATATCCACATTTCTTCAGGGAGAGTTTACCGCGCATTGGCAATGTGTGAACTTGAACTAAATCTCCGTAAATGTCTTTTTATACATTTTTAGCGTCTTCTCATTTTCAGAAGACCCTTGTTTTCCATCTTAATACACAAACAGGGATGTTGTCACTCCCCGAGGGCCCAGTGCAAAATAAGATGGAAGCAGTCACACAGGTAATCAAGTGATTGCCCCCAGAGTCCTTGACCTGTACTGAGATTCCTGCCTTTGATACTGCACAAAATAGCAAGGATTGAAGGTAGAAAACCCCTTACTCCACTTTGGTTTTAGACAGTATCAGTATCATCAATATAGCACAAGTGGGGCCATTGCAAGTGCACCATTAACCCTGTAAAGGGAATCTGTCAGTAAGTTTTGATATCTCATCTGACAGCAGTATAATATAGGCAAAGAGATCCTGACACCAATTATGTTTTACTTAGATTACTGGGTGCAGTGGTTCTGACACTGTTTTTATTTATTTAGCATGTAGCAGAGCTTAGAAATCTGGCCCCTCCCACATGAGGCCTCTGCATACAATGTCTATAGAGAGTGAGTTGCTAATCAAATCAGGGGTCGTGCCAGACTAGCTGACCCTGTCTGGCAATGATAGTCTATGGAAGCTAAAAAAACCATTACTGGTAAATAACTGCATATATTGTGAAAAGAAATGCGTAGCTGAAATCTCTGTGCTAACCCTTTCTTTGTCTTCAGATTATATATCAAAAACCTGCTGACAGATTCCCCTGAAAGGGTTTTGTCCTCTTGCTTTCTTCAGGAGTCGCCACTCTCTAGTAATCTGGCCACTCAGGGTGTGCTCCTTGCCTAAGAAACTGCTCACCTCTGAGAAATTGCAGCATGCAGTGACGTGGGCAATGAGCAATACAAAATACTGTTAAAAATTCTGTTTCTGAAAACAGGGAGGATTTTAATAAAAATACATTTCACAAATTACTTGTTTTTGCAAGTTCTAAGTAATTCTATCCATTTAAAAAGATGTGACTACTTGTTTAATGCATCACTCAGCGTTTTTTCTATTTTACCCCTGGACTATGCTTAACATCTAAATTCCCTGCACCTACACTTCTACTCACCCTCTGCCGACATCTTCATCTTCTAGCACCACCACTCCGGTTGGTCTCAGGCAGTTTGTGATCTGCTCCAGTGTGTCATCGAGCACCCCAGAGGTCACTCTTCAATACAAGTCTATGAAAGGCTTGTTTTGGCCTCAATCAAGCTCTCATAGACTCGCATTGAGAACTTGTGACATAACTTCTGAATTCCGGACAGTCAGAAGTTGCAGGGAAAAATAGCGTTATGCCTAGTAGAGCAACAACACAAAGTATTCACTGATCTCAGGGAGACCAGTTCAAGAAAACACTGCGGGCAGCCGGCTAAAGCGCTCAACACAGTGAATTCCTAGGCGATTGCCCCCTGGGAATTCTGAATATGCAAATAGAGTCTTGTGAGGTAGTGACCCGGGGAACTTGCTTGTGGCATAACGACACCAACACGTGCTTATAATTTAACCAATGACTACCCGTTTATTTGCTCACATACATAACATAACCCGGGTAGCATGTATGACACATTGCACATTGATTATAAGCACAGTACATAAATACACAATACATTTACATATTACATTACGAAACACATATATTGAACATTACGTCCTATAGTTACCCGGGACCTGTCACCACCTCTCTTTCAAACCCTGGGAGCACTAACAACCGCTCCCGTGGTGGTTACGGCCTCCAGCCTATCTAAATGTTCCACATACATTTTACAATACATCAATGGGCCCTTGTGGGTCCCAATGGCAGTACCAGGAGCCCGGCTTTATTTACCCAGCACAACACTACCCCAGAGTACAGGCTTCAGCCTTACGGGCTCTTCCACACCGTATGTGATCCATCATATAAGCATCCATGGATCACATACGTCCTTCCACACGCTCACAGCCCATCATATAATCATCCACGGACTGTGACCCCTCTGGGTTCAGAACAGGGATTGGCAAACCTTAGTAACCCGGGTGAATCATACGTTACCCACTATAGGAGCCCTTTTAACCCCTGCTTCTGACCACCGGTACATACACTTCAACGGGTCCCTTCACTGTTTTAGTCGGACCCAATGGCGGCTATGCCCGTTTGGCACAATTCATACATCTGCCTCCCATAGGGCTACATACACTCGCTGGGTCTTTTACATAAGCCATAAAATACACATAAACTTCAACGGGTCCCTTCACTGACTGTTTAGTCGGACCCAATGGCAGCTATGCCCGCCTGGCACATTTTACGCACAGGGTACTCAGATCACTCTCACATACGAGAACTGCCTTCTTACCGGGCATGGATCCGGGTCTCGCTACCTGAGTCATGGGTACACCAAGCATCCCCAAGGGCTCCTTCCCGGACGTATCTCACCACACGTCCAAATCAGCGTCCACCTGGTTCAGCCACGGCTTCCCCACTCTAGGAGCTGTAACGCCCCGTTCCCGGCACCGGTATGGAGCTAGCATGCTCCCCTCATGTCCCACACACCACAGAGCTCTGGACTGCTCTGCTCTCAGCGTCCCTCAGTCTGAGACTCAATCAATCTCTCACACAGACTGGATCTCAATCCCTGGCTGAATCTCTCTGGTGATCTCTGGCTGATGATCTCCGCTCAATCAGCTGTCAGGCTCTTTATTGTCCCTGCCATGCCCACACTGACACATCCATCTCGGCTGCTATTACTCAGGACACACCCACCTGGGATACTACCAATTAAGACACACAGTTCCCATACAGCCGCTCATCCAGCTCATCTATGTGTCAGATCTACAGCACTCACTCTCAGATTTAACTCATTGTGTTCCGGGTAGGTTCACACAGCATCATCACAGTAAAATCGGCTAGTGTGGACAGGATCATACCCTGATCCTCCATGTGATGCACCCCGGGTATGGGGACCATGCCGGCGGTGCCTCACAGTCTGTAGAGCCTCATTTAGGAGTATCAACACATGACTAGCCAATATCCCTCCAGGGAAGGACCTAGCCATGGGATGGCTCTTTGAGGAGACCATCATAACCACCATATTAAGTGGCCCTTTGAGTCAATGTCCAGCTCTTTACAAGCTTAAAAATATGACAAGGGAATGTCAAGGCCAGGTATCCATCCACAGACAGCTGTTTCAGGGTGTTGCTCCTCATCAGTGTGGAGTAAGATTCTTGCTAGGTGGGAGCAATGCCTAGTAGACCAACAACACAAAGTATTCACTAATCTCAGGGAGACCAAAAAAGCTGGAGCGTTGCCAAATTTAAGATCGTTAACGATATCCTTGCGTGTGACAACGCACTAAAGCCCCTTTCACATCAGCAGTTTTCGCTGATCGCGGCAGTTGCGGTGAAAAAACCGCAACTGCCGCGATTACCGCATAATGGCTGCACTCGTGGTTCACTTGCGGCAAGCCCCATACAATGTCTACGGGGCTTGCGGCAGGTGCGACAAGTGCAGTTTCGGAACTTGCGGCAGGTGCGGCAGCAAAAAAAAACGCGGCATACCGTGGTTTTTTTCGCAGCCGCACCTGCCGCAAGTGCCAAAACCGCACTTGCCGCACCTGCCGCACACTTACCGCAAGCCCCATAGACATTGTATGGGGCTTGCTGCAAGTGAACCGCAAGTGCAGCCGTTATGCGGTAATCGCCGCAGTTGCGATTTTTTCACTGTTGCGTCACAAAAACTGTGATTTATCAGTGATCTTGCTAGCGTTCTCGCTTAGTGTGAAGTACCCCTAATGGTGTCACGTTCTAACTAAAGTGCTCAGGTGCTCGTTACTCAAATCGACAAGGTTGGAGCGTATGGCGGGCGGGTTGACTCGAGTAATGAGTATAATGTACGTCAATTAGTGATGGACAATCTGGCTCTCTGCCTATATACAGCCAGCCATACACAGAGCATTTCCGGAGGAGGGTAGGCGGGTTTTTTTGTTTGTTTTTACACAAAACATCTGAACTCTTTGCTTTTATCCCAGTGAGAGCCATTCAGAGATTGCAAGCGGCTCCCACTAGGGTGCTAGCTCTGCGTCTATTCATTCATGAAGGACACATCTGAGTACCCCCGATACTTGGTCTAGTACCAAGCTTACTTGAGCACCTCAATGCTTGATCGAGTATCAAGCAGCGGCGAGCACATTCACTCATCATTAGTCAGTACACCTGAGGAAAGTCTGTGCATCGCGGTCTGTACGCCGACCATTTTTCACAGACATCTGCATCTAATGTGCATGGCCAGGTTTAATTCTTCTACAAGTAATCCTGACATTCCAGTCCCTATATTATTATTTTTCTGCCTGTTACTTGCCATATTTATCTTTTCATCATGTCCTCCGCTTCATTTTAGTTCACATGCTTTTAGAGTAAAAATACTGACAAAGTAGAAGCATTTCGATTACAAAACAGAATAAAAACAGCAAAAATGTCACCAACGGGCTTTTTATAGTTGTGAATGAACAGAAGTCACGGGAGGTGATTGCTAAGCTTCAAGTTACCACACTCTCTATTATCTTTCTCATTGGGACCCTGCCTTCTGTCTCACACTTGTTATTATCAGATTCTTTTATATAGAAAGTGTGAACATGTTCTCAGCAGAGACAACAAATGAGCAGAACAGTAAAAGAACATATAATGCCAAAGGTGACGGGAGAGCAGAAAGAGAAAGGCTTCAGAAGAACAGAAATTGTCATCGACTGAGCTAATATAGGCTTTCGTAAAGTGCCACTTTGCCTATGAATTGGATGAATTTTCTAAAAAAAAAAAACAACACACAGTATATAGAGCAAGTACAGCAATATATCTGTTTTTGGCTTCGGGGTTAAATGGGTTGTCCACTACTCAGACAAATAATCCTCAATTGCTATATTTTCCTGTGTAAAATATACTCACCTTTGGTGCGCCATTCCAGCATCATCAGCACTCGATCTCCCAGGGCTCACCTGATGTTGTTATGCTACATGAGCCCAGCAGGCAGCCTGCCTCATTATTTTGGATATAACCAATAAGCAGAGCAAGTCAAAGAGCAGCAACAGCTCTCACTTAATCTGGTTGTCAGTTGTGTCTGAAAGAAGAGTAATTGATTGGCTGCAGGGCTCATGTGGCATAGCAACGTCATGTGAGCCCCAGGAGATCCAGTGCTGCCATTGCTGGACCAGCAGGTGACTATAGGTGGCTGTGACTCGCCCAGGGTATGGGGACTCGGGTATCTGGGCCCTCTGCTTGGTATGGATGTCACTGGTGGCCTGCCCAGACCCGTGGCCCTGGGGTCTTACTTCAAAAAGGGGTTATTAATATGGCAGAAATAAAAGTTTGTAAAGTTGATCGTGACGCCACTCGCAGATCCTGGTGAAAGGGCACCAGCGCTGCTTCAGTCGTCCGGAGGGTGATGGTACAGCAGCCGAGATGGTATAGCTCCCTGCAGGTGGAGCTGACCCTTCGGGGCAGGGATGCACCTGTACGGATGAAGGTGCAGATGATGGAGGCCGTAGTTGCAGCACCGCAGTGAATAAGCACACGGAGACTCAGTCACTCTACCCGGGTACTTTACTTGCAAACTGGTCAAGGTGAAAGGGATCCTGTCACCCCCAAAACACCTGTAAACCTATTAAAACCTGTCCCTAGAGCATATTAACACTTTCCCTACACTCTTTTTACCTCCTAAATGCAGTAAATGACATTGCCTAAAAACGTTTTATAAATACCTGATTACTGATGATAATGAGTGACTATGCTATTCATAGTCACTCATCAAGACTGCCCCTCTGCTTCATAGCACGCCTGAATAGGCGTGATCTTCATAGCAGATTCAAATTGCCGCCTCCCTGCTGTGCCCTGTGTCGTCCGAGGCTGCTGTGTGGCTGGGTGACGCGATCCGCGTCATTCCCGGCGCCGGGTGACGTATTTACACCGGCGCCGCCCTGTCAGCTTCAAAATGCGCACTGCGCATGCGCATGGGCATGCGCAGTGTGCATTTTGAAGCTGACAGCGTGGCGCCGGTGTAAATACGTCACCCGGCGCCGGGAATGACGCGGATCGCGTCACCCAGCCACACAGCAGCCTCGGACGACACAGGGCACAGCAGGGAGGCGGCAATTTGAATCTGCTATGAAGATCACGCCTATTCAGGCGTGCTATGAAGCAGAGGGGCAGTCTTGATGAGTGACTATGAATACCATAGTCACTCATTATCATCAGTAATCAGGTACTTATAAAACGTTTTTAGGCAATGTCATTTACTGCATTTAGGAGGTAAAAAGAGTGTAGGGATAGTGTTACTATGCTCTAGGGACAGGTTTTAATAGGTTTACAGGTGTTTTGGGGGTGACAGGATCCCTTTAAGATACAGCTTACAGTTCTTCAGCAGGACGGCCGGCCGAGTAGTCGCAGCAGAATGCAGACTCTGTGGAAGTCTCTGGTGGTACCTTCTTGGATCTAACCCTTGTCCTGTTCCTTCTCTTCTCAATGCTTGCTTAGCAGTGTTACTTCTCAGGGGATGAACACCCTGATAACGTCTTTGGAGCCGGAACGAGTACGGTCAGAGGGTAAACACTCCAGGCCGCGTTGTCAGACCCGTGCACTCCGGGTGAACAAGTCAGAACCTCTCTGTCTTGGCTACTTCTATATCTAGCCCTTCCTTGGAGCCCCCTTTCACTCACGGGTAGGCTCCCGTTTTCTGTCTTTCCTCGGGGAAGACACTTTTGAAGACTCCCCGTGCGTCCTCCCTGCTCCCCTTACAACTCCGACTCTCGAACTTTGGGACCTCCCCCGGTTGCCTAGGTGGGTGTGTGGGAGTGCTGGGATCAAATCCTCCCACAGTGTTCTGCATTCTACTTGCGACAGGAATAACCACACACTCATTTTTGGTTGCAGTACCACCACTTGTGACGCCTGACAAGTGGGGCACCACAGTTGCTATTTTACATGGTGGAATATAGCAATTGAGAACGGTATCCAAGAAGTGGATAATCCCTTTAACCTACAGAACCTATACAAACCCAGCAGCAGTCTAGGTTTGGGCAAGCAACAACAACTGATGATGGTTGTCTTCTGATGACTTGACCACTGGCAAATAATCTTGATTAGCACATCCACAATTATTAAAGCGACACCAAATCCAAGTGAACTGACTAATGGTTAGTCCACAAAATGAAAGCCTCTTTACTTAGGTGATAATCATAGAGCACGTTTTGGGTCTGAACCATTGCCTTAGTCAGGTATGAAGGATATAGACGAAAATGTCTGAAAAAAAATATTTGAAAAACCTGGTATGATTATACCTAAATAATGACGCTTTCATTTTGTGGACTTACTGTTTGTCACGCCACTAGGATTTTGGATATTGATGAATCCAGACAGCACTGGTGCTCAGTAATAGGATGGCACACCTAGTAGTCAGAAGACAACACTGGCACAATGCTGAATATCTTCAATTCGTCATTTTATTAGCAATACGATAGTTTTACATATTAAATGTTACCTTTGAAGAAGGCTGACATTGTAACAGCCGAAACGTGTCTTATCTTTAATATGCAAGACCATGATATTGCTAATAAATTGATGAATTGAAGATATTCAGTGTTTTGCCCGTATTATCCACGAGGAATTCGATTCACTTGAATAATTCTTAATTTTCTTCAGATCACATATTTTCATTACAGACCAATTAAAATAACTAATCTATTTTATTACTTATGTAAAACAGAAGTCCAACAGTTTATTTGATTGTGCTACATGGTTTACTTTTATTGGTGTATGTGTCTTATGGCCTCACCGAGACCTGGCTCACCCCCTCCGACACGGCCTCCCCTGCCGCACTATCCTACGGCGGCCTCAGCCTGTCCCACACCCCCCGTCCCTCTGGCAAGCACGGCGGTGGAGTCGGCATACTGCTGTCCAACTCCTGCACCTTCAGCCCCATCCCCCAGCCCCCATCCGTCACTGTCCCCTCCTTCGAAGCCCACTCAGTCCGAATCTTCTCCCCCTGCAACCTCCAAATAGCCATCATCTACCGCCCCCCCGGACCCACCGCCTCCTTCCTTGACCACTTCACCACCTGGCTACTTCACTTCCTCTCCACTGACATCCCCTCCATCATCATGGGCGACTTCAATATCCCCATTGACACTCCCCGCCCAGCCGCCTCCAACCTTCTTTCCTTGACCACTTCCCTAGGGCTCTCCCAATGGTCCTCCTCTCCCACCCACGAACAAGGCCACACGCTTGACCTCATCTTTACCCGCCTTTGCTCCCTCTCTAACCTCACAACCTCAGTACTCACACTGTCCGACCACCATCTCTTGACCTTCTCCGCCCTCTCCTCCCCTGCCACACTACCCCCTCTCCGCAAACTTGATCACCCTCGCCGAAACCTAAAAGATCTTGATCTTCCTTTATTCTCTGAATCACTCCTCCCTCTCACCGACCTACTCTGCGCTGACGACATTGACATTGCCACCACCCTATACAACACCACCATAATGAACGCTCTCGACCTAGCCGCCCCCCTCACTCTCCATGCTCCACGCATTAACAGGCAACCCTGGCACACCACCCTCACTAAAAACCTGAGACGGGCGTCCAGAGTCGCCGAGAGGAGATGGAAAAAGTCTCACACCCCCGAGCACTTTGCTCTGTTCAAGCAATCCATCACTGACTTCAAGACGGCACTCGCTACAGCCAAGCAAGTGTTCTTCTCATCCCTTATAACCTCTCTGTCCCGCAACCCCAAACAGCTCTTCAAAACTTTCAACTCCTTACTTCGCCCACCTGCTCCTCCCCCTTCTCCCCTCATCTCTGCTGAAGACTTTGCGACCTTCTTCAAGGAGAAGATCGACAAGATCAGAAGCAGCTTCAGTCCACTATCCCCACAACTCCCCTTCCCACCTACACTGCCCTCCTCCTCCATCAGCCACTTCCCCCCCATAACTGAAGACCAACTCTCCTCCCTCCTGTCAAAATCACACCTCACCACCAGCGCCCACGACCCACTCCCATCCCACCTCATTCCCAACCACACCTCCATTTTCATCCCAGCCCTCACCCACCTCTTTAACCTTTCACTTCGCACTGGTACCTTCCCCTCGGCCTTCAAACACGCCCTAATCACGCCCATCCTAAAAAAACCCTCACTTGACCCTACCTCTGTCTCTAACTATCGCCCCATATCTCTTCTCCCATTCGCCTCTAAGCTACTTGAACAACACGTCCACTCCGAACTGTCCTCTCACCTCTCCTCGTGCTCCCACTTCGACCGCCTACAGTCCGGCTTTCGACCCCTCCATTCCACCGAAACAGCCCTGACCAAAGTCACCAACGACCTACTGACCGCCAAGAACAAACACCACTACTCCATCCTGCTACTCCTTGACCTGTCTGCCGCCTTCGACACGGTTGACCACTCCCTTCTTCTCCGGATCCTGGAATCCCTTGGCATCACCCACCTTGCCCTCTCCTGGATCTCCTCATACCTAGCGGACCGGACCTTCAGCGTCTCCCACTCCCACATCTCCTCCTCACCCTACCCTCTTTCTGTCGGAGTCCCCCAAGGTTCCGTCCTGGGACCCCTACTTTTCTCCATTTACACTCTCGGCCTAGGGCAACTCATCGAGTCCCATGGCCTCCAGTACCACCTCTACGCCGATGACACCCAAATCTACCTGTCCGGCCCTGACATCACCTCCCTACTCTCGAAAATCCCTCAATGCCTTTCCGCCATCTCATCCTTCTTCTCTGCTCGCTTCCTTAAACTCAACATGGACAAAACTGAATTCATAGTCTTCCCCCCAAGAAATTCCACCCCACCTCCCAACCTATCCATCTGCATCAACGACTGCGCCCTCTCCCCAGTCCCCCAAGCCAAGTGCCTCGGGGTAATCCTTGACTCCTCCCTATCCTTCAAACCCCACATCGAGGCCCTCACCACATCCCTCCGGCTCCAGCTCAAGAACATCTCACGGATCCGCTCCTTCCTCACCCACGACACCGCTAAAACACTCATCCATGCTCTTATCATCTCCCGCCTTGACTACTGCAACCTCCTTCTCAATGGCCTCCCGGCTAACTCCCTCACACCTCTCCAGTCTATCCTCAACTCCGCTGCCCGACTCATCTATATGTCCTCCCGCTACTCCCCTGTCTCCCCCCTCTGCCAAGCCCTTCACTGGCTCCCCGTCTCCAAGAGATCCCAATTCAAAACACTAACCATGACCTACAAAGCCATACACAACCTGGCCCCACCATACATCTCCGACCTGGTCTCCCGATACCTACCCTCACGCAACCTCCGCTCCTCCCAAGAACTCCTCCTCTGCTCCCCCCTCATCACCTCTTCACACAACCGAGTCCAGGACTTCTCCCGGGCATCTGCCTTACTCTGGAACTCCCTACCCGAACACGTCAGACACTCTCCTACCCTGAGTAACTTCAAGTGTCACCTGAAGACTCACCTGTTCCGTCAAGCCTACAACCGGCCATGAGACCCAGGCGAACGCCCCATACATGACATTCCCCCATCCTACTGTATCCTTACCCACCCCTCATAGACTGTGAGCCCTCGTGGACAGGGTCCCTGCCCCTCCTGTACCTGTACGTCCTGATCGCCTAGATTTAGTGTACTTGTTCTTGTCTCCCTCATCCTCATGTAAAGCGCCATGGAACCCAATGGCGCTATATAAATAAATAATAATAATAAAAATAATAATAATAATGGTGAACAAAGTTATCAATATTAAAACATAATGGGAACCGGTCACCATTTTTTTAGCTGATAAAATATGCCCAAGAATTTCTAAATCAAGTGACTGGGGTTCCTACAACCCCCTTTTTATCCTAATAAGTACACCTGCATACCTTTGATAAAGTGTTTTTATACATGTGCAGGCCTGCGCAGGCGCGCCTCACTGGTGGTGTACAAGTTACGTCAATGCCTGCGTATTAGATGACTTTGCAGCTCAACGTCTTTCACCTGCAAAGGGAATCAGAGACTGGTAGCATGAAGTTATTTAATAGGCAGGCGCCGGCTTCGTTGTATGTGACCTGCGCAGGTCTCTACGATTCCACTGTGCAGGCGGAAGACTTCAACCACTGTGTGGATGACAACACCTTTTCAAAGGTATCTAGGAGCAGGTCTGAAGCTATAAAGGGGTTGTAGGAACCCCATTCACATGATGTTTAAGGTGATGGGCAGACTTTTAAAGCCAAAAAAACTGCTAATGGGTTGTCTTTAAGGCTACGTTCACATGTTCAGTTTTTGGTCAGTTTTTCACACCAGTTTTTGTAGCGAAAACCAGGAGTGGGTGATAAAAACAGAAATGGTGACGTCTTTCTATTATACTTTTCTTCTGATTGTTCCACTCCTGGGTTTAGTTTGTAAATACTGATGTAAAATACTGACCAAATACTCAACGTGTGAACATGGCCTAATAGAAAGACTTCATCACATTTGTATTTTTTCTCCACTAATGGTTTTGACTTAAAAAACTGATGTGAAAAACTGACCAAAAACTCAACACGTGACCGTAGCCTAAAACAGTTCTGTGGTCAACATTCCCATAGTCAAATTAGCAACTTAGAATGATGCAGAAAATTGACTTACAAAATTGCTGCATCCCCAGAATCTATAGGAGCTAGCCATGGCCTCCTCGCACTCTCCTTTGAGTTAGGATCTGCTTAATAGAGCTTGACATGATGGGTGGGACGTCAGTTAAAACGGTGAGGGTGTACTAGCAGCATGAAAACTAGGACTAGTCTCTGCCGCAGTGCTACATACTGAAATGGAAGGAGCAGCAAGCAGCAATTTTGTAAGTCAATTTTCTGCATCATACGTAGGCTTTTAATTTAACCAAATTAATGTTCAACACTGTATTAGCATAGAGCATTAACATGTCCATTGCTAATAGGTAGATTGGACAGACCAACCTATGTAGGCAACAGGGCTGTAGAGTCGGTAAGCCAAACATCTGACCCCACCTCCGACTCCTCAATTCCCTGAATCTGACTCTAACTAAACCAAAATTGACACTGTCTCAATCTCCATGACTCCGACTTCATAACAATGGCTGCGAAGCCCGTAAGCCAAACATCCAACTCCTAAATTTCAATGAATCCAACTCCGACTCCACCCAAATGGACACCGACTCTGATTACACAGCCCTGGTAGGCAAGGTGTCCTATAGTTCCCACCATAGTTTGACAAAGTGCCTCCAATCCCTCTGGGAACCCTGTATAAATTTCAGGGGTTTTCTCCTGTGATTCATTCACAAAATCCAATTGCAAAAATCGAAGCAAAGAAGAAGCAGAAAATACAGTAAAAAAAAGTAGTATTGAAAAAAATGGAGGGACAATTATTGTGTTTGCACCAAAATATTTGCCCAATTTGCCACATTTTATTGTCTTAAAGGGATCCTGTCACCTCCAAAACACCTCATAAGCTAGCAAAACATGTCCCTGCAGCATCCTATCACTAATCTCACACTTCTTTTGTCTCCTAAAAGCATCCTGTGAAAGTGCATAAAAACATTTTAATACTTACTCATTAGTGATTATAATTAGCAGGGGCCATATTCTTTAGTCACCAGGGCATGTTGTTTTGCAGCCTCGAGGATCCACCCCTCTCTGTCTGTGCTGCTGTGATGTGGAGCTGAAGGCAGGACTAATGATTTGCATTCTGTGAGTGATAGAGAGGGGGGAGGGCAAATTCTGCACAAGCAGAGCACACAGAGAGAGGGTGGATCCTGGAGCTGCAAAACAACATGCCCTAAGGGCTAAAGAATATAGCCCCTGCTAATTATAATTCCTAATGAGTACCGTAAGTATTAAAACATTTTTATGCACTTTCACAGGATGCTTTTAGGAGACAAAAGGAGTGTGAGATTTGTGATGGGATGTTGCAGGGACATGTTTTGGTAGCTTAGGAGGCGTTCTGGAGGTGACAGGATCCCTTTAAATGCCTAAGCCAAAATAAAATGATCGTCGTTTCATGGTATTTATTAAACTATATGTTAGTATTCCAATCAACATGTATAAATGACCAGAAAAGTGGACGTGGTTAAGTTTTATGTAAAAGTTATATCTACATGAAAGTACCAAAAACATTCTGGACGGGTCGTAAAAAATGCTTGGGACAAATATGTTTATGTTACAACCATTTTTAGCTTTCAGAAAAAGTAGCAATTTGTGCAAGTTTCGACATTAATGTGCGTTATTTAACATTTTGGTCTTTGGCTCTTTTTTAACCTTGGGAAGTGTATTTACAATGCGTAAAAAATTTCAATAATGGCCTTGCGGATTTGTAGCGAGTTCACCATTGTTGATAAATATGGGTCACTGGGTGTTATTTCTTGCTTATTTCGATTTTTCAGCACCAGTTGCGTGTTTTATGTCAGTTTTTGGACACAGAACACTGATCAGGGTAGAGATGCCACAGAAAGGGATTTATGCAGAACATTCCTGGGTAGCTGGAGCCATGATTTGTGGGTACGAGGGAAGCAAATCCTTTTGAAGTTCTTCCACCACTTATATCGTACAGTGAAAGTGACACATTTGCAAATTCATAGACCTAAAATATATGTAGCCGTGCTGGTCTGCCCTCTCGCTCCACTGCGGTGAGATGGGTTTATTTTAACTTATATTAAGTTGTCCTTCAAAAGATTGATAATCGCCATTTTTCTCAAGAACTTGTTCAAAATACCTTGATTAACCTTCAACTGAGCCCACAAGTTAATAGGTTTTGCTGTATAGGGCTTTACTTTATCTAGCCGCAGGAAAGTGCTGAGAAAAATATTGACAGTTCTATGAGAGTGGAAGTTTTAAAGAAATGGAGCAAAATATAGGAAATCCTATTTATCTAGCAGTTTATCCCAGCAGATGCAAGATATTGACTAATGGACTGTTCAGTACAAATCAGCCACCCATAGTTATTGCTTACTTGCACCCCTATGTGCATGTGAGATCTAGAGATGTAACGTTTCTAATATTGGCTATATTTGTTTCTTGGCTTTATTGTGTTTTCTAGACCAAATTCCTCTCGTCAACCATCATGCTCTCAGCAGTTGAGATCCCTAGAAGTTGTTACGCCATCTACACTGTTAGTTATACTTATACTAGTAAAAAGGCCCGATGCTGTCGCATCGGGAGTGGGGTGAGATGAAGATGGGGGCGGGCTCTTTGGCACTGGGGCCATTAGCTGTGACTTGACCCTATGGGGTGTCAACAGGGGCAGTGTGGGGAGTGAGGGCATGTGGGGGGTAAGAGGGGTTAGCAGGAGCAGTGTGGGGAGGTGAAAGGGATAAACAGCGGCAGTGTGGGGTGAGTGGGGGAATGAGGAGGGGCAGTGTGGGTGATTGGGATGGGGAAAGCAGGGGCAGTGTGGGTGATTGTGGGCAGTTGGGGGGGGGGGTGAGAGGGGTAAGGAGTGATGAGATACGGGGGGTAAGAGGAGTGAGCCAGGGCAGTGTGGGTGAGTGTGGGGTAATCAGGGGCAGTGTGGGTGATTGTGGGCAGTTTGGGGGGGGGTGAGAGGGGTAAGGAGTGATGAGATAGGGGGGTAAGAGAAGTGAGCAGGGGCAGTGCGGCTGAGAGGGTGGTAACGAGGGGCAGTGTGGGTGATTGTGGTCATTGGGGGGGTGAGAGGGGTAAGCAGGGTGTATGGGTGAGTGGGGGGGTAAGCTGGAGCAGTGTGGGTGAGTGGGGGCAGTGTGGGTGAGTGTGGGCAGTGTGGATGAGTAGGGGGTAATCAGGGGCAGTGTGAGGAGTGAGTGAGGGCATGGGGGGAAGAGGAGTGAGCAGGGGCAGTGTGGGTGAGTTGGGAGGGCTATGGAGGGTGAGTGTGGATGAGCAGGGGCAGTGTGGGTGATTGGGAGGTAATGAGGGGGCAGTGTTGCAGATGATAGCCCCGCTGCCCGTGTAACGTTAGTTGAGGAGGGGGGGTGGTGGTAGCAGACTGCAGGCCGGCGGGCCTGCAGGCTGGAATGAGAGTGCGGCACTGGGGGCGGCGGCGGCATGAGAGCGAGGGCTGCAGCGGCGGTGAGCTTGTGTGATGAAGGGGGCCGCTGATGGAGCCGGCGGCCCCTGCAGTAATAGGGTTCCCCCGGGCTGCGGCGAGCCTGAAGGGGGCTGCAGATGGTGGCGGCAGGCCCATGTGTAATGTGGCTTACCGTGGCTGCGGCGGGCCTGAAGGGGGCCGCAGATGGTGGTGGCGAGCCAATGTGTAATGTGGCTTACCGTGGCTGCGGCGGGCGGCGGGCCTGGAAACAGAGTGCGGCGGCGGCATCACAGCGGTGGTGGAGGCAGCAGCGTGCGGGGGTGTGAGGTGAGGGGAGCCTGCAGGGAGCCGCTGCCAGGCAGCGGCATGGGTGTCGTAATATGGCGGCGCTTCCGGGGTAGGCAGGCATAATCGGCAGTTTAGTGCAGGCGCCCTTGCTCCATAGCGGCACAGTGGCCGGAAGTGCTAAACTGGCGATTATGTATAGAGATAATGGAGTAAACTGTTCCCACATAGCTCACCGCACTTCACATATTTTGTATCACCAAAGACCCTTATTTGCCGGGTGCCCATCCTTCAATGACCACTAGATAAATTTCAAAGTAATTCAGGACATTCGGGTAGATTGAATAAAATGTGGCTTTCTTATTTCAATTAACAATAAAAGACATTTCCAAAACTAATGCAATTCTCTTCTTGTGTTCTTAGTCATGATGGCAATGTCCACACAAACTATTCAAAATCACATAGACCAATCACAAGTGAAGACGTCACAATACATACAGTAGAAGTGTTGAAAATGTTCCATAGAATTAAGTTTTTCTCCCAGAAAATTACTGCAATTACCATATTTTTCACGTTATAAGATGCACCGGATTATAAAACGCACCCCAAATTTGGTGAAGGAAATAAGAAAAATAATAAATTTATATATAAATACGGTAAATGATAATAAAGTTAATGACCTTAGCTCGACACACACACACCTCTCCTATGTGAGATTGAGAAGTACAACAGGTCCCAGCCACTCTAACCTTAGCGTATGGGCGGAACCTACACTCTTCAGAGAATCTGGCTCTGACTTCTCACCTATCGCCAGCACCACCTACACAGTGAATTAGGTGAAGCCTGGTGACAGCAGCAGATGTCAATGGGGCAATCTCTTGTGGAGATGTTACAATGACATATTCACTACTGTTTAACACAGAGATAAAAAGGCAGTG
Source organism: Allobates femoralis (assembly GCA_033576535.1). Lineage (NCBI taxonomy): Eukaryota > Metazoa > Chordata > Amphibia > Anura > Aromobatidae > Allobates > Allobates femoralis. The sequence continues at coordinate 61,181,265 of JARQOC010000006.1, read as the reverse complement.
GCGTAAGCAGAGTCTGGCGGCCCTGGTGCGAAATTTAGACCTGCCCCCCCTCCCCCTCACGCACAAGTTGGCTAGATGAATGGGCCTCATGTAATCCTCTAAAGACTCACAAATTGACTCCTCTCCCCCTTCATTATACATTCATGTCCATCATCATGTTATATATGGTCCTCCTCCTGGAATATGGCCCTTATCGTGGTATATATGTCCCCATCCTGGTTTATATGGTCCTCCTCCTCCTGCCACCATAGTTGTCCAATTATTATAATGCATCCCCAAATATAATGCATCTCCAAATATTACAATGTACCCCCATAGTCCTCTATGCATTATAATGCATCCCATAGTCCCCCATTCATAAGGTAGGCCCCATAGTCATTAAATTATTATAATAAACCCCCATTACCCTCCATATAATATAATGCAGCCTCACATCCCTCCATATATCATAACGCAGCCTCATAGCCTCTCCTTACAGCATAAAACAGCCTCATAACCTCTCCATATAGTATAATACAGCCTCATAGCCTCTCCGTATAGCATGATACAGCCTCATAACCTCTCCATATAGTATAATATAGTATAATAAAGCCTCATAGCCTCTCCGTACGGTGCAGTATTATACATGCAGCCTTATATATGAAACACCCAAAATCCCTAACCGCCCCCATAGTCCTCTGAGCATACTGCATTCACTTGATTACAGCAAAAAAAAAAAAACTTTACTTACCTCCCATGGATCCCTCGCTGATCCGTTGCCCTGAAGAATCCAGAAGAGAAGAAGGGGGAAAAGGTGCCGGCCTACTGTATGCGCTTCCCAGTGGAATGCAGGACAGGAAGCTGGCAGGTCAGAGGAGGGGAGGTGCGGGAGCAGGAAGCAGGAGGCTCCTCCCTCCCCTCCTCTCTTCTCCACGACACATGGATCCTGCGCTGCCGCGCTGTTACATGGATGTGTATCCTCGGGGATGCACATCCATGTAAAGCAGGAGCTGCAATTGCGTTCGCAGGGGTTGGCTGGAGGCTCGGGCCCCCTACAGGTCCAGGCCCGGTCTCAGCCGCGACGGCTGCGACCGCGACTACAAGAAGGTAATGTTTTATGTTAATCTGAATCTGTTGCTCGTAACCCTAGAGCAATGGGCAATGACAACGGGAGAAAATTATGATGTGAAAAGCACACGTGTGTGAGCTCCTCGTGTTATCATTGTGCATGTAACCACTGATCCGTCCTTTACATTCTACTCCACAGGCTCTGTGTGGCAGAGATGGTGTTCAGACTCCCAGTTCCTGCATAAACACTGCATCGTACATTAGTAATCATTTCATCTTCATAAATGTCACTTCTGACTCCCTATTGTCTCCTTACATATCTATTGCAGAAAGTTCTTTTCATGAATTATTCTTACAATCATTGTCTGCTCCTTCTCCCTACAGTGACCTCAAGAAAGAGAACAACATCCTTTTCCGTTGATTTCACCAGACACATCAAAATCTCTGAAAATTTACATTAATCGGATAAGATAACTAAACTGGACTTTCTTATTCACCAAACTGTGACAAAGCTACCAAGCTCCAACCACATAACATTACATGTAGATTTTAGCACCAAACATTCAGGCATTTGTTCCGATCACAATATTTGGGGTCAGGAAGGAAATTTTTTCCCTTGATATGTGGATAGTCAAACGAGTCCTCCGCCATTATTTCAGAAATACTTGCTAATTCACCATCTGGATGACTCATCTACAATGTGGTGCTAAGAGGAAGACCACCAGATATGGATAGAGAGAAGGCAACGAGTGATTGCATCAATTGTATTCATGTCAATACAACTCAATGAAGGGAATGAGTGAAGGCCGGGGCACAGGTGGTGAGCGGTCTTAGTGACTCCCTGACACTGCTCACCTTAGTGCCAGGCCCCGGCCATCAGTGTGCTAAATGCTTGTGGCTGGATAAAGGAACCGGGCTGCCACAGAGATTCAGAAATGCTAGGGTTTATTCTTACACTGTGCCTCCTCAGGGAGGTAAAAGGTCGCATCTTACGTAGGTGCCTATCCTGCGTACCCCTCAACCCGGCCCGGGAATTGGAAACAAAATGAAAAGCAAACTGACAGATAAATGCATATGGGAAACTGGGGAGCAATGAAGGATAAAAATCATATAATAACCAAAAATAATTGTATTTCTCATGTATACACACACATATTGCAGATTATTCTAAGCTACATTTCAAAATTTAGAGGGTAATACCATTTTGTTTTATCTTTTTTCTTCCTCTTAAATGAGTTCTTCCATCAGGACAGCCCCTGTCTATATGCCCATAAAGGTTATAATGATATAATAGAGTTTTCTGCTTCTAATTGTCAAATCAGGCTTTATTTAATAACGTTTTACAATATTTTTCAGACTATAAGATGCATCGGACCATAAGACGCACCCATATTTTAGAGGAGGAAAATTGGGGGAAAAAATAAGCAAAAAAATGTGGTTATAAAGCACTGTTATGGGGAAGGGGGGATTTGCTGCTGACACTTACAGGGGTAATGTCCCCATCCTGGACTCCTTCCAGGTAATATATATCCCCCATCCTGGTATATAGCCCTCTCCATCCTGGATATGATCCCGCATTCTTGTATATCACCCCCCAGCCTTGATATAGAACCCCCCATTCTGAGTATAGCCCCCCACCCTGGATCTGATCCTTCATTCTGGTATATAGCACCTCCCATCTTGCACATGATTCCACATTCTGGCATATAATCCCCCAGCCTTGATATAGTACCCTTCATCCTGGATATAGCCCCCCATCCTGGATATGGCCCTCATCCTTGTATATCATCTAGCCTGGATATATCACCCCCATCCTGGAAATAGCACCCCATCCTAAATATGATCCCCCATTCTGGTATATCATTATGGATATAGCACTCACCAGCCTGGATATAGGGCCCCATCCTGAATATGATCCTATCCTGATATATAGCCCCCATAATGGATATAGCCCCCCATCCTGAATATGATCCCATCCTGATATATAGCCCCCATAATAGACATAGCCCCCATCCTGGGTATAATCCCATCCTGATATATAGCCCCCCATCATGGATATAGCCCTCATCCAGGATATGGTCCTCCCATCTTAATATATTGCCTCCCCATCCTGGATATAGCAGTATCGTGATGTCTCCTGTGTGAAATAACTGCTGAACCTAACTCTCTGTCCCTAATTTATGTTGCTGTCAAATTACATAGCAGGATTTCCTTTAAATGCAACCTATCACCTTGTTTATGGCCCCAAACCTATCACTACCTGCCCCTGCAGCTTCCTTGTACATTCCAAATCATCCCTGTCTGAGCTATATGTGTACCCTAATTACTGTGAAAAATGACTTGATCACTTACATTCTCCTATGGTAATTATCATGGTGTTGGCCAGACTGTAGACACTGTGGGCGTTCTCTCATCCTCCATCTCACCCCCTCGCTCCATGTATCACACCGCATTGGGTTTGAATATCCTGCTTCCCATGCACGCTCCCTGCATTCGCATTCTTTGCGCAACTTACGGGTATGACGCGATTGCCGCGTCATTTCCGGTCATGCGCATTCTTGTTTTCTATGTGGTGTACTGAGCGGGTTCACAGTGCGCACTGCGCATGCTCTGATGTCCTCAATCTGCATGCCTCCAGATTTAAAGCTTCAGAGCATGCGCAGTGCGCACTGTGAAGACAATCAGTAGACCACATAGACAACAAGAATGCACATGACCGGAAATGACATGGCCATTGCGTCATACCCGGATGTTGCACACAGATTACGAACGCAGGGAGCGTGCTTTGGAAACAGGATATCAAACCCAACGCGGTGTGATACATGGAGGGAGGGGGTGAGATGGAGGATGAGAGAAGGCCCACAGTGTCTACAGTCTGGCCAACACCATGATAATTACCATAGGAGAATGTAAGTGGTCCAAGAAATCACTTCTCACAGCGATTAGAATACACATTTAGCTCAGTATCAAACACTATAGCAACTGTTGATTCCCATTAATAATCAAAAGTTCTTCCACTATGGCAGCGGCGGTTAGAAAGAACTCAGTACAGCATTGATTTGGTTGTTATGAAGCCGAATCAATGTTAGTAATCTGGACGTAATGTGACATTGCAGCTCCAGGTGCTCATGATATTATTACACAAGCTAATGCAACGTTAATGGCTCACAGCGATACCTTGTAATTTATGTCTTTACAAGCTAAATGGCTGGGGTAATGCTATTGATCATGTACTGAAGGAATATGTCAGGCTTGTTCTAAGTTTATTGCTCTTGGAAATATCCAACTTTCATTTCTACAAGAAATTAAATCACAGTAGTTTTCATTTTGTACTATGTCCCTCCTGTATAAAGTTATTTACTCATGGAATTGGGAAAAACTAAACAATAAGTAATAAAAAAAAGAGTGTAAAAATGTCTGGTGTAGTTGCATATGTTGTAAGAGGATGGAAAATGGCTTGCTAACCCTCTTACTAATATTACAGAAAGCAGCCTATTAAAAGCTCCAGAATTGTTCCAATGACATGCACATATTATGTTAAGTTAGTTATTAAATGTAATGCAATGTTTCATATGATGAAATGGGTTCCTATTATTTGCAGCCACCACAGTGTGACAAGTCCAGGGTAGAATGCATATGCATGCATATATTTTGTTGTAGAAATCCCTAGGGTCTATCAGGTCCAGACAGAATGCCACTTAGTGGCAGTAATAACATTTGAAGTGATGAACTCAGACCATAAAAAGTTAACACACTGAGCGGCTGTGTGTAAGGCTGATTAATAGGGATTGTGGCATTAGTTTTAGGGTAATTAATACTAGACAGTTGGGGTCCCATCCATAGAGACCACTTCAGTTAATGTAGTCTTCCCCAGAGGAAGAGTTTGCCCTCTCGGAACCTGAACTACTTAAATAGAGCTTGGTTAGAAAGGCCTATTTGCCTATTCTATTTGCCTAGAAATGTATTATTAGAATGTAAGTTTCCTATATTATATGTAGTACAAGTATATATAAATACCATTATAAGTTAAAAAATATTGTGTTACTTACTTTCATTTTCTATACAATTATCCATTTAAAAATAATTATCCCATCTTTTCACTTTGGCCACTAGATCAAACAATAGTCTGACATTTTCATTTTTCTTGCTGATCACTTGCTTGCTTTGCTGCATAGACTGGGACAAGACCATTGGTAGGGGGAGGAGGTGTGGAGAAGGAGACGTACTCCTGCAATATTATTTGTTACTGCCAATATTCTGTGTAACTTAACCATCTACACGTTTTCTTACCTTCCAACATTTACATCCCTATATACTTAGAATAATACCCACCTTTAAGCATATATACATGAATCATACCCACCTTGACATTTTGGTTGGGATTAACTATATTCATTTTAAACCCTTTCACTATGGGCAGCCATTTAATGTGATCCAGAAGGTTGGTCTTTCCTATATGCAGGACTTCCTAGGAATATACAAGTTTTTGATAATCTATTAAATCTTTCTAGCAGCACTTACATGCACGGACAATGGAACTTACTGGACAGAGGATAGTCTACATATCACCCTTTATGCCCAGAGTGCTGCTAAATTATTAATTTGTTCGCTATAGAAAGGATCAGAAGAGCAATAATATAGTAAGTGAATAAACAATTTTCTGTTTGCCGAGAGCCTTGTGTTTGTTTCTAAAATGAAGCTTTGTACGCCTTTCCTCTGCCTCCTGCTTGTAATACAAGAGAGGGAAAATACCAACACTCACAAGCAGGAGGCAGAGGGGAGCAGTGTGAAGCTGCATCTTGTAAGTATACACTGGAACCTCTGCACATAGTAGAAAAAAGACATGTGGTTCAGGACAGTATTATACCTCTCATCAGCCCGAGCTTTGTGCTGATGATAACTGCACTCTAGTGTGAAACATATTTTGATGAAGTTTACAGAGCACCTTTAAGGGCTGGGGTTTAATCAGCATATGGTGTTGGATGCGATATACTAATGACCCTTGAATCACAGCTGCGGAGGAGAGGGAGAGATTGATCTCCCATCACCTCTGTTGTCTGTCTCTGAACATATTACACCGCAGTCAGGTGACATCCAACTGTAAGTTCATTGAAAAATGGCCACAAGGAAAAATGTTCACAAGCGACCCTTATCCACAAGGAAAAATGTTCACAAGCGACCCTTACCTTAACACCTAATCCTAACCCCTAAACATAACCCTAATTCCTAACCCTAACCCAGGTCCTGTGGGCAATATACCTTATGGGCATTTTTCTAGACACCCTGACAACATTATGATGTTTCACACACCCATAGATTTGTATGTTTGCGTGTGATCCCAGACTTGCTGCGAAACGCATTTTTTTTCTCGTGCCCTTCTGGCATGAGAAAAAACTCAGATAGACACTGCCTCATTGTCTTCCAATGGTGCGAGTGCAGTCTGATGTTTTATTGGATTGCACTTATAAATTGTAAACGCAAGTGGAACCGAGGCGTAGATGTGAGAGTCAGCCCGCTATTCACTCAGCTCCAGTTTTCTGTCCACAATTCTCAATGCTTCAGCTAAATATCTTTGCATATTCAATAATATTTTAGATTTTAGATAATGTGCTCAGAATTTTTTTTCTTGTTTCATTTTTCAGTTGGTGAAAAGAAAAACCTTCCCAAGGAGGAAAAACGAGCTGATTCAATAACCTACAGATGCCCCCATGGCTACAGATGCGACAGTCCTAAATGCAATATGGCTGTAATCTATGTTTATTTACAGCAAGGCTCTTTGTTTTTCCTCTTTCAATAAAGCTGTGGCTGACCCCTACTTTAGAGAATAAAGTAGAGATTAATGGCCTAGTACTGAACGTTATTGCCTTCGGTGCTAGCTGACCCCTTAGTTTGGTTATGTGAATACCAACACAATACAAACGGCACACTGCAAATATTGAATACGTGCATTACATTATTGCTCCAAATGTGATCATATGTGGTATTTGGTGCTCATATTGATCAGCATAAGCTCATCTGCCAACGACGAGGTGTTCTAGTTTAGAACGAAATAGACTCACTTTTCTTTGTGTCTCTGAATTAAATAACTGTGTTTGGTTATCTCAAAAGATAAGCAAGTTGATTCATAAAAAATAAAATCTATGCACTTCCCCCAAAATATGCTGTTGCCAGAATCTACATTCTTCAGGATTCAATGAGTAGGAGTCCAGTAAAATGGTGGCCAGCCAGCCTGCGTTGCCCCAATGTGACCTAGTTAAGTCATTCTGAGTTAATGTGTTTTAGAACACCCCCCCCCCGGTGTGCCTGCATGAGTCCCCGACTCAATATGGAGCGACAGTGGAATAGAAAACCTGCATGAAGGAATGGGGAGCTGAGTCTGTAGTGTCGGAGGAGATGAAAAAAACATATGAGTAATGGTGATTATAATGTTTTTGTTGATCCTCCACCATCTTGACTTCAGAATTGTTTTAATTTGTGCCAAATTTATTTGGGTCATTAAAATCTGACTGCTAAATTCCATTGAATCATCCTGAATCAAATTTCAAGTAATTCACTCATCACAGTCGGCTTGCGATGGGTTTCTCCCTGTCACATCTTAGAAGCAAGACGCAAAGGAAAAGAGTGTGCGATTGCAACCCCTGCACCTATTGTAGTTACGCCCCTCTTTGTAAGTAAGGCAATTATTCAGAAAAATTACTCTAAAAAAAAAAAACATTGACGTCACATCAATTTCCTATGATATTAGAGTTGTGGTGGTCTGATGGGAGTCATCGTGCTTAGTTGGTTGTTTTCACATCTTGCTTAGGCGGCCGTCAGACGCTTCCATATCTTGAACGATATTGTAAGCGATCACGTGCACGCGCGATCGCTTACAATATCGCTCACATCCTGGTGAGATGTCACACAGACAGACTCACCAGCGATGTTGGCCAGCGAGATTGCTGGTAACTATGGTACACATCGGGTTACTAGGCGCCGCGCGGCGCTTAGTAACCCGACATGTACCATAGTTACCATCTCTCAGCATAGGCTCTGCCGCTGGGAGATCGTTCATCGTGGTGTCACACACCACGATGAAGCAGATTGTTAAATCGTTCATCGCTAGATATGAGCTCCGGATCTCATATCTGCGATGTCACGATCAAGCGATTTTACATTGTAAAATCGCTTGATCGCACGTAGCGATGTACAAACGATATCGCTTAAGCGATCAAAAAGCAGATCGCTTAAACGATATCGTTTAAGATATGGAAGCGTGTGACGGCCGCTTTAGACTGTAATGGAGTACACCAATGTACCAGTGGCAAAGTCTCTGCCAGGATCAGGGATCAGGGGAATGGGCACACCAATAATGGTATTGGGAACAAACTTTAAAAGAGAATGTGTCATCAGAAAGTGATCTACTGTTGAAATCAGATTTTTCTGTTAAAGGGAACCTGTCACCAGGTTTTACCCCTATAAACTGCAATCACCATCAGTACGCCCTTGTATAAAATATTCTAGAGTGATAACACTATTTTATCAAAGAACGTACAAGCCATCCTAAGATGACAAGGTGTGCACAGGACAGTCTAAAGGTACCGTTACACGCTTCAATGTCGTTAAGATCTCACCAACGATCTCACAGGAGCGCGGTCGTTAGGACATCTTTTTGACACCGTTGGTGCGATGTCACATGTCTAGATATTGTGGACGACGCACCAACGATGTAGCGAGCCCACAACCCAGCGAACGATACTTGTTGACTGTTGTGAATAGGCAAATTTGTTAAAGTCATTGTTATCGCGGTGTCACACAGAACGATGCAGCAGGTTGGCTGATGGAGGATTTTGATTTGAGAGCATGTTCTCAAATCTGCGATCAACGATCCAACGATTTATCGTAGTCGTATCTCGGTGTCACACGCAACGACGTCCTAACGATGTAGTTTGAACAACTCTAAACCTATGACGTTTGAGAGATATCATTCACAATCTCGTACCAGTGTAATGGGGCCTTTACTCTATTATTAAGTTGCCATTAATTTAGGTGTGCACACAGCAGTTAGTTCGAGGTGCCACTAAATGGGTCCAATGGACCACTATAAACAATCCAAGGAAGATCACTGCACACTTTTATTATTTTTCCTGAGATTATGACTTTAATAGAAACAATAATGTCAAATGTACAACTGGTGGACAACAGAATACGTTTCGACAATCATAGTCTTCTACACATAGTTGCTTGGTGAATCATTGAAATAAGCTCTGGCAAAGCCATGCCTTAGGCTGGTTTCACACTGGCGTTCCCCTTCGCAGCGTTCTGCGAGGGGAATCACCATGTGAGCGCAGCCACCGCAAGCCCCTATGCTTATAATTGGGACGCAAGGTGCTGCGCTTGACTGTGCATGACCGTGCGCTCCCATTTACTGCAATATGTGATTTGTAAGCAGGCGGATGCCTCTGCACAAACCACACACTCTCGTCCGCACCAGGAATGCAACATGTGTATCCCTGGTGCAAACGAGAGTGTGTGATTTGTGCGCAGGCATCTGCCTGCTTACAAATCACATATTGCAGTGAATGGGAGCGCACGGTGCTTCCCCATTATAAACATAGGGGATTGCACTGGCTGAGCTCACATGGCGGTTCCCCTCCGCAGAACGCTGTGGAGGGGAACGCAATGTGAAGCCAGCCTTAGCGATGGAAGCATGACTATGTGAACAAGACTAGGATTGTCGAAACACATGCTGTTACCCACCAACTGTATATTTGGCACTATTTACCTTTTAATGTCATCCCCTCAGCAAAGGTAATAAGAGTCTGCAGTGATCTTCTTTGGATTGACTCCAGTATTAAAACCTTACCTTATGTCAGTAGCAAAAAGTAACAAGAAGACGCGGCGCTCAAACACTAAGGCCCTTTCACATCAGCGTTTTTTTCAAATCGCAGCAGATGCGGTGAAGAAAACGCATCTGCCGCGATTACCGCATACCGGCTGCACTTGCGGCACGGTTGCGGCAAGCCCCATACAATGTATAGGCGGGCTTGCGGCAGGTGCAGCAAGTGCAGTTTTGGCACTTGCAGGCAGGTGCGGCGCGAAAAAAACCCGCGGTCAGCCGCGGTTTTTTCGCGGCCGCACCTGCCGCAAGTGCCAAAACCGCACTTGCCGCACCTGCCGCAAGCCCGCCTATACATTGTATGGGGCTTGCTGCAACCGCGCCTCAACCGTGCCGCAAGTGCAGCCGGTATGCGGTAATCACGGCAGATGCGGTTTGTTTCACCGCATCTGCCGCGATTTAAAAAAAAACGCTGATGTGAAAGGGGCCTAAGACATGCAAATTTGAATATACAGTAGAACAGTATTATAGATAAGAAAATATGAAAAAAATGAGACACTTAGCTTATCAAAATGTCCATATTGATAACTGTCCAGTTGCCATGTCGAGGCGTGTCTCTTTACTGGGCCCTAATCTACTTTTGTACTTGCACTTTCAGTCACAGCCTCTCTCTGATTTAAAAACCTCTCTTTGAATGGGTGAATAGGAACCTGCTAACGAACAACAATAGCACCTTTGGCTAGCGGGGAAAGGGTGTATGGCAGAGGGTGCAACCCCATAATCTAAACAAGAAGAAACTGCATCATGTAAGGTATATACAGTGGGGGGAAAAAGTATTTAGTCAGCCACAAATTTTGTAAGTTCTCCCAATTAAAATGATAAGAGAGGCCTGTAATTAACATCATAGGTGACCTCAACTATGAAAGACACAATGAGAAAACAAATCCTGAAAATCACATTGTCTGATTTGGAAAGAAATTTTTAATCAATGGTTAATGGTTGCCTTAATGTTTCCAGCATCATCCAAAGCTGGTAGCCAGATACTATTAGAGAGAAGCATAGATCTTCAAGAATCCTCTTGACCAGAAGAGTGTTCCCATAAGAAACCACCCTTTAGCAACACACTACTTTCAAGGAACAAGTATGTACCATCGCCTGAGGTACCTACCATAAGAAAGAGTAGAGCATAACAAATAAATAGGTTGTCTTTGACACTAAACACTTCAATTTTGTTCTTTAGCCCTCCCCAGCAACATACCAACATCTGCGCTTAAATATGACTACTATTAGAACCATCAAGGCTGCCCTGGTAGGTAAGACATTTTACTGATATCCCTATGTCAAAATAATCCAGATGACATACCAATCACACTAATAACCCAACGCTGCTTTTCAGGCTACAAGGGATCCAAAAAAAAGGATTCCTGATCTCCTTCTACCTGATGATGAACTTGTTTTATACATTTATAGTCATAATTTTTTATTTTAGTTTTAATATTGATTAAATTTATTTTTAATTTTATCTGTTTATATGTGAAACTCTAGTATACGCACCAACTTTTGTATATTATAGTAAACATCCCGAAAAAGGGTTAACCATAATGGCCACTTTACACGCGGCTACATTTCTAGCTTATCCACAGGTAACTTACTGGCTGCAGTGAAATTATGGAGACATTATTCCATTTGTGCACAGCAACAAGATAGAACCATGTCTCCATGATTTCACTGCAGCCAGTAAGTTACCTGTGGATAAGCTAGGAATGTAGCCGCGTGTAAAGTGGCCATAACTGGTGAGATGACTTTTACCTATATTCTTTACCCTTGCCATTGATAGGGGCACCAGCTAGCGCTGAGCTTAAATATAATAAAAAGAGCGTTTTTTGACATTTTGTTGGTAAATAAGTATTTGGTCAATAACAAAAGTTCATCTCAAGACTTTGTTGTACATCCTTTGATAGCAATGACAGAGGTCAAGTGTTTTCTCTAAGTCTTCACAAGGTTGACACACAGTGTTGCTGGTACGTTGGCCCATTCCTCCATACAGATCTCCTCTACAGCAGTGATGTTTTGGGGCTCTCACTGGGCAACACGGACTTTCAACTCCTTCCAAAGGTTTTCTATAGGTTTTAGATCTGGAGACTCCAGGACCTTCAAATGCTTCTTACAAAGCCTTTCCTTCGTTGCCCTGGCGGTGTGCTTGGGATTATTGTTATGCTGAAAGACCCAGCCACGTTTCATGTTCAATGCCCTTGCCGATGAAATGAGGTTTGCATTCAAAATCTCACGATACATGACCCCATTCATTCTGTCATGTACAAGGATCATTCGTCCTGGTTATCTTGGCAGAGAAACAGCCCCAAAGTATGATGTTGCCATCCCCCATGCTTCACAGTAGGTATGGTGTTCATTGGATGCAACTCAGCATTCTTTCTCCTGCAAACACGACGAGTTGGTTTCTATTAAACAGTTCTACTTTGGTTTCATCTGACCATATGACATTCTCTCCATACTCTTCTGGATCATCCAAATGTTCTCTAGCAAACTTCAGATGGGTCCAGACATGTAATGGCTGAAGCAGGGGAACATGTCTGGTACTGCATGATCTGAGTCCCTGGAGGCATATAGTGTGTCACTGATGGTAGCCTGTGTAATGATGGTCCCAGCTCTCTGCAGGTCATACCCTAGGTCGCCCGTGTGGTTCTGGTATTTTTGCTCACCGTTCTTGAGATCATTTTGGCCCCATGGGGTGATATCTTGTGTGGAGCCTTAAGGGGCCATCACACGCGTCAATATCACATGCAATATCGCTGCTGCACGTGACGTTGCAGCGATATTGACGCGTGTGATAGGGCGCATCGCTGGTTGATGGCCGCCAGGTTTTGGACTGGACCGAAAACCTGGCGATTGTCGCCCGGTGGACACGCAACATCGCTGCGTGTGACACCGGGAGACGCGTGATCAGCCAGCTCCCAGCGCCATTCAGCAAGCGCTGGGAACTGGTATCCATGGTAAACTGCGGGTATCTAGGCAGCATGCGCTGCCTAGATACCCAATGTATACCTTGGTTACCAGCCTTCTCCGCTCACCGCTGGTATCCAAGGTACACAGCGGGTAACTAGGGACCCTAGTTACCCTCTGTGTACCTTGGATACCAGCCGGTGAGCAGAGAAGGCTGGTAATCAAGATATACTTCGGGTAACTAGGCAACTTACCAGCCTGCTCTCGCTTACCGCAGCCTGGCAGCGGGAGCAAGACATCGTGGAAACGATATTTAAATCGTTTCCACAATGTCTCTGGTCCATTGATCGCTGGTGAGTCTGTCTGTGTGACAGCTCACCAGTGATCTGAACTATATTGTTAGCGATCGCGCGTGCATGTGATCCTAACAATATCGTTCTTCAAATTGATGCGTGTGAAGGCACCATTACAGTCAGTTCCTAACTATGGCACTCAGCTCCTAACTGTTACCGTCAGCTCCTAACTGTGGCTGTCATGATCCATTGATGGAAAAGCCTGGAAGAGGAAGAGCTGCTCTGTTGGCATGAGGCAACCCTTAGTCAGCACCAAGTAGAACAGTTAGATGCTAACTACCTGCCTGTTAGTTTTCAATCCCACAGTTAAAAAATAAAATCATCCAGGATAACTCCTTTAAATTTGTCCATTATTAGACACCACAGGGTGGGCCATCTATATGGATACACCTAAATAAAATGGGAATGGTTGATGATATCAACTACCTGTTTGTGGCACATTCGTATATGGGAGAGAGAAAACTTTTCCATATGGGTGGTGACCATGGCGGCCATTTTGAAGTCGGCCATTTTGGATCCAACTTTATTTTTTTCAATGGGAAGAGGGTCATGTGACACCTCAAACATATTGAGAATTTCATAAGAAAAACAATGGTGTGCTTGGTTTTAAAATATTTTTATTCTTTCATGAGTTATTTCAAGTTGATATCACCATTCATGTGCATTTTATTTAGGTGTATCCATATAGATGACCCACCCTGTAGAAACAACAATGACCAAACTTTTAATAACACATTTAAAATTGACCAATTTTCTAGTGCTGTTCGTTTAAAAGAAATTGTATATATTGTATATTCATATATTATATATGACTCTCAGATACACACATCGCAAGCCGCATCTTTGCTTCTCTTTGAAGCTGCCATGAGGCTTTTTCATGCTCATAAATACTGGCATTCATCATGTACATATTTATTTGCTAATGGACACGAGACCGTTTTTGCCGGAGCCCTATATCCGCTCTCCGAGTTTGTATTTGTGTAAAATCTTATCCAGATTTCCACCAGGGATTGCAGTATTAAAAGACTGAGAGTTGCCCGAGATGTCACTCAGAGCAGATCGGTATAATGCTTGTTTATATTGGAAGATGAAAAGGAGATCAAGGTGAGGGCAGATTGTGATTGTTGGAGTCGGATGCGCAGATGTGCTTTACTGCTGACATTATAAACACGGAGGAGATGATTTTTATGTCCTGGTAGATTTATTAGCCCTAGACCAGTCACCATCACAAATATAGTGTTTTATAGTCGGGTTTAAAAAGTTATCAGTTGCCCTTCACCTATTAAGATTTGGGAAAATGATCCTACAATGTATTTTTTTTAACATTGCGGCTATTGAATTTATGTCACATGTAAATATAGATGGAGCATAATTAGTGCATGGAAAAGGTGAGTGAAATGATTCCAAATTAACCAAATCTGTGTAGGATTTGTCAACATTTAAAGATTCTAGTTAATCCAAATAATGGGGGATTTGATTTGTACAATCCAGCAATTTAACTGCTAAGAAGAAATTAGAAACCAACAAACATCATATTCACTTAGCCACTCACCTGTCCCTGCCGCTGCAGCTTCTCGTCAGTCACTAAGATCACTGGATGTCATCTTCTCTTCACTTTGCACCAACACTTCTGGGGTGGCGCGACTGTATGCGGAGACGCAAGTCTAGTTGGTGTCGGAAGCATTAATGAAGAGAAGACCATAACCGTAGCTGGTCCTTTTGAAAGAAGAATAAAGGACTAATGGTGAGCTGAGGCCTAAGTGATGAGGACACTATGATATTTTATTGCTTTTTCATTTCCTTCTGGCTCATCCGTTTATTATATTTTGATGTCAGGATGTTTCCAAGCCAGGCCTGTGGAGTCGGTAAACCAAACATCCGACTCTGACTCCAAACTTCTCAATTTCCCTGGATCCAACTCCAACTCCACCAAAATGGACACTGACTCCAACTCCACAACTCCGACTCGGACTCCATAGCCCTGATCCAAGCAGAATAGGTAGCTTTTTTTCTTATTTGTAATCATGGCATAAAATAAATTAAACTCACTTTGCCATACACAAACTTTAGCAGATTAATTCATTTCTAGTGAATATCAACTGGTTTTTCTCATCGTGGACATTTATAAAATATATGTGGCACCCTTGGCAACCAGGTGGCCACAAGGTGAACTGCAGCTGCGATAGGCAGGACGGTCACTCCACACAAACAACCCCACAAACACACTTTGACCCTGAGCCTAAGTTGCTTCATGCCAGACGAGGGGTGACAGGAGTAGCTATGTGTGGGTGGGAAGTAGAGAGAACCCGGACAAAGGGGTGGAGGAACTGTAGTAAGACACAGGAACACTAAGTTGGAGGAGGCATTCCCTGGGAGAATTTCGGAGAGTTCCCTGGAGGGTGAGGAGGAGGGAAGGATCCCCAAGCCGATACACCCTTCAGCCAAGTGCCAGAGTCAGAGAGAACAACGACGCCCGGCGGCCTGTACCACTAATGGCCGGCCGGGAACCCAGGCTGAACTCGTGGAGAGATAGAAGGAGCCAGGTGAGCCCGACTAACCCAGGTCACTGGTGGCTGGGCCAAAGAACCAGAGTCTCTATGTCTCGAGACCCAACAACTGGTACGGAGTAGGACAAAGCCATCGTACTAGGGCTAGTGACCCAGAGTGTGGTACAGGTCACTGCAGAGCCCATGACGCCGGACCGAACCCGTACGCATGGGAGAGAGAAACAGAGGGCCCGAAAGGTACACTGAGAGGGAGTGAAACAGAGGAACCATCCCGGCTGCAGTGAGTGCCCGAGCCCGTGGCTGTTGTGGGGACCCAGGCTACAGCAAATATGAAAAGAACTGTTAAATGCCGAGACTGTGTTTTGGTGTTGGGAGTAAAGTACCCGATCAACTCAAGATCTGTGTGAGACTGTTATTCATGTGTGTTCAACCAGAGCCAGCTGCTGTGTAGGAATCAGCGTGTGCCTGCTGAAAGGGACCCCTGACCCTGCATGTGCTGGCCAGAGGAGCTGCGGAGAGAATGATACGCGGAGCATCTCAGGCACGCAGCATCCCTAAAACCGCCCAGGGACCAAGCCCTACCCGTGGAGGGCTCGTCATCCCGGCTGCCGTCACTACCATCGTCCTCGGCAGATTCGCCGGCAGCGGTGGCCACATTGGCCATGACCCACGGGTGCGTCAGAATAAACCCTACAAACCTTATTAAACCCTTTCTTCATTGCCGCACCTGCGACCACGAAGCAGGCCAGCTGCCGGGGTCACCCCAGAGACAGAACGGTCCGGTTCTGAGTACCCGGCCCCTGGGGGTGTGAACATAGATAGGATAAGGCAAAACATGTAGGTCTTAAACACACTTAGGTGCTCCTGTCATGTTGGTATATATTTTAATATTGCACAAATAAATGTGAAGTTTTAGAGAAGCTTTTTTCTATTGCTGGAGCTTTTACTGTTTTCTATGTGCCAATTAAGCCCTAACCAGGCTGTTTTGGCAATATTGGAACCATTACTACATTTGCTACTGAAAGAGATGAGCTGAATTTTCCTTTTCCCTCACTCATTTAGATACAACTGAAAGGTCTCCCTTCATTCCCAGAGATCCTGTAAGTTAAGAGATCCACGAGCCTCCTGTCCCTGAGAGAAAAAAACACTGACGTGGACGATGGATCATCCAATCTCTAATTGATGTTAAAATGCCACCCAAAGATTTTTTTTCAGACCTCATGGGTGGGTACAGTCTGTTAAATAAATGAATAACTATATAAAAAAGCAAAAAGAAAATAGAAAAAAACAATAAAATAAAAAAAACAGTTACCAAGAAGCCAAACCTAATACTATATGCCCACACACGATGTAGGGAACCATCATGGAGATGGGTGCAAGACACTTGACGTATGGGTTGCAAGTTTCCGTATTTTAGGCCAAAATATCAACAAATACCTCACTTTATTTTTTGCACATTTTATACATTTTTTGCAGGGTGTAGTGGGGCCTTGAATTTGACATTGGTGAGCTGTTGTGGTACATCATGACATCTTGTGAGGCCTGTTCCTGTGAATACACTCATAGTGTTAACTAGCCCTCCCTACCTGGTGTCACTAATAGGCTCCTGTTCAGACATGTGAATACACTCATGCAGTGTTAACTAGCCCGCCCTACCTAGTGTCACTAATAGGCTCCTGTTCAGACATGTGTATCTCACGTATCTATGTGAGAGGCTCTCTATGTAAGCCTTATGAGGGTGCAATTCTTATGCTAGCAGCCGCCCCCTCCATTTTGGAAGGGTGTGGGTGGCTGCCTCATCAGCATTTTGCACCTGGGCTGCACCCATCTCTATGATGGAGGTTCCCTGCATCCTGTGTCTTCATTTAGTATTAGGTTTGGCTCCTTGGTAAGTGTTTTTGATGTTCTCCTTATGGAGCTCTAAATAAAAAAAGAGACAGTGACTTAATTGTGGTTTCCAGCCACCCCTTCCCCTAATAAAAAAAATATACCAAATATAAAAAAATATTTTATCCAGGAAACAAGATGTAAAAACAAAAAAAAATAGCCCTCTATGGTAGTAAGAATACAAAATTAAAATATATTTTTGTACATTTGTCAATGATATTAGTAGAAAAAAAGGAATATTAAAATGACATAAAAATTAAGTACCATGTATTGGGGGGGGGGGAGAGAGACAAAAATTATTCAATATCTGAATGAGAAGATTTTTTTTCAAGCATTTAAAAAAACACATGTATGACAAAACACCCAAATGTGACTGGTCAGAAGGGGAGGTAGTTAAATTTTTGCTATTATTTTGTTTCAACTGTTGGTGGCTTTTATTTTACTTTTTAAAGCCAGCAATATGGGACTTTCTATTCTATGTTAACCCTTTATGGTCTTTACCAAGGGGACGTTCCTCTTGGGTGTGAGGTTCCTCGTGGGCGTGTCCTTAGGCTGATCTGCGTTATTACCTTGTAACATCACAAGGATTTGCTAAACAAAATGATCCACATCTCTGAATTGTACGGTGGGGTTTTTCTTTTAATTCAGGGCAGCAGTTGGAATAAAATAGCAAAAATTGTTCACTTTTCAACCTTATATAAACATTTGCAACTGAATTACACATAGAGTAGCTCTTCAGAATCAATCTCTTCGGTGGGCCCAAGGAATCTCATCTTGACATTGTTGACTGGATATCAATTTTCTAGCAATTGTCATGTCTCCTTCCTGCATGGCGGATCATTAGCTCCGTCATCAGTAAATCTTTACAGAAAAGCCATCCGTCTTTCCTCAGACCTCTTCATTGCTGTGGTTGTCTTCATTGCCTGTAATTTCTGATTTCCCTGCTTATACGTCATTGCTGAATGGTACGATACGTATAAATGAGATTTATTAATAACACAAAAGTAGGACAATGTCAGTATGGTATGGAGGAAAAGGATCCATCCCAGCAGGTGAGTGCCGAGTATATCAATGACACCGGCTGAGGATATTCGGAGATTGAGCGGGGTATATAACACATCTGACAATGTTTGTATACATTACATATCCAGCTGTGCCAACGTATCCTGACTGCACGTTGACCCATAGACGATAATCTGAGAGTGTAATGAGCCGAACGCTGCTTTATTGATTCTCTAATGGAATCTGCTGCTTGTTATCTGGCTTTCAGGCTCCTTCCAAAGATTTAATTTGCCAAACGTATTTTCCGTCACAGCTATTAGACGATAATCCCCTTCCAGAAGAAAATGTTCTGCAAGACTAACGACAGAACCATTATATGAGGGAGTTGTATTCTAAGCAATTTTCCTATATGATGATTTTTCCATATCAGTTTCCTTAATCAGCTGTGACTGTGCATCTTCAAGGACAGAGGCAAGGAGATGTGGTGAGACGTCTGCACCTTGGACACAAGAAGTTTTGTAAAAATCAAATTAAACACATCATGGATTCTGAAGGAAAATGTAGTCCGGCGCATGTAAGGGCTGCTCAATGCAGGGCGGTTTTAACCCCTTCATTCCTGGCCAATTTTCATTTTTCCGTCACTATGACTTTTGAGGGCTTGTTTTCTGTGGGGCGACTTGTGTTCTTAAATCACATCATTTATTTTACCATATAGTGTAGAGGAAAATGGGAGTAAAATTCCAAGCACGGTGAAATGGCAAAATAAGTGAGATCACACAATATCGTGGGGTTTTTGGTCATCATGATCACTGTATGGTAAACCTGACATGACGGTGTGATGTCTCGGGTCGGTACGAGTTCATACATACCAAACATGTATACTTTTACTTTTATCTAAGTTGTAAATGAAAAAAATAATCATAAGAAAAACAATTGCACTTTTTGTGCCATGTTCCGCGACTCGTAGCGGTCTCATTTTTCGGGATCTGGGGCTGTGTGATTGACTATTTTTGTGTCTTAAGCTGACATTTTTACTGATACCATTTTTGGGTAGAAGCGCTGTTTTAATCGCCTGTTATCATATTTTATTGCAATGTCAAGGTGACCAAAAGAACTTAATTTTGGCGTTTAGACTTTTTTTTCCATTATGCAGTTTACAGATCTAATTTATTGATTATATATTTTGATATATCGAGCATTTCTGAATGCGGTGATACCAAATATGCGTATTTTTTATGGTTTTATTTTCAGTGGGGCAAAAAGGGGGGTCATTTGAAGTTTTATGTTTTTTTTTCATGTTTCTCATATTTTTTTAAATCTTCTTTTTAACACTTTTCCTTTATTTTACATGGCCCATTAGGGCGCCTCAGCACGGTGCAGTCTGATCACTTCTGATATGCAGGAGTTGCTTCACCATCCCAAACGATCACTTTCTGTCGACGACGTAGCTCAGAGATCACTGGTAGTAAAAGATTCATGACAGCATTCGGGGTCATCAGCTGCCCCCGGGCAGTAATAGCAATGCATCAAGGTCCCGTGATCCAGTGTTCCCAGCCGTGGGGCTTTGGATCGTTCTGTCAGTGATGGATGGCGTGATCCAAAGGGTTAACAGTGCCGATCAGCTCTCTAATGTAATCGGTGCTGATAGTGTGGGATATTATGGGAGCTCCGCACGTGAGCCCACATCAGAGGGAGGCGGCTAAGGGTGTACTAATATGCTCTTGGTCATGAAGGGGTTAAAGAACATTGTGGGTAGGTCGATAAATAGATATTGATCTACCTACCCACAAGATAACCAAACATTTTATTTTAGATATTGCAATGCAATGCCAGTTAATAATGCACCTATAAAGAGTCTATTATACCCTATCCAAACCTCAAATATCTCTAGTCAGTGTCTATGTTATACTGTACATATGACTATATAGTGACTTCATTATTTGCAACTTGCAAAAAATACTCACATGATGTTTCCTTATAATAATACTCATAAAAAGTAATCTGGGTTTTTGATTATTTTTCTCTAAGAGGTTATGAACCGACAGGCAGGTAGTTGCTATCTGCCTGGCAACGATCTGGATCACACCTGATGGCAATTCTGCTTGATTTGACCTGAAGTCATCAGAGCAGTTCTTCCTCTTCCGGTCTACTCTGTCAACAGGACGTCACTGTCGACATCATACTGAATTATAGAGAGCCCCATGTATTATTGTAGGTAGAGGCGGTCCGTCATTAGAGCAGGATGGGAAAAGAAGCTGCTGTTTAGACAAGATGACACTGGAAGCCCCAGAATCACTGGCAGGGGTGATCTGCGACCACTCTGATCTGGCAAAGGCAGGTAGTAACTTACTGTCTGTAAGCTGTTAACCCCATAAGCACAGTTCTGTCTGGATACTGACTTTAATTGCCCAAAAAATACATTCACAATAAATCACATAAGGTAAAAAAATGTTAGCCAGTAAATAGAAAAATATTAGAATCTGAGAGTTCTCTGTGGTTGATAATAAACACATGTGATTATGTCCTGATAAAGGGGAGTGAATCTCTGAAACGCGTTGAATAATAAAATACCCATCAAAGAATTCCTGGACTAGCTCCTATCCTATGGCAGCTCAATGTTTAAGCCTCTTTATTAAAGCCTTAAAGTCTACTTCCACATTGGGCTGCGGTAAAACCCCTACAAGGTGAGCACCCTTTAGTGTTTCACCCCGTTTGCTTAGGGAAGACCCTATTTGTCTTCCAACTTTGTCTTTCCATTAAGAGCTCCTTTGATCGCTTATTGTAACTGCACAGCAACAGCAAATGCCACACCTGGAATTAGCTCCAGACCTTTTACCTGCTTAACTGATGATGTATCAGCAAAGGAATAACCTATGCTGCTCATTAAAGAGCTATTCATACAGTTGTCCAATTACTTATGTGAAAAAGAGGCAACTACTTATTAAAGAGCTAGAATTTCTAAACCCTTACTCCAATTAAGATCCATATTTTAGTTCTGACCCTGATCTGACAAAGCATCTGGTTGCACTGGGTCTAATGTTATGCTCTGGGGCTGTGCACAACAGATTATTCTTTTTCGGCGTAAGACAGTCCCAGGAAAAAATTAGCAGCATTCCTGATTTGGATCCATTTATCAGATCGCACTCACTAATGCAAGTCAATAAGTGCCTGGTGAATATCGGACACCCATCCCCCCTCTAACCCTCCCCCCTCCCCCTGGGTGATATCCAAGTGCAGTCCAACTTTTTTTCCTCCATCTTCTCATCGATTATGACATTCTGATCAGAGTTTGATTTTCATGATCGGGCTAATTCTCTCAGATGATAGAATATCTGCTCGTCTGACCCTAAGGGTCACGTTAAAGGCTTAAAATTAACTAAACAATAAATTACATGTTTTAAAAAATTGCAAAATATAAAGGGAGGGGACAAGAGGCGCAATAGTGCCCTATCACTAGTGACACTAGTATGTAGATGGTGGTGCTGTGTGGCCGCTCACCTGGTCCAGTTGTGGTCCCCACAACTGGTTTGACTGCGTTTAGGAATCAATGTTCCAAGCTGCTGCAGGACCTCCACCTACCACTGGATCGTGGTATGTTCCAAGAAAGATGATGGGAGTGATGGTGTGTCACGGTCCGCGCTGCTTCTGGATTAAAAACTCACCAAAGAGCCCAGCAAACTTTCATCCTCTTTATTCCTTATTCCAACGCGTTTCAACGCCACAACCCGGCGTCTTCCTCAGGGATATTACAAGCATACACATAGAGGGGGTTTTTATAGCCCCTATATCCACAAAAAAGAGGTGTCATCTATTTACCAATGATGTCATCCTCATCATCACAGGGGGGAGGATCCACCTATTTTGGCGCAATTTTCTTATAAAACACTTAATACATCACATAATTGTTGGAAAAATGATCCATGCCTCCAGACATTATTGATTAAAACAACTATAACTATAACTATAGTTGTTTTAATCAATAATGTCTGGAGGCATGGATCATTTTTCCAACAATTATGTGATGTATTAAGTGTTT
This sequence comes from Allobates femoralis, assembly GCA_033576535.1. NCBI lineage: Eukaryota > Metazoa > Chordata > Amphibia > Anura > Aromobatidae > Allobates > Allobates femoralis. The sequence continues at coordinate 61,158,654 of JARQOC010000006.1, read as the reverse complement.
TATAAGAAAATTGCGCCAAAATAGGTGGATCCTCCCCCTGTGATGATGAGGATGACATCATTGGTAAATAGATGACACCTCTTTTTTGTGGATATAGGGGCTATAAAAACCCCCTCTATGTGTATGCTTGTAATATCCCTGAGGAAGACGCCGGGTTGTGGCGTTGAAACGCGTTGGAATAAGGAATAAAGAGGATGAAAGTTTGCTGGGCTCTTTGGTGAGTTTTTAATCCAGAAGCAGCGCGGACCGTGACACACCATCACTCCCATCATGTTTTAAAAAATGTTCTACTCGTTTGATAAATCCATTGCAAATCAAAAAGTCATAAACTGAGTTATTCATGCCAAAAAAATGGCGAAAATCGCAGCTTTTCCCTCTTTTTTTGCAAGCAACCTCAAAGTTTTACCAGTGGCGCCTGTTGTCAGTCAGGTTCAGCTGGTCAATGCTGACACCTAGTGGTGAAAAATCTGCATTACAGCATTCTACTGTCACCTAATCACTGACATTTTTGGCAAGTTAGTGAGCAATTCCTTGCCCTACAAATAAGAGGGAGCAATATGGTAACTTATCTATAATAAGATTTTGGTTTAAGGGTTCGCTCACACTTAGTAGGGCACTTGGACCAATGTTATTCAAAGAGACAGTGTTAAAATGCTTTTTTTTTCTCAGCTGTATTCAGTTTGAGGAAAAAAATCGCAGCATGATACGAGTGGACGCCTAAATAGGATGAGAATAATCTATTAAAGTCTATGGGCACATGGACCATCCATTTGTTACAGATACATTCCTACTCTGTAGCACAGAACACTGTAAATGGTCCTCGAAATAATTGTAGAAAAATGCTGCTAAGAAACCAAAACACATTGTGTATAGATGGAATTCATGAATAATGCAAGGTGAGGGAAAAAAATGGCCCACTCGCATGACAAACAGATTTCACTTGTATTATAGGGATCTCAGCCTCTCATACAGCCAGATCACATCTCATACTTTGCACTGACGAGCGGCAAACACCCCGAAACACCGTGTCTGCCAATTAAGATTCTGCCTGGTCATATCCTAAATCATACTGTAAGGCTCGGTAAAGGGTCGATTGTGACTTGTAGGATTGTTACCTCCAATAGGTGGCGCTAGAGTTAGCTTACTGCTTGCCGGAAGAGACAATTTGCATACTTGTATTATATGCACTATTAGGAAATTCATAGTGTGTTACTAATTAGGGGTTCCCTGTCCTTTGGGAAAATAAAGCCCAGGTGCCTTGATTTCTCTTGCTCTGGACAACGTGTCTGACCTGCAGTTTAGAATGGTGTAATATTTCATTTACCCTGTGGAGGCGCTGTAGGGAAATTAAACACTTGCGCCAAGAGGAAAATGACACAACCCTGCAAAATTTTTTGAAAAATACAAGAGAAGTTATCACTGATTTTTATGTAATTTGGTGGCTGATTATGAAAATGACCTCCATTTTTTTCCATCACGTAAGGATTTTTTGTAAAACCAAGATCGATATTTTTGCTAAAATCCTATTTAAAAAGGAATTCTGTCGAACAATTGTATATGTAATATCTGGCAACAGTGGTTTGTATCCATTTATGTATATACAATTTATGTATAAATATACAGAGGCCCCCCCCTGCTGGCACATGGCCCCCCCATTGGTATACAGAGTCCCCTGCTGGCACACGGCCCCCTCATCGGTATACAGAGGCCCCTGCTGGCACACGGCCTCCCCATCGGTATACAGATGCCCCCTGCCTCCGCATTGATCTCACCCTCCGATGTCCGCAGGCACCCGGGGTCCTCCGTCCACTCTCCTCGCTGTATGCCGGGTTTGCTGAGAGTGGCGCAGCAGGGATGACGTCATCATTGCGCCCGGCGGTCACATGTGGAACCCACCAGCATACAGAGAGGAGAGTGGGCTGAGGACCCCGGGTGCCTGCGGACATTGGAGGGTGAGATCAATGTGGAGGCAGGGGGTCTCTGTATACCAAAGGGGGGGCCGTGTGCCAGCAGGGGGCCTCTGTATACCGATGGGAGGGCCGTGTGCCAGCAGGGGGGCCTTTGTATACCGATGGGGGGGCCGTGTGCCAGCAGGGGGTGGCCTCTGTATACCGATGGGGGGGCCGTGTGCCAGCAGGGGGGCCTCTGTATACCGATGGGGGGGCCGTGTGCCAGCAGGGGGTGGCCTCTGTATATTTATACATAAATTTAAATGGATAAATACCACTGTTGCCAGATATTACATGTACAATTGTTCGACAGAATTTCTTTTTAAATAGGATTTTACCAAAAATATCGATCTTGGTTTTACAAAAAATCCTTACGTGATGGGAAAAAATGGAGGTCATTTTCATAATCAGCCACCAAATTACATAAAAATCAGTGATAACTTCTCTTGTATTTTTTTCATCACAGGCCTGTGTGATTGTTGGGGGAACTAGCTGGGGAACATATTAGAATCTATCTTGTGTCAAGGAACCCTCCTAAGATGTAAGGTATAGTCAAGGACCTTTCAAAGTCAACATTCCATTTAAAAAGTAAAGTTTTGCATCATAAACCAATAGCACATATAAAAGTAAGCAGCTTTGTAATATATCTCATCAGAGAATCTGCTTGACTGATCTTCCGCTATCACTTCATGGATAAAATCTATATTCAGTTAAAAAAGATAGTCCTATTCCTGAGATAGGAGATGACAATTGGTTTTTTATAAGATTCTATGGAGATAAGACACAGACATTCTGTGGCAAGTTCTCCTACAATGATAGTATCCCTTAATGGATAAAATCTATATTCAGCCTAGACAGATATTCCCACCAATGAGATGGGAGATGACAGTTAGTGCTTATAAGAGTTTATAGAGAGGGAACACAGACAATCTGATGCAAGTTGGTGGCACCCCAAGGGTTAACGTGCCACAGTAACATCACACGGGTTCCCTCCCCACAACACACTGATACTACACTAGCACCTCTGGCCCTGGAGGGGGAGCTAAACCAGCTCCCTTATATACTCCAGGTCAAGAGGAGGTAGTGAGAGGAGTTCAGTACGTAGCAGTTCTGTGAAGAGTCCAGTTCCTGGGAGAACTGAGGGAGACTGTAGTGTAAAGGAGCTGCGTCAGGCTTCTCTACAGCCCACTCACTGATTCCAGGCCTAGCCAGGGTCTGAGAGAAAGAGAACTGAAGACAGAGAAACACACCTGGGAGACTGAGTGCCATCACCACTCTCCCGGAGGAGCGCACAGATCGGATACCGGATCCGAAACTGTGACTGACACACACAGCACAGTAAATCCTGGGATAGTGGAGGTTGTAGATCGACACTGTACCTGAGCGAAGCAACACGGCGGGGTCAGCAGCACACGGAAGACTCAAGTTGCCAAGCCAAGGGGTACCTGTGAGGAAAGTGAAACAGTGCCAGCAGCTCAGCTAGAAGTAGCAGCAGGGCCACACACACAGCGCAGCAGGAGGAAGCTGAGGACCCAGACAGGGTGGGAGCAACCCGGCCCCAGTTCAGACTTCGTGGACAAAACTCTGCTACTACATCCGCAGTAAAGCTTTGGAAAACTTCAGAAACGTGAGTGTGTGATCCTTGAACCCGTCTCCACTATCATCCCCTTACAACCACATCTATCAACCCTTCATAAACTCTAATTACTACTGCCCCGGGGAGCCAGTCTCTACCTACGGAGAGCCGTTCCATCTAAAGCTGCCCAACATCATCCCCGGAAGTTCTGCAGCAGCGGTGGTCCCATTACTGACCACACACCGTGGGTGGCATCACGACAAACATTCATCCCTTGTAAATACCCCCTTTTACTTGCGGAACCCGGGACACGGTCCGGAACAGGCCCTCAGTGACATCCCCAGCAGCAACCTGGTCCGGGACCGAGTACCCCGTCCCTGTGGGCTCCACAAGTTCACCTTTAACAACTGTTTCAAAGTCTCCATAGAACTCTAAAAGCACTGTCTGTTATCCCCTATGTCAGTAATGGGAAAGTCTATATTCATTAAAGACAGATTTTAGCCATGAATTGAGAGGAGGAGAAAGAAGTGGATTTCTCATCTAAGGCTGCTTTCACATAACGATTTTAGCATTTCCGATGCTGTCCGATGAAAATCGGACAGCATCGGACCGATTTTCGGACCCCATGTATGCCTATGGGCATCGGACCGAATCGGATGTGCACTAAATGCCATCCGATCTGGTCCGATCCGAATCTGTCCGATTTTTTTATCGGTGCAAAAATCGGAGCTTGCTCCGATTTTTGCACCGAAAATAAAATCGGACAGATTCGGATCGGACCAGATCGGATGGCATTTAGTGCACATCCGATCCGACCCGATCAACTTAACATGGGGCCCTATGGAGAAGTGTCCGAGGAAACATCTCATGTCTCCTCGGACCGATTTTAGTGTACTGAGCATGCTCAGTACACTAAAATCGCTCCAAAAGTGAATGAATGGGTTAATTAAAAATAAAAAAATCTATGCTCACCTGTCCACGAGGCCCCCGACGTCTCCTGGCATCTCCAGTGTCTCCAGGTATCTTGCCGTCTGTGCTGATAAGACCTGCCGTGATGTCACAATCACATGACTGCCAGGAACCAATAGCCGGCAGTCATGTGATTGTGACATCACGAGAGGTCCTGGCAGCACTGAGACAGAACAGCAAGGCACCGGAGACGCGCGGGACCGTGCAGGAGTCGTGGACAGGTGAGAAAGGAGAGGAGGAGAGGGGAGGACAAGAGGAGGAGGACAAGAGGAGAGGAGGAGGACGCATAGGAGGACCGGGGGCCAAGAGGGGAGACACAGGGGATGAGAGGACCGGGGGCCAAGAGGGGAGACACAGGGGATGAGAGGACCGGGGGCCAAGAGGGGAGACACAGGGGATGAGAGGACCGGGGGCCAAGAGGGGAGACACAGGACCGGGGGCCAAGAGGGGAGACACAGGGGATGAGAGGACCGGGGGCCAAGAGGGGAGACACAGGGGATGAGAGGACCGGGGGCCAAGAGGGGAGACACAGGACCGGGGGCCAAGAGGGGAGACACAGGACCGGGGGCCAAAAGGGGAGACACAGGACCGGGGGCCAAGAGGGGAGACACAGGGGATAAGAGGAAAGGACCGGGGGCCAAGAGGGGAGGACCGGGCGATAAGAGGAGAGGACAGGGGGCCAAGAGGGGAGACACAGGGGATAAAGAAGAGGACCGGGGGAGAGACTGACAGCTCTCAGGGAGCGATCTGACAGGAGGGCGGGCATCCTATTTTCTGTCGGAATCGGATGCCTATTTGGCACCCGATTCCAGGCATTAGAAGAATCCGATGCTGTCCGATTTATATCGGACAGCATCGGATTTTACAAAAATCGTAGTGTGAAAGTAGCCTAAGATATTTTGCAGAGATTCATATTTTCCTGTGTACTATTGCTTTACGGGGGAAAAAATGTAAAGTGCCGGTTAGTCTATAAGTTAAATCCTTCAGCATTTCTCCTTCACTTCAGTGTGCAGGTACATTACATTTGTTGTACAATTATAATAGAAAGAAAAATGTCAGCAGAATAGAAGAAAATGTTACTTGCGATAGAGAACACTTTCTGCTACACAGAACATTATCTTTCTCTGGAGAAAGTCACAAGAGACACATATTTTAGAAATGTTCTCATGTTCTCAATAATAACTAGCAGACGTCAGCAGAGGCCTTGATGATATGACATTGACTCAGGAAACACCAAAACCTGACTGTGAGCCAAAAACATTTCAAGACGTGTCCTACTACAGTCATATGAAAAAGTTTGGGCACCCCTCTTAATCTTATTCTTTTTTTTTTTGTTTAAAATTGTTTTTTAGCAACAGCTATTTCATTGTGATATATGTAATAACTGATGGACACAGTAATATTTCAGGATTGAAATGAGGTTTATTGCACTAACCAAAAATGTGAAATATGCATTATTTCAAAAATTGACAGGTGCAAAAGTATGGGCACCTCAACAGAAAAGTGACATTAATATTTAGTAGATCCACCTTTTGCAAAAATAACAGCCTCTAGTCGCTTCCTGTAGCTGTTAATGAGTTCCTGGATCATGGATGAAGGTATTTTTGACCATTCCTCTTTACAAAACAATTCCAGTTCAGTTAAGTTTGATGGTCGCCGAGCATGGACAGCCCGCTTCAAAACATCCCACAGATGTTCAATGATATTCAGGTCTGGGGACTGGGATGGCCATTCCAGAACATTGTAATTGTTCCTCAGCATGAATGCCTGAGTAGATTTGGAGCGGTGTTTTGCATAATTGTCTTGCTGAAAGATCCATCCCCGGCGTAACTTCAACTTTGACACTGATTCTTGAACATTATTCTCAAGAATCTGCTGATACTGAGTGGAATCCATGCGACCCTCAACTTTAACAAGATTCCCGGTGCCGTCATTGGCCACACAGCCCCAAAGCATGATGGACCCTCCCCCAAATTTGACACTGGGTAGCAAGTGTTTTTCTTGGAATGCTGTGTTTTTGTGGCGTCATGCATAACGCCTTGTTGTATGACCAAACAACTCAATCTTTGTTTCATCAGTCCACAGGACCTTCTTCCAAAATGAAACTGGCTTGTCCAAATGTGCTTTTTCATACCTCAGGCGACTCTGTTTGTGGCGTGAATGCAGAAATGGCTTATTTTGCATCACTCTCCCATACAGCTTCTCCTTGTGCAGTGTGCGCTGTATTGTTCACCGATACACAGTGACACCATCTGCAGCAAGATGATGCTGCAGGTCTTTGGAAGTGGTCTGTGGATTGTTCTTGACTGTTCTCACCATTCTTCTTCTCTGCCTTTCTGATATTTTTGTTGTTTTCTGGCCTTTACAAGAACTGTCCCTGTAGTCTTCCATTTCCTTACTATGTTCCTCACAGTGGAAACTAACAGGTTAAATTTCTGAGACAACTTTTTGTATCCTTCCCCTGAACAACTATGTTCAACAATATTTTTTTTCAGATCATTTGAGAGCTGTTTTGAGGAGCCCATGCTGCCACTTCTCAGAGAAGATGCAACTAGGAGAACAACTTGCAAGTGGACACCTGAAATACCTTTTCTCATGATTGGATACACCGGGCTATGAAGTACAAAGCTCAATGAGGTTACCAAACCAATTTAAGGCTTCAGTAAGTCAGTAAAAAGTAGTTAGGAGTATTTAAATCATGAAAATCAGAAGGGTGCCCATACTTTGGCACCTGTCAAATTTTGAAATAATGCATATTTCACATTTTTGGTTAGTACAATAAACCTCATTTCAAACCTGAAATATTACTGTGTCCATCAGTTATTACATATATCACACTGAAATGGCTGTTGCAAAAAACAATTTTAAACAAAAAAAAAGAGTAAGATTAAGAGGGGTGCCCAAACTTTTTCATATGACTGTATACCACCGAATCAGTCACCAGCGTATATCATCACAGAGAATGTCCACGACTTCTGTCCCGGCCTGGAGAGCGATGGCTCCCAGGACCACAGCCCGAGGGGATGGACGTGGTAACTTCTCTTAGCACATTAATGGCTTAAAGCAGCTATAGTCACTTTCTCCACATTCTCAGGATCCCGGAACCAAGCAAGCAATGCTGCGGAAATGCTGCGGGAAGGAGGTAGGGTCCCCGGTGGATGTCGGAAGTGGGGCAATGGAGTTGGGGGTCACAGTGTTCAATGGTGTTTTTTGGCTGTGTTGTTCAGCAGGCGCCATTGATACTTCTGGGTTCTGGCAAATGGCTGCAGAGGGAGCACATGCACAGATGAAGATCTTGGACAGCCGTAATCTCCATCTGCGCATTCGCCGCCTTCACAGTCATTTTCTTAAAGTTCATCTGGTAGAGGCAACGCAGGCACAGATTGAGCTCTGGGCTCACTGAGATCTTCATCTGTGCCTACTCTGCCTCCATGGCCATTTGCCGGTAACCGGAAGTATCAATGACCGGCGAAGACTGCAACACCCCCTGCTCCAGGCCCCAAGAATTGCCACACTGCCAACATCCTCCTGTACCTCTGCTCAACTACTGCCTCAACCACTGGGTAAGCAAGATTCGGATTATAAAACGCATCCCCATTTCCCCCAATTTTTTGGGGGAAAGCACATGTTATCATCCGAAAAATGGTAAATCATAATCATTAAAAATAACAAAACTAGTAATCGTGCAATTTTCACATTGGCCATTGAGCAGACTTATTATGACTCACCGTAAGGCGGGTTCTCAGGTCTCAGGCGATGGCTGTGGTCACGGTTCTGTGCCTGAGGCTGTGGAGGCCCGGTGGTCAATAAAAGGATTAAAATATAATGATTTCTGTTTCGTGACGCCACCTGTAGGGGTCCGGTGATGGCACCGGCGCTGCTTTGGACCTCCGGGGGATGGGCTGCAGCTAGATGGATCCGCTCCCCACAGGATGAGCGGGAGTCCCCGGGGTCAGGAGCTGTAGTGATGGAATATGGCAGCTCAGTTGATGCTGTAGGTGAATCAGTTAGTAACAGTTCTGGAATAAGGCTTAGACACAATGCTCCTCTGCACAGGTCTTTACTTAGTTCACACACGGTACACTGCAATAAGGGTTTCCCTTTAAGGTAACGGACTGGGTGGTCTCTGTGATGAACAGTGTCCCTCCAAGGCTCCACAGTGTCTTTCTCTAAACTGACTGTCCCTTTTACTCTTCGCGGCTTTCAACGTACCAGGTCGGGATACAGAGGAACTTCTGTGGGCACCCGAGCCGTTGGCCTAGCGACTCTCGATGGGTCCCTGGACCTCAATAGTGGGTACCCCTCCCGGTACAGCGGTGGTGATGGAGATTTGTGTATTGTGCTCCTATGAAGCCCTCAATCACTCCTTCGCCCGTTACTGGTTCTCTTGGGCCCCTTCGCTTCTGGGTCACCAGCTCCTGGTGCCCTCCCTGTTAGCTGTCCTGTCACGACTAGGTTCTTGTTCCTGTCACTCCCACTTTCTAACTCTGTTCTCTCTTTCCCCACTGCTATGCATCTAACTCTCCTCCCACCAGGACCGGTTGCCCAGGAAACGGGCCTCTAATTGGTCCTCTGTCTCTAGATGTTGCATGTGGTACATGGACCCTTGGGATTAACCTGTTCACCACTGTGACGGAGAATACTGCACCTTCGGTCAGGGATGCAGTTCCCTCCTGTGACGCGCTCCTTGCGGGGCGCCACAATTATCATCAGAGGTAGGATTGCAATGACTGATAAACCTTTTCTTCCCAGTTGACAACAGAAGGTCCATTAATCATAATAAATTCTGTCACACCTGACCCTGTTCCCTCTCCCAGCACAGTGACCTTTAAACAGACTCATTAAATGCTTCAACATAGAGTTTGTTCATTGCTGCTAATTCACATATGGATTTCTTGAAAAAAAGAGAAATTAGGAGTCTAAAAATAGTGAAGAAAAAGAGTTGTAGTGCTGAGGCTTGGATCCATAATAATGATTTGTATTCCAGTAAACCACCATTGCAAACATAACCACCACAGGAAAAATACCCCCAGCCCTCCTAAGACCCGACACGTTTAAGCGTAGCCTCAATCATGGACACCATCTCTGGAATGGTGATTTTACTTTTATAAAAAAAGAAGTGTTTTTTGGACCCAAGTCTAAGCACTCCTCTTGTTGCCGAATACAACTCTTTATCTTTACATGTGGATGTGGATAAATACTGTGACACTCCATTCCTACAATGTGTATTGGTGCAACGATGAGACACAAATCATGATTAGAAAAAGACAGCTCCTATATTGACTATAGAAAAGCATTATAATAGACATTGTAGCACCTCACCATGCCTGCTGGGTGGTTATGGACATGGCCATGTTTATAAGCTAATCTTTCAGATTTTTCAGATTTTCTTAGCTATAATGCTTTTCTATAGTCAATATACCATGCCTTAGTATGTGAGTGCAAATTTTTGATGTGGTCCCCTTACTTGATTACTATGGTGACCAGATCAGCTGACGCGATCTGGTCGCATGATGCAATTGCTATGGCAATAGCATCAGCTGATTGCCTACGTCACTTGCCGCCAGCCCAGTCTGGAAGCGGTGATTTTCTGAGGTCACCTGAGGTCACCGTTCAGGTAAGCATGGTGACCGTCAACCATAGCGGGTACCATGTTTACCTAACCTGTCCTCGGGTGACCTCAGGAGTCACCATACACCCAGCTGCAGTTAGCGGCTTGTTCACTCAGTGACTGGAGGCTGCAGTGACTGGATGCTGTTTTCATCACCACAACCTCCAATCAAGAAGACATCGCAGATGATCATGGAGGATATGAGCGCCGAGGGGGTTAATAAAGATGGAGTCCCTAAATGTCTTTGTGCTTTTCTTTCTTTTTTCAAAACACTCTTTTTATTCCATTTTCAAATAAACAGATCATGCATGAAATATATACGTATGCAAGAAATAAAGTTGCAGCTGTCACTACACACAGATTATTTTGACATAAAAAGTTAAATGGTAGAGCATATATATTTCAAGGAGAGCAACATGACTATGTTTCATAAAATGTTTTCTCTCTAAGTTGTGTCTTCTTTACTATTTACTTGAAATTCTTAATGACTGGGTCTAACATTGGCCCGACATTAAGAATTTTGGGCTTAAAACCAGCTGGCAATACAAAGCTAGAATTAACCCCTTATTACCCAGTTTACCACCACTACACAGCAACTGGAAGAGTCAGGTAAAGAGGCAGGAATTGTCCCTTCTTATGAATGCGGCAATTTTTGGGGCTGCCCACTTTATCTGTGCTGAGACTGAAAAATACAGCGGAACCCTACACATTTTTTCTCCATTATTATTTTTTTTTATGCACTATTATATCAGATTGGTTGCCATACACTAGTGTGTATGACAACTAAGCACAAACACCTTCCACATTGCGGAAATGTAGTCTAATTGCAACAGCCAATCGCAGACACTCTCTCAGAGCATAAGCATCTGTAATTGGCTGTTGCGGGTCAGTGAAGTGAATATGCTTGAAACTTAATGGGTCGACCAGAAATAAGTGAGAGGGAGACAGTGAGAGTGGACTTGCATGCAAGCAAGCAGCCTGAGACTGGTAAGATGATCTGTGTGTGTGTGTCGATAACGTAGAACAGAAGCATTAGTGCATTTGCACTCATGCTTGTCCTTTGTTAAGCTACACACACATCTGAAAAATTACTGAACAAATCCAGAATTTCCAACTTTTCAGCAAAAGGTTTGGGTTTCAGGAGCCGAGAGAACATTGCCAAATTCGGTCCGGAGTTGAAATTGGCAAACATGTTCAAACAAAGTTCGCTCATCTCTAATAGCAAAGGGCAATGGTGACCGGGTCTGGGGTCTGGAGGAAGTCCACCCTCTCCAGTAGCTACTTTAGCTGGATGTGCAATCTCCGACCACATCCAACTGAAATGTGTTGCTGAGCAAGGAGGGCGCTGTGTGACTTGGGACCCCGGGAAGCTCAGTAGAATATTTTTTGAGGTATTTTATATGTTAGAGGCAGAACGGTGAACATATTTACCAGGACGTAGCCCAGGATGGGGACATACAGGTGCATCTCAATGAATTAGAATGTCATAAAAAAGTTTATTTCTTTCAGTAATTCAACACAAAAGAGAAAAGCATATATTATATAGAGTCATTACACCCAGGGTGATCTATTTCAAGTGTTTATTTCTGTTAATGTTGATGACTATGGCTTGCAGCCAATGAAAACCCAAAGGTCATTATCTCAGAAAATTAAAGTAGAGAGAATGAAGGGTTGAAAACCATGCTGCCGTATTCCACAAAACATCAAAGGGTGAATATAATATTGATTATTAGTCAACACATTTCGGGGCTCCCAGAAACGCCCTGAAACATGGCAATATGATACTGATTTGTCCTGAGGAAGGGGCCAGGGAGCCCTGAAATGCATTAACTAATAATTCAATATTATATTCACCCTTTGCTGTCTCGTGGAATACGGCAGCTCTTCATCCTCCCTACTCTATATGCACCACGCTGGGGACTGCAGCAGTGTGATATGCTTTCATAGTGGTTGTGACTCTAACAACCATACAAGGTGAAGCCTCTGATACCTATTTAGGTCATATTTTATCTCTCAGACCCTTCATCCTCCCTACTTTAATTTTCTGAGATAATGACCTTTGGGTTTAAGCCATAATCATCAACATTAACAGAAATAAACACTTGAAAAAGATCACTCCGTGTGTAATGACTCTATATGATATATGTGTTTCACTTTATGTATTGAATTACTGAAATAAATTAACTTTTTAATGATCTTCTAATTCATTGAGATGCACTAGTATATACCAGGAAGGGGCCCAGGTTAACGACTTGTATCCAATAGGTAAAGTGAAAATCCAGCTCCAAAGTACAATAAAAAATGATGAAACTTTATTGGAATATTAAAATCCAAATATCCATGATCTATAAATATATAAGTACTAGCTGTGAGCCTGATGCAAATGCATCGGGTGTCTAGAATATTTTTTTTTTTTTTTAGATTTTCAAATAATAATCCAATATAGTAGATAGGAATTTTTTATTTTATTATTTATTTTGTTTTGTTTTTTTACTATTTTTATTATTAAATGTATTTATTATTTGTTATTTTATGAAAATTTATTTGTATTAAAATTATTTATTTTATTTAAAAACCGCATCTGCGGCGCGGTTGCGGTAATCCCCATAGAAAGTATAGGGGGACTTGCGGCAGGTGCGGCAAAACCGCACTTGCCACACCTGCCGCAAGTCCCCCTATACTTTCTAAGGGGATTACCGCAACCGCGCCGCAAGTGGTCGCACTCAGCCAGCGACTCGCAATGCGGCGTGGCCATTGCTCGCGCGTGGTGACGTCACAGCGTGACATAGCCACGGCGTTTTCGGGGTCCGACACAAAAATGCCTACGGCAATTATATAGTAGATAGCTACTTTTTGGGGAGTCCAATACTTTTTTTGGGGGGTCCAATACTTTTTGGGGGGGTCCAATACTTATTGGGGCGCGTTCAATGCTTTTTGGGGTGCGTTCAATACTTATTGGGGCGCGTTCAATGCTTTTTGGGGCGCGTTCAATGCTTTTTGGGCCTGTTCAATACTTTTTGGGGGGCGTTCAATACTTATTGGGGCGCGTTCAATACTTATTGGGTGTGTTCAATACTTATTGGGACGCGTTCAATACTTTTTGTGGCGCGTTCAATACTTTTTGGGGCGCGTTCAATACTTATTGGGGTGCGTTCAATACTTTTTGTGGCGCGTTCAATACTTATTGGGGTGTGTTCAATACTTATTGGGTGTGTTCAATACTTATTGGGACGCGTTCAATACTTTTTGTGGCACGTTCAATACTTTTTGGGGCGCGTTCAATACTTATTGGGGTGCGTTCAATACTTTTTGGGGCGCGTTCAATACTTATTGGGGTGCGTTCAATACTTATTGGGGTGCGTTCAATACTTTTTGGGGCGCGTTCAATACTTATTGGGGTGCGTTTAATACTTTTTGGGGCGCGTTCAATACTTTTTGGGGCGCGTTCAATACTTATTGGGGTGTGTTCAATACTTTTTGGGGCACGTTCAATACTTATTGTGACGCGTTCAATACTTATTGGGGTGTGTTCAATACTTTTTGGGGCGCGTTCAATACTTTTTGGGGCGCCTTCAATACTTATTGGGGTGCGTTCAATACTTTTTGGGGCGCGTTCAATACTTATTGGGGTGTGTTCAATACTTTTTGGAGTGCTTTGCTGGGCTAAACCTGAATGGTGCACAGGGGGTTAATCACATGAGTGAAGATGTGCTGATTGACTCACTGGGTTGCAGCTGGGAGTGAGTAGGCTGGAACCTGCCAGGTGTCTGAGTGAGGAGAGGACGATTCAGAAGTTCAGAGCACTGGCATGTGAAGAGGTGCTGGAAGTGATCCGTCCTCAGTGGGTAAGTGATGGGAGCCTAGCAGCTGATGTGTGCTTGGCAGCCAGTGTCCCAGGGCCAGGCGGTCACAGCTGACTTTGGGACATTGAGGGGGGGGGCTGTGCGGCCATTGAGGGGGGAGGGGGGGGGTCTGTGCGGCCATTGGGGGGGGGGGTCTGTGCGGCCATTGGGGGGGGGGGTCTGTGCGGCCAGTAGTAGTAGTATGATTGATGATGATCTGTGATAGCGACTCGCAATGTTTGCACTACCCAGCGACTCGCAATAGATCCCCATTGAAAGTATAGGGGGAGTTGCGGCAGCTGAGGTAGCGACTCGCAATGGCCTCGCGGCCATTGCTCGCGCTACCTCAGCGGTAAATCGCTAACTTTGGATGATGATGACGACGACGACGACGACGACGACGACGACGACGACGACGACGACGACTCGCAATGCTTGCACTACCAGCGACTCGCATGGATCCCATGAACGTATAAGGGAATTGCGAGCAGCTGAGGTAGCGACTCGCAATGCTCGGCCATTGCTCGCGCTACCTCAGGGTAAATCGCTGACTTTTGTAAGCCGACATCTGTTCTATTTCGGCCAGCGACTCGCAATGGCCGCTTCGCGGCCATTGCTCCTGGTAGTGACGTCAAAAGGTGACAAAGCAACGGAGATTTCGGGGCGACACGAAAATGCCTACAGGCAATTATAGAGTATAAACAGCATGATCAGGAGTTGCTGTGGTAGCATGTGGCAACAGCTATGCATGGCAGGTACACTAGATCACGGGTATTTGGATTTTAATGTTTCAATAAAGTTTCATAATTTTTTATTGTATTTGGAGCTGGATATTCACTTTATTTATCGGATCTTATCACATTTTTCTGTGCCGCACATCATTTGAACTGCACCAGGTGAGCAGGCTGCAAACTTTCTTTATCTACAATAAGGACGTATATACCAGGAAGGGGCTCAGTATAAGGACATAGACTAGAATGTAAGCCTGAAAGAGCAGGGTCCTCTCGCCTCTGTACCAGTGTGTCATTTTTAATTTATTTTACTGTAACCTATTTTTGTATTCTGTATGTGACCCCTTACCATGGAATTAATGGTGCTATGTAATTAAATAAATAAATATAATAATATATATAGCAGGATGGGGGGGACACATTTATCAAGAGGGGGCTCAGGATGGAGACATAAATTCCAGGATGAAGACATATATACCAGGATGGTGGACATATATACTTTAATGGGGACATATATGTAAGGATAGGGCCTAGGATGGGATCACATATTCCAGGATGGGGGAAATATATACCAGGATGGGCCCATGATGGGGACATATATATCAGGATGGGGGACATATTTAGCAGGATGAGGACACATATACCAGGAAGGGCCCAGGATGAGGACATATATACCAGGGTGGGTAACAAATTTACCAGGATTGGGCCTAGGATGGGGGACATATTTATAAAGTGGGGGCTCAGGATTGCACATGTATACGGGGGACTTACATACCATGAAGTGGTCCAGAATGGTAGACATATAGACGAGGATGGGGAACATATTTACAGTGAAGGGGCCTTTGATGGGGGGCATTAGTACAGGATGGGGGACATAACTTCATAGTGAAGGGAGAGGGATGGCAACACATGTTTTTATAGGATTTAGAATGCTACAAGGGCACAGACATCTGATCAATGTGCGGAGGTCCTAGTCCCAGGTCCAAATTTTGCATTGGGGCCCATCAGACTTTAGTAACTCCATTGGAGATGGCTGTCGGCTGAAAGAATGTTTGGTTGGGGGGGTCTTGGAGCTTCTGTATTTGGGGCACAGGTTCAGCACATTGCCCTAGCTTTGTATAAAAAAAATGATAGCCATTACAAAGTGACTTGTTGGCACCCTGGGCCCCCCTACCTCCAGCCCAGGTACGCCACTGACTCTACATTACTGAATAGAATGTCCTGGGACTGTAAATCTCTCCCATAGCTGTTGCTTTGTGCAATTAGTGTGAGATAGAAATAGAGTAGATGAGGTCTAACACATAATAATAAGTTATTGTCCATCAGAGCACATAATCAGAGCTGGGAGCGTTCACAGCAAAAATAACATTCTGATTAGATAATTGCATCCATGTATCAGAGGGCCAAGGAAGCGCACTGACAGGCGCTCACTCCCACACCACAGTACAATGGGGGGTGAAGGAATTTCCAATAGACCATTTATTACATTTCTGTGTTGTAAGCACATTTAGGGGCAGCTTCATTTCCAATGTATTTGTTAAATCATAAACTCAACACAGGTGAGTGCATTCCTGACTCCCCAGGTATAACTTCACATCTCTTCTTGCTCTTCCTCTTGTGATTTGCAAACCACGTAGGAAAGGGTGCCACATTGCTTTTAGTATAAGTGCAGCATTATTATAGAGTCGCACTCCAAACCTATGGACCAGTAATCAAAGTGTAAAATTTTCAAGACCCAATTACTGTCGAGCCCAGGCTTTGGGGTACTCAGGTATCAGGCCTTGAAGGGGTTAACTGCGTCACAGGGAATGGCGGCCCGCCTGATCCCATGTCCTGGGCCTATCTTTGAAAAGGGGGTGATATTTACAGGGGACAATGTACAGTTTGTCGTGACGCCACCTGTAGTTTCTGGTGATGATTCACCAGCGCCACCATCAGCCCGCCGGAGGTCGATGGTATTGCGGCTGAGTCCTCCACAGGTAGGACTGGACCTCCGGGGCAGCATAGTGAGGAGGGACAGCTTGGATTGGTGCTGTGGCTAGGATAGGGAGTGTTGGAGAGGGCACTGGGAACAGAGAGGAATGATACACACACACTGAAAGTCTCTTTTACCTTTTACTGATGGTACGCAGGTAAAGACGTCCAGGGCACTAACAGGTGACCAGGTTGCAGAGTGGATCCCCACAGCAAGTGGGTATAAGGCCTCCTCTGTTCCTCTGTAATGATTGAAGCACAGCCTGCTTGCAGCCAGTCTTGCCTCCTCTCTCTTCCTGACTCTGATGTCTGTCTCTCCTCCTGTGCGGTCTTCGGGTTACCCTCTCTGATCACTGCGGTGATGCACTGCTGTGTCTGGCTCCCTCTCTTGACCCACATGGGAAACTGGGTGGCTGAAGCCTCCATGGTGTGACAAGGGTTTTCAGTGGTCCTGGAGTATCCCACAGGTGCGGATCCCCGATATCTGGTACTTCTTTGGGATGAACGTCCTCAAGTTCCTCACTCCCTTTCTGCTATCTGCTCATTGCCTCCTGTCCGCACTTAGGCTTGCGGGACGTAGAAGGGCCACTCTGGGTCACTGGTTCGGGCCTAATCGCGGCACCGACCACTAGGATGTCTTCACAGCTCTCCTAGTGTCTGCACACTCTGACTAACTCCTCCCCCAGCAGCAGTATTTATAGGGGATCTTACCTAAGGGCACAGTGGTGCTCCCCATACTGTGCCAGGGTGGAAGATGTTGTATGTAGTAGGTACTTGCTGTGGAAACCCAGCTGTGCATTAGTGAAGTCTGTGGCTACCTGCGTGAGCAGGGCGCCACATTACCACTAAGTAATTAAAGCACCAGACCAGCGCCCGTTCTTATACTTACCTGCTGCTGTCTTCTTATTATTATTATTTATATAGCGCCATTGGTTCCATGGCGCTTTACATAAGAAGTGGGGGTAGCAAGGACAGGTACAGTACATGCGTACAATCAAGGCTTGCTGATATACAACAGGAGAGGACCCTGTCCACGAGGGCTCAATCTTGGGCAGCAACTTCTGACTTGAATACAGCTGCACAGTGAAATGCTTTAGGCTGGCTTCACACTGCGGGTGTGATCCGATCCGTGTCTGTCAGGGTGAACCTGACAGCCCCGGACTGGATCAGCACACAGAACCGGAGGGCTAATATGCTCTCCGGTCCGGTGTGCAGCTGCACGCAGCTGACGCTGCTGATGAATCAGGACCGCGGCTCCCAGGGAGCTAGCCGCGATCCTGAAATAACAGCGGCTTGCAGCCGCAGGTGTCCGGTTCCTGGATCCTCCCGGATCCGGGCAATTTGGCCCCATAGGCTCCCACGTTAGGAGGATCCGGGAGAATCTGGGAGAAGGCAATTAGGGGAGATTTTTCTCCTCGGACACACGTTTTTGTGTCCGTGAGAAAAGTCGGAATTCTCCCGGATTCTCCCGGAGAGATAGAAACCGGATGGCAGAGAGCTGCCATCCAGCTCCATCCAGCCCCATAGGATACTATGGGGCCAAAATCCGGTCCGGGGCTGTCTGGCTCAAGCTGACAGCCACGGATCAGATCACACCCGCAGTGTGAAGCAGGCCTTACTAAGCAACCATTGAGTATAAGCAATTTGGAACTGCATTACTGCTATAGGAACTACGTTAACGAGGTACTTCATACACAATTTGGACAATTCATGATAAGCCCAACAGCCAGCAACAAGGTGTGCCCCTTTGTTGGATTTTTAATTATCATTATAGCTGGATCCTACCTGCCCTTTAAATTGTAGGCTCTTAGCTCAGATAGAGCATTCAAGGATAGAGTCCCAACAACGGGGCACGCCTTGTAGCTCCATTTTAATCTAGTTTCTATAGCAGTAATGCAATGCCAATATTCTTATATTCAATGGTTGCTTAGTGTAGCATTTCAGTGTCAGCTGTATTCACTTTAGTGGTGATATCTGCTTTTTTTTTTCTTCACTGCAGATATCTGAGAAAAGTATCAGAGTGTCATGCGGGTGTCATGCATTTTGACACCTGTATGACATGCGCACCCAGCATCCATATGTCATTCACATGTCATAAGACATGTGCATGACATGCTATTTTAACATGATTAATTCTATGCTGTTAAAAATTAGAATAGATAGATAGAAAATCAGATAGGTAGATAAATAAATATATACAGTATTTAGGATCGATACGTGTAGCATAGCTAGATCAGGCTTACCCGACTCTGCTGCTACTTCTGCCTATTAAGCTACTTGCATATTCACTGCACTGACCGGCAAATAGTCAATGCTCATACACTGTGAGAGCCTCTGTGATTGGCTGTTGCAGTCAGACTGCATTTCTTCAATGTGGACAGTGATTGTACTTGGCCGTCATACACATTAGTGTATGGCAACCAACCTGCCATCATAGCATGTTAAATAATTAAGCAAATTAAAAAAAACAAACGTGTGGGGCTTTGCAGTATTTATCAGTCCAACGCAGTGAAAGCGGACGGCTGCAAGCTGTCACCCTCTGCTGCCTAATTTTATCTTGGCTGGCAAAAAAAATACATGTACTCTTCCCTATTTTTAATTGCTAGCCAAGATTAAACTAGGCAGCTGAGGGCTGGCATTCTCAGATGGGTGAGGGCCCATTGTTTTAGCCCCCCCCACCAAACTAAAGATTGTTATGTTTCCGAAAAATAGTGTAGCGCCCCAGGGTATGGGAACTCGGATGTCTGGGCCCTCAGCTTCGGTGGGGGATCTTACTGGTGGCCTGCCCAGACCGCTGGCCCTGAGGTGGAGACAGCCTCTATTTAAGGGGTTGTAGTCTTTATTACGTGACGCCACCCATTCAAAAAGGGGACAAAAACTGAACTTGGAAATTATAGGCCAGTAAGCTTAACCTCTACTGTGGGTAAAATCCTAGAGGGTTTTCTAAGAGATGCTATACTGGAGTATCTGAACAAAAATAACCTCATGACCCATTATCAACATGGTTTTACGAGGGACCGTTCCTGTCAAACTAATCTAATAAGCTTCTATGAAGAAGTAAGTTCTGGACTGGACCAAGGAAATGCAGTGGATGTGGTGTATATGGACTTTTCAAAAGCTTTTGATACGGTGCCACACAAAAGGTTGATACATAAAATGAGGGCAATGGGGATAGGGGAAAATATGTGTAAGTGGGTTAAGAACTGGCTTAGTGATAGGAAACAAAGGGTGGTTATTAATGGAACACCATCAGAATGGGTCACAGTTAACAGTGGGGTACCACAGGGGTCAGTGTTGGGCCCGCTTCTATTTAATATATTTATTAATGACCTTGTAGGGGGCATACAGAGTAGAATCTCAATATTTGCAGATGACACTAAACTCTGCAGGGTAATCAATACAGAGGAGGACAATTTTATATTACAGGAGGATTTATGTAAA
The DNA here is from genome assembly GCA_033576535.1 of Allobates femoralis. Lineage (NCBI taxonomy): Eukaryota > Metazoa > Chordata > Amphibia > Anura > Aromobatidae > Allobates > Allobates femoralis. Next base: position 61,138,561 of record JARQOC010000006.1, on the reverse strand, counting down.
CTAGAAGCTTGGGCTGCTAAATGGCAAATGCGCTTTAATGGGGATAAATGTAAAGTCATGCACTTGGGCAGAGGAAACAAAGGGTATAATTATGTGCTTAATTATAAAACACTGGGCAAAACTATCACTGAAAAAGACCTGGGTGTATGGGTAGATGACAAACTCACATTTAGTGGCCAGTGTCAGGCAGCTGCTGCAAAGGCAAATAAAATAATGGGATGTATTAAAAGAGGCATAGATGCTCATGAGGAGAACATAATTTTACCTCTATACAAGTCACTAGTGCGACCACACTTAGAATACTGTGTACAATTCTGGTCTCCGGTGTATAAGAAAGACATAGCTGAACTAGAGCGGGTCCAGAGAAGAGCGACAAAAGTCATTAGAGGACTAAGGGGTCTGCAATACCAAGACAGGTTATTAAACTTGGGGTTATTTAGCTTGGAAAAACGAAGGCTTAGGGGTGATCTTATAATAATGTACAAATATATGAGGGGGCAGTACAGAGACCTTTCTAATGATCTCTTTACTTTTAGGCCTGAGACTGGGACAAGGGGGCATCCTCTACGTCTGGAGGGAAGAAGGTTTAATCATAATCACAGACGCGGATTCTTTACTGTAAGAGCAGTGAGACTATGGAACTCTCTGCCACATGATGTTGTAATGAGTGAGTCACTACTAACATTTAAGAGGGGCCTGGATGCCTTTCTTGAAAACTATAATATTACCAGTTATACATACTAGATTCTTTGATAGGGCGTTGATCCAGGGAATTAGTCTGATTGCCGTATCTGGAGTCAGGAAGGAAATTTTCCCCCAATGTGGAGATTAGTGTTGCCACATGGGGTTTTTTTTTGCCTTCCTCTGGATCAACATGTTAGGCTATGGGTTGAACTAGATGGACTTAAAGTCTTCCTTCAACCTTAAAAACTATGTTACTATGTTACTATGTTACCTGTAGTGCCTGGTGACTAGACACTAGCGCAGCTACAGTCCTCCGGAGTGTTGTGTTATTGCGGCTAAGATGGAGCAGCTCCCTATAGGTAGAGCTAATCCTCCGGAGCAGTGTTGATTGTAAGGGATAGAGCTGGGGTTTTGGCCAGCTTGTGGGTTAACGGTATAGTCTCTGCGGGTAGCGGGGACAGGGGGTGAAGAACGCACACACACGCTGTTGAATGTCTCTTTACCTTTTACTGATGGTATCTCAGGTAAAAGTCCGTAACATTGTCAGGTGACCAGGAAACACAGCAAGTGGGTGTAAGGCCTCCGTGTTCTCTTTTCCCTGTGTTGAAGCCCCTGCCCCGTGTAGAACTTGGCTGACCTCCGCTACTCTCTCTCCACCTGCGCTGTTGATGGGCAACCTCTAATGACTACCGACGTTTCCCTCTCCATGGTGTCTGGCTCACCGGTTCGGGCCTAACACGGCACCAATCACCAGGATGTATCCGCAGCTCTCCTAGCGTCTGCACACTCTGACTAACTCCTCCCCAGCATCAGTATTTATAGAGAATCTTGCCTAAGGGCAGAAAGTTGGGCTCCCCTACTGTGCTGGGGTTGAAGGTGTTGGTTGTACTAGTGTACCTGCTGTGGATTTTCATCTGTGTTCTAGGAAGGCCTGTGGGTACCTGTGTATGCAGGGCGCCACAATAGCACCAACAAAAACTTCAACTCAACCAGCAGAAATAGAAGCTGTCATTCAGGTCCATCATCTACCAATGAAAAAGTAGGGGTTTCTATGTTTCTAGTAGAACATAGGCTCTAGAAAAGTGACAAGGATCCCAAAAACCTATCCAACAAAGTGCCCATAATGTGACCAATCCACAGTTAGCATCCAAATGTATGGTATTAGAAGGTTGAAAGCAATAATTGAATAGGGAGCCATCAGCTCCATCCTCCATCATTCTCTTTTCACTACATCTCACCTGCTGAGTGGAGCTTCAGTACACGATAACATTATTTTACCAGATGATTCAAATTGATATTTAAGTTGATGAGATTTAAAAGAAAAACAAATAGGGTTTAATCTGCATATTGACTTGGCCACTGTAACGTCTTTATGAGGCCTCAGGCTCAAAAAGGCTATGTCAGATCGACTTAAACCCCTATAAAGGATTCTGAATTTACAACGGGGTCCAGTGGATTGCTACCCACGGAAGGCCTGTTCGGAGGTGCAGACAGACGCAGTAATGTTTGCCAAGCAAGGTCTAAGCGAAGAGGTCATATAAAGGACAAAATCAAGATCCGTAAGGCTAGCTTTAGACTTGCGGACCCTCTGCACTTTCTGCGGAGGAGATCTGCAAGCTGAACGCAGCCCCTATCTTTATAATGGGAACGCACGGTCATGTGCAGGTCTGCGTATGACCGTGCGCTCTGATTAACTGCAATATGTGATTTGTACACAGGCGGATGCCCGCGCACAAATCACACACTCTCGTCCGCACAAGTAACGCGACATGGTCGCATTCCTGGTGCGGACGAGAGTGTGTGATTGTGTGTGGTTTGTGCACGGGCATCCGCCTGCGTACAAATCACATATTGCAGTGAATGAGAGTGCACGGTCATGCGCAGACCTGCGCATGTGATGCACCGTGGGCCGGGGGACTCAGACCCGGTGGTCAATGAAAAGGGAAAAAACATGAAATAATAAAAGGGAATAAAGCTTAGTTCGTGACGCCACCTGTAGGTCTTGGTGATGGCACCAGCGCTGCCTGGGCCTCCAGGGTGATGGGCGGCAGCAAGATGGAATCGCTCCCTACAGGACGAGCGGGTTCCCCGGGGCTGTGAGCTGCGAGGGTGGAATAGGGCAGCTCAGTTGTTTCTGCAAAGCAATGCACGTAAATGACAGTTCTGGAATAAAGCTCGGACACACTGCTCGCTCTGCACAGGTTCTTTACTCTGATAAACGGCAACTTTACAAGGTATGCGATGGTGTCGGCTGAGGCAGTGGACCGGGTGGTTCTGGCAATGAGCAGCGTCCCTCTGAAGCTCCACAGGTGTCTTTCCCTATCTGTATCTGTCCCTTCACTTTGCTGCTCTGTTATGCTTCATCAAGGGTACTGAGGGCCCTCGGTTGGGTTCCCATATGGATCCGGACTTACGGTCCCTGGCCCTCATTGGTGGGTACCCTCGGTAAAGCTGCGGTAGTTGGTAGTTTGTGAGTCGTGCTCCTATAAAGCTTACGACCACTCTGGGTTTTGTGGTGCAGGGCTGAACCAGCTGGACCACGTCGGAGCCGGTACTCCGGGTTCTGTGGACTGGGCCAGGATAGTCAGTTATCCTCTCTATTTTTTGGCCTCTCTCTGTCTCTTCTGGGTCACCAGGTTGAGGTGCCCTCCCAGTAAGCTTTCTCACTGCTCTTCTGCAACTTCTCCAACTCTGCTACATCTGTTGCTTTCACGTTGCTCTCTCTGTGCTGCACGGCCCTGTGCAGCCACTTTCTGTAGCTTTTCTCCTGTCACGACTTGACTTCTGCACTGTTCTGTTCTGACTTCCTGATCTAACTCTGTTCTGCTCTCCCACTCACTATATAACCTAGCTCTCCTCCCACCGGGACCAGTTACCCTAGAAATGGGTGTCTGATTGGTCCCCTATCACTAGGTGTACGTGTGTGGTGTTGGAGCTTCAGGATTCTTCTACTCATTACTAGGGATGGGCGAATTCCTCTCTACTATTCGGGACTCGTCCGAATAGTAGCGGACTCGGGGGACTCGCTACTCGCCGAGTTTCCTTAGGAATTACTCGGGGGTAACGAGTCCCTGTACTTTTGCAGTGTATCTATACAGATACACTACAAAAGTACCCTAAAAGTTAATCTAAGGGGTTAAAAACAATGAACATTAATACTTACCTCCTGTACTCTTGTACCGGGACCGGGACCGAAGACCTCCGGCTGTTACAGGACCTCCGAGACCACCGGGAGAAGATGAGGAAAAGGACCTTGCAGTTCAGCCAATCAGCATTCGGCTAGCGGTCACATGGGTTTGTCATGTGACCGCAGTGCAGCCGCGTCACAACCCATGTGACCGCTAGCCGAATGCTGATTGGCTGAACTGCAAGGTCCTTTTCCCCATCTTCTCCCGGTGGTCTCGGAGGTCCTGTAACAGCCAGAGGTCTTCGGTATCGGTCCCGGTACATAAGGTACAGGAGTACAGGAGGTGAGTATTAATGTTTATTGTTTTTAACCCCTTAGATTAACTTTTAGGGTACTTTTTTAGTGTATCTGTATAGATACACTGCAAAAGTACAGGTTACTACTCAGACTCGCTGGACTTGCAACAAGTACCGAGTCTTGAACCCGGACTCGTTAGAGTCCAGCGAGTCCAAGTATTTCAGGATCCGCCCATCCCTACTCATTACCAAAACAAAAGATATGGAACCTTCATGCAGGGGTGCAGTACCCTTTTGTGACACATTCTTAGTGGGGCGCCACACATGACCGTGCGTTCCCATTATAAAGATAGGGCTGCGTTCAGCTTGCGGATCTCCGCAGGATGCTGCAGAGGGTCCACAAGTTGGAAGCCAGCCTTAGAGAACTCAAAAACATAAGCCTGGTCAAAAGAGGAAACAATGATAACAAGAGGCAAAAGTGACAGGACTGAGTCAGGGAAGCACTTTAGTAGGGTGTGGTGCTTTCCCATAGGCTGAAGCAAGGAGCTGATGACTTCAGCTGGACAGCACACACCCATTCTGTCAGACTGAGAAGTACAGCAGGTCTAACCTTGCTGGATGCACAAAGCCTACAGTGTCCACAGCTTCCGGCTCTTACTTCTCTTCTATCACCAGCACGACCCATAGAATGAATATGGCGATGTCTGATGATAGAAGCAGATGTTGCTGGAGCAGGTTCTGGTGGAGTTGTGACATGCACACCTGTTTTAAATTTTTGTGAAATTTAAACCCAACACCGTTCACTTCAATGGTGCGTAAGTGCAGTGTCAAGCCTTAACCATTGCCAGCTGTGGAACTGTATTTGGAAGAAAGTACCCATGTATTTCTAATCCGGAAAAATATTACATCTACAGTTCTACTGAATAACTATAAAACCCGAAGGTGAACAACACTCACATTATTATTTTTTTATATGTAAAGCAAGTACAAGAATGTATGACTATACTGTATAAGGCCCCTTTCACATCAGCATTTTTGCTGATTTGCGGCAGATCCTGCAGATTTGCTGCATCTGCCGTGTAACGGCTGCACTTGCGGCACACTTGGGGCAAGCCCCATTTATTCTCTATGGGACTTGCGGCAGGTGCGGCAAATGCGTTTTTTGATCTGCTGCAAGTGCCGGATCGTGGCAAAAACCATATTTGCCGCACCTGCCGCAAGTCCCATAGAGAATAAATGGGGCTTGCCGCAAGCGTGCCGCAAGTGCAGCCGTTACACGGCAGATGCGGTAAATCTGCAGGATCTGCCGCAAATCATTAAAAACGCTGATGTAAAAGGGGCCTAACTGAAAGTTTTTTAAATACTATATTGTTTGTAGATGCTGGAAACTTGCTGAGCTCCGATAATATCTGGAAGTAGGGCAGATGGCCGTATTATGACCAGACAGTTAAAAGCCAAGGTCTGTGTGAAGGCTGGAGCTGATTCTATGTGTCTGGGGTTCACTTCTATTCTTGTTTTGTAGGGAGAAAAATCCAATGAATTACAAACATTAGAATAATATATGGTTCTTATAGTGAATATAAAAAAAAGTGTTGATGAGTATATATACATAGTGTTTGCTTTCTATGTTGCTCAAATTCTCCATAGCCCCTTAATAATACAACCAGTTTTGGGAATTGAGATCTAGTGTGTCACTTCAAGTAGTAATGAGTTTTTAAGGCTAGTATACATCCCTGTGATTCTGACACTGTTCATTCATGTCTATGGTAGGTATAACCCTGGTACAGCTGTAAGGCAAAAAGAGTCACTTGTTCTGATGCAAGAAGATCCTTTTTATTGAATACAACCCTGACGATCGTTTCAATCTTTTATGATTTTCATCAGGGTGGATCTACGGACAAGGTCACACATGGCCATCCGCTTTTTTTAAGCCCTTAGAAAAACGGATCCGTGCCCTGAGGTCCTGGAGTTTTTTTGGAAATTTTTGGACTTAGTCATTTTTTCATCAAAAAAGCATGCGTTTTTGGACTTTGAAAAAAAAAAGAGAAAAATGATCCCAAAAACGGATAGTATGTGTAACCCTGGCTTATAATATAGAAACAATCATATAAGAAAAAAAAGTACAAAGACCAAATACAAACAAGCCATAGAGTTACAATTGCTCGAACACCAAGAAAAGAAATACAGTATTCCAAAATAATAACTGTATACTCATAAGGCAGAGTGCTAGGAATTACCTTATTGGAAGGCAGAGCGCAGAGCGCAGTGATGCGGAGAGTGCTTGGACGAGTCAAAGTGTGCGCTTCCACTGTAGTGTATCAAAAGGAATGACCATAGTCAGTGTGATGAATAATCAAGACGATCGATCGCCTAACTTGCTAATATCTGTATATGTGTAATTAGCATACAGTAGATAAACTACCTGAACCTAGATGAACTGATAAATGTAAATGTATAGTTGAACGCAGTTCAGTGAGTTGACAAAATTCTAGAAAATACTTGAAAAAACTTGGAAAATGGAAAAATAGGGACATAGTTATGTACAATGTGTTCAAAATGTAGTATAAGGCTGGGGTCACAGTAGCATTTTTCACATGCGTTTTTGGAGACCTGCATTTTCAAAAACGCATGTAAAAAACACACCCATAGGCCCCCATGTTAAAAAACGCATGCCCTAATAGCAAAAAAGCATGTGTGACAGTACCATGCGTTTTTGGTGCTTTTCCAAAAATGCATGCGTTTTTTAATATGGGGCCTTATGGGAAATGCATGCAAAAACGCATGTACAATTAGTGCCATTCAAAAACGCATGCGTTTCCCATAGGAGCCCATGTTAAAAAAATGCATGCGTTTTAGAAAACGCATGCATTTTTTTAACATGGGCTCCTATGGGAAACGCATGCGTTTTTGAATGGCACTAAAAGGTACTAATTGTACATGCGTTTTTGCATGCGTTTCCCATAGGGGCCCATGTTATAAAAACGCATGCGTTTTTCAAAACGCACCAAAAAATAGTACATGCACTATTTTTGGGTGCAGATTCCAAAACGCAGCGAAAAACGCAGGGAGCCATCAGACACCTTAAAAAACTCATGATGACATGAAAAACGCATGTAAAAAAGCATGCGTTTTTAAAAGGCACTAAAAAAAACGCATGTCAACTGTGACCACAGCCTAATAAATGTTATTAGTAGTCACCTGGTGATACTGAGTCTTTCAGGGCAGCCAAACAAGGCCTTGTCACATGTAATATGTCGGCTTTTAAGAATACTCCTGTGAGGACATGTGCACAATATAAATATCATAGGTCTATTGGAGATGAGCGATGTTCGATTCGAAATGTTCGCTAATCTCAAATTCGATCCATTTTGGGCGGTATTTGAGTCATTCGACAAATGCGAACAATTAGCTCCAAATTCAGAAGTTCGAGATTATGTTCGATAATAGTTCGTTTACTAAAAGAACCCTATAAAGTGGTCTGGGGGCAGAGGAAAAGGCTGAAATGGGGGCATGATTGTTTAAAAGCCACTGGCTTTCCCTCCGGTTATTTCAAAAGATCAGCTGATGCAGATCAGCTGTTCATTTGAAGAAGCCGCGGTGCTGTCATGGAAAGGTTCATGTGAGTTCATGCAGCATGAACGCACATGAACTTTCCTACACCAGGTGCTGCACAGCTCAGCTACATCTCTGGTAGAGGTTCTCTACCAGAGATGTAGCTGAGCTAAAGAAGAAAACCTGATTGGACTACGTCGGACGGAAGAGGAATTTTTTAATAATGATGCAGTCTCTAAGTGTATTTTTTGTTTTATTTCTAATAAAATATTTTTTTCTGTGTGTTGTGTTTTTTTTTTAAAAATTCACTAGAAATTCATGGTGTTCATGTGTAATATTGGCGTGACCCCATACATTTTAGGCTTAGGGCCAGCTGATAACACAAAGATGGCCATAACCCCTTTGTTACCCAGCGAGCCACGGCACCAGGGCCCTGGATGAGCTGGGTTCAGCGCTAGAAGAAGACGCTTCTCTGAACGCGCTATTTTCTGGGATGGCTGTGGACTGCAATTCGCAGCGGGGGATGCCCAGAAAGCTTGGGCCTCCCTGAGCTGCAGATCCCAGCCCCCAGCTGCCTAGCTGTACCTGGCTGGACACAAAAATACAGTGAAGCCCCGTCAAAATTTTTGGAAAAATAAAAAATACATTTAGGGACTGCATCTTTATTAACCCCTCCAGGCCGGAGCACAGCGACATTGTAAGGGGGGTTAACTCAGGTCACCCGATGACAGCTCAGGTTGCATGACCTGAGCTATCCTCGGGTGATCTGAGTTAACCCCCCTTACACTGCCGCTGCGCTCTGGCCTGGAGTGGTTAATAAAGATGCAGTCCCTAAATGTATTTTTTTAATTAATTTTTCCCAAAAAATTTGACGTGGGCTTCGCCGTATTATTGTGTCCAGCCAGGTACAGCAGGCAGGAACGGGCTGCCTCCAACCCCCAGGTGCCTATTTGTACCTGCCTGTAAACAGAAATAGAAGGAAGCCCTTTTTGTTATTATTTCATGAATTTCATGAACTAATTAAAAAAAAATATGTGGGGCGTCGCGCTATTTCCATGTCCAGCCAGGTAACCCAAAAAATAGCGCGTTCAGAGAAGCGCCATCTTCTGGCGCTGAACCCAGCTCATCCAGGGCCCTGGTGCCGTGGCTCACTGGGTAACAAAGGGGTTACGGCCAGCTTTGTGTTATCAACTGGCCCTAAGCCTGAAATTCATGGGGTCGCACCAATATTAGACATGACCGCCATGAATTTCTAGTGAATTTAAAAAAAAAACCACAACACACAGAAAAAAATATTTTATTAGAAATAAAACAAAAAATACACTTAGAGACTCCATCTTTTGATTGTTTGTGGGTCTTTCTGCCTTAAATTTTATCTTAAGAATGTGAAATGCAGCTCAATGGGGTTGAGAATTGGTGATGACTAGTGATGAGCGAGTATGCTCTGCGCTGCTCGGTACTCGCACGAGTATCACTGTACTCGGGCTACTCGGCGAGCACCGAGTAATTTCGCGATACTCGTGCTGTGCTCGTGGTCCTCATCCCTGCATGTTGGCGCTCTTTTGAGAGCCAGCCCACATGCAGGGATTGGCTGGCAGACCACTGCAATGCCACAGCCCTGTTAGTTGTGGCATTGCAGTGATTTGCCGGCCTGCACAGCATGACCGAGCCTTTATAAGACCCGGCCGCGCTGAGCTCTGCACACAGGCATCCAGACAGTGAGTGTAGGGAGAGTGTCTGCTGCTGCTTAGGGACAGATTTGCGGCCATCATAGGTAGATCCGGAGCAGGGCTGCAAACTGCTGCTGACCACAACAGTCCTTCTCAGGACTAATCTAGGAGGATATAGGCAGGGTGATACAGATCGGAATCCAAGCTTTTCTGTGACCATAACAGTCACCAGACTCTTGTATTTACTAGCTTGATACAGGTTAGGGACTAAAATCCTACTCTCCTGTGACCATTACAGTCACCAGACTGGTGTACTTACTACCTTGATACAGGTTAGGGACTAAAATCCTACTCTCCTGTGACCATTACAGTCACCAGACTGGTGTACTTACTACCTTGATACAGGTTAGGGACTAAAATCCTACTCTCCTGTGACCATTACAGTCACCAGACTGGTGTACTTACTACCTTGATACAGGTTAGGGACTAAAATCCTACTCTCCTGTGACCATTACAGTCACCAGACTGGTGTACTTACTACCTTAATACAGTTTAGGGACTAAAATCCTAATCTCCTGTGACCATTACAGTCACCAGACTGGTGTACTTACTACCTTGATACAGGTTAGGGACTAAAATCCTACTCTCCTGTGACCATTACAGTCACCAGACTGGTGTAGTTACTACCTTGATACAGGTTAGGGACTAAAATCCTACTCTCCTGTGACCATTATAGTCACCAGACTGGTGTACTTACTACCTTAATACAGGTTAGGGACTAAAATCCTAATCTCCTGTGACCATTACAGTCACCAGACTGGTGTACTTACTACCTTAATACAGGTTAGGGACTAAAATCCTAATCTCCTGTGACCATTACAGTCATCAGACTGGTGTACTTACTACCTTGATACAGGTTAGGGACTAAAATCCTACTCTCCTGTGACCATTACAGTCACCAGACTGGTGTACTTACTACCTTGATACAGGTTAGGGACTAAAATCCTACTCTCCTGTGACCATTACAGTCACCAGACTGGTGAACTTACTACCTTGATACAGGTTAGGGATTAAAATCCTACTCTCCTGTGACCATTTCAGTCACCAGACTGGTGTACTTACTACCTTAATACAGGTTAGGGACTAAAATCCTAATCTCCTGTGACCATTACAGTCACCAGACTGGTGTACGTACTACCTTAATACAGGTTAGGGACTAAAATCCTAATCTCCTGTGACCATTACATTCACCAGATAGGTGTACGTACTACCTTAATACAGGTTAGGGACTAACATCCTAATCTCCTGTGACCATTACAGTCACCAGACTGTTGTCGCTGTATACAAGCAAAATGCGCAAGGGCGTTGGCAAGGAACAAGGAAGTGAACGTGATGGTGGTGCAGGCAGAGGCCGAGGTCGTGTGCAAGCACTAATTTCGCAACAACAAAGGGGCACATCTACTCGCTCACACGTCCTGTCCCAAATTCTTGGGGCCCACTGCTGTACACCGCTCTTGAACTAACACCAGTGTCAACAGGTTGTTACTTGGATAGCGGATAATGCTTCAAGTCAGATTGGCACCTCCACAAACACCCTGTCTTCCACACGCTCAAGTGTCAGTAGCCGTGATACTGCACCACACATTTCCCAACCTGATCCTCCTTCCTACCACCAGGCCGAGTCCACGTCCACGGACATTACTGATCCCACACTTGGACACTCGGAAGTCCAGAAGTGTGTACCCATGGGTGAGTGGAGGTACATGGCAAATTCCCATAACAAAATTTAAATTCAGTTGTCATTTGTTGGTGGTGTGGTGAAGTCTGGCCCAATCCAACCCTTGTTCATCTTGATCAGAGTCAGCCTGTCAGCATTTTCAGTTGACAGGCGGGTGCGTTTATCAGTAATGATTCCACCTGCGGCACTGAAAACACGCTCTGACAAAACGCTAGCGGCAGGGCAGGCCACGACTTCCAAGGCGTAGAGAGCCAATTCATGCCACGTGTCCAGCTTGGAGACCCAATAATTGTAAGGCACAGAGGAATCTCGCAGTACAGTTGTTCGATCTGCAAGGTACTCCTTCAGCATCTGGCCAAACTTAGCATTTCTTGTGGCACTACCCCGCACCTGAGTGGCTGCGGTACGTGAGGGGCTGAGAAAACTGTCCCACATCGTAAAGACTGTTCCCCTACCTCTGGTGGATTGGACTTGTGCCCCTCTCGGCCGTACGCCTTGGTTGTCCACCGATTCCTGACCTATGCCGCTAGCGTTTTGTGAGGGGAATGATTTGCCTACTTCCGTGACTATGGCCTTCTGGAACTGCTGTATTTTGGCTGACCTCTCCGCCTCAGGAATGAGAGACATAAAGTTCTCCTTGTAGCGTGGGTCTAACAGTGTTGCTAACCAGTACTGATTGTCGGCCAAGATGTTCTGAACACGAGGGTCACGAGCCAGGCAGCTTACCATAAAGTCAGCCATGTGCGCCAGACTCTTAACAGCCATCACTTCAGTATCCAGACCAACACGATGACTGAACATGCTGTCCTCCTCCTCCTCCTCCTCATCTCCCCTGTCCTCTGGCCAGCCACGCTGAATCGAGGGTATGACTGGTGTGCATGTCATATCCTCAATTTGGCCAGAGAGTTGCTCCATGTCTTCATCCTCCTCCTCCTAGTCATAGTCCTCCACTGCACGTTGTGATGAGATGAGGCTGGGCTGTGTGTTTTCACCCACACCCACTACTGTTTCTTGCTCCAAGTCATCGCGCTCGGCCTGCAATGCATCCTCTTTGTTTTTCAGCAGAGACCGTTTTAGAAGGCAGAGTAGTAGTATGGTGATGCTAATAATGGCGTCATCGCCGCTCACCATCTTGGTGGAGTCCTCAAAGTTTTGGAGGACGGTACATAGGTCGGACATCCATCTCCACTCCTCAGGTGTTATGTGTGGAGTTTGACCCATTTCCCGACGGCTTAGGTGATGCAGGTAGTCAACAACTGCCCTCTTCTGCTCACATATCCTGACCAACATGTGCAGAGTTGAATTCCAACGCGTGGGGACATTACACACCAGTCTGTGGGCCGGAAGACGCAAACGGCGCTGAAAGCCGGCAAGGCCGGCTGAAGCAGCAGGTGACTTGCGAAAATGTGCAGACAGACTGCGAACTTTTACCAGCAGTTCAGACAGCTCTGGGTATGACTTTAGAAACCTCTGAACCACCAGGTTGAGCACATGGCCCACGCATGGAACATGCGTCAGCTGGCCTCGCCTCAAAGCGGCCACCAGGTTCTGGCCATTGTCACACACGACCTTTCCTGGCTTTAGATTCAGAGGTGTGAGCTAGTGATCTGCCTGCTGTTTCAGAGCTGTCCACACCTCTTCTGCATTGTGGGGTTTGTCACCTATGCAGACTAGCTTCAGCACAGCCTGTTGCCGCTTCGCAGAGGCAGTGCTGCAGTGCTTCCAGCTTGGGACTGGTGTGGAGGGTACAGTGGATGAGGATGCGCAGGAGGAGGAGGCTGAAGAGCATGACATTCCGGAGCTGTAGAGTGTCGGTGAAACCCTGACAGAGGTAGGGCCTGCTATCCTTGGTGTGGGAAGGACGTGTTCCGTCCCTCGCTCAGACTGTGTCCCAGCCTCCACAATATTAACCCAGTGTTTTGTCAAGATGTAGCGGCCTTGCCCACAAGTACTTGTCCACGTGTCTGTGGTTAGGTGGACTTTGGCTGAAACAGCGTTGTTCAGGGCATGTGTGATGCTGTTGGACACGTGGTTATGCAATGTGGGGACGGCACATCTGGAGAAATAGTGGCGGCTTGGGACCGAGTAACGTGGGACAGCAGCCGCCATCAGGTCATGGAATGCTTCTGTCTCCACCAGCCGGAAAGGCAACATTTCTAGCGCTATGAGTCGCGAAATGTGATAATTCAGGACTGTGGCATGTGGGGCGTTGGCAGCGTATTTGCGCCTGCGTTCAAAGGTTTGCTGAATGGATAATTGAACGCTGCGCTGGGACAAGGACGTGCTTGATGGTGGTGTTATTTGTGCGTGGGCAAATTCAGGTGCAGGGCCGGAGGCTTGTTCGCGGCCAGCATATACAGGGGATTGGCTCGCACGCACAACACGCGAAGACGTAGCAGTGACATCAGCAAGCACCGCTCCTCGACTCTGTTGTACTTCCCACAAAGTCGGGTGCTTGGCTGACGTTGCCTGATCATGCTGGTGGTGGTCAGGCTGCTAGTTTTTGTACCCCTGCTGATGCTGGCATGGCAGGTGTTGCAAATGGCCTTTTTAGAGTCATCTGGAGCCAACTTAAAAAACTGCCAGACTCGGGAAGACCTAACATTTGCACAGGCACCTTTCGTCGTGTTGTTGTTCCGGGGAACGGTTGCCTGCTTTCTGCCTGCGGACCCGCCCCTGCTTCGTACTGCCTGTTGGGATGCTACGCCTCCCTCCCCCTGTGCACTGCTGTCCTCGCTCTGCATATCCTCCTGCCACGTTGGGGCAGCTACTGGATCATCCACCACGTCGTCTTCCTCTTCCTTGGCTAATCGCTGGACTGCTCCTCCGTCTCCTCATGTGCCACCATGATGACCGTTACAATAGTTATGCTGTTGTTTCAAGTATACCCCCAGTGGTAAATTTTTACGCCCATTCTTTTAGAATGGGCATTACAACGACAGGATACCCGCTCCTTTTCAATGGGAAAAATGTTTTGAGGCCCTCCTGCACGTCTCAATCCCGGGACAATGTGGAGCCTCCCAATTTTTGGCTGCCCTGTGAAAGGGCTATACTACAATACACCCACTTCCTTACAATGGGCATTTCAGGTTTACAGGCCCTCATGCATGTCTGTATGCATGGTCATTGTGGAGCCTCCCAATTTTTGGCTGCCCTGCCAAAGGGCTATACTACAATACACCCACTTCAGGTTTACAGGCCCTCCTGCACGTCTTTATCCTGGGACAATGTGGAGCCTCCCAATTTTTGGCTGCCCTGCCAAAGGGCTATAGTACAATACACCCACTTCAGGTTTACAGGCCTTCCTGCACAGTCCCTATCCTGGACAATGTGGAGCCTCCCAATTTTTGGCTGCCCTGCCAAAGGGCTATAGTACAATACACCCACTATCGGTTTACAGGCCTCCTGCACGTCTTATCCAGGGCATTGGTGAACCTCCCAATTTTGGACTGCCCTGGCAAAGGAAAATACTACAATAGACCCAGTTCCTCAAAATGGGCACATTATGTCAAGACAGGGCTTCATGTACATCTCTTCTCAGGGTCATCGGAGTGCTGCACAATGTTTTCACGTAAAATCTTTCATGTAATCACAAAAAGTAACATACACCAGCTGTATCTCACTATTGGGTATGTGCCCTTAACATTTCCACCCTAAATATTCATTTTGGTGTCATTTTGGAAGGTTTTCTGGTGACTCCGTAAAATTGGCGTGAAACTCGGACAACATTGTTCACAGCTGTGACTTTTGAGTGAGAAATGCTTCCAGGGGTCTTCCCCATGGTGTTGCCATGTCATTTCAGCACTCTTCTGAAACTTTTGTGACATTTTTAGGGTTTCTACATGCTGCCGGCAGTCATTTCATAAAAATACTCGGGTCTCCCATAGGATAACATTGGGCTCGGTACTCGGGCCGAGTACACGAGTATCTCGGGATGCTCGGCCCGAGCTTCGAGCACCCGAGCATTTTAGTACTCGCTCATCACTAGTGATGACTCGACCGTTTAGGAATATTTCACTTCTTTGCTTAAGCTCTTGAGTTGCTTTTACAGTATGCTTTGGATCATTGTCCATCTGTTCTGTGAAGATCAACCTTCAATCAATCTTGCTGCATTGGTTGAATCTAAGCAGAACTTATCACCCTGTACATTTCAGAATTCATCCGGCTGCTTCTGTCTTCAGTCACATTATCAATAAACGCTAGTAACCCAGGGCCATTGGAAGCCCTGTATACCCGGCCATCACAATGCATCCACCTTGTGTTACAGAGGATGTGCTGTGCTTTACATCAGGAGCCGTTCCAAGCCTTCTCCTTACTTTCTTCTTCCCATCATTCTGGCACAGGTTGATCTTAGTTTCAACTGTCCTCTGCTGCTTTTCTAGAACTGGGCGGCTTCTTTAAATGTTTTTAGGCCAAGTATAATCTGGCCTTTCTATTTTAAGGCTGATTAATGGTTGTACCCCCTGTATTTTGCTGTCATGAAGTCTTCTCTTTATGATAGACTTAAATATTGAAACCCCTTTTTCCTGAAGAGCGTTCTTCACTTGAGTGGATTATGTTAAGGTTTTTCCTCACCATGGAAAGGATTCTGCAATCATTCACCACTGTTGTCTTCAGTGGACGTCCAGGCATTTTTGAGTTCCCAAGCTCACCAGTGGGCACTTTTGTTTTGCAGACTGTACTAAACTGTTGATTTGGCCACTACCAATATTTCTGCTATCTTTCTGATAGATTTTGTGTTTAATTCAGGCTAGTGATGGTCTGTTTTCTCTTCCATTGATAGCACCATTGACCATTACAGCAACAGCTTCCAAATGCAAATGCTACACCTGGAATCAGCTCCAGACCAATTTACCTGCTTAATAGTTGATGGATTAATGAGGGAAAAGCCCATGTAAGCATACATGGGATAACTGTCCAATTACTTTTACTTACTTGAAAAAGCTCTGTGTGCTGTGGCAGTGGGGCCGGCGTCATTTGGTTGACGTTTCTATGGGCAGCGGAGATGTAGATTATGTGATCCTTGCCTCCGTCCCTCCATGACGCTGTCCGATGACCCAGCCTCAACACTCGGCCTCGGTGTATAGCGCGTTGCTATGGACCGTGACACGGAGACCTAATTGGCTGATGGGCCTTTTTAAACCCTCCCCTTTGCACAATTGGCACGCCCCCTGAGAAAGCATTGGCCCAAATGTGCATAGGGTGCACATAGGGGATATGCATATCATTGGATATAGTAAAAGAGTTATAATTTCACATGCAAGCAATGAAATGAACACTTAAAAGATAAATATAATAAGTAGTACAACCACCCTTAAATATAGAGTTCTTGGGTGGATCTCCCTGATTAATTAGGTGGGAAAATCGTCCAAATGAACTTGATGTCTATAAAATCTTTTAGTTAGCTTCTTATTGTTACCTAAGGAAGGCTACCTGTCAGATATAGTAGCCGAACGGACCCACCCAGTTTGGTGTCTGTTTCTCTAGAGCCAAGCTGCAAGCCAGAAACATACATGCACCACATAGGTGACGATTGATGTTTTCTAACCAAGACCTTTATAAGGTGAGCAATATTGATCTCTTATCATAAATTGGATGTAAACCTTACACTATGTTCTGTGCCCGTACTCTGCTCTCAATCCCTAGAGTTTCTTCTCGAAAGAACCTATTACTATTACATTAGCAGTGTATGTAGATACACTGCTAAAGTGAAAGTAATAGCGCCGACACCACTTGCCTGGCTCGGCTCCCCACAGCTCTTTCTGTGTCTGGATCCCTCACAATCTCAGGTCCGGGCACAGAAATCGCATCCGGAGTTTACACTCCGGACCTGTCCATACTTGTCGGTGTGTTCCTGCAAAAAATAGGATCCCATGGACAGGAACAAAACGTATGTATGGGGAGTCACAAGAGGCAAACAGGTATTTATGGATGTCAGGAGGTCAAGAGAAGGCTATCTATCTTGCATGGGCATCTTTTAATGCTACATTAATGACACAATCGGTTTGACAACATTAGCTAAGCTCAGGAGTTAACTTTTCTTCTGTTAAATTTGTTCTTATTTTTCGTTTAACAGGTATTAAAAAAAATGTAGCTATCACCTATCCATAGGGATCACTAGGGCTCTGATCCCACAAATCCCAAAATGGGGCTTTGGAACCCTGAGAACTGGGCCAATCTGATTGGCCATTGTCTATGAAACATTGCTCTACCTTTTGGGGCAGTCCCATAGACTGCAAATCCTTTTACTTGGGATTACAGGGCGCCGTTCTCAAGATCACTGCAGTTGGACCCCTGGTGACCAGCAAGGTATCTAAATAGATTACGCTCACCACGTAATCTCTGGACGAGCCACAATGAATCCTGGTTGCGATCAGGTGCCCGTCAGCTGGGCAATTAACAACAAATCACAAGAACAATATCCAATCAGACCTTAGATATTTTCCAAAGTTAATTTCTTCTATTTTGCACACGTATAATGTCAGCATCATAGGAACCATTGACGCGTTTCAACTCTGGACACGAGTCTTCATTATAACCACGTGTCTAAGACCCAGGTCTGGAGTTGAAACGCGTTAACGGTTCCCAGGATGCAAAAAGTGCAAAATAAAGGAAGTTAACTTTGGAAAATATCCAAGGTCTGATCGGATTTTCTTCTGCTGATCATCAGCAAGGTCTCCCCTATCTCATTTATAGCGGATAACATTATTTTGTATGAATAACCCTTTTAATGTTCTTTATACATTAATTTTCTACTTTTTAGCTCTCGGAGCCTTTACCTCTGAGGCTCCCAAGGACAAATGGTGTGTCTAATCATTTGTAATGTGCTGACAATACAAGATGAGACCTTTTGACCGTCTGTCTCTTGTAGATAATATTATACTCCCGCTTGATACAAAGGCTGTTTTTTCTCAAATCAGTAGCTTGTTGCCTCAAGGATGTTGTTGACAATGATGTCTAAGGCTGGCTTCACACTTGCAGATGGATCTGCAGCGTTTTGCAGATGCATCTGCAAGTG
The DNA here is from genome assembly GCA_033576535.1 of Allobates femoralis. Taxonomy (NCBI): domain Eukaryota; kingdom Metazoa; phylum Chordata; class Amphibia; order Anura; family Aromobatidae; genus Allobates; species Allobates femoralis. Next base: position 61,120,476 of record JARQOC010000006.1, on the reverse strand, counting down.
TGAGCAGCTGACCGCGGCCCTATGTTTATAATAGGCGCACGGGTCTGAACGCTCTCATTCATTCCTATATGTGTACTGTCAGCAGGCGTATGCCTGCTTACAGATCACACTCTCCCGCACGCACTGTGGACGCGAGATGTAGCGTCCATGCTGCGGGCGGGAGTGTGTGATCTGTCAGCAGGCATACGCCTGCTGACAGTACACATATAGGAGTGAATGAGAGCTTTCAGACCCGGTGCGCCCTATTATAAACATAGGGCCGCGGTCAGCATGCTCACACTTGCAGATGCATCTGCAAACGCTGCAGATCCATCTGCAAGTGTGAAGGCAGCCTAAGTAACCAGGCAAGATACAATGTAGTAATACTGTTCCTGTGCCTGTCAGGTATATCCAAACATAAAAATACAGACAATGCACAGCTCAGACTATGTTTCTGCAAAATAAAAGAGAAAGAGGAAACTCAAGCATAAAACTTATGTGAGACGCTTATACTTGTCGAGGTATGGTGGTGGTGGAGACACCTGTCTCCTGATCCAATTAGACCTCGCCTAAAATAAGATGACTACAGGAAACAACTACTTAAGGCGGAGAATATGGGCACACAAGAAATAACACCAATATATAAAAAACTAGTTTCAATTACAAAGTACTTTAGTTACAAAAATTTACGTTTTCAGCCCCTCCAAAATTACTCAAAGTGTTAGCCATAAGATGCTGGGGTTCCTGTGCAGCCGTACAGCAAAGTTGGGTAATCAATGTGCGCAGTAACAAAAGAATTCCTGTATCCAGTCTTGCTATTCGAAATGCACCTTAGCGCAAACCTGGCTAAGCCCACTATTCTTCAACAGGAGCCCACTGCACCGCTGCTTCCCGGTTCCAGCTTGCCAAGGAGTGATGCACGCCCGATGTATTGACAGTTCGAACCAGCAGCTCGATTGGACCTGTAACCTGAACTGTGTACTTTACTGTTCTGCAAACATTAGGCCCTGGAGAAATGCAGTTACACTCAAGTTGGCTGTAAAGAAAAGATCTTGTAAGCGCTGAGCTCCTTGCCTCAGAGACCAGCAGCCACTTAATACCGGGAGAGTTAACTGGTCGGACTCGGCAACAAGTAGTAAGCAATATAATAAAAAATGACTCGATTAAGAAGGAGAGAATTTTTAATAAAAAGTAAATAGCCCAATTGTTTGTTTTTACAAGCCCTTTGCAATTTTGCCTATTTGAGGAGATGAAACAACCTATTAGATAGTGTCAGGGAAAAAGATAAGAAGAAAGATAGATCTTTTTGTTCTCCTCAAAGATGCTCATGAATGCGACTCACCCCGTGGGGCCATAGGGTACTCGGAGTCGGGCCGGGGAACGTTGCTGGGATGTCACGGTGGCATGATCTGGTCTGTGGCCCTGGAGCGGTCAATCAAATAGGAGGGTAGGGGGATTTGCTTCAGTGGACTGGTGGTAAGGGCAGGAGTCTCTCACGATAGGGGTACCAGACTTGGGGATACTTGTTCACATGACGCCACCCGCGGGTTGCGGCTAAAAGTGGCCGCCACTGCTATACAATTCCACTGGGGATTGGTGATAAGGCAGCTTGATGGAATGCCCTCCATGGGTAGGGCTTACCCCCAGAGCAGCACATGTTACTTTGTGAGTTGGTGCTGATGTTAAAGCGCAGGGGCACAGCAAGAAACGTCACAGAGCAAAGTGGGGTGCAGTCTCAACATGGTTACTCACAACTTTGTCATTCCGGTTGCAGCAGTCGTCACTGTTGCAACAGCCCACAGAGCACTGAGTTCTTGGAGGTGGAGGAAAGGATCCAGCTAACTCACGGTAATGTGGTACCCCTTTCTACTCTCCTTTCACGGTCGACTCTTGTTCTGCACTTGCTTTGCCCTCCTGCCCTGCGCCTCACACACAGTGCCCAAAGCCAGTGACCGCGAGTCTTCATTGGGTTTCTACATTGTCTGTCCCTTGACCCCATATTGCCACCTTTTCAGCAGTGTGTGGTTTTGGCTGTGGCACGTAGAGATGCCGCAGTTTCCGAGTTGCTAGCTGAGCTTGGTTATTCTCCACTAGTCTGGGGCCCAGTACCCTTACTCTGTGGCCTGGTCCCTCCACACAGTCACAGTCCCTGTGGATGTGGGCGTTCCCGGGTGGATTGCTCACCACCTGGTCCCTGTGACCCCTTCTGTCTTCTGGAGCACCCTCGTTCTTTTTCTCTCCAACCAGCCTCACTTCTCTCGGATCTTAGGACGAACTCCCACTGCCTCCAGTCCCCGGATGTCTCTCTTTCCAGATATTACCCCTCTTTCTGACCGACACTCTGGCCTTCACGGACTCCCACTGCTCAAGTCAGCCCCTCTCCAACCAACTACTTCTGGATGTTTCTACCATCCTTTTTATATTGCCTGTCATGTGTCCCACGTCATCAATGTGTGTTCTCCCTGACTTCACTCCTTCCTGGGTGCTCCCCTAATCTCTGCTCTCCACCCATCCCCACTACTCTGGTTCCTCCTCTCCGGACAGGATCAGGGACTGTGCTCTCCCAAAGAATCATTCTTGCCCTAACCCCGACCTGGAGTGGTGTGTGGTAATCTGGTTGTCTGGATACCGTTCAATGTGCCCCCCTTACCCGAGAGTGGGGTGCTACACCTACGGGTGGGGTGCAGTACGTCTGTGGCAACTGGATCTGTAGGGGTGCCACACATGCGTGTATGGGAAATTGGGTAACATATCGAGATGTCTGTTGCCTATCCTATTAGTGGAAGTGGACATATGAAGCACAATGCACAGAACCCATAGCTGATTCTGAGTGGACAGCCACCAATAAAAAGTAGCTCTCCCTCTTGCAAATCTGACTCATTCATGTATGATTAATTCATTATAATGGATGGTGTACTATAGTTCCATCAGTGGCTACGTGGAAGGAATTGGCAAAATGGTATCATGCCAGCTTTACTTGGTGTAGCTAGCAGACAAACTTTCTTTTTTTTTTCTTCCTTCCATCCCTACCTTCCATTCCTTTCTTCTTTCTCTCTCTCTCTGCCTTTTCTCTCTTCCTTTTATTCTTCCTCCCTGGCTATGTCAGAGATACCTGACAGCGTTAGGGAGTGGGCAGACTGGAAAGCTGAACCAGGGCCCCCATGATCTGATTTGCACTTGCCATAATACAAGTTCTCTAAAATTAATGCAGTTTCCACGGTTCAGAAGGACCTTTGGTGACGTCACAGTCATGTGACTCACCAAAGGTCCTTAAACTGTGATGAAGGAGCCTTGGCCTGCACAGTATGCAGGACCTGGAGACCCCATCTCTCTTTCTGGTGCTAATACATCTGTATAGTGCAGCTCCAGAGCAGAGGCAGAAGAGAGGAGAGGCAAACTCCTCAGCCCTGACATCTACATTCAGCATCTGTCATCACGCTGCCACCCAGGCTGCAGAGGAGGCAAGGATGCCATAGACACCAGTAAGCACTACAGAAGGAGCTTAATATGAGCTTTAGAATAATTTTAGAAGAAGGGCCATGGTGGGGTAGGATTGAAGTTGCATTGTAAGGGACATTATGGGGCAATGGGGGACATTATGAGGCAATAAGGGACATTACAGAGAAAATTGGGACATATGCGCAATGGGGCATTATGGAGCAATGGGGGACATTATGGGGCAATGATGACATTATGAGGTAGTAAGAGACATTACGGAGCAAATTGGGACATTATGAGGCAGTGGGGGACAATATGGAGCAAATTGAGACATTGTATGGCAGTGAAGAACATTATGGAGCAAATTGGGGTGTTATGGGGAAATTAGGGATATCATAAGGCACAATATAGACCAAATTGGGACATTATGGGGCAGATTGGGAAGGGTTTGTGAAAGGGGGGCATAGTATAATGAGGAACAGGGGAGGAGACTTCATGCAGAGATGTAGTATGTGGAGATACTGTAGAAAGGGAAAGATTGGGGAAGGCATTATAGAAAGGGGCAGTTTGTGGGGCTATTTTGAAGAGAAGCAGTGTTTGGAAATATATCTTTCGCATGAAGCACCGTGGGGGATGGTTCTTTATTCAAGAGCTGCCAAGGTAATACTAAAGGCCCCTTTACAAGGCACGACATCGTGAACGACATCATTGCTATGTCACGGGTTTGGAGACGTACCAGCGATGTCGTTGCGACCTCGTTGCATGTAACTCTGGCAAGTTGCAATGATAAATCACTAGGACGGAGTTGACAGGTTTACCAACATGTTGGTAAACCTAACGATCTCAACTCCATCAACCTGCTGTATTGTTCTGTGTGACACCACGATAACGTGTCATGGATGACTTCGCCCATTCACTGCAGGGATCGTTTGCGGGGTTGGCGAACGATCCCTACTCACATCATCGTTGGTGAGTTGTCCACGATATCTAGACGTGTGACATATCACCAGTGATGTTGAAATGATGTAAAAAACGACTGCGCGCCCACGAGATTGTAGCGGACATCGTTCCAACGTTGTGCCGTGTAACGATACCTTAAGACTGACCATGCACAACATAGGTTTTTACTAATTCAGGATCTTTGTTCTTGGCAGCACATCACCCGATGTATACAGGAGATAAGCTACCGATAACATGATCTGTATGGGGAAGCAATGATTTATTAGGGATCGTTCTAACCCCCTCGTTCTTTGTCAGCCTGTGTGAGGAGCTGATACACAAAAGCTGGATGACATTACTGTAGTCGATTGTGTGCCCTTACAAGTTCTGAAATCAGCTCCAGTAAATACAAATTAAATGTTTGTGTGTGATGCTGCAATTTGTTAGCAATTGGGGACCCACTTTTAACTTTTGCCCAGTGCCCCACTTTGTCTAAAACCGGCCCTGGTTAGAGATATTGTCCTTCTCTCCTTTTTTTTCCTTCCCTCTCTTGTAACCTTCCTTCCACCCTCTCTTTTCGCCTAATGGTCTCATAATGGGCACACAGCTACCAACGTTATCTACCGCCCGTTACCTATTCCTTGTGACCACCTTACCGCTCTGATAATGATCCGGTATCTGAATTTGCAGAGAATAAACTTTATATAACTCACAGTGTTAAACTCCTCTCCCTACTATTACACATAGCAGAGTTTATGTATATTTAATAAGCTCATTGCACCTTCTCCGGTGCGGTGTCCTTTCCTTCTGATATTACAGTTTGAGTGGATATAATGTCAGTGGACACACTTGTCTTCTGTAACCTTTCTGGAATCACAGCATAAGTAATAAACTGCAGACATAACATTACTACAAACTGGAAATAAATACTGGTAGCAATCATTATATTATCCATAAAATAGACTTCAACTCGTTCACGATCCCTGAGGTCATTTAAATAGGACGATGTGTCCATGGAACTCGAGCCAAGGCAGGAGAAAAAATAGAAAGAGCAAATTAATAATGATATTAGTCTTCCTTGTGCCGATTTTCTGCCCAGTGAGAAGCCGTTGATGGGTTAACCTGACACTTTCTGTCACTTGGAAGAAGACTGACAGAGCTAATGAAGAGAGAGTTGATCTGGGAGCAGGTTTCTATTGTTGGAGAAACATAATATGAGCACAATAATGTAGCAAATGATTAAAAATCTACATCGCTGCCTATTCATTGATTTGAGCATTGCAGTCTAAGAAAACTAGGAAATTGTTATTTAAAATATGATTTTTCATATTCGTACTTGATGCTTGTATTATTCTAGGTTGCTAAGGTCTCAATACAGCAGCAAGGCAAAGCAAACATCAGGCAAAGGAGTATAAAAATATAATAATAATTTTAATAAAATAGAAGGCTTCATTGTAGAGTAGTCAAAATATTCCCCATACAGAAAAGTATTTTTTTTCTTAAAGGGATTGTCCAACCGTAGGGTACAGTCTACAGTCAATCTATGTGGATTCTCCGGTGCCTGCGCCAGGAGAGGTGGATGCATGATTCCAAGTTTGTAATTTTCATACATGTGGATATGTGTTAACAAGAGGTGGACTGTGCAATTCTCCAAATGTCTAGTTGGAACGTGGTCGGAAGTATGCAAATCTCCCGGCGGTGGCAGTGGAGAATCCTCAATGCCCAGAGAATCCAAAGTGAGCACAATGTGAGGATTCACCAGTCCCCAGCCAGCACAGTGACTGCAGACTTGTACCCCGAGACCAGACAACCCCTTTAAGGAATCTTTACTTGGAGTTATTTCATAAATATTATCTTCAAACATTTCCCATGCTCCTATTCATTGACCTATGTTTTACTTCTGCCATGGTTTTCAAAACTACAATAAGTGACAAGCGTGAATATACCCTGAAGGTAGATTTACATTACCCAATAGGGCAGTATTCAGCAACCGTCTCATATATATCTACTATATAATCGTCTAATGTTCGCACCAGCGCTCATTGGCTACCGCCAGTAACGGCAACCAGTGAGCGCCGCGTATGCAAAAAGCCGCGCGCATTCAAAATTAGACGATTATATAGTAGCTGTAACCTGGCGACAGTGATGCATAGCGTCGCTGTTGCCAGGTTACATGTACAGCTACGGCGACCCATGGCACTGGTACCGCCGCCCACCTCGCCGACCCCTCGCCTCCCCCTCGCCACCCCCACCTCGCTTCCCCCCTCACCTCCAGCTGTTCTAACCCGTCCTCTTTCTGTGTACAGAGGTCATGTGACAGGGCGAGCTGATGTGACATCACACAACCCGCCCTGTCACATGACCGCTCTACACAGTTCCGAGTGAGAACAGCGGGAGGCGAAGGGTATCCTGCCCCCCTGCCTCCATCCTGCCCCCCACATCCATCCTGCCCCCCAGCTCCATCCTGCCCCCCTGCATGCATCCTGCCTCCATGCATTCATCCTGCCCCCCACATCCATCCTGTTTCCCCCAGCTCCATCCTGCCCCCCACTTCCATCCTGCCCCCCCCTGGCTCCATCCTGCCCCCTCAGCTCCATCCTGCCCCCCCCCGGCTCCATCCTGGCCCCCCCCCAGCTCCATCCTGCCCCCCGGCTTCATCCGGCCCCCCGCATCCATCCTGCCCCCCCACATCCACCCTTTCCCCCCTCATCCATCCTGCCCCCCCGGCTCCATCCTGCCCCGCTCGCTCCATCCTGCCCCCCGGCTCGGTCCTCCCCCTGGGTCCATCCTGTCCTGCTCGCTCCATCCTGCCCCACTCGCTCCAACCTGCCCCAATTGCTCCATCCTGCCCCGCTCACTCCATCCTGCCCTGCTTGTTCCATCCTGCCCCCCAACTCCATCCTGCCCCCCCACATCCATCCTGCCCCCCGTCTCCATCCTGCTTCCCCCGGCTCCATCCTGCCCCCCGCATCCATCCTGCCCCCCCATCTCGCCCCCCCGCTCCATCCTGCCCCCCCGGCTCCATCCTTCCCCCCAGCTTGATCCTGCCCCCTCGCATCCATCCTGCTCCCCCCGCATCCATCCTGCCCCCCCAGCTCCATCCTGCCCCGCTTGCTCCATCCTGCCCCCCCCGGCTCCATTCTGCCCCTGCTCGCTCCATCCTGCCCCCAGGCTCCATCCTGCTCCCCCCCCCCGGCTCCATCCTGCCCTGCTCGCTCCATCCTGCCCTGCTCGCTCCAACCTGCCCTGCTCGCTCCATCCTGCCCTGTTCGCTCCATCCTGCCCCACTCACTCCCTCCATCCTGCCCCCCCACATCCATCCTGCTTCCCCTGGCTCCATCCTGCCCACTGCCACCCGCTCTTCTTGCCCCCCGCCCCCATCCTGCCCCCCCAGCTCCATCGTGCCCCCCGACTCTATCCTGGCCCCCCCCCCCCAACTCCATCCTGCCCCCGTCTCCATCCAGCCCCCCCCAGCTCCATCCTGCCCTTCCCCGGCTTCATCCTGCCCCCCACATCCACCCTGCACCCCCCCCGCATCCATCCTGCCCCCGGCTCCATCCCCCCCCCCCGTGTCCATCCTGCCCTGCTCACTCCATTCTGCCCCACTCGCTCCATCCAGCCCCTCTCACTCCATCCCACCCCGCTCGCTCCATCCTGCCCCTCCGCTCCGTCCTCCCCCCCCCCTTCCCGCTCCATCCTCCAATCTCTTTACTTCCTCTGTTGTCATTTGGGCAATGACTCAAAGCATACTGCCAAACTAGTTACAAAGTTGCTTAAGGATAACAAAATCAATGTTCTGGAGTAGTCATCACAAAACCCTGTTCTCAATCCTATTGAAAAGGCAGGTGCAAGCAAGGGACCTACAAACATGGCTCAGTTACATCAGTTCTATAAGGAGGAATGGGCCTAAATTCTTACCAACTATTGTGAGAAGCTTGTGGAAAGATATCCAAAACACTTGACCCAAGTCATATAGTTTAAGGGCAATGGTACCAAATACTAATGACATGCAAACTTGTGACATTGCAGAAAGTAATAAAAAAGACATAAAACATTAAGGCTAGGGTCACATTTGATAGCGCAATTGCGTTCACACACATTTTTTATGAAAAATGTGTGGAGGGAACCGCAATGCGATAGCCGGATTGCTGCTGATGTGTAATCCGGAGCAATCCGGTTACCGTACAGTTTGCTCATCCCTGCGGCGATGAGCAAACTGTAAGATCTTTAAAAAAAGCTTTAATATTCCTAATAATTGTGCCTATCAAGTCACTAGGGGGTGCCCACCCCCTAGACCTACTCAGGTGGGCATATAATGTGTTAATATTGCTTGTATAGTAAGCCGGCTCCTGTCAGCTCTGTACAATTTTGTGAATGAAGCCGCAGCTCCTCTGACAGCGGTGCGCATACTATACGTAATGTACATATAGTATGTGCACTGTCCAGAGCCCTGAAGGCTTTTACAGTAGATCTATGGTCTGCGCACCGCTATAGATCTACTGTAAAAGCCTACAGGACCTCGGACAGCGCACATACTATACGTGCATTACGTATAGTATGCGCACCGCTGTCAGAGGAGCCGCGGCTTCATTCACAAAATTGTACAGAGCCGACAGGAGCCGGCTTACTGTACAGTGAATATTAACATATTATATGCCGACGTGAGTAAGTAGCATGTCTCTAGGGGGGTGGGCACCCCCTAGAGACATGATGGGTACAATTATTAGGAATATTAAAGCTTTTTTTACAACATTAAACACTTTGCTTATCCCGGCGGCATTGCGGATGTTACAACCGCTCCGAAAACTGCAGCCTGCATGATTTTTTACGCAGGCTGCAGAGTCGGATGCGGTAACCGGATTGCATGTAGTGTAATCCGGTTTTTATAATAGGCTCCTATGAGGAGCATTTCCTGATGCGGTTTTGATCTTTTTGAAAGCTCAAAACCGGATCAGGATTAAAAAAAAAATGTAAGTGTGACCCCAGCCTAGCTCTTATTATTCTGGAATTTGGCAAATATTCATAATTATGGTAAACTTATTTGACCTAAAATGGGAAAAATTTATTCTGATTTCATGTCAGATATTGAGAAAACATGCACTTGTCTTTTTTAACCTCCCTGGCGTTACGACTAATTCTGGAATTTTATGCTAAAAGCGTTACATTTTTTTTTTAATGGAAATTTTGTGTTATGTACAGTAGGGCTGCAATTCTTAGTAATTACCTGATCAAAGAAGACTCTAGTAGACCTCTCAGATGTGATAAAGTTCGAAACATAAAATCATGAATTATAATTAAATAAATAATAAAATTTTATTCAATAATCAATAATCTTATACCTGGCGGTATGATTATGTCAGGATTTTTGTACTAAGGGTACTTTCACACTAGCGTTTTTTTGTAAATCGCGGCAGATGCGGTGAAAATAACCAATCTGCCGCGCTTACCGCATAACCGCGACACAGTTGCGGCAAGCCCCATGCAATGTCTATGGGGCTTGCGGTAAGGGTGGGGCAGGTGCGGCAAGTGCGGTTTCAGCACTTGTGGCAGGTGCGGCTGCGAAAAAAAAAAACGCGGTCAGCCGCGTTTTTTTTGCAGCCGCACCTGCTGCAAGTGCCGATACCGCACTTGCCGCATCTGCGGCAAGCCCCCATTGACATTCCATGGGGCTTGCGGCAACTGTGCCGCAGGTGTCGCGGTAATGCGGTAATCGCGGCAGATTCGTTTTTTTCACCGCATCTGCCGCGATTTACAAAAACCGCTGATGTGAAAGCAGCCTAAATGCGGTACCATTTTTTTTCATAACAAATTTCTTTTATTGGCCGAAATGTTATACTTTTTTTTTTTCCCACCCAGTTCTGCCTCCAATGAGCCGCTGCGGCTCACAGAGACGGAACCAGGAAGTCATATGAGGCATCCGAAGGAGCTCTCACCGGCGATCGCAGCGGGGACATCGCTGGATGTCCCTGTGACAGAGGAGGGGAGGGTAACTGAGGAAAGCATCCAGCTTTCCTTGGGTGTTCCCGCCCCTCTTCTCGTCTGCAGCCCAGGCTCTACACTAACACCATAGCCCTAACGGCCCTGTCACATGGGGCGACGGGGCTGGAGATGTCAGCGGTGAATGGCGGGGGCGTGCATGCTCTCGCCGCCCCCGCCACCAGCGCCGTCCCCCATTTAGACGGGGCGACTCCTCCAGCCCCGTGTCGGCAACCTCTAGGGCGACAACCCCGGCGGCGATGCAGGACAATGGGAGCCTATGGCTCCCATCGCCTGACAGGTTACTGCCGCCCGGTTACCGGTGTGCACATCGCCCCATGATGGTCGCCAGGTTTCACAGCACTGCTGTGAAACCAGGCGACCGGCCGGGACCGGCAACATCGCCCCTTTACATGTGGCGACGTAGGGGCGATGATGCCGGCAATAGGCCACGCCCCCATGTCTCCACATGAATGGGCAGCAATATCGCCCCCTTACCCTAATGATGCTGTCACACCTGGCGACGTCGCTAGCGACATCGCCGAAAAAGTGACGTATCAGCGATGTCGCTAGCGACGTCGTGCTGTGTAAACGAGCGGTCGCAGGTTGACAGGTTTACGGGAGGAACCGTAAACCTGTCAACCGGCGACCTGCAGTAAGGCTGGATCGCGCCGTGTGACATCGCCAGAGCGATGTTGGCGGCGATCCAGCCTATGCCGCAGCGTTGCTGCGGATCGCTCGCTGGGCTGAGCCCAGCCCAGCGGCCGATGTCACCGCCCGCATCGCTGCGGTGTCGCCGGCCGCAGCGATGCTGTGTGACAGCTGGCCAGCGATGTCGGAAGCGAGCGGGCACCCGCGCATCGCTTCCGACATCGCTGGCCAGATCGGGCTGTGTGACAGCACCATAACAATAGCCCTAACCCTAGCCCTAACCCTAGCCCTAACCCTAAGCCTAGCCCTAACCCTAGCTCTGGAGAAGGGTGCCATATCACTCACATGGCGCCGGCGGCAACTGGCAGGTAAGACCCGATGCCCCAGCCCCCTCCCCCCGGCTCTGACAGCACCCCGGTCCTCAGCAGCAGGAGCAGGGGCAGGCAGCGGTGCTCCCCACCTCCGCAGCACCGGGAGCTGGAGCGGGTGGCGGTGCTCCCCCGCCGGCACAGCACAGGGAGCAGGGGCCGCGGGTGCTGGCCACAGATGGCACCCGCGGCTGCAGTTACCGCGGGTGCTGGCCACAGAGGGCACCCGCGGCTGGAGCACGGGCCGCGGGTGCTGGCCACAGAGGGCACCCGCGGCTGGAGCAGGGGCCGCGGGTGCTGGCCACAGATGGCACCCGCGGCTGCAGTGACCGCGGGTGCAGGGCACAGATGGCACCCGCGGCTGGAGCATGGGCCGCGGGTGCTGGCCACAGAGGGCACCCGCGGCTGCAGTGACCGTGGGTGCAGGGCACAGATGGCACCCGCGGCTGGAGCAGGGGCCGCGGGTGCTGGCCACAGATGGCACCCGCGGCTGGAGCAGGGGCCGCGGGTGCTGGCCACAGATGGCACCCGCGGCTGCAGTGACCGCGGGTGCAGGGCACAGATGGCACCCGCGGCTGGAGCAGGGGCCGCGGGTGCTGGCCACAGAGGGCACCCGCGGCTGCAGTGACCGCGGGTGCTGGCCACAGATGGCAGGGCTCTGACAGCACTTTCCCCCCCCCTGCGGCCTCACACTGAGCAGCAGCAGCAGCCGCGAGTATTCCCGAGTGTGACTCGGGGTTACCGCTTCTATTAGTGAAAATTAACCCCGAGTTACACTCGGGAATACCGCTAGGAAGGTTAAGTGATGAGCCACCACCTAAATGTTCGAATTCGATTTGATTCGACGAATTGGGGTGTGCTCGATGAATTGTTCATTGAATGTTTGTCGAACACCGTCGAACCCCATTGGAACCAATGGCAGGCTACAGCAAACACATAGAAAACACCTTCAAAGGTGTCCAAAGCTGTCAAACTACTCAGAATAGACAACAAACACCAGGAAAAGTGACAACAATCGACCCACAGTACAAATAGTCTCATGGCGTAGCATGGGTGCACAAGACACGGTCTGTGCCAGGCTGCACACTCTTCAAAAGCACTTCAAAATAGAAGGTATTTAACATTCACCTAAAATTTCAGAGGGGAGTGAAACTGACTTTGAATTGACAAATGGATGAGTTACAGGGAAAAAGTGGCAGTTGTTTTCTACTTTAAGTAAAAAGAGATGGAGGAGTAAAAGGAGGATGAGACACAGGTATATGGCATGTCACACTCTGCTCAAATCACACAGCAAGGGGACCCCAACAAGAGTCCTCACTCTTCCCAAAGGGTCAGACCACAGCAAAATGGCATCAATTGTCCCGGACCAAAAATTGCGGAATAACTCAGCCTGCTTGCACGGCACAGGGTCTGGAACAGGACCTGGCCTAGCATTTCAAGGTTAAACATTGCTCAACAACTATACGTTTTGTGTAGTATTACAGGAATAACTAGAGAGGTAAGTCAGTGACCTGTTTAGGACTACTGGGCCGGATAATCTCAGAGCTCATGCAAGCGCTCCCATCAATGGTATGCCCCACCACACACAGGTGGGACCACTATCAGTGTCGTGGAGTATTACCAAAAAAAAATAGGTAGGTTAGTGACCTGTTTAGGCCTACTGGGCCACATAAACTCAAAGTTCATGCAAGCGCTCCTATCAATGTTATCATCCACACACACAGGTGGGACCACCTTCAGTTTTGTGGAGTATTACTGAAAAAAGTAGTCAGGTAGGCCGGTGACCTGTTCAGACCTAGTGGGCCGGATAAACTCAAAGCTCATGCCAGTGCTCCCATGAATGTTATGCCCCGCCACACACAAGTGGGACAACTATCAGTTTCTTGGAGTATTACAGGAAATAATAGAGAGGTAGGTCAGTGACCTGTTAAGGCCTACTGGGCTGGATATACTCAAAGCTCATGCAAGTGCTCTCATCAATGTTATGCCCCGCCACACACATGTGGGACCACTATCAGTTCTGTGGAGTATTACCAAAAAAAATAGGTAGGTCAGTGACCTGTTTAGGCCTACTGGGCCAGATAAACTCAAAGCTCATGCAAGTGCTCCTATCAATGTTATCCTTCCCCCCCACACACACACACAGGTGGGACCACCTTCAATTTTGTGGAGTATTACTGAAAAAAGTAGTCAGGTAGGCCAGTGACCTGTTTAGACCTAGTGGGCTGGATAAACTCAAAGCTCATGCAAGCGCATTCATTAATGTGATGCCCCGACACACACAGGTGGTACCACTATCAGTTTCGTGGAGTATTACAGGAAATAATAGAGAGGTAGGTCAGTGACCTGTTTAGGCCTACTGGGCTGGATAAACTCAAAGCTCATGCACGCGTTCCCATCAATGGTATGACCCGTCCCACACAGGTGGGACCACTATCAGTTTCGTGGAGTATTTCAGGAAATAATAGAGAGGTAGGTCAGTGACCTGTTTAGGCCTACTGGGCCAGATAAACTTAAAGCTCATGCAAGCGCTCCTATCAATGTTTCCCCCACACACACACACAGGTGGGACCACCTTCAGTTTCGTGGAGTATTACCAAAAAAAGTAGTCAGGTAGGTCAATGACCTGTTTAGGCCTACTGGGTCGGATAAACTTAAAGCTCATGCAAGTGCTCCAATGAATGTTATGCCCCGCCACACACAAGTGGAACAACTGTCAGTTTCGTGGAGTATTACCGAAAAAACTAGTCAGGTAGGTCAGTGACCTGTTTAGGCCCAGTAGGCCGGATAAACTCAAAGCTCATGCAAGCGCTCATATCAATGTTATGCCCTGCCACACACAGGTGGGACAACTATAATTATTGTGGAGTATTACAGGAAGAACTAGTCAGGTAGGTCAGTGACCTGTATAGGCCAAGTGGACAGGGGAAATTGACCAAACAATGCTTTTAAGAGCCCAAAAACTGTTCATGTGTATACATCACATTTGCCAAAACCTGGTTTGATGTCCAAAACCAGTTTATGCAAACATTAAGGGAGATGTAGTAATCACTGCTTTTAAGCACCCAAAAACGGTAGATGTAAATACAGCAAATTTGTTAATCACTGGTTTGATGGACAAAAAACTTGAATATTCCGAAACAAGGTCAGGGATAGGTGTTGAGCTCAGAGGGCCCTACTCAAGTCAAGCAACAAACTGCAAGGAGACCCCAACAACAGTCTCCATTTTTCAAAAAAATTAGGCACAGACACCACTTAAGTAGTATTAATTGCCCCAGAGTTGAAATATTGAAATGCGGAGTTTAATGCAGCACATTGAAAAGTACACAAGCGTTTAGTCTCCCTAGGCTGACACAGGGGTGGAAAAATCCTTGCCGATCCATGACTTGTTCATCTTAAAAAACGTTAGTCTGTGTACACTGTCACTGGACAGCCGCGTGCGCTTTTCCGTCAGCACACTACCAGCAGCGCTGAAGACACATTCAGAGAGAACGCTGACTGCAGGGCACGACAAAATCTCCAAGGCATGAGTAGTGAGCTCAGACCATTTTCCAAGTTTTGAAGCCCAAAATGCACAAGGGTCCAGTTCCACAGTCATGGCATCGATATTCAACTGCAGATACTCCTGTAGCATCCTCTCTAGGCATTCACTATGTGTCAGATTTGTTCTATCTTCTGGCGTTGCAAAGGATGGTCTAAAAAAATGGTGAAATGATTCTACAAAATTGCTGTTACCAGATAGACTGTAAAGGTACCGTTACACACAGAGATATATTGCTTGCAACTCACTGGTTGCAGTGAAATCATGGACACATTGTTCCATTTTGTACATGGCAACAAAATGGAACAATGTGTCCATGATTTCACTGCAACCAGTGAGTTGCAAGCAATATATCTCTGTATGTAATGGTACCTTTACTGTTAACGTTTGAGAAATCACGACTAGATGTTCCCGGGTGGGAAAGTTAGAACTGCGATATTCACTATATGCGCCACTGGTGTTTTGGGGAAAAGCAGTACTAAGATTGTGTAAAAGCTTCTGTTTATACTCCTGCATGCGTGCGTCCCTTTCCAGGGGGGCAGGAATCATTTGGCCAAATTTACTCTTGTACCGGGGATCTAACAGTGTGGTAACCCAGTAGTCGGCATTACTTCGAATTCTAACAATCTGAGGATCATGTTGCAGGTAGTGTAGCATGAAGGAACTCTCGTGTCTTGCGCATCCAGGAGGCCCAAGTCCTTGTTGTGTTGGTGGTGGCAAGGTAACATTCACGATTCCTTCCTCTGCCCTCTCCCCCTAACCTCGCACAACAGAAATGTGATCAAGATCTCCCTCACCTGCTGAGTCTTCCATGCCCATTGCCTCTTCATCCTCCATTTCTTGGCTCCTGCACCTTCATCAACAGTTTGGCTGCTACCATGTGCCCTTCTTGTTTCCTCTCACCCACCCTCCCATGCCAGCCGTCTTGGTGCTGCCGACCGTCTGGACCTTTGAGATCTTGTTATCCCTTCCGTATATGCCTCCACTTGTACTCCCCTTTCTCCCCTTCCTCTTGGCCCACCAACTGACTCCGAATACTGGTTAAAGTGTGTTACAGCACCCAGGTTTGCAGCATTGTCGTACACGGCCTTCCCTAGCTGCAGGTTCAGTGGAGACAACCATTGATTAAACTCGGTCTCCAGAGCTGACCACAACTCCTCAGCTGTGTGACTCACATTTCCAAGACATTTTAACGTAAACACCGCCTGATGGCGTTGAACCCTGCTGCCAGCATAGTAAGGAGGTGTGCTTGATTCCTTCTGCGCAGTATAAACGCAGGTCACATTACCAGACAGGCTTTGGGCACAAGTGGAGAACGTAGAAGAGGTGGAAGAGGCAGAAGCAGTGGAGGAACTTCTAGATAGAGAGGTTTGACGCACAACCCGTGGGGATGTCAAGACTTGTACAGCAGCCCCTTGTCCTGCTGTCACCATAGTCATGCAGTGCCCAGTCAGCGACATGTAACGCCACTGTCCATGCTTACTTATCCAGGTGTCTGTGGTGAAATGCATCCTGTCACACACAGAGTTTCTCAAGGAAGGGGTGATGAGGTGTGCAACATGCTGGAGTAGCGCAGGCAGAACTGGCTGCTGTGCTGTGACAGGGTTGAGTAGGGTGTCCCAGACAAACTGCTTGTCTGTGAGGGAGGTGAAGGTGGACATACGTCGCATTCATAAAAAGGTGGTGCTCTCGATGTCTGACAGCGCTCAACACCAGCAGGTGTTTCCACTTCCAAAACAGCTGACGACCTGTCAATCACACTGTCTGTTGCGGGTAAAGAGGTGGAAGTTCTGCAGCCATAAGCCTTTGTGACAGCTGACCCCACAGTCACAGAGGATGAAGGAGCCGCAGATGCACTTGATGGGCCAGGTCCGCAAGGCTACATTTAGCTCAGTGAGCTTTCCACTGTGACTTAGCTTCTTGTTCATGTGACGGTTCATGCATGAAGTACTCAAACTATGATTTTTTGGCTTCTACTCAGATTTTTTACAAATTTTGCAGATAACATTGTTGGGTCATCCGATCTGAAGAAAGGCCCAGCTAGGCAAGTCTTAGAGCCACCACAGCTTCTGCACAGAGACAGAGTTGTGGTGAGGATGCAGTTGTTTATATGCTTCCAGACTCCATCTCTGTCCAGGAAGCCACAACCTAACCTCGTCACTAGCATCCTCTTCCACCTCCACTGCTGAGCTCATCAACTGCCTGCCTCTGGGTTGACAGTAAGTGGGATCCCCAACCTCATCATCACCCTGTGTGTTCTCACATCCGTCGTCCTCGGAGCCAAACTCTTCCTTCCCTGAGCACAAAGTCAAGTTGTCGTTCCAATCAGGTATCTGAGTCTCATCATCATCTGCCTCATTGTCTCCACCAACAGGGGTTACAGTTTGGGAATGAGGGTCTACATTATGCTCGGACCCTTCTTCATCTAGGCCTGGATCTGACTCAAAAAGATTTGGGCATGGGTGCAGATAATTTCCTCATCTTGACTCAATGAAATTTTGGAGCAGATCTCTGATACCCAGGCTATAGTATGAGTGAACAGCTCCGCAGACTCACCAATCTCTGTTAACAGATAGTCGGTAGGGCAGCTGGAGACTTGTGAGATGTGAGGAAGCAAGTGCGATTGGAGTGACACCTCTGAGGACTGGAGTGTTTATGATGTTGAAGTTGAGGTGGAGGAGAGCCCACTTGATGGGGCGCTTGATATCCATTGAGGCACCTGCTCTTTTTGGGCTTTATTGACAAGTTTTAGCGATCCTCTGCTGCGCAAGAAAGGGATGATATCAGATCGTCCATGAAAAGAAGTAGACATTTTAGTTTGGCTTGAAGACTGTATTTGTTCAGCAGATGTTTCTGTTACTTTAGCACCTACCCCACGGACACAAAGATTTTTACCCTTTCCAACATGCCTATTCCCCTTTCCACCATCAGCAGACCACTTACATTTGAGGGTAACTAATTGGCAACTCTGTTGTTGTTGGCACAAAAAACAATGGATGCAAAACTAGCAGAGCTGAGTGGCCAAACAGTGGTACCACCCCAAATAGGTTTTGGTAAGTAGGTTTGGGCAGATGCAATACAAAAGTGTTTTCTGCGCTGTGGGGCAGTAAATTTCAACAGAACACTGGACCAAAGCTACCTAGTCAAACTGTGGTACTACCCTAAATAGGTTTTGGTAAGTAGGATGGGCAGATGCAATACAAAAGTGTTTTCTGCGATATGTGGCAGTAGATTTCAACAGAACACAGGACCACAGCTAGCTATCCAAACACTTCTACTAGCCAAAAAGGATTTGCTTGCTATATGCTGAAAAAGTGGCTAGTAAACACAGGAGGTGTAGCTTTCTTCACAACAGTGTTATATCAGTGCCTGAAAAAATGATGGGAGTGATGGTGTGCCACGGTCCGCGCTGCTCTGGGTCAGAATAACTCACCAAAGAGCCAATCAGCTTTTCATCCTCTTTATTCCTCCTACGCGTTTCAGCGCCACACCCGGCGCCTTCCTCAGGGATATCCTGGAAGGAAGCGACGGTGTGGCGCTGAAACGCGTAGAGGAATAAAGAGGATGAAAAGCTGATTGGCTCTTTGGTGAGTTATTCTGAACCCAGAGCACGCGGACTGTGGCACACCATCACTCCCATCATTTTTCTTGGATCATACCACTATCCAGTGGTAGGTGGAGGTCCTGCAGCAGCTTGGAACATTGATTCCGAAACGCCTTCAAACCAGTTGTGGGGATCACAACTGGACCAGGTGAGCGGCTCCATAGCACCACCACACTACACTAGTGTCACTAGTGATAGGGCACTATTGCGCCTCTTGTCCCCCTCCCTTTATATTTTACATTATATCAGTGCCTGGCACACACTCCTACTAGTCAAAAACGATTTACTGGGCTAGATTTGGCCAGATGCTGTAAAAAACGCTTGCACAGCACTGGAACAGACCTGCCTGGCACACAGTGCTTTAAGTCCTAAAAAGGGCTGTTCTTGGAAGTAGTCCTTAAACCTATTATCTCTCTATCTAACTTGGAATGGAATCGCTATCTATCTTTGTAGCGCACATAGCAGCAGCAGCGTCAGCGTCTGACACTGAGCTCCAACACTGATAAAATGGCGAGGAGGGAAAATGGCCGGTTCTTATATGGCAAGGGCATGTGACATACCCAGCCAATGACACAAGCCCTTGTGTGCAAAAAGTGCACTTTGCTCTATGCGTGCTGATAGGCTGACAGACAGGGCCACCCACAGTAAGTGCGGGAAGGAAAAAAAAAATGGAGATCTTCATTATTTCACCACAGACCTCTCCCTAGCTCCCCCACCGCCCTCTATTCATTCCTAGACACTGAAACTCATAAGAACATTGCACAAAAGCATTACTGTGAAAAGTCAGTAATGCTTTTTGTCAACAAACCATTATCGAACATAACCTCGAATTACCAAATTTTTCGCATTCGTGGAATGACTCAAACATAGCCCAAAACAGGTAGAATTTGAAATTGGAGAACATTTTAGATTGAACATCGCTTATCTCTACTCTTGACATAGTGTATGTAAATTTCTAGTTTTAATGTATGTGGTAATCACAAACAGTATTCTGCCTATTGTTTAGTACATAGGCCCCTTCACATCACGATTTTTGGGGATCTGTGGCCATCTATTTGTAAAACTGATAGCCATGGATCAGATTTGGCCTCCAAGTATCCCTTTGGGCACGGATGGGCACGAATTGGTCCTTAATGGACCCCATGTGTGCAGGGATTTGATTGTGTCCGCTGTTTTCACTTCCCCAAAATCGGAGACTGATTCGATTTCGGGCACAGCAGACACAATCAGACAGAATTGGACAGCATCGGATCCGACGCTGTCCGTTTCAAATAACATGGGGGTCTATGGAGCTCGGATGCGGGAAAGAACAGGTTTGTTTCCTGGATACTACAGTATTTTAGCAGTAAAACTGCTCTGCTCAGTGTAATTTCACTCAAGCAGTGTATCTACATACACTGCTAAAGAGAAATAAAGCAATGTGTTAAAAATAAAAAAAAAATGCTCACCTCTCCGCCGGCTGTCCGGGACCCAAGATGAAGACATCTGAATGCTGCCAGGACATTAAAATATGATTGGCCAGTAGCAGTCAGGTGGTATGTGACGGGACATATCACATAATCACTATCGGCCAATCACAGATCTTAAAGGTCCTGGCAGCAATCGAATGCCTTCTCTTCGGATCCCGGACACCCGGTGGAGAGGTGAGCATTTTTTTTTATTTTTAATAATTTTTTTTCTCCTTTATTTTGCTTTTCTCAGTGTATGTAGATACACTGGGAAAGCAAAACTCCAGCCCAGACATGTCACACGGGGGAGGGAACACAAGATTCTTCCTCCCCCCGTGTGACATAACAGTGCCGACACCACTTGCCTGCACTTTGCAGGCTCGGCTCCCCCAGCTCTTTGTATGTCCAGATCCCTGAAAATCATGGATCCGGACACAGAAATGGCATCCGGAGTGACCAATCTGGGCCCGTCTATTTCTGTCCGCGTGATCCTGCAAAAAACAGGATCCCCACGTACAGGAAAAAAAATCGTAATGTGGAGGGGGCCATAGTGTGCTTATAAACCATTCATAATAAGTATTGGTGGATCCCAAATGTATAAGTACACGCATGTGATCGGTGAACAAAGGCAGCTAAATATAACAAAAAGGTATCTGCAAAGAGTCCCAATGACAAAAGTCTGGAAGAACATTAAATGCTGCCCGCTATTATGTGCTAACATAACTCCGTTTCACCTAGATACCAACCCTTGTATTCCCATCAACAACATTTTGTGTGGAACATTGAAATATTCATTGCTTTGTTACCAAATTAATTAAAGCATGATCATAGCTGCCCATGAATGCGGAGGCTGAGCAGCTCTCACCCCTTGTACCTCCAGCTGTGTGGAAAGGAGTTCACTGCCAAAATAAGCAACGTGCTACTCGCTGTTCTAAGCAGAAATGTATAAAAATGTAAATAAATTATTATTTTAATGCACATTTACATAAAAAGATATTTTGTTCTGTCACTAATCACTGACAAATTAGCAAATATCTACCTTCCTAAAGGGACATTGTCCTCAGATCATGCTACGATATATCACTTAGATATGACATAAAATTGTGACCTGTTTGTGCAACACGTGCAGCCAAACAGGTGCCAGAGAGATAATGGGGTCCAATAGCACCTCCAAAGCAGGAGGAATTGGGCATTATGATGAGCTATTGGTCAGCAAAGGGCTCAATTATCATTCTTCCACAGAGGTCCTCTTATGTCTATATCTGCTCCAGGTGTACAGGATTAATACCTCTAAACTAATGCTATATTTTATACATTCTAAAGGTGGCCACACACCTCATACACCTGTAGCTAAATAGCCTTCTATTATTTCTTCCTTGGGCCACATCTATACACATAAAATGCTGCCAAATTGCACCAAATTTGATGGGTTCTGCTATTTTTTTCCAACCTTTTAGTGTACATCCTTGTGTTCACTGTGATAACAGTTAAGGTGCCATACCGTTGGGAGAAATCCTATTCTCATTGAATTTAGCATTAGTTTGAAATGTGATGCACATGCAGCTGCCGGGCCCTTGTCCTCCCACTCTTCCTCTGTCAACTGAGCGAGTTTTCCCTGATGTAGCCTCCAGGATTCTGCGTCCTCCAGGGCACCCGTCCTCCTGGGAATCTGCCTCTCTCTACTACTGTCCTGCTCTGACTACCTCCCCTTGGGCTCCCGTATTTTTATCTACGGTGCCACCAACTGGATCAGTACTGCAATAGCTCCACCCACACTACTCTTAACCCCTGCTACCCCTTGCCTAACCTAGATTACTAGGCGTAAGGGTCGGTGTGTGTATCTGGGTGGGTGTTTTGTCAACCGTCTTGCCTTACCTGGCTGCATTTCACCCTGTGGCCACCCTGGTCGCAGGGGCGCCACACTTGCTTTAGATGTCTTTTGGATGAAGGAAATAAAATACTATGCTCCTAAATATTATCCTGTGGGTAGAAATCATCAATCTATAGTTGTTATGCTATGTGCACACTGTGAAGATTCTGCTCTGCTGCCTGCTCAAGCAGGCAATTATGTGACCTATAACGTTGGCGTCCCAGTATGGTCTCTCTCCCTCCTCCTGGCAGGGACACTGGCATGCTCTACGCTATGGACAATCTACTGCATCTGCTACTCCAGCTCCTGCCACGTCTCCTAGGCCCCAGGGCCTGCTCACATGGCTCAGTGTGCAGGTCTCCAGGCAGTGTTATTAAGGGACAGGTGCATGCATGCTTCCCGCTACTTACAGGGGCGCATGCACCTCCAAATATGCTCCCAGCCAATAGCTGGGAGGCACTTGGAATTTAAGGCATCCTGAAATGTAAAGAGGTGCTTGAACAACATTGTTCCTAGTAAAGTTCCAGAAACCCTGCTAGTTTGTTGTCAGGTCCCTAAACCTATACCCAACCTGTACCTGAATCTGTCTGCAGCTGAAACCTGTACCAGTCAGTGTACCTGAATCCAGACTCCTGTCTGTACCCAAGTCCATTCCTGAACCTGTCCCATCTGTACCAGCCATCTTGTCCGCAGTGAACCAGCCATCCTTTCTGAACCAACTGCCCATTTGAGGCAGTAACAATATCCACTCTGACTGTGAGCCTCATCTAGTCCTGTCTGTTACCCTGAGCCCCACATTTGTATTTCTGACCCCTTGGGTCAACTGCTGCAGTGGTACCTGGTGTCTATTAGCAGCTAAATCTAATTTCACCATCAGAGGCTCTGGTAAATGCCCTGCAGGCAATTAGTCTTGCCGCTCTAGGATAAGACCCTTCAGTGGCACAGTGGGTCCACATTCACATGCATGACATAACCACAATTTTGCACTTTGCACTTTGGCAATATCCCTTCTACTCTTAATATTCTACTGAAATTAGAAGGGGAAATACTTATCAGCAATTGACTGCAAGTATGCTAATCACATACTTAATGTCATGATACTGCCTGCTAGAGCAGACAACATCACAGAATCCTGACAGTGTGCACATACCACATGTTGTCAGGATACAGCAACATGCAGTCACTCTCTGTGATTTATGTTGAACCTGGAAAAAGGTTCAAGGTTCATCCCTAAAGCCGGCTTCACACCATGGTTTTCAGCTTTCCGGTTTGAACTGGACCGAACCTGATCAGGTTTTGCCACCATGTGTCCACCGAATTGGTCCTATTTGGCAATCCAGAGACAAAATTGGAGTCAGCATCGTTTTTTGCCTCGGGTGCAAAAATCGGACAAAATCGGATCTCATCCGGAGATCCGGCGCCCATACATGGGAGCCTATGGGGGCGGATCGCCCCGGATCGGTTAAAAAAACGGATTGTTTCCCTTGATGCCATGTACAGAACAGCGCAGGCTCTGAAATGCAGCCGCGCTCATTCAGCACCATGGACAGCACATTTCAAAGCCACGGCTTTAACATTCAGCACCATTGAGAGCAGCACTGCACAGACGGCTGAGATTTCAGCACTGCGGACAGGAGCACAGCACACACAGGCTGAAATTGCAGCACCGCGGACAGCAGCAGAAAAAAACAGAAACGAACCCTGCAAAAAACAGGGTCGGAGGGTATATTTGCCCACACTTTCTGGTCATCCGATGCTGTCAGGTTCTGTCCGCTGCATCCTGCAAAACACCGGACAGAACCTAACAGCTGAAAACCATGGTGTGAAGTCCAGCCTAAGAGTTTATAATGATGGGTCTAAGAGGGTCCTGACACAAGTGCTGTTCAGCTTGTTAGGTCATTCACCAGCATTTGCTGTGTACCATAAGCAGCTGTCAGACTACTTTCATGGCAGCTTAACAAAGGATCAGGCATGTTAAAACTTTACTTGGTTGATCTTTTATTCTGTGACAGTAGCATTGCTCGGAATGAGAAGCAAGGTATCTACTATATAATCATCTAATTCTGTCTGTAACGGAAATCCTGCGTCGCTGATTGGTCGCCGGCGGCCGGGCACGACCAATCAGCAACAAGCGCAGTCCGGCCCCAAAAGGAGACGAAGTCTTCATTCCAAGCATTGATTTATGTCCTTCGGATACCGGTCTTCCATTTAGGCTTTGGCTTCGACAGTTTCCAGTACAACAAGCTATTGCCATGACAATAAACATGTCATAAGGTCAAACTCTACAATGTGTGGGCATATATCTACCGTAGCCCGTTTTTGGTCATGGCCAACTCTACGTTGCATATTGAAGAGTTAAAATGAGATCCAACGTCAAGGTGCAAGTTCTTCATACCCCTTTATAAGGAAAGTTGCTTATAGATAGTCAAAAGGTATTCACAAGAAATGTGGTGTACAAAAATATTGTTAACAGATATATTATAGTGTCGATGTACTTCTTATGTCCGATGATTTATTTAAATACAGAAATATTCATGTAATGGTTCATATATTTTGATGATCTGTTTAATAATTTCGTTCAGTTGTATTAAGTTCTATGAGCAATAACATTTAATGATAATGTATATACCGTATATACTCGTGTATAAGCCGAGTTTTTCAGCCCAAAATTTGGGCTGAAAAGTCTCCCCCTCGGCTTATACACGGGTCTATACGGGGGCCCATGGTGTGGTGGCTGTGGTGGGGGCTGTGGAGGCTGCAGGAGGCGGGGGGGGGGCTGCTGTATGAGCGGCCCCGTCACGTGGGGCCGCTCATTAAATATGCACTGCTTCCCCCTGTCAATCAGCGGCAGGGGAAGCAGTGCATATAGCCCCCAAATGCTGGCACTCGCCCCCCTTGTAAGGGCCCCCCCGCTGGTTATATTACCATCCCGGTCTTCTGATCAGCGCTGCTCCTCGGTGCTCCGCGGTGCTCCGTCCATCCTGCTGCATCCGGGATCTCCGGCCGTCGCAGGCATATGACGTCATCGTACGACGGCCGGGGATCCTGGATGTAGCAGGACGGACGGACGGAGCACCGCGGAGCAGCGCTGATCAGAAAACCGGGATGGTAAGAGAAGCGGGGGGGGGGGCCCTTGCAAGGGGGGGGGCGAGTGCCAGCATTTGGGGGCTGCTGGGGACCCCCTGGGGGCTGCTGGGGACCCCCTGAGGGCTGCTGGTGACCCCCTGGGGGCTTCTGGGTACCCCCAGGGGGCTGCTGTGTACCCCCAGGGGGCTGCTGTATACTACCACTGGGGCTGCTGTATACTACCACTGGGGCTGCTGGGGCTGCTATATACTACCACTGGGGCTGCTGTATACTACCACTGGGGCTGCTGTATACTACCACTGGGGCTGCTATATACTACCACTGGGGCTGCTATATACTACCACTGGGGCTGCTGTATACTACCACTGGGGCTGCTATATACTACCACTGGGGCTGCTATATACTACCACTGGGGCTGCTATATACTACCACTGGGGCTGCTGTATACTACCACTGGGGCTGCTATATACTACCACTGGGGCTGCTGTATACTACCACTGGGGCTGCTGTATACTACCACTGGGGCTGCTATATACTACCACTGGGGCTGCTGTATACTACCACTGGGGCTGCTATATACTACCACTGGGGCTGCTGTATACTACCACTGGGGCTGCTGTATACTACCACTGGGGCTGCTGTATACTACCAGTGGGGCTGCTATATACTACCACTGGGGCTGCTGTATACTACCACTGGGGCTGCTATATACTACCACTGGGGCTGCTATATACTACCACTGGGGCTGCTATATACTACCACTGGGGCTGCTGTATACTACCACTGGGGCTGCTATATACTACCACTGGGGCTGCTGTATACTACCACTGGGGCTGCTATATACTACCACTGGGGCTGCTCTATACTACCACTGGGGCTGCTGTATACTACCACTGGGGTTGCTATATACTACCACTGGGGCTGCTGTATACTACCACTGGGGTTGCTATATACTACCACTGGAGCTGCTGTATACTACCACTGGGCCTGCTGTATACTACCACTGGGGAGGCCTGTATACCACTGGGGAGGCTGCTGTATATCATACTGCTGGGGCCTGTATACCTGTGCTGGGGTCCACCCTCGGCTTATACACGAGTCAATAGGTTTTTCCAGATTTTTGGGGCAAAAGTAGGGGGGTCGGCTTATACACGGGTCGGCTTATACACGAGTATATACGGTATTTTACCCAGAAAATCCTTTGCATTCATTGCATTATTCTTAAATCTTCATAAATAAACTACATATATTTTCTAGAATACCCGATGCCTTAGAATCGGGCCACCATCTAGTATATAGTAATCTGTTATTATAGGGTTTAAGAGGACAAAATATGATGTTATACTGACAAAAGGTGTTTTGTGGTAAAGAAACTGATCACGTTGTGAGAAAGCATGGCTCATAAAGAATCGATCCCGCTGCTGCTCTGCAGGTTGGCAGATCAAACATTGAAATCAAAATGGTGTGAATCATGAACATTGCTGTGGCTCTTTCCCACTTCATATAGCAGAATTGTAATAAATCACTTTATATTGCATTTAATAGTTATATCAACACTTCCTATTTTAAATGCCTTTGAGGTGCATAGTTTCATCCACACAGATTTATATTGGCATTACAATTAGTGCTCATTTAGATGAGCCTATGATCGGTGCATGTGCTATATGTGTGCACAATGGACCTCTCACGGAGAGCATGCCAACTCGTAAGTGCATTTGGCCGATTTTCCATGTGGGGTGATGGTTTGCATGGAAAAAATCCCAGCATACACTACTTTAGGGCTCGGACACACTCATCCGAGTTTGACGGATGAGACTCGGAACAGGCAGGAGCAGTGACCCTGAACGGCCTCTCTCTCTCTGGACAGGGAATGCAATGCTGCACAGAAACACAAGCAGCTGTCATTCCCGTCCAGACAGGGAGAGGCCGTTCAGGGTCACTGCTCCAGCCTGTCCCGAGTCTTGTCCATCAAACTCAGATGTAAGTAGCAGCGTGTGTCCGAGCCCTTAGTCTATTTTACCAGCCAGAGTGCAATGAAAAGAAGCTCTAATGGTGGGTATACACACACCAATTTATCTGTTCAATATCTGAACCAATCTCTGGTTGCAGTGAAATCATGGATACATTGCACCATTTTGTGGCTGTGAACAACATGGAGCAATGTATCCATGATTTCACTGCAACCAGAGATTGGTTCAGATATTGAACAGATAAATTGGTGTGTGTAAACCCACCATGACACTCGTCCTCCAATTGAATGAGCGGAGCTGCACACGGAGCCAGTCATGTCTGCCACTGCTACAATTCAATACAACTGACTGAACTAAGCCATAGGCTGGTTTCACACTGCTGTTTTTTTCCTGATCAGGTTCCATCAGGTTTGTGTGTCAAAACCAGGAGAGGAACCAGGAAAGAAAAACTATAATTGAAAGACTGACACCTGTTCTGAGTTTTGGAGACACTCCTGGTTTTGGCACACAAACCGGATGGAACCTGATCAGTGAAAAAACTGCAGTGTGAAACCAGTTAGGCCGGCTTCATACCCCGATTTTTCACTGTCAGGTTCTCTCCGGTGACTTTCAGGATGCACCGGACAGAACCTGACAGCCATGGACGGGCAGAACTGAAGGGCAAATCTGCCTTCCGATCCTGCTTTTTGTAGGCTTCGTTTGTGCCGTTGTCCAGTGCTGAAATTTCAGCACTGCGGCTGCAGGGGAGCTGGCCGCGGTGCTGAAATTTCAGCCATGGAGCTCTCCGGGAGCTAAAATTAAGTGGCGGCAGCTTTTAAGAGCCGCCACTATTTCAGCACCAGGCATCCGGGAATCGGCACAATTTTCTGGTTCCAGTTTTCTTCAATTTTTGCATTGGACACAAAAAATGCTGCAGACTCCAGTCTTGCGTCCGATGCAAAAATCGGTCAAAACCGGACCCTCCCGGAAAAGCCCCAAACCGGATGGCAAATAACACCCATATGGCCCCATAGGGAGACATGGGCTGCAAATTCGGATCCTTGGCTGTCCGATGTGACCCGAAAAATCGTGGTGTGAAGACGGCCTAACAAATTACAAAAATTTTGGGCAACATGTTTTGGCATTTTCACTGTCTGCTGAAAACAAAATAGTTTGAGAGATGGGCAGGGTGTGACCATGCTGCCCATCCAGATCGCTAACCACTGGGCCACCGCGCAGTGCTGACCACTGGGCCACCGCGCAGCGCTGACCACTGGGCCACCGCGCAACGCTAACCACTGGGCCACCGCGCAATGCTAACCACTGGGCCACTGCGCAGAGCTAACCACTGGGCCACCGCGCAGCGCTAACCACTGGGCCACCGCGCAGCGCTAACCACTGGGCCACCGCGCAGCGCTAACCACTGGGCCACCATATACACTGCTAACCACTGAGCCACCATACTGTGGTAACCACTTAGCAGTGTATGTGGTGGCTAATCACTGAGCCACCATATACATTGCCAACCACTCAGCCACCATAGCGTGCTAATCACTGAGCCACCATAAAGTGCTAATCACTGAGCCACCATAAAGTGCTAACCACTGAGTCACCGTATACAGTGCTAACCACTGAGCCAGCGTATACAGTGCTAGCCACCGAGCCACCGTACAGTGCTAGCCACCGAGCCACCATAAAGTGCTAACCACTGAGTCACCGTATACAGTGCTAACCACTGAGCCAGCGTATACAGTGCTAGCCACCGAGCCACCGTACAGTGCTAGCCACCGAGCCACCGTACAGTGCTAGCCACCGAGCCACCGTACAGTGCTAGCCACCGAGCCACCGTACAGTGCTAGCCACCGTACAGTGCTAGCCACTGAGCCACTGTACAGTGCTAGCCACCGTACAGTGCTAGCCACCGTACAGTGCTAGCCACCGAGCCACCGTACAGTGCTAGCCACCGTACAGTGCTAGCCACCGAGCCACTGTACAGTGCTAGCCACCGAGCCACCGTACAGTGCTAGCCACCGTACAGTGCTAGCCACCGAGCCACAGTACAGTGCTAGCCATCGTACAGTGCTAGCCACCGAGCCACCGTTCAGTGCTAGCCACCGTACAGTGCTAGCCACCGAGCCACCGTACAGTGCTAGCCACCGTACAGTGCTAGCCACCGAGCCACCGTACAGTGCTAGCCACCGTACAGTGCTAGCCACCGAGCCACAGTACAGTGCTAGCCACCATACAGTGCTAGCCACCGAGCCACCGTTCAGTGCTAGCCACCGTACAGTGCTAGCCACCGAGCCACCGTCCAGTGCTAGCCACCGTACAGTGCTAGCCACCGAGCCACCGTACAGCGCTAGCCACTGTACAGTGCTAGCCACCGTACAGTGCTAGCCACTGAGCCACCGTACAGTGCTAGCCACCGTACAGTGCTAGCCACTGAGCCACCGTACAGTGCTAGCCACCGTACAGTGCTAGCCACTGAGCCACCGTACAGTGCTAGCCACCGTACAGTGCTAGCCACTGAGCCACTGTACAGTGCTAGCCACCGTACAGTGCTAGCCACCGTACAGTGCTAGCCACCGAGCCACCGTACAGTGCTAGCCACCGTACAGTGCTAGCCACTGAGCCACCGTACAGTGCTAGCCACCGTACTGTGCTAGTCACTGAGCCACCGTACAGTGCTAGCCACCGTACAGTGCTAGCCACTGAGCCACCGTACAGTGCTAGCCACCGTACAGTGCTAGCCACTGAGCCACCGTACAGTGCTAGCCACCGTACTGTGCTAGCCACTGAGCCACCGTACAGTGCTAGCCACCGTACTGTGCTAGCCGCTGAGCCACCGTACTGTGCTAGCCACTGAGCCACCGTACTGTGCTAGCCACTGAGCCACCATATACAGTGCTAGCCACTGAGCCACCATATACAGTGCTAGCCACTGAGCCACCATATACAGTGCTAACCACTGAGCCACCATATACAGTGCTAACCACTGAGCCACCATATACAGTCCTAACCACTGAGCCACCATACTGTGCTAACCACTGAGCCACCATACTGTGCTAACCACTGAGCCACCATACTGTGCTAACCACTGAGCCACCATACTGTGCTAACCACTGAGCCACCATACTGTGCTAACCACTGAGCCACCATATACAGTGCTAACCACCGAGCCACCATATACAGTGCTAACCACCGAGCCACCATATACAGTGCCAACCATTGAGCCACCATACTATGCTAACCACTGAGCCGCCATACTGTTCTAACCACTGAGCCACCATACTGTGCTAACCACTGAGCCACCATATACAGTGCTAACCACTGAGCCACCATAGAGTGCTAATCACTAAGTTACCGTATACAGTGCTAACCACTGAGCCACCATACTGTGCTAACCACTGTGCCACCATATACAGTGCCAACCACTGAGCCACCATATACAGTGCCAACCACTGAGCCACCATAGAGTGCTAATCACTGAGTTACCGTATACAGTGCTAACCACTGAGTCACCATATACAGTGCCAACCTGCCAACCACTGAGCCACTATACAGTGCTAACCACTGAGGCTCCGTATACAGTGCTAACTACTGAGCCAGAGTAAACTGTGCTAACCACTGAGCCCCCATATACTCTGCTAACCAATGAGCCACCGTAAAGTCTGCTAGCCACTGAGCCCCCATATACTCTGCTAACCACTGAGCCCCGTATACTCTGCTGCGGGCAGGAGGGGGTTGGGGAACAGCGGCTGGGTGCGGGCAGGAGGGGCCACCCCCCGCCCCCTCCTGGCTGCACCTGGCCGCTGTTCCCTGGCCTTCTCCTACCCGCTGTTCCCTGGCCCCCTCCTGCACGCACCCTGTCGCTGTCCCCCTGGCCCCCTCCTGCCCACACCCACCCCCTCCTGCCCGCACCCGCCCGCTCTTCACCGGCTCCCTCCTGCTCGCACTTCCCTGGCCCCTCCCCTTTCCGTACCTGGCCGCTCTTCCCCGGCCCCCTCCTACCTGCACCAGGCCGCTCTTACCCGGCCCCCTCCTGGACTTCGGCACCGCTGCACACCGGTACTGCTGTAGGTATCTACTGTATAATTGTCTACTTCTGTCTGTTACGCAAATCCTGTGTTGGTGATTGGTCAGGCCAGCCGCCCACGACCAATCAGCAACAGGGACATTACACCCGCAACACGGCGCAAGATTTCAACCACCCTTCGATGATTGGTTGCCAGCAATCAGCGATATTTGTGCAGGATTTAAACCCAGCTTCGCTTTGCATTATTCTTAAATCTTCATAAATAAACTACATACATACTCTAGAATACCCGATGCGTTAGAATATACTATACTATATATACCATATACTATAATAGGCCCCACATTGCCTTCCATATAGTATAATGGACCAACATTCCTTTCCATATTATATAATGGCCCCACATTGCCTTCAATATAATATAATGGGCATCTGATTGCCTTCCAGATAGTATAATGAACCCCACATTACCTTCAATATAGTATAATAAGCCACACATTGCCTTCCATATAATATAATGGGCCCCACAATGCCATCTATATAATGGGCCCAATAGCCTTCCAAATAGTATAATGAACCCCATAATACCTTCAATATAGTATAATGGGCCACACATTGCCTTCCACGTAGAAAAATGTCCTCACATTGCCTTCCATATAATATAATGAGCACCACATTGCCATCTATATAATGGGCCCAATAGCCTTCCAAATAGTATAATAAACCCCATAATACCTTCAATATAGTATAATAAGCCACACATTGCCTTCCATATAATATAATGGGCCCCACAATGCCATCTATATAATGGGCCCGATAGCCTTCCAAATAGTATAATAAACCCCATAATACCTTCAATATAGTATAATGGGCCACACATTGCCTTCCAAATAGTATAATAAACCCCATAATACCTTCAATATAGTATAATGGGCCACACATTGCCTTCCACGTAGAATAATGTCCTCACATTGCCTTCCATATAATATAATGAGCACCACATTCCCTTACATGTAATATTAGGGGCTCCACATTGCCTTCCATATAGTGTAATGGGCCCCTAATTGCTTTCCGAATAGTATAATGGATCCCACATTGCCTTCAATACAGTATAATGGGTCCCACATTGCCTTGCATAAACTTGAATGGTTGCTATTGGCAACAGACTTATGGTTGATGCTGGGAGATGTCCTGTGATGGAATGTTGTGGGTGATGATGTCTCTGAAGGCCTTGTGATGTCATCATCACTGGGAGGTTCCGCCCACTAGGAGCTTGTATCACATTAGCCGTATCTTGGTGCTGATTTTCTCTCTAGAGACAATGGTTTTCAAAGTGTTCCTGTGCTGTTCCCTGTTCTTCACCATCAGTTACCAAGGGCTGCCGGTGAGTCGCTCTCTATTTTATAATGGCGGATGGTTTGTCCCTGTAGTAATTAATGACTTTGCTGTTGTTTCCTATAGAAACAAATAGGTTCAGATCTTAACCCTATGTTCAGTTTTCCATCCCACAGATCTGTTCCCTCCACAATTTACTATTCTGTAACTGAATTTTATTTTGTGTAAAGGGAATTTGTCATAATTTTTAGTTTTTAAGTCTTTGCAGTTTTGCTAAAAAATGTGTTTAGAAAAGTATAAAGTGAAATTGTGCAAAAAATTCATAAAAGAAAATTCTTGAATGGATGCTATTGGCAACAGAGGCTGTTTTTCATATAGTATATTAGGCCCCACATTGCTTTCTATATAATACTAGATGGTGGCCTGATTCTAACGCATCGGGTATTCTAGACTATGGTTAGCAGAGTATAAGGGGGCTCAGTGGTTAGCAGAGTATACGGGGGCTCAGCGGTTAGCAGAGTATACAGGGGCTCAGCGGTGGGCAGGGGACGGAGGAGGAGCGATCCGACCCGGGGGGGGGGAGCACACCGGCCCCGGGGGTAACCGGGGACGGAGGAGGAGCGCAGCGGCCTTCCATACAATATAATAAGCACCACATTCACTTTCATGTAATATTAGGGGCTCCACATTGCCTTCCATGTAGTGTAATGGGCCCCTAATTGCTTTCCAAATAGTATAATGGATCCCACATTGCCTTCAATACAGTATAATGGGTCCCACATTGCCTTGCATAAACTTGAATGGTTGCTATTGGCAACAGACTTATGGTTGATGCTGGGAGATGTCCTGTGATGGAATGTTGTGGGTGATGATGTCTCTGAAGGCCTTGTGATGTCATCATCACTGGGAGGTTCCGCCCACTAGGAGCTTGTATCACATTAGCCGTATCTTGGTGCTGAGATTCTCTCTAGAGACAATGGTTTTCAAAGTGTTCCTGTGCTGTTCCCTGTTCATCACCATCAGTTACCAAGGGCTGCCGGTGAGTCGCTCTCTATTATTATAATGGCGGATGGTTTGTCCCTGTAGTAATTAATGACTTTGCTGTTGTTTCCTATAGAAACAAATAGGTTCAGATCTTAACCCTATGTTCAGTTTTCCATCCCACAGATCTGTTCCCTCCACAATTTACTATTCTGTAACTGAATTTTATTTTGTGTAAAGGGAATTTGTCATAATTTTTAGTTTTTAAGTCTTTATTCTTTTCTAAACACATTTTATAGCAAAACTACAAAGTGAAATTGTGAAAAAATTCATAAAAGAAAATTCTTGAATGGATGCTATTGGAAACAGAGACTGTTTTTCATATAGTATATTAGGCCCCACATTGCTTTCTATATAATACTAGACGGTGGCCTGATTCTAACGCATCGGGTACTCTAGACTATGGTTAGCAGAGTATACAGGGCTCAACGGTTGGCCGGGGCCGGAAGAGGGGCACGCGCCTGCCCCGGGGCCGGAGGAGGGGCACCCGCCGGCCCCGGGGCCGAAGGAGGGGCGCGCGCCAGCCCCGGAGGAGGGGCGCGCGCCGGCCCTAGGGCCGGAGGAGGGGCGCGCGCCGGCCCCGGGGCCGGAGGAAGAGGAGGAGGAGAGGGGCGCCGGCCCCGGGGCCGGAGGAGGGGCGCGCACCGGCTCGGGGCCGGAGGAGGAGGAGGGGCGCGCCGGCCCCGGGGCCAGAGGAGGGGCGCGCGCCGGCCCCGGTGCCGGAGGAGGAGGAGGAGGGGGCGCCGGCCCCGGGGCCGGAGGAGGGGTGCGCGCCGGCCCCGGGGCCGGAGGAGGAGGGGCGCGCCGGCCCTGGGGCCGGAGGAGGTGCGCGCGCCGGCCCCGTGGCTGGAGGAGAGGCGCGCGCCGGCCTCGGGGCCAGAGGAGGGGCGCGCGTCGGCCCCGGGGCCGGAGAAGGAGGAGGAGGGGCGCGCCGGCCCTGGGGCCGGAGGAGGGGCGCGTGCCGGCCCCGGGGCCGGAGGAGGGGCGCGCGCCGGTTTGGGGCCGGAGGAGGAGGAGGGGCCCGCCGGCCCCGAGGCCGGAGGAGGGGCGCACGCCGGCCTCGGGGCTGGAGGAGGAGGAGGAGGAGGGGGCGCGCCAGCCCCGGGGTCAGAGAAGGGGCGCGCGCCGACCCCAGGGCCGGAGGAGGAGAGGAGAGGCGCCCGACGGCCCCGGGGCCGGAGGAGGGGCGCGCGCCGGCCCCGAGGCCGGAGGAGGGGCGCGCGCCGGCCTCGGGGCCGGAGGGGGAGGAGGGGCGCGCCGGACCCGGGGCCAGAGGAGGCGCGCCCGCCGGCCCCGGGGCCGGAGGAGGGGCGCGCGCGCGGCCCCAGTGCCGGAGGAGCGCCGGACCCAGTGCCGGAGGAGGAGGAGGAGGAGGGGCGCGCCGGCCCCGGGGCCAGAGGAGGGGCTCGCGTCGGCCCCGGGGCCGGAGGAGGAGGGGCGCGCCGGCCCTGGGGCCGGAGGAGGGGCGCGCGCCGGCCCCGGGGCCGGAGGAGGGGCGCGCGCCGGTTTGCGGCCGGAGGAGGAGGAGGGGCGCGCCGGCCCCGGGGCCAGAGGAGGGGCTCGCGTCGGCCCCGGGGCCGGAGGAGGAGGGGCGCGCCGGCCCCGGGGCCGGAGGAGGGGCGCGCGCCGGTTTGGGGCCGGAGGAGGAGGAGGGGCCCGCCGGCCCCGAGGCCGGAGGAGGGGCGCACGCCGGCCTCGGGGCAGGAGGAGGAGGAGGAGGAGGGGCGCGCCAGCCCCGGGGTCAGAGAAGGGGCGCGCGCCGACCCCAGGGCCGGAGGAGGAGGAGGAGAGGCGCCCGACGGCCCCGGGGCCGGAGGAGGGGCGCGCGCCGGCCCCGAGGCCGGAGGAGGGGCGCGCGCCGGCCTCGGGGCCGGAGGGGGAGGAGGGGCGCGCCGGACCCGGGGCCAGAGGAGGCGCGCCCGCCGGCCCCGGGGCCGGAGGAGGGGCGCGCGCCGGCCCCAGTGCCGGAGGAGCGCCGGACCCAGTGCCGGAGGAGGAGGAGGAGGAGGGGCGCGCCGGCCCCGGGGCCAGAGGAGGGGCTCGCGTCGGCCCCGGGGCCGGAGGAGGAGGGGCGCGCCGGCCCTGGGGCCGGAGGAAGGGCGCGCGCCGGCCCCGGGGCCGGAGGAGGGGGCGCGCGCCGGTTTGCGGCCGGAGGAGGAGGAGGGGCGCGCCGGCCCCGGGGCCAGAGGAGGGGCTCGCGTCGGACCCGGGGCCGGAGGAGGAGGGGCGCGCCGGCCCTGGGGCCGGAGGAGGGGCGCACGCCGGCCCCGGGGCCGGAGGAGGGGCGCGCGCCGGTTTGCGGCCGGAGGAGGAGGAGGGGCCCGCTGGCCCCGGGGCCGGAGGAGGAGGAGGTGGGGGCCGGAGGAGGGCGCGCGCGCCGGCCCCGGGGCCGGAGGAGGGGCGCGCGCCGGCCCCGGGGCCGGAGGAGGGGAGCGCGCCGGCCCCGGGGCCGGAGGATGGGCGCGCGCCGGCCCTGGGGCCGGAGGAGGAGGAGGAGGGGCGCGCCGACCCCGAGGCCGGAGGAGGGGCGCGCGCCGACCCCAGGGCCGGAGGAGGAGGAGGAGGGGCGCCCGACGGCCCCGGGGCCAGGGGAGGGGCGCGCGCCGGCCCCGAGGCCGGAGAAGGAGGAGGGGCGCGCCGGACCCGGGGCCAGAGGAGGGGCGCCCGCCGGCCCCGGGGCCGGAGGAGGGGCGCGCGCCGGCCCCAGTGCCGGAGGAGCGCCGGCCCCAGTGCCGGAGGAGGGGCGCGCCGACCAGGGGCCGGAGGAGGGCCGCGCGCCGGCCCCGGGGCCGGAAGGAGGAGGAGGAGGGCGCGCCGGCCCCGGGGATGGAGGAGGAGGGGCGCGCCGGCCCCGGGACCGGAGGGGCGTGCGCCGACTCGGGGCCGGAGGAGGAGGAGCCCTGCCGGCCCCGGGGCCGGAGAAGGGGCGCCCGCCGGCCCCGGGGCCGGAGGAGGGGCGCGTGCCGACCCAAGGGCCAGAGGAGGAGGAGGAGGGGCGCCCACCGGCCCCGGGGCTCAGCGGTGGGCAGGGGACGGAGGAGGAGCGATCCGACCCGGGGGGGGGGAGCACACCGGCCCGGGGGTAACCGGGGACGGAGGAGGAGCGCCAGCGGCCTTCCATACAATATAATAAGCACCACATTCACTTTCATGTAATATTAGGGGCTCCACATTGCCTTCCATGTAGTGTAATGGGCCCCTAATTGCTTTCCAAATAGTATAATGGATCCGACATTGCCTTCAATACAGTATAATGATGCCCACATTGCCTTCCATAAACTTGAATGGTTGCTATTGGCAACAGACTTATGGTTGATGCTGGGAGATGTCCTGTGATGGAATGTTGTGGGTGATGATGTCTCTGAAGGCCTTGTGATGTCAGCATCACTGGGAGGTTCCGCCCACTAGGAGCTTGTATCACATTAGCCGTATCTTGGTGCTGAGATTCTCTCTAGAGACAATGGTTTTCAAAGTGTTCCTGTGCTGTTCCCTGTTCATCACCATCAGTTACCAAGGGCTGCCGGTGAGTCGCTCTCTATTATTATAATGGAGGATCGTTAGTCCCTGTAGTAATTAATGACTTTGCTGTTGTTTCCTATAGAAACAAATAGGTTCAGATCTTAACCCTATGTTCAGTTTTCCATCCCACAAATCCGTTCCCTCCACAATTTACCATTCTGTAACTGAATTTTATTTTGTTTAAAGGGAATTTGCCATCATTTTTAGTTTTTAAGTCTTTATTCTTTTCTAAACACATTTTATAGCAAAACTACAAAATGAAATTGTGAAAAAATTCATAAAAGAAAATTCTTGAATGGATGCTATTGGAAACAGAGACTGTTTTTCATATAGTATATTAGGCCCCACATTGCTTTCTATATAATACTAGACGGTGGCCTGATTCTAACGCATCGGGTACTCTAGACTATGGTTAGCAGAGTATACAGGGCTCAACGGTTGGCCGGGGCCGGAAGAGGGGCACGCGCCTGCCCCGGGGCCGGAGGAGGGGCACCCGCCGGCCCCGGGGCCGAAGGAGGGGCGCGCGCCAGCCCCGGAGGAGGGGCGCGCGCCGGCCCTAGGGCCGGAGGAGGGGCGCGCGCCGGCCCCGGGGCCGGAGGAAGGAGGAGGAGGAGGGCGCGCCGGCCCCGGGGCCGGAGGAGGGGCGCGCACCGGCTCGGGGCCGGAGGAGGAGGAGGGGCGCGCCGGCCCCGGGGCCAGAGGAGGGGCGCGCGCCGGCCCCGGTGCCGGAGGAGGAGGGGGCGCCGGCCCCGGGGCCGGAGGAGGGGTGCGCGCCGGACCCGGGGCCGGAGGAGGAGGGGCGCGCCGGCCCTGGGGCCGGAGGAGGTGCG
Organism: Allobates femoralis; assembly: GCA_033576535.1. Lineage (NCBI taxonomy): Eukaryota > Metazoa > Chordata > Amphibia > Anura > Aromobatidae > Allobates > Allobates femoralis. The sequence continues at coordinate 61,082,865 of JARQOC010000006.1, read as the reverse complement.
CGCGCCCCGGCCCCGTGGCTGGAGGAGAGGCGCGCGCCGGCCTCGGGGCCAGAGGAGGGGCGCGCGTCGGCCCCGGGGCCGGAGAAGGAGGAGGAGGGGCGCGCCGGCCCTGGGGCCGGAGGAGGGGCGCGTGCCGGCCCCGGGGCCGGAGGAGGGGCGCGCGCCGGTTTGGGGCCGGAGGAGGAGGAGGGGCCCGCCGGCCCCGAGGCCGGAGGAGGGGCGCACGCCGGCCTCGGGGCTGGAGGAGGAGGAGGAGGAGGGGCGCGCCAGCCCCGGGGTCAGAGAAGGGGCGCGCGCCGACCCCAGGGCCGGAGGAGGAGGAGGAGAGGCGCCCGACGGCCCCGGGGCCGGAGGAGGGCGCGCGCGCGGCCCCGAGGCCGGAGGAGGGGCGCGCGCCGGCCTCGGGGCCGGAGGGGGAGGAGGGGCGCGCCGGACCCGGGGCCAGAGGAGGCGCGCCCGCCGGCCCCGGGGCCGGAGGAGGGGCGCGCGCCGGCCCCAGTGCCGGAGGAGCGCCGGACCCAGTGCCGGAGGAGGAGGAGGAGGAGGGGCGCGCCGGCCCCGGGGCCAGAGGAGGGGCTCGCGTCGGCCCCGGGGCCGGAGGAGGAGGGGCGCGCCGGCCCTGGGGCCGGAGGAGGGGCGCGCGCCGGCCCCGGGGCCGGAGGAGGGCGCGCGCCGGTTTGCGGCCGGAGGAGGAGGAGGGGCGCGCCGGCCCCGGGGCCAGAGGAGGGGCTCGCGTCGGCCCCGGGGCCGGAGGAGGAGGGGCGCGCCGGCCCCGGGGCCGGAGGAGGGGCGCGCACCGGTTTGGGGCCGGAGGAGGAGGAGGGGCCCGCCGGCCCCGAGGCCGGAGGAGGGGCGCACGCCGGCCTCGGGGCTGGAGGAGGAGGAGGAGGAGGGGCGCGCCAGCCCCGGGGTCAGAGAAGGGGCGCGCGCCGACCCCAGGGCCGGAGGAGGAGGAGGAGAGGCGCCCGACGGCCCCGGGGCCGGAGGAGGGGCGCGCGCGCCGGCCCCGAGGCCGGAGGAGGGGCGCGCGCCGGCCTCGGGGCCGGAGGGGGAGGAGGGGCGCGCCGGACCCGGCGCCAGAGGAGGCCGCCCGCCGGCCCCGGGGCCGGAGGAGGGGCGCGCGCCGGCCCCAGTGCCGGAGGAGCGCCGGACCCAGTGCCGGAGGAGGAGGAGGAGGAGGGGCGCGCCGGCCCCGAGGCCAGAGGAGGGGCTCGCGTCGGCCCCGGGGCCGGAGGAGGAGGGGCGCGCCGGCCCTGGGGCCGGAGGAAGGGCGCGCGCCGGCCCCGGGGCCGGAGGAGGGGCGCGCGCCGGTTTGCGGCCGGAGGAGGAGGAGGGGCGCGCCGGCCCCGGGGCCAGAGGAGGGGCTCGCGTCGGCCCCGGGGCCGGAGGAGGAGGGGCGCGCCGGCCCTGGGGCCGGGGAGGGGCGCGCGCCGGCCCCGGGGCCGGAGGAGGGGCGCGCGCCGGTTTGCGGCCGGAGGAGGAGGAGGGGCCCGCTGGCCCCGGGGCCGGAGGAGGAGGAGGTGGGCGCCGGAGGAGGGGCGCGCGCCGGCCCCGGGGCCGGAGGAGGGGAGCGCGCCGGCCCCGGGGCCGGAGGATGGGCGCGCGCGCCGGCCCTGGGGCCGGAGGAGGAGGAGGAGGGGCGCGCCGGCCCCGAGGCCGGAGGAGGGGCGCGCGCCGACCCCAGGGCCGGAGGAGGAGGAGGAGGGGCGCCCGACGGCCCCGGGGCCAGGGGAGGGGCGCGCGCCGGCCCCGAGGCCGGAGAAGGAGGAGGGGCGCGCCGGACCCGGGGCCAGAGGAGGGGCGCCCGCCGGCCCCGGGGCCGGAGGAGGGGCGCGCGCCGGCCCCAGTGCCGGAGGAGCGCCGGCCCCAGTGCCGGAGGAGGGGCGCGCCGACCAGGGGCCGGAGGAGGGCCGCGCGCCGGCCCCGGGGCCGGAGGAGGAGGAGGAGGGGCGCGCCGGCCCCGGGGATGGAGGACGAGGGGCGCGCCGGCCCCGGGACCGGAGGGGCGTGCGCCGACTCGGGGCCGAGGAGGAGGAGCCCTGCCGGCCCCGGGGCCGGAGAAGGGGCGCCCGCCGGCCCCGGGGCCGGAGGAGGGGCGCGTGCCGACCCAAGGGCCAGAGGAGGAGGAGAGGGGCGCCCACCGGCCCCGGGGCCGGAGGAGGGGCGCGCGCTGGCCCCGGGGCCGGAGGAGGGGCGCGCGCCGGCCCCGGGGCTGGAGGTGAGGAGGAGGAGGAGAGGCGCGTCGGCCCCGAGGCTGGAGGAGAGGCGCAAGCCGACCCCAGGGCCGGAGGAGGAGGAGGGGCGCCTGCCGGCCCCGGGCCAGAGGAGGAGGAGGAGGAGGGTGCGCGCCGGCCCCGGGGCCGGAGGGAGGAGGAGTGGGGCACGCCGGCCCCGGAGCCGGAGGAGGGGCACGCGCCGACTCGGGGCCAGAGGAGGAGGAGCCCGCCGGCCCCGGGGCCGGAGGAGGGGCGCCCGCCGTCCCCGGGGCCGGATGAGGAGGAGGGGCGCGCCGGCTCGGGGCCAGAGGAGGGGCGCCCCGCGGCCCTGGGGCTGGAGGAAGGGCGCGTGCCGGCCCCGGGGCCCGGAGGAGGAAGAGGAGGAGGAGGGGGCGCGCCGGGCCCCGGGGACGGAGGAGGGGCGCGCGCCGACCCCAGGGCCAGAGGAAGAGAGGAGGGCGCCCGCCGGCCCCGGGGCCGGAGGAGGGGCGCGCGCCGCCCCGGGGCAGGAGGGAGGAGGAGGAAGGGCGCGCCGGCCACGGGGACCGGAGGAGGGGCGCGCGCGCGACCCCAAGGCCGGAGGAGGAGGAGGAGGGGCGCGCGCGCGGCTCCGGGGCCGGAGGAGGAGGAGAGGAGTGGGGCCGAGGAGGGGCGCGCGCCGGCCCCGGGCCGGAGGAGGGGAGCGCGCCGGCCCCGGGGCCGGAGGAGGGGCGCGCCGGCCCCGGGGCCGAGAGGAGAGAGGAGGGGCCGCCGGCCCCGGGGCCGGAGGAGGGCGCGCGCCGACCCCAGTGCCGGAGGAGGAGGAGGAGGAGGCGCCCGACGGCCCCAGGGCCAGGGGAGGGGCGAGCGCCGACCCCGAGGCCGAGGAGGAGGAGAGGGGCGCGCCGGACCCGGGGCCAGAGGAGGGGCGCCGCCGGCCCCGGGGCCGGAGGAGGGCGCGCGCGCGGCCCCAGTGCCGGAGGAGGAGGAGGAGGGGCGCGCCGGCCCCGGGGAGGAGGAGGAGAGGGGCGCGCCGGCCCCGGGACCGGAGGGGCGGCAGCCGACTCGGGGCCGGAGGAGGAGGAGCCCTGCCGGCCCCGGGGCCGGAGAAGGGGCGCCGCCGGCCCCGGGGCCGGAGGAGGGGCGCGGCGGCCGACCCAAGGGCCAGAGGAGGAAGAGGAGGAGGAGGGGCGCGCCGGCCCCGGGGCCAGAGGAGGGGCGCGCGCCGACCCCAGGGCCAGAGGAAGGAGGAGGAGGGGCGCTCCGACGGCCCCGGGGCCGGAGGAGGGGCGCGCGCCGGCCCCGGGGCCGGAGGAGGAGGAGGAGGAGCGCGCGCCCAGTGGCCGGAGGAGGGGCGCGCCGGCCCCGGGGCCGGAGGAGGGGCCGCGCGTCCGACCCCAGGGCCGGAGAGAGGAGGGGCCGCGCCGGCCCCGGGGGCCGGAGGAGGGCCGCGCGCCGGCCCCGGGGCCGGAGGAGGAGGGGCGCGACTCGGGGCCGGAGGAGGAGGAGCCCTGCCGGCCCCGGGGCCGGAGAGGGGCGCCGCCGGCCCCGGGGCCGGGAGAGGAGGGCGCGTGCCGACCCAAGGGCCAGAGGAGGGAAGAGGAGGAGGAAGGGGCGCCGGCCCCGGGGCCGGAGGAGGGGCGCGCGCCGACCCCAGGGCCAGAGGAAGAGGAGGAGGGGCGCTCGCCGGCCCCGGGGCCGGAGGAGGGGCGCGCGCCGGCCCCGGGCCGGAGGAGGAGGAGGAGGAGGCGCGCGGCCCAGTGCCGGAGGAGGGGCGCGCCCGGCCCCGGGCCGAGGAGGAGGGGCCGCGCGTCGACCCCGGGGCCGAGAGAGAGGGCCGCGCGCCGGCCCGGGGCCGGAGGAGGGCGCGCGCCGGCCCGGGCCGGAGGAGGAGGGGCGCGCCGACTCGGGGCCGGAGGAGGAGGAGCCCTGCCGGCCCCGGGGCCGGAGGAGGGGCGCACGCCGGCCTCGGGGCCGGAGGGAGGAGGAGGAGGAGGGGCGCGCCGGCCCGGGGCCGGAGGAGGGGCGCGCGCTGGCCCTGGGGCCGGAGGAGGAGGAGGGGCGCGCCGGCCTTGGGGCCAGAGGAGAGGGCGCGCGCGCCAACCCAAGGGCCAGATGAGGAGGAGGAGTGGCGCCCGCCGGCCCCCGGGCCGGAGGAGGGGCGCGCGCCGGCCCCGGGGCTGGAGGAGGAGGAGGGGCGCGTCGGCCCCGGGGCCGGAGGAGAGGGCGCACGCCGACCCCAGGGCCGGAGGAGGAGGAGGAGGGGCGCCCGCCGGCCCCGGGGCCAAGGAGGAGGAGGGGCGCGCGCCGGCCCCGGGGCCGAGGAGGAGGAGGAGGTGGGGCCGCCGGCCCCGGGCCGGAGGAGGGGCGCGCGCCGACTCGGGGCCAGAGGAGGAGGAGCCCGCCGGCCCCGGGGCCGGAGGAGGGGCGCCCGCCGGCCCCGGGGCCAGAGGAGGAGGAGGAGGAAGGGCGAGTGCCGGCCCCGGGGCCGGAGGAGGAAGAGGAGGAGGAGGGGCGCGCCGGGCCCCGGGGCCGGAGGAGGGGCGCGCGCCGACCCCAGGGCCAGAGGAAGAGGAGGAGGGGCGCGCGCCGGCCCCGGGGCCGGAGGAGGAGGAGGGGCGCGCCGGCCCCGGGGCCGGAGGAGGAGGAGCCCGCCGGCCCCGTGGGCCGGAGGAGGGGCGCCCGCCGGCCCCGGGGGCCGGAGGAGGAGGAGGGGCGCGCCGGCCCGGGGCCGGGAGGGAGGGGCGCGCCAGCCCCGGGGCCGGAGGAGGAGGGGGCCCGCCAGCCCCGGGGCCGGAGGAGGGGCGCGCGCCGACCCCAAGGGCCAGAGGAGGAGAAGGAGGAGGGGCGCGTCGGCCCCGGGGCCGGAGGAGGGGCGCGCGCCGGCCCCGGGGCCGGAGAGGAGGAGGGGCGCGCCGGCCTCGGGCCCGGAGGAGGAGGGCGCTCGCCGACCCCAGGGCCGGAGGAGGAGGAGGACGGGAGCCCGACGGCCCCGGGGCCGGAGGAGGGGCGCGCGCCGGCCCCGAGGCCGGAGGAGGGGCACGCGCCGGCCTCGGGGCCGAGGAGGAGGAGGGGCGCGCCGGACCCGGGGCCAGAGGAGGGGCGCCCGCCGGCCCCGGGGCCGGAGGAGGGGCGCGCGCCGGCCCCAGTGCCGGAGGAGCGCCGGCCCCAGTGCCGGAGGAGGGGCGCGCCGGCTCCGGGGCCAGAGGAGGGGCGCCCGCCGGCCCCGGGGCCGGAGGAGGGGCGCGCGCCGGCCCCAGTGCCGGAGGAGCGCCGGCCCCAGTGCCGGAGGAGGGGCGCGGCTCCGGGGCCGGAGGAGGGGCGCGCGCCGGCTCCGGGGCCGGAGGAGGGGCGCGCGCCGGCTCTTGGCCGGAGGAGGAGGGGCGCGCCGGCCCCGGGGCCAGAGGAGGGACGCCCGCCGGCCCCGGGGCAGGAGGAGGGGCGCGCGCCGACCCCAGGGCCAGAGGAGGAGGAGGAGGGGCGCCCGTCGGCCCCGGAGCCGGAGGAGGGGCGCGCGCCGACTCGGGCCAGAGGAGGAGGAGCCCGCTGGCCCCGGAGCCGGAGGAGGGGCGCCCGCCGGAGCCGGAGTAGGAGGAGGGGCGCGCCGGCCCGGGGCCGGAGGAGGGGCACGCGCCGGCGTCGGGGCCAGAGGAGGGGCGCCCGCCGGCCCCGGGGCTGGAGGAGGGGCGCGCGCCGGCCCCGGGGCCGGAGGAGGAAGAGAGGAGGAGGGGCGCGCCGGCCCCGGGGCCGGAGGAGGGGCGCGCGCCAACCCCAGGGCCAGAGGAAGAGGAGGAGGGGCTCCCGCCGGCCCCGGGGCCAGAGGAGGAGGGCGCGCGCCCGGCCCCGGGGCCGGAGGAGGAGGAGGAGGGGCGCGCCAGCCACGGGGCCGGAGGAGGGGCGCGCGCCGACCCCAAGGCCGGAGGAGGAGGAGGAGGGGCGCCCGACGTCCCCGGGGCCGGAGGAGGGGTGCGCGCCGGCCCCGAGGCCAGAGGAGGGGCGCGCGCCGGCCTCGGGGCCGGAGGAGGAGGAGGGGCGCGACGACTCGGGGCCGGAGGAGGAGGAGCCCTGCCGGCCCCGGGGCCGGAGGAGGAGGAGGGGCGCGCCGGCTCGGGGCCGGAGGAGGGGCGCGCGCCTGCCCCGGGGCCGGAGGAGGGGCGCGCGCCGGCCCCGGGGCCGGAGGAGGAGATGGAGGGGCGCGCCGGCCCTGGGGCCGTAGGAGGGGCGCCCGCCGGCCCCGGGGCCAGAGGATGGGCGCGCGCCGGCCCCGGGGCCAGAGGAGGAGGAGGAGGAGGGGCGCGCCGGCCCCGGGGCCGGAGGAGGGGCGCGCGCCGGCCCCGGAGGAGGAGGAGGAGGAGGGGCGCGCCGACCCCGGGGCCGGAGGAGGGGCGCGCGCCGGCCCCGGGGCCGGAGGAGGAGATGGAGGGGCGCGCCGGCCCTGGGGCCGTAGGAGGGGCGCCCGCCGGCCCCGGGGCCAGAGGAGGGGCGCGCGCCGGCCCCGGGGCCGGAGGAGGAGGAGGAGGGGCGCGCCGGCCCCGGGGCCGGAGGAGGGGCACGCGCCGGCCCCGGGGCCGGAGGAGGAGGAGGGGCGCGCCGGCCCCGGTGCCGGAGGAGGGGCGCGCGCCGGCCCCGGGGCCGGAGGAGGAGAAGGAGGAGGGGCGCTCCGGCCCCGGGGCCGGAGGAGGGGCGCGCGCGCCGGCCCCGGGGCCGGAGGAGGAGAAGGAGGAGGGGCGCGCCGGCCCCGGGGCCGGAGGAGGGGCGCGCGCCGGCCCCGGGCCGGAGGAGGAGGATGGTGCATGGTGCACGGAGTGGCACCTCACTCAAAAGATCAGTCAAATTCATGAAGTGGTATGTGGTGTCACTTAATTAATTTTGAGCATCATACTCAAGAAAGTGTCATAGTACGTTCATGTCGTATGCCAGTCTCAATTAATTGAACCCAATGGATTAATTGGAAAAACACATGTCCCATTTTTCCCTGTTTAAAGATACCTTATTATTTTTATATATTTATTCCATAGTGCGGTACATGTAAAGGTGCATGCACACGATCCGGAATAGTAGCGTTTTGGATGCAGTGTCTTACCGCTGCATTGTACAGTATCAGCACAGTGGATGGGATTTCTAGATATATCATACTCAATGTGCTTCTCCCTGCTGCAGCGTGTTTTCAGCATCGGTGTGGGTTGCCACGCTTACACATCTCCACATCATATAAATTTATTGCTACAGAGTTGGAAGTGATCTCCAGCTGGTGAATGCAGAGAAAAGCTGCCCTGCACCAGCACAGATTGTGGACACAGGGCATCTGCGCTCACCCTGTATTCATCCGTGGGTTCCTGCGGGTCCAGAGGCACTGCATGCAGCATGGAGTGCCTCCGGATTGTGTGCACATACCCTAAAAAGAGTTACATAAATCTAACATGCATAAAATTAAAGAGACTTAAGGGCCTGTCACACGTGTCAATGTCACCCGCGATATCGCTCATGCGTCACATATTATTAATCGCCTGAGCGATGTGGAATTATCGCAGGTAAGATGTCACACGCGTCAATATGACCCAGCGATGCGGTGATGTCGCTATCTTGCGAGCGATTTTATTTAGTCGCTTGTACGTTGTCAAAATAGCAAATACGTCGCTGAGTTTAGTGTCACACGCAGCGCTGCACAAGGTCTACTGAGCGATGAGCGACAGGTTTTACGTCTGGCAGTGAAACCTGCGATCGGCGATCAGCGACATATCGCTGGTTGCATCGCTTGGTCGCACGCTTCAATGTCGCTCCTGCGTCACTTTTACGTCGCTTGAGCGACAGAAAATCCGTGACGTACGAGCAACATTGACAGCGATATCGATGCGTGTGACATCCCCTTTAGAGGATAGTACAAAAGAAGACACTGCCCACCTAGGCATACATGGAAATGGGGGAGGAAATGTGGCGCCCCAGTGGTTCATGCGCCACAGAGGGTTACTGCACCCAGACCAGAGTGTGTAGTATCCCTGTGACCAGGGGATTGGGATGTTAATCTGGGGCCCTCAACACATGCATTCACACACCTAGAGCCAGGGGATCAATTGATTAACCCGTTGCTAGAGAACCAGTCCCGGTGGGCGTAGTCTTAGGTGGGTAGTGAAGAGCGGGAAAGAGAGCAGAACGTCTGTGGAGAGAGAAAAAGAGGGGACCCTGCGAGTGACGCAGTGGAGGGCTCCTAAAAGGACAGTGACCCAGACAGAAGGGGGATCCTCTGGTGTCAGTTAACACCCTAATTGGAATCGGAACAGCACCCGGCCCGTAGGGACCCAGTCCAACAACGGAGGACCGACTCCGAGAGTGGTGCAGGAGTTCAGCCCTGAGGGGCCAAACAGGAGGGATGCGAGCTACTCAGAGAGTCGCGACCAAGCCCTGGCATATTTCTCACAAAGGGCCCCGTATAGGGTCATGAGCCCCTTAATAAAGGACTACCTCTACAGAGACCTGTGGGCCCGGTGAAGGGCTCTGTGCAGGGCTGCGCTAGGAAGGAGAAACAGCGCAGTGCAAGGAGAGAGGAGAAATCAACAGGAACACCACTGAGGGCCTCAAAGAGACATTCTATCCCATGGTGACTACCCAGGACAGCTACCCATGACTGTGTACCATTTGAAAACTGCCTGAAAGTTACCAGTAAACCCGTGCAGAGCCTAAGCAGTGTGTGGTGTCTTATTCCATCATGCTGGGGAAAGTCACATTCCAGTCTCTTCAGGCAGACTGCTTTGAGCCTCCACCTGCAGAGCCACCTACATTTCCATCACTGCCCCAGGGATCCTGCTCCACCTGCGGGGAGCATTACCATCTACCTGCCTACCATCATTGCCGGAGGTCTGAAAGCAGTGAGAGCAGTGAGAGGTAAGAGTACCAGGTACCGTAAGTGGCGTCACGAACACTTTATTATTTTTATTTTATTTTTACACATTTTTCAGCGACCACCAGGGCCATGCCGGCCGGCAGTGCTAGCACCCCTAATCAATGCCTGGGATCCAAGTACCCCAAGGGCCCTGGGGTGGGTCAGAAACAGTAGTCTTTAATAATTAATATTTTAGCAATGGCAAAATATACGTTAAGAAAAAAATTGACAAACATGAATGAAAAATGAGCCCAAACAAAACAGAACGAATCTTAAAATGAATGCAACTAATTTACAATTGTGCTCTATATTTGATTGAAATTTTCATATACATGTGTCCTGTAGTTGTACTCATTACATTGTGAATAATTGATAAAAAAAAAAATACATCAAATTGTTATAATTGTTATACAAACCTCGTCTTTCTTATGGTAATTGTGAGTGACTGGGGACGGCGAGACACAATGCAGTCATGATCACTATGTGATTATAGGCCATAGGTATAGACCATAGAATAGAGGGCTCCTCAAACAATACAAGGAGGTATCTTTAAATAAGCCCTTGACCCCCACATATTTGTGCATAACTGATGAGGACATTGTGTCTACTGAAATGGAAAGTTCTCAGTTTTGTTTGTATTTTACGTTAATGTGTTATTGTCTATTTATTCTCTGTAGAACGTCTGGGGGCAGATTTTGGTCTCCTTTGTTCCACTGTCACTCTTGTCTGTTTCATATGGAAAACCAGTGAAATAACCTTAAATCCTCAATATAGGTGAGATGAAAACCTTTTGGAGCACCAGATGATCCTCTGATAGGGAAATACCCAACCAATGGTGTCAGGTGAGGGGGGGGAACAATCCTTTTGATTTCAGGACAGATAATGCCCTTTCAGTGGAGTCTGACAATGGTATTCTCCATTGTTAACGCCTGAAGGTTGACCAAGCCAGGCACTATTATGTAGAGAGAAAGTGTGAGACATCACTATCTGTGAAAAGGAACATTCCACTGAAAGCTATCTCATTCTACTGGATTTCAAAAGAGGTATTCTCTTCACTCTTCTGGTAAAAAGAGATCCCATGATGATCTCTTTGATTATTATACTTAAAGGGGAATTCCCATTAACAAAGTACTCCAAATTCCAATTTCATCCATTAAGTCATGTCCCACTATTTGATACCATGTGAACCATTTTTCTCCAAGCTTCTCTGTTTGTCACACCATCTTTCAGTTCTCTGTTGTTCATTCCCATGTCTGCCATGATGGTGTCCAGCCAACGGGTCTTAGGTATTCCGGGACCTCTACTGCCACTGACCATACCAAGCAAAGGACTATGAACTGTATAAGGACCATGTCTGACCATACAGGGACATGGTCTGATCATACCACATCTCCTGGACAGGGGACGATGCAAAAGACTATACAGACATTGCAGCATGGGATCACATATAATTATTTCTTTGAAGTAAAACATTTTTTTAAAACAGACGTAAAAGTTTTGCCTCACAAAAAGAATTGTCTACGACTGAATTCTCTTTTGCATCCAAAAAAAACTGAGGCAATCCATCATGCAATGTGTACAGGTGCAATGCCGAACACAATACAGTGTAACAAGAAGACAGCGGCACTCTAAAATACTTATACACTTAGCTTTAAATATGGCCATATCGATAACCACCCAGTAGCCATGTTGAGATGCGTCTTTTTTACTGACTCCCTACGCTCAGTCATAGCCTCTCTCTGGATTAACAACTTCTTTTTGTATGGGCGAGTAAGAACCTGCTAAGGCTGGGTTCACATTTGCGGACCCCTCCGCAGCGTTCTGTGAAGGGGATCCACAATGTGACCGCAGCGGCCGCGAGCTCCTATCTTTATAATGGGAGCGCACGGTGCTGCACTTGACCGCGCATGACCGTGCACACCCATTCACTCCCATATGTGATCTGTGCACAGGCGAATGCCTGCGCACAAATCACACAGTCTCGTCCGCACCAGGGACGCGACATGTTGCATTCCTGGTGCGGACGAGACTGTGTGATTTGTGCGCAGGCATCCGCTGCGCACAGATCACATATGGGAGTGAATGGGTGCGCACGGTCATGCGCTGTCAAGCGCAGCACCGTGCGCTCCCATTATAAAGATAGGAGCTCTCGGCCGCTGCGGTCACATTGCGGATCCCCTCTGCATAACGCTGCGGAGGGGTCCGCAAATGTGAACGCAGCCTAACAGAGAACAATGACACCCAGGGCTAATGGTAGAAGGTGGCAAGGCAGAGGACATCATCTAAGCAAGAAAAAAAACTGCGGCACTCCATCATGCAATGTGTACAGATGCAACACTGAACATGATACATTGTACCAAAAAGACAATATTTCACCGTGCTGCTGCCTTTTTGTATCCTCTCTTTTGTCCTCTGTGGCCCAGGAGATATGGTATGATCAGACCATGTCCCTGTACGGTCAGACACATCTATTACACAGTACATAGCAGGGACACATATATAAGATTATCTCAGCACAGGAGATGTAGTATGATTAGAGCATGTCCCTGTACGGTCAGACACATCCATTACACAGTACATAGCAGGGACACATATATAAGATTATCTCAGCACAGGAGATGTGGTATGATCAGACCATGTCCCTGTACGATCAGACACATCCACTACACAGTACATCGCAGGGACACATATATAAGATTAAGGCTGGGTCACACACACAGATATTTGTGCAGATATTGTTCACAGATCTCTGGTTGCAGTGAAATCATGAACACATGGTTCCATTTTGTGGCTGTGTACAAATGGAGCAATCTGTCCATGATTTCACTGCAACCAGAGATCTGTGAACAATATCTGCCCAGATATCTGTGTGTGTGACCCCAGCCTATCTCAGCACAGGAGATGTAGTATGATTAGACCATGTTCCTGTACAGTCAGACACATCCATTACACAGTACATAGCAGGGACACCTATATAAGATTATCTCAGCACAGGAACATTATTTTTAATCACATCCAATTACGGAAATTTCTAATCTTCCAAAATTCATTAAAAACAACTTTAAGGAAGTCCAGGGAGAAGAACCTGGGCCCTACACCTATACGAGCCACAGTCGCCACTGTAACATTACAAGTACTTCACAGGTGTGGTGTTACCGCTCTCAGGTGAGAGAGGTTGCCGAGCTAAGACACATTGACTTACACCTAACACCACCCAACTCCAGCCCTGGGGTTCTGGGCAAACCCTATTGAGGGAGGGCGCAATCTGCCGACTGGAGGAGGGAGTAGGTAGAGGGGGTGGGAACGAGAGTTAGAGGGAGAAAAGGAGTTAGAGTTGAGACATCGAGTAGGCAGGAGGCCTGCAGGAAAGAGGGTTCCTAGGGAACACGGGAGTGGAGGAATCACCTGTGTGCCCCGATTCTGGCCCATCCCGTGTTGGACAGAGGGACAGGTCGCAGAAGGGACCAGCCCCAATCTAGTTAAAGGACTGAAAGCCTCAGCTAGTAAAACTGGAGGTTGCTGTCTTGTACAGGCAGCAGCCACAACCGTGGACATTGTGAAGTCGCCCAATAGGGCCCGTGGCCACTAGTTTGGGACCCTGTCGCATGAAGACGTCGGGCAGGAGTGGAGAGTTGGCAGCTTGGCGAGACAGCCAGGAAAGGCTCACAAAAGGTGTTTTGGTGAGGTGGCCCCTTATCATCTGAGAGCTGGCCAAGCTGCGCTACGGAGGAGCACAGCACCCGGCTGGGTGGACTTGAGTGATCGCCAAGTAAAAGGTAAAGAACTACAACCCTTGTCTCCTCTGGTTATTCCACGCGCCCTCCTGCACCGCTACACGGACACCATCACCATCTCTATAAACTTTAATCCCATCCCTGGGGCCACGCTCTACCTGTGGGGAGCAATACCACCACGGTTGCCATTCCATTGACCCCAGAGGTCCCGTAGCAGCGCTGGTCACCCTGACCACAGGTGGCGTCACAAATGTCTTCCCCTGTAAATACATTCTCTTTTCTGCACGCCCAGAGCCACGGAACTGGGCAACAGCCACCGTGACCTACCAGGCAACCACCGGCCTGGTTACCGAGTACCCCCCTCTCCACCAGTCCTGGTGAGCATCGCAGTGCATTTTTGTTTTAATGAAAAAACTCAGAAGCACTTGGATCTGGGTACCTCTGGTTGATTTAAAATAGAGCTCTATGTAACCTGGATCCGGCAGATTCCAGATCACATTAAAATAGGGCTCTATATAACCCGGATCCGGCAGATTCCAGATCCCACTGGATCTTGTTTTTTGAAACTGCACATGCTGAGGACACAGTTCCAAATGACACTCCACGTGGTCAAGGTGCTTTTTGTGGTCGAAATGCAACTCCATTCACTTGTATTGAGCTGCAATGTAGCAGCTACACATGGCTATCTGTGACTGCGTGACCTGTGTTGTAATGTTATTACAGGATAATCTCTTTAGGTCATTGTTGAAGTGTAATATAGAAATGCACTGTTGATCATATAAATGTTTTGACCTATTCTTTTTTTTACCAATTTACCTTTTCTTGAGGCTGTCACCTGACATCTAAGAATACTTTGACTGTAGACTGGACTGGACGCTTGTCACTTCACCGTCAACCTGCATAGAACTTGTGGTGTTCAAAAAATAAAGAGACACGTAATTATAGCACATATAATTGTAACAGATATAATGGCTCTGTAAACTGTACAATAGGAAATGTAAAAAATAATAATGAGAATTTTTAATGTCTACACAAATGCACATATAAGTATACATATATTATATGGGAAAAATATTGGGTGGCAGCTCTTATAGGGGTTGTCTGATTTACAAATTAAATCTTTTTTATAAGATAATCTGTGTTGGATGATAATGAAAAAGAATTTCGTAATATTTTTTCTTTGTTTCTTCCTTCTCCTCCTCCAGTTTTTTGGTTCAATGTCTCCATGATGCTCCTCATCCTGGTTAAGCAAATTCCTGTGCATTTTTTCTAACCAAACTTATGATGCTTTGCCTTGTTCTCACAGCCGGTGCTAGCTCCAGACTGGCTGTGCTGCCATCCTCCTCTCTACTATCCACTCCACCTCTGTTGGCCAGTACTCTGCTCCCGCGCTGCTCTGTACAGCCATTATTTCAGTGTGAAGCAGAGTCCGGGAAGAATCCAGGGAGGTCTTGTCTTCGTCATCCTCAGTATTACAGCACAAACCACCTGCACTGTGCCCATTATTTCAGTACTTCTAATAAAATATTACATCTTCTTCTACAATATTATCTGCTACCTGATCTGCTCCCTATCTGCCCGTCCATCCACCTATATGCATGTTACATCACCAACTTATCTCCTTCCTTCGCAACATTTTCCCTCTTGTCACGGGGTTGTTTTATGGTCAACGGAGTAAGGAAGCAGGATGGTAAGATGGGCAAAAAGCAATCAGGGCAACTAGTCTGAATCTATTACTGGAGGTCCCTGGAAGGTGAGGATATCTGGCCCACCATCCTTGCCCTCTGCTTCTGATCAGCACTAGGTTAAGACCTCCTCACCCCCACCCATGAATCAGGAAGCACAGCAACTCTCCAAAATAAAGAAAACTCCAGGCAAATACAGCAAGAAGGCCTCAGCACAAAGTGCACAGACATCCTCTCAGCTCAAAGTCTTTGCAGAGACTATAACTCTGTCTGCGACATCTGCTGATCGAAGAAGGAACTATTGAAAGGTCAGGGGTGTGGTCATCTGACACGCCCACAACATCCCACCTGCAGAGCCCCCTCCAACATAGACAGCACACTACAGCAGCTGCTGACATTAACTCCAAATGTGCCAAAGGAAATTTAATCCAATTTAAACTACAGAGCTTTTCACATGGACTGTAGAGAAGTCAACACGTGACTTCTCTCTGTCGGAAACTAACACTCCACTTCACCCTGAAAACACCATCCCTTCCATCAAGCATGGTGAGCATCATGCTGTGGGGAGGCTTTTCTTCAGCGGGGACAGAGAAACTGGTCAGAGTTGATGGAAAGATGGATGGAGCTAAATACAGGGCAATACTGAGGGAAAACCTTCTAGGCCATATTCACACTGGTTGTTTTAGATCTGTTTTTGGTGCTGTGTTTTTGTTTTTTTTTTAAACTACAGCAAAAATGGATCAGTCACTCGGTCTCCCAGCAAAGTGAATGGGATTCTCAATTTGCTGAGCAGATGTCAGCATTTTTGACTGCCGCGTTTGTGGTGCTGTAAGCTCATGCAGAAAATAATGGGTATCAATTATTGCTCTGTTTTTTGGCTGCACTTTCTCCATTTATTTCATTTTACTGAAAAAAACTGCACAAAGGATTAGTATTTACACACTCCATTTGTGATGCTTTAGTACTGCACTTTCCACACCACAAACACATCAATTTCTTGATGTGTTCCTTCCGGGCAGAGGCAGGACCTGCGGGTACGGAACTGACAGGACCTGACAATGTGAGAGTCACATGGCCAGGTTCTGTAAGCGCAATACCTGGAAATAACTAATTGCTGGACACCGCGGAGCTTGGGGAAGGTAAAAAAGTGTATGTGTGTGTTTGTGTGTCTGTCTGTGTCCCACCTGCCCCTTATGGAATAGTACTGTGTTTTTGCTTTGAAAAAGCAAAATTGCATTAAGAAATTGGAGCAAAAAAGCAGCACAAACGGATGATGAAAATGTCAGCCTCTAGATACGCAAAGCTGGTAGAGACCTCCCTAAAAGACTTGCAGCAGTAAATGCAGCGAAAGGTGATCCTACAGAGTACTGACTTAGCAAGGGTGAAGACAAATGCACATCTCAATGTTCAGATTTATATTTTTATAATATTTAAAAATCCATGTATAATGTTCTTTATACTTCACAAATACTTGCTACTTAGTGTTGGTAGATCATCTAAAATCTCAAAAAAATACATTTAAGTTTGTGAGTCTAATGTGACAAAATGTAGAAATGTTCTTGGGGTATAAATATTTTTTGAAGACACTGTATATGTATATATATGGATCTTTGGGTTGGCAACATCATCCTTTTGGGTATGTGTCTTGTGACCCTGGTACACATAAGCCTCTGTTCTCATCTGTGTTTTCGGTTCATTTGGAATTCATTGTATGCTTTATTTTCTATCTTAAAAAAGCGATTACAAGTGAAAACTAGGCGAATACAACTATAGACCTACTGCTTCAATTCCATGTTTTCCATATGAATTCGGTTTCTAAAATGAAATGCAGCTGTGAACAAGAGTCTGAAACTACCAAAATAATCAGGGTTTGTCAAGTGTTTATACAATAATCACCTAATTACAATGCTGTCATCTAAACCTCTTGGTATTATGGTGGGTTTACACGTGCCGATATCGGCCCGATATCGGAGCCAACGACGCGGGAGCGTGCTTTTTGAGCGCGCTTTTCCCGCCATCGCATCGCCGGTTTAGACAGCCCGATATCGGGATGCAACGTCCCGACGATGTGTACGCCCCCAAACCCAGGAACGACCAGTTAACATGGGAGTGAATGGGTGACGTGAGCGTACACATCGTAGTTGGGTTGTCACACGGGACGATGCGGCTACAACGGCCATCCGATATCGGGCGGTTGAATAGCACGCTCATTCAACCCCGATATCGTTTTGGCATCGTTCCAGCATCGCATTGTACGTTCAAACCGTACAACGCGCGAACGATATCGGGTCCAACTCCCGAACCACGTGACCATTGGTCAGAGTTGGGTCGGAGTTGGACGCCGATATCGCGACGTGTAAACCCACCATTAGACTGATTTCCTATGTTTAACGGGGACGCATGGTACCTGCTTTTGGCTGCCCTCGCATGTGTTTGCTTTCGCGTGCCTTTTTTCAAAGTACCCTCTGAACACAGCTTGTTCCATTTTTTGTGCGTCTGAGGATGCTTGCTTCTTACGGAAGCATCCTGAAGAGCACAGACAATGCATGCAGATCAATGGAGCCGCTCTGCCATCCGCTTGTCACCGCAGCCTCTCTCTCTCTCCCTCCTCCTGACTGCTATAATGGTATTTTATGGCACCGAAAACACTATAATGCATTTCTATGGACTTTTTTCTCCTTACGCAGCAAGTGAATCCACGCTGCGTGTGCCAGTGCTTGTATGCGTTCATGGCTGCGTCTGCGCACATGCGTTCAGACACATGCGGCTAGAACATAAATGTGAAACCAGCCTTAGCAGAGGTAGGCAACAGTCACCTTAATAATAGTTGACATGGGACACAGGCATGTGCCTTGCATCCATCATTGAGCAACCACTCCATTAACTTAAGTTAATTTTCTAATCCTTATATTTCTCATAAACCACCACCAAAGGAGTCTAAAAGCTTCTTTCTTGTGAATAAAAATACTTAAGTGCATGTCCAAGAGTGTTCCTGTGCATGAGGCAGTTCATAGAGATACTCTGGCTCACTTGCCCCATCGCTGACTAAGGTGTAACTTTAAGGCAACAATAGACTAGAATGTAGTGTCTGTATTATGGCCACAAAACCCAGGTATATATGAGATTTACTCAGATGAAATGCAGTCATATTATGACTTTATGAACCCCCTGTTATAAGGTTTAAAATAACTGGAGAAGGACATTATGGTAGGAAGAATAGAAGGTACAAGGAGAAGAGGAAGACCAGCAACCCAATGGCTTGAAACTGTAAAGATAACGGCAGAGAAGTTCCTGGTGAACCTATCTAGGCTTAGAGAAGACCCTGGTTAGGGATCAGCGAGTATACTCGCTATTATTCGGAACTCGCCACTCTCCGAGTACTTATGATTACTCGGGAGTAGCAAGTAGTCCGATTACTTACTGCAATCCTACTGATAAATCTACTGATAAAATTCTGTGCAAAGAGTGTGTGCATTGAAATACAATGTATACAGGTGTAATGTCATACTACACTGTGTGCAGAATTATTAGGCAAATTAGATTTTAATCACATGATACTTTTTATACATGTCCTACTCCAAGCTGTATTGGCTTGAGAGCCAACTACCAATTAAGTAAATCAGGCGATGTGCATCTCTGTACTGAGGAGGGGTGTGGTCTAATGACATCTACACCCTATATAAGGTGTGCTTAATCATTAGGCAACTTCATTTTCTTTGGCAAAATGGGTCAGAAGAGAGATTTGACGGGCTCTGAAAAGTCCAAAATTGTGAGATGTCTTGCAGAGGGATGCAGCAGTCTTGAAATTGCCAAACTTTTGAAGCGTGAGCACTGAACAATCAAGTGTTTCATGGCAAATAGTTAACAGGGTCGCAAGAAGCGTGTTGGGCAAAAAGGGTGCAAAATAACTGCCCATGAATTGAGGAAAATCAAGCATGAAGCTGCCAAGATGCCATTTGCCATCAGTTTTGCAATATTTCAGAGTTGCAACGTTACTGGAGTATCAAACAGCACAAGGTGTGCTATACTCAGGGACATGGCCAAGGTAAGGAAGGCTGAAAAACGACCACCTTTGAACAATAAACATAAGATAAAACGCCAAGACTGGGCCAAGAAATATCTTAAGACTGATTTTTCAAAGGTTTTATGGACTGATCAAATGAGAGTGACTCTTGATGGGCCAGAGGCTGGATCAGTAAAGGGGAGAGAGCTGACTCAAACGCCAGCAAGGTGGAGGTGGGGTACTGGTATTGGCTGGTATCATCAAAGATGAACTTGTGGGACCTTTTCAGGTTGAGGATAGAGTGACGCTCAACTCCTAGACCTACTGCCAGTGTCTGGAAGACAACTTCTTCAAGCAGTGGTACAGGATGAAGTCGGTATCATTCAAGAAAAACATGATTTTCATGCAGGACAATGCTCCATCACATGCATCCAACTACTCCACAGCGTTGCTGGCCAGTAAAGATCACAAAGAAGAAAAAATAATGACATGGCCCCCTTGTTCACCTGATCTGAACCAATAGAGAACCTGTGGTCCCTCCTAAAATGTGAGATCCACAGGGAGGGAAAACAGTACACCTCTGGGAACAGTGTCTGGGAGGCTGTAGTGGCTGTGATTAGCCCCAGGTATGGGGACTCGTGTATCTGGGCCCTCTGCTGTGGTAGGGATGTCACTGGTGGCCTGCCCAGACCCGTGGCCCTGGTGGTCAACTAAAAAGGGGTAATTGGAATGGAAATAAAAGTTTAATAGTTTATCGTGATGCCACCCGCAGCTTCTGGTCATTAAGCACCAGTGCCGCTTCAGACCTCTGGAGGGTGGTGGTATATTGGCCAAGATGGTACAGCTCCCTGCAGGTGGAGCTGGCCCTCTGGGGCAGGGATGCACCGGTGGTAATGGGGTGCTGATGATAAAAATGAGCGGATCACAGTATCATGAAGAAACAGATACACGTAGACTCTGTCACTCTACCTGGGTACTTTACTGGAACAATGCAGATGGCGATACAGTTCAAAGTGGCATAACAGTCTTTATCTGGCTGGGTAGTCACAGTGGGCTGCAGAGTCTCTGGAAGTCTCCCGTGGTATGCCTTCCTGGATCTAACCTGTGCCCGCTGCTCGTGCCTGTCCTAGGGTAGCCTGCTTAATACCAGGCCCGTTGAGGTGCTCTGACGATCCTGGCTTCCACTCGCTCCCTCTCCTGCTCTGGGTTAACCTGGAGTGACTGATCCCACCAGACATGGTGTCGGGGCTGGTAAATGGACCCATGACCTCTGGTGTTCTCAGCTCAGGGGCTGTAATCCCTGACCGTCTTCGGAACCGATACTCTGGTAAAGTGGACCAGGGTTCCCTCCCTGAGTATGGGCGCCCGGGGGTCCCCTCCTTCCGTCTGGGCTGCCTGTTCTCTCCAGGACCCCTCACTGGGAGTCTCCTTTTCTCACTCGGAGGCTCCCCGTTCTCCGTCTTTCCTCAGTGCCAACTAAAACTCACTGTGTGTTCTCCCTCCTCCCCTAACTAACCCCTAGGGTATGGGTCCAAAACCATCTATTCTAGATGGGTGTGTGGGAGTGCTAGTGTGGTGCCCCACTACGTAGGTGCCACAGAAGCACAGATCCCAAAGAAGAGAAGAGAAAGCAAGGAAACTCAGGAAGGCAGAGTAGACTTGAGTGGGGAAGTGAGTAATGGATAGAGTTTGCCCCATAGAAAGAAACTCGGTTACCGGAGCCCGCATCTGTGAGTACTTCAAGTCAGAAAATCCGTAAAACAGGGATATTACAAATACAGCCCTGACTCCCAATGTCCAACAAGAGAGAAGCCAGAACCGCAGCTGCCACTGCGGCATTCACTAGTAGGTTTACCCGAGGAGTACAAAAGGGAGAGGAGAAAGAGCAAATAGCAGCAGGAGGCCAGATTATCTACAAGAGATTAGGCTTCATATGGGAACAGGACAGAAGGGACGGAAAGGAACTTAAAGGAGGGTTCCATCTCAAGTCAGAATCCCAATTGCAGCCTGAAAGCATTCACCAATATACCATCAAATAAACTGTTGCACTGTAAAGCTGAATGAGAGTGTTTCAGTAAAAGTTACCCGGTGAAGTGAAGCTTTGTCTCTGCTGCATCCTTTCAAATATAAACTGTTTTATTACAGCATCGCTGCCCCGGTGGTCCAGTCCTGCCTGCGGGAACTATTCCATCCAAGCCGCAATACCATCGACCACCGGAGGACTGTGGCGGCGCTGGTGAATATCACCAGACTCAGCAGGTGGCGTCACGACAAGACAAACTGTAAATAATCCCCTGTAAATATTTTTCCCCACTTTTCAGTTGACCCCCCGGGCCACGGCCTCGGGATGGCCACCCGTGACTTCCCAGACTTAGAGAGGGTCCCGAGAGCCGAGTACCCCACAGCCGTGGGTGAGGGCGCGTCACTAGGATGGGAGCCTCCCACAGACATCTGCCTTCCCACTGTGACAGGGGTTACCGCACGCTCATTTATGGGTGCAGTACCCCAATTGTGATGCCTGACCAGGTGGGGCGCCACAGCTGTTGCATGCAATGTTGATCATAAACAAATCAAGCAACTGACAGAATCTATGGATGGAAGGCTGTTGAGTGTCATCATAAAGAAAGGTAAAATAAAAGAAACAAAATTGCGCCACACTGCTGACAATTGGGACGTGGGATCGAGTAAATGACCCCCGTGCTCACCTGGTCTAGTTGTGCTGACCGTACAACTAGTTAGTAGGCTAGGTTTCGACCCCGAGAGGTTTCCACGCCGACCGGAGCCAAGGGACAGAGGAATTCGCGTGGTTCACAGGCTGCTGGTTCACGTGATAGCCTCGAGGGAGTGGTGATGTGACGTAAGACAGGTCCTGGAGGCCAAGCTGCTGGATATCACGCTTCCCTCAGGGAAGAGATGTGTCCGTTCAAATAAAAAGTGATGTTATGTCAGCGCTAAGGACACAGCCAGGACATCGATCTGTGAATAATTACCTCTAGGTTTTATTGATTCAATATGGGATTCCCAGTCTCCACAACGCGTTTCGGCGCTAATTGCGCCTTTCTCAAGTGAGAAAGGTGCAATTGGTGCCGAAACGCGTTGTGGAGACTGGGAATCCCATATTGAATCAATAAAACCTAGAGGTAATTATTCACAGATCGATGTCCTGGCTGTGTCCTTAGCGCTGACATAACATCACTTTTTATTTGAACGGACACGATCATAAAGAAAGGTGGCTATATTGGTCACTAATTTTTTGGGTTTGGTTTTTGCATGTCAGAAATGTTGTTTTCAAAATTTTGTGCAGTTATATTAGTTTACCTGGTGAAAATAAGTGAGATGGGAATATATTTGGTTTTTATTACCGTATATACTCGTGTATAAGCCGACCCGTGTATAAGCCGACCCCCCTACTTTTGCCCCCAAAAACTGGGAAAACTTATTGACTCGCGTATAAGCCGAGGGTGGACTCCAGCACAGGTATACAACCCCCAGCAGTGAGGTATACAGCAGCCTCCCCAGTGGTAGTATACAGCAGCAGCCCCAGTGGTAGTGTACAGCAGCCCCAGAGGTATATGCAGCCCCATAGGTATATGCAGCCCCAGAGGTATATGCAGCCCCATATGCAGCCCCAGAGGTATATGCAGCCCCAGAGGTATATGCAGCCCCAGAGGTATATGCAGCCCCATATGCAGCCCTAGAGGTATATGCAGCCCCATATGCAGCCCCAGAGGTATATGCAGCCCCATATGCAGCCCCAGAGGTATATGCAGCCCCATATGCAGCCCCAGAGGTATATGCAGCCCCAGAGGTATATGCAGCCCCAGAGGTATATGCAGCCCCATATGCAGCCCCATATGCAGCCCCAGAGGTATATACAGCAGCCCCTAGGTAGTATACAGCAGCAGCCCCAGGGCTGTATACAGCCGCAGCCCCGGGGCTGTATACAGCCGCAGCCCCGGAGGTATACAGGCCCCCCATCAAGTTCCAGAGCCCCCCCCCCCTTGCGCGCCAGCCTGTAAAGTAAAATCATACTTACCAGTGTCCTGTCGCGCCGTCCGCAGCTGCCGACACGCGATCCAGGGCTTCAATCCGCGTCTTCCGGCTTACGACTTCCTGTGGTCGCGGGTAATGACGTCATTGCCCGCGACTACAGGAAATGCGGAAGACGCGGAATGAAGCCGGGGATCGCGTGTCGGCAGCTGCGGACGGCGCGACAGGACACTGGTAAGTATGATTTTACTTTACAGGCTGGCGCGCAAGGGGGGTGGCCCTGGAACTTGATGGGGGGCCTGTATACCTCCGGGGCTGCTGCGGTATTTTTTATATACTCGCGTATAAGCCGAGGGGGGACTTTTCAGCCCAAATTTTGGGCTGAAAAACTCGGCTTATACGCGAGTATATACGGTAAGTTGCCTAATAATTCTGCACAGTAATAGTTGCCTGCACAAACAGATATCCTCCTAAGATAGCCAAATCTATAAAAAAAAAAAACACTCCAACTTCCAAAAATATTAAGCTTTGATATTTGAGTCTTTTCGGTTGATTGAGAACATAGTTGTTGATCAATAATAAAAATAATCCTCTACAATACAACTTGCATAATAATTCTGCACACAGTGTATAGCACTCTTAATTAGGGAGGTAAGTACTGTTTCAAGACAAAAATGGCGCATTCATCATAGCACTATTTCCAGGCGCTTTCCCCGACTCTTCAAATGGCCCTGGTGGGGGGTGGCACGCTGGGTAATAATGAGGTTAATACCAGCTTTGTATTCTCAGGTGGTACTAAGCCCAAAATTCTGGGTGTCACACCAAATTTGACATGGCCACCATGAATTTCTAGTAAACAGTGAAAAAAAATGTCAATAGAAATAAAATAAAAAACACATTTAGAGGCTCTGTCTTTATTAGAAAAAAAATCATCAGTCCAACGTAGGCCACAGGGAGAGTAATGTCAGCTCTGCTTCATCGCTCTGAACAGACAAGCGTCTGTACAGAGCAACAAGCAGGCTGTCGCTGACAGTGACAGTAAGAGTTCAATCAAATTCATAGCTGAGCCATGAACTCAGGTGAACCCTGACGTCACCGTAAACACTACCAGGGTGGAATTGCAGAGCGCCGAGCAGTGCAGTGCATATCACCGGAAGTTAATGAGCAGCCCTGGAAGCAGAAGCAGCTGGGAGACTGCAGGACACGTCACAGGACCGATCATAATGTTTATTAATAATATGTTTTTTTTTTCTACAGTCCCGGACCAGAACTGTAACACAAGTTTCCACGGGAAACCCGTGTTCGGGATCTTGTGCACAAACACTAGTTGTACGGTATGGATCCCAAACTTTACAGTTTGAGTTTCGCCCATCACTACATGCAAACTCCTTGCAGATGTTGCCCTTGGTGGGATTTGAATCCAGGACCCCAGTGTTGCAAAGCAACAGTGTTAACTACTGAGTCACCATACAGTGAAGACAACTGAGGCACCATACAGTGCTAAACACTGAGCCACCATACAGTGCTAACCACTGAGCCACCATACAGTGCTAACCACTGAGCCACCATACAGTGCTAACCACTGAGCCACCATACAGTGCTAACCACTGAGCCACCATACAGTGCTAACCACTGAGCCACCGTACAGTGCTAACCACTGAGCCACCATACAGTGCTAACCACTGAGCCACCATACAGTGCTAACCACTAACCCACCATACAATGCTAACCACTGAGCCACATATTTTCATATTCCATTACATTGTATTTCTTTCTACCTTTTCTACTATATGGCACTATACGTATATGCAATAATCTGTCTATACTGAGACTCCTTGTATCTATAATAAATCGTTTATTTGTTCCTTGTAATAAATTGGGTACATTTTGGTATTGGATTGGTGTTATGCATGACACATAGCCAAACATTACTTTCTAGAGGACAATTATATACTGTATACACACACATAGTTGTGGTCAAAAGTTTACATACCCCGGGAGATTTTTTGCTTGTTTGACTGATAACACTATGTTATCAGGCCAAAATCACCAGGGTGTGTGAACTTTTGATCAGGGTCATTTGGATGTTTTTTGTTGTCAATATGATTTAAAAAGAGAAATCACAGAAGGTTGACAATAAATGGCTTCACCCAACCTCTAACCATGAGTGGAAAAAAGGTTTCTATTATCATTCATATTCGCTGAAAAAAAAGGCCAAGAAAGCAAAAGATCTGCCTGGGTACGGCAACATTTGAGCACAACTGTATACATGGATTTGATTATTATATGCCACTAGCACCATTTGATAATGTAGCTATAGTATGGGATACGATTTTTTTTTTTTGCAGAAACCTTTTTCCATGTGGTTTAAGATGTTTTTATGTTTTCATAATTTCAATAAAGTGTTGTATTGTTAAGCTGAGTCTTCCTTTTGATGAGTGTGCATTGCCATCTACTCATTGTCTATGTGACTGATAGAGAAGCCCAGAAATGTTGTGTGCACTCTCCATTCTCCGGATCAGAGGGCGTCCCAGTGATCACACCACCACCAGCTACCATCGTCACCTATCATTTGAATGGTCAAACATTTTAAAACTTTGTGTAAACCCTGAAATGATCCTGTAAGTTGGACTCTTTTACCCAATCATGATTTTTTGTTTCTTGAATTATAAGCAGGGGCGGGCTGGCCCAGGTGGCAGGGGGGCAAGTGCCCCTGGGCTGGTGGTATAGTCCACATCTAGGGCCGCCCCTACAGAAACGGGCCGGCCGCGGGCGTCGCTTTGCGGCCGGCACATGACGCGAGACGGCCCGGCCGCGGGAGTTGCTCTGTGACGCTGGAAGTCTCTGATCAGGTGAGGGCCGATAGCACCCCCCCCCATCCCCCCCCCACCGCTTCTCAAGTCAGACCTGACAGCACCCCCCCCCCCCCCGCTTCTCAAGTCAGACCTGACAGCACCCCCTCCCCCCAGACCCGACAGCCACACCATCCCCCCCCCCCCCCCCCGCTTCTCAAGTCAGGGCCGGCATGGCAAATCTGCCACCCAGGGATGGAGGCTCCAGCCAGCCCCTGATTATAAGGTTACATTAGACCTTACCATACCAACATTTTCTTGGGAAGAATATTCACCTAACCCTAATCTTTTGTTCTTCTACTTGTAGCTGTTATATTACATATAGTCTTTCCTGTGCAATCTTCTGAACGTATTTGTCCATGCCAGGGTTGGGCAAATAATTTTCCAAAGAGGCCGTGAGAAACTGGGATTGTTAAGGAGATCAAACCACCCGGACGGACTTAATTATGCTTATTATTATTGTGTTAAATTAATTTTTATCTTTAATATTGAGCAGAATTGTCTGTTGACTAATATTGCCAATACATTTTATAGTAGGTTTTAAACCAGCTGTATTCTTACCTGTAGCAGCGAATCAAAACTGTTTAATTTATAACTTTTGTAAAGTTTATATATATATTTATCTATGATATATATCATTTTGATCTACAGCTCCCAATACAATATGATGACCCAAAGTGCTCACATAAAGTATGATGTTGCCACACAACCCGTCAGAAAGCATTATGACCACACACAGCCCCCATACAGAATGATCTTCCCACAAAGTCCCCCACTCAGAACAGTCTCCAAAACCTTTATACAGTATTATGTCCCCACAAAGCACCCACTCTGAATGATGTCTCCGCTAGAGATGAGGGGACCCATGGTTGTTCAGGTTCTGCGGCTTTAGTTGAACTTTAATAAAGTTCTGTTCTGGACCCGAACTTGACCGAAACCTCATTGGAAGTCATTGATTGGGCAGTTCTGCTCTCCACCCACATACAACCATAAACAAGGCACTTCCGGGGGAGGGAGGGCAGAGTATTGTCATTTTCTTATATACACTGCATCCGATAAGGCTGATTTTACCCCCAATGCAAGACAATCAAACACTGTAAGTAGCATGCACTGGGCCAAGCACCGAGTGTACCCGAGATCAGCGATGCCTGTATGAGAGGCTTGAATGCCCCTGAACTCCGAACCCGAACACAGGATTTCTTGTAAAATCAGTGTTTGGCACGAACACCGAACTTTAAAGTTTGGGTCTGCTTATTTCTAGTCTTCACACAGCCTCCTTACACAGCATTATATCCTCACACTGTCACGATTCCTCCGCTCTGCCTTCAGGGTGTACTGGGTTGGGTTATTGACAGCTTAGTCATCCTATATGGAGATGGGATGTGCTGAGCTATTGGCGTTGTTATTGATAGCTCAGTCACCCAATCTCTTTCTAGCTTGTGCTGAGATTCTGCAGCTACTCCTTGTCTCGTTTGATTGCTCTGCCTTTTAGCTGTGCTGTTTTTCCCAGAGTGCTACCAGTCTTAGTTTCAGCTCTGAGGTGATATATTGGTCTCTTGAATCTGTGCTCTTGGAATTGAGCTTTTGCTGCCTGACCTTGCCTTTGTCTTATCCCTCTGTTCTGATCCTCTCCTCTACAGGTAACAGATCAGACCATGACTTAACAACATCTCTGTTTTATCCCCTCTGTCGTGATGTGCTCTCCTGGTATGTGACCTAAATATTTAACTTCTGTTTGTCCATGTGGTGACTAGCGTCACACACAGCATGGAATGATGCCCCAACAAAGCCCCCACTCAGAATGATGTCCCCAGAACCCTTATACAATATTATGTCCCCGTAAAGCCTTCCATTCTGAATGATGCCACCACACAGTCTCCTTACACAGTATTATGCCCTCACACAGCCCCCATACAGCCACCTTACACAGTGTTATTTCTTACTCCCCTTCCACCCAAGAATGATGGAAAAAGGAGCATACACCTAACCCCATTACCCCACATGTGGTGATGTCATTGCAGCTTCTGATCTCTCATGGGGGGCCCAATAATGGAAGAGGGAGCAGGATGGCCCCCTGTTCCATTATTATAATCATTGGTATCTGCATCCTAAGGATGCAGATATCAGTAGAAGTGAGACAATGGGCAGAGGGATTCCATAGGGTGTGGGATGCCGCTGTATAAAGTTTTTTTTTACTTTCCCGTTCTGGTGTGGGATGCCACTGTATAAAGTTTTTTTTTACTTTCCCGGTCTTCAAGCTGCACTGAAACAGTTCCACACTTTGCCCAGTTCTGTTCTATGTCATAGTTTTAAATTTGGTGAAATAGTTTTGTGAGTAGTACCTTAGCCACATTTAGAGCCTATGCTTGCATTCAATCAAGGCAATGTCTCTATGGAGCGATTATATTGCTCAGATGGACTTGTTCAGGTTTTGCTTTCGGAGGTTGGCAAACTATGACGTAGGCAGGGGCTTAACTACAATAGATGCAGGGGTTGCGATCACCCCGAAACCTGGAGCCTAGGGGGCTCCTAATTCCCTTTGGCCTATAGAAAAAGACTAATACCATTAAAGATTTGCAATAATTGGGGTCCGCCTTGGAGCTTTGCATCGGGGCCCATAAGCTTCAAGTTACCTCAATGGACATAAACTATAGAGTATAAGAAATAAGAGGCCTTAACAAGCCCCAGTGTAAATGCATCTGAACACAATGTTCCCTATATAAAAACAGATCATATATGCCATTACTTACAATATTTACATCTTAATTCACTCTATGCCCAAAGCTGAAATACTGAGAAGACATTGTACTGCTCTGTGCCTGACATTTCTGCAGAGATTCGGATTACATTTAGCCTTGGCACCCAGTAAGGAGTCTCCGAAGTGCCACGATAAGGCAACAGGACCTTGCAAAGAGGCCTTGACGTCTGAGCAGAATCATGTTCGTAACGAAGGACGCGGAAATTGATAAAATGAACAAAATACACATCTGAAAGTAACTTTTTTTCCTCTTGTTTAAATCTCCCATCTCTATCCTGGCACAATGACGTACTGGGTGGCAGAAAACAGAGATAATGTACATACCAGCATGTTTCAGATGGAGCTGACACTATTGGATTGTACTAATTGTTTCATAGCATAACTCCCATCCAAGGAAGTGTCCTATCAATCAGGCCTTTATTCCGAGGCGTCTTGCAGGTGCGGGAAGGACCTTGGTGTGGAAAAAGCTGATTAACAACTTGATAACTGCTACAGTGTTGTGTTAATATTCCTTCAAGGTCCTAACTGAAGCATAAATACTAGAAATCGTGAAGCTGAGACAACTCTACTTAGACCTGGACATCCCGACCATCGGTAAGCCTATACCATGCATATGAAATGGAGGCGAAAATATTTTCATAATTTGCTATTTATATTTTTACTTAAATTATATGTATTTTATACTATTTTCTGTGCCTTTCCTTTTAATATTATTATTCAGTTTTTCTAAAATATCACATTGATTATACAGGTGTTTAAAACTGGATCATTTTACTAATTTATGTTTATATCACATGCATTGTTTTTACAGATTATTATTTTTTTCTACAAATTATATTTTGTATAATTATAAAAAGCTCAAAAGTTATTAAGACAAAATTATTATGTAGCTCATTTTATATTAATGGTCATGCATCTTTGGTGAAAGAAATGATTAATCTTTAAAATATACAGTTTTTGTTTAGGTAAAAGGGGACTCTGAATATAATATTGCCACTGGGAATATAATGGAAAGGCATAAAGGAAAATGACTTATTTCAGAATATTAAGCAGTTATCCAATCACAGATCTATTCTGATATGTGCACATAGATAGATAGAGTAGATAGATAGAAATAATTAGATAGATTAGATAGATAGATAGATAGATAGTATATTACACAACAGTTTCTAAGAATGTATATTTCAATCTTTAGCTACTTTGGTAGCATATAGATTTTGTCTTGTATTATTATTAATAATAATATTAATAATAATAATGATACTTTATTATTCTTAATAATTGTTGCATTTCACTTTATATGTGTTTGTCTCCTAGATGGACATAAATGTACTCGTTGTCCTTTTTCCTATGCATATAAATCTTTGTAAGTTTAAGTTAAAGAGGAATAAGGCATGGGAAAATGGGGCTCCGGGGTCCTCGTCATTACAGCAGAAGGAGGTTGAGAATATTGTCAGCCTGAATTGACATGTGAAGATCAGACAACAGACACCCTGTAATATGGAGAATATCAAACACAAAAAAACCCTGTGAGGATGATAAATAATCACATGGCTCCATGTACTCTATTAGTTTGTCGAAAATATAAGTGTGTGTGCAAAGTGACTTTATTTTGTGAAGTCTTGGATTGATGTTTGGAGTGTTTGTGAAATGTTAATGTGTGTGTAATATAAATATATGTGGGTATACGAGTGTGTGTAGACACACACAGCTAACTATACATATATACATACACCTTTATTTAAGTAGATATAATATATCACACATACATACATATGAAAATGTTTATACTACACATCCATATTGTGTATATATATATATATATATATATATATATACACGCTCGTATGTATATACATAAACACTTGCATATTTGTACACATATAGACTCATGTTTTTCCAGATACTTGCACATATACATATATACATAAATGCACACGCACATTATATATATATATATATATATAATATATATATATATTATATATTACACACACATGTAATAGACACACACATATACATGTTATATATATACATATATGCACACACAAAAATACACACATAAACATATATGTATATATGGACTAACAACATATATATACTCACACATATATATACGCACATACACATAATACACATATCCAGTATATACACACATATCCATATATACACATATATACCCACACACACAAGACACTTGCACAAATAAAGTACACACGTATACATTTATACAGATGCACACATACATATAATTTACACACATATATATTACATTTATATACATATATATACATATATACATGCACATATATATATATACACTCACATATATATATATATATATATATACACACATATTATATATACATATACATGCACATATATATATATATACCCTCACATATTATATATATAATTATAATCATATATATACACCCACACAATTTATATATACCGTACATATATAGATCATATATATAATTATATATGCACATACATATGTATGTATATATATATATATATATATATATATATATATACACAACACACCACACACACATATACATAATATGCTACACACATATGTATTACACATGCACATCTATATGTACACACTTTGGACGAATTCTCCCCAGCAATTTTTCCTACCTACCCCCTCACAGTTGCATAGATATTTATAAAAGAAATACTATTCTAATGTTACATTTCATTATTCTATATGTTTACAGGTATAGATCCTGTCTTCTATTGTTAAGTGCATCTCTGCTTTCTTTTCTGAGTTTGTCTCCTTCATCCACACTATGTTCTTGTTGTTCCTTTTTCCTATGCATATAAATCTTTGAAAATCTAAATTAAAGAGGCATAAGGCATGGGAAAATGGGGCTCCGGGGTCCCCCCTCTACAGAGCTGCTCCAACATCTAGGAATCCAGATGCTGAAAAGTCCAATACACTAATAAAAATAATACAATGTCACATTTACTGCTTCATTAAACATATATTGTTACCCATTTTACAATTTTTTTTAATGCTTCTTTCCACAAAGTATTTATTCTGTATACCTTTATTTAATTAAACTGATTCAATATAGGTAAACCTGGGTGTTCGCTTTATTTTATTATTTGTACATTGATTAATTATATATTGTCAATAAATACTACTACCACTACTATTACTACTCCTACTACTACTACTACTACTACTAATAATAATAATAATAATATTACTAATAATAGTATTGATATAGAACAGAGATAAGCCAATCATCTAGTTCATGTCTTGTTAGTTGTATCTGTAGCTAATACATGAGTTTTACAGCAAGTCCTGTGTGGTCCGCCTGCTTTAGTCTTTTCCTATAGGCCGAAGTGACTTTTGGGGCCCCCTAGGCTCCAGGGCCTGAGTGTGATTGAAACCCCTGAACCTGTTGTAGTTACACCTGCTTGATGGCAAGACGTCCAATCACCAAGACCCCCACCAATATCCATAACATCCAACATGCCCATTCTTACTGTACACTTGTTATTATGACTTGGCTGAATTCACACGTGACATTTATGTCCTGATGTTTATATATACATAAATATATATATATTATATATTTATATATATGCACACCCATACATATATACAATTTAGCAATACCTTAAATGCTTGTGAAGATTGAACACAGATTGTTTACATATATATATATATATATACTAGATGTTGGCCCGATTCTAACGCATTGGGTATTCTAGAATATATATGTAATTTATCTATAAAGATGTAAAAATAATGCAATGAATACACAGGATTTTCCCCAATCAGCGACGTGGCTTTGTTCAATATATCTGCACGAGTGACACCTCACCAGCGATCAGTAAGGTACTGTCACACTTGGCGACGCTCCAGCGATCCCTACCAGGTCACATTGTTTGTCGGGATCGCTGGAGCGTCAGTACGTGGTCGCTGGTGAGATTGTCACACTGAGCGAGATCACTAGTGCCAGTCGGGGTACTTCCGCTGCGGGAGGCTGATGCCGGTCATCCTTCGGCTGTGTCCCCACTGACCTCCGTGACAGGATCAGCGATCTCACAGCCGGGGCCTGGTCGCTGCTGCGAGATCACTAGTGCCAGTTGGGGTACTTCCGCTGCAATAAGTCGCCGCTGACCTCTGTGCGGCAGGAGATGACCCGCGGCTAGCGCCGCTGATCTCCCTACGGTAGCGCCGCATGCGTGGTTCAAATCCCGCGCCAATTCATGGCCAGACTGCACCTGTTGCTGATTGGTTACCGCGCTCAGCGGCAACCAATCAGCGACGTGGTATTTCTGTTACAGAGAGACAGACAGACACAATAAGGCGATTATATAGTAGAATGTGTATATATATATATATATTATATATGATTACTATTGTTACTCTTGCTCTTATGTTCTTATTATATATAACTTAGCCATAGCTTAAATATATCATATATATATACTCTACTTCAAAGCAAAAATTCAATAGGAGTAAGGCCAAATCAATTGCAATATCAATTTATTAAAAGATAACAAACACTGTGTAAAAATGACAATGTCAAATGGTACGCAGAAGGAAGACCACATGAGACAATAAAACCATGATCCAGCTTAATCATCAGGTATACCAAACAACAAGTAACATTACAAGTAATGAGTGCCCCAAACTGGGTGCACCGGTATGCCAAAGTAAAAAAACAATATAGGTTACAATCATGGGTCCATGTTACCTTACTGCGACCGCCCCTGACGCGTTTCGCACCAGCTTCTTCACAAGGAGGGTATATATATACTCTCACACATATTTATATATGCAGCCTTGACTTAATATATTGTATGATATATATAATATATATACTAGATGGTGGCCCGATTCTAACGCATCGGGTATTCTAGAATATGTATGTAGTTGCCATACTGTGGCTGACAGAACTTGTTCAGTCAATGTGAGTGAACTACATATATATATAGATTTATATATGTATATATGGCAGCGCTATGGTATATGGTGGTACATTACAGCACATGTATAGCAGCACAATAGTATATGGTGTACATTACATTACATGCATAGCAGCGCTATGGTATATGGCGGTACATTACAGTACGTGTATAGCAGCGCTATGGTATATGGCGGTACATGTATAGAAGCGCTATGGTATATGGCGGTACATTACAGTACATGTATAGCAGCACTATAGTATAGGGTGGTACATTACAGTACATGTATAGCAATGCTATGGTACATGGCGGTACATTATAGTACATGTATAGCAGCACTATGGTATATGGCGATACTTCGCTCCCCGCGGCCCCCCGCTCCTATGCCGGGGGGCAGGATGGAGGCGGGGGATCAGGATGGTGGTGGGGAGCAAGATGGAGCAGGCGGGGCAGGATGGAGCCGGTGGGGCAGGATGGTGGCGGGGGGGAACAGGATGGTGGTGGGGTGCAGGATGCAGCCGGCGGGGCAGGATGGAGCCGGCGGGGCAGGATGGTGGCGAAGGGGCAGGATGGTGGTGGGGGGGCAGGATGATGGATGTGGGGGGGCAGGATGGATGCGGGGGGGGCAGGATGGTGGGGGGGAGGATCAGGATGGTGGTGAAGGGGCAGGATGGAGCCGGCGGGGCAGGATGGTGGCGGGGGGGCAGGATGGAGCCGGCAGGGCAGGATGGTGGCGGGGGGGCAGGATGGAGCCGGTGGGGCAGGATGGTGGCGGGGGGGATCAGGATGGTGGTGGGGGTGCAGGATGGAGCTGGCGGGGCAGGATGGAGCCGACGGGCCAGTATGGAGCTGGCGGGGGGGAACAGAATGGTGGTGGGGTGCAGGATGGAGCCGGCGGGGCAGGATGAATGCAGGAGGGCAGGATGGAGCCGGCGGGGCAGGATGGTGCTGGGGGAGGGATCAGGATGGTGGTGGGGGGCAGGATGGAGGCGGGGGGCAGGTAGGATACGGGGGGGGCAGGATGGAGGCGCTCCTGTCCCCATCCACTGATCCCGACATTTTGCAGGATCAGTTTGGCCGGCTTCTCATCTGCTCCTCTCTGCCTCCAGTCACCTGTTCTCCCCTCTTCTCCCCTGTGTTAACCCCTCTTCTCCCCTGTGTTAACCCCGCTTCTCCCCTGTGTTAACCCTTCTTCTCCCCTGTTAACCCCTCTTCTCCCGTGTTAACCCCTCTTCTCCCCTGTGTTAACCCTGCTTCTCCCCTGTGTTAACCCCTCTTCTCCCCTGTGTTAACCCCTCTTCTCTTCTGCTCTCCCCTGGGTTAACCCCTCTTCTCCCCTGCTCTCCCCACTTCTCCCCTGTGTTAACCCTTCTTCTCCCCTGCTCTCCCCGCTTCTCCCCTGTATTAACCCCTCTTCTCCCCTGCTCTCCCCGCTTCTCCCCTGCTCTCCCCCTCTACTCCCCTGTGTTAACCCCTCTTCTCCCCTGGGACCTACTGAATATACGATCCCCTGTACTAAGGTGGCCTATTGTATGGGTGTACGATGCAGACTCTGTAGGGTCCTCCATATCCACGACTATGGAGGCACTACACCTCCTGTTTGGGGTGCAGTACCTCCCTGTGGCGCCTTGCCATAGGGGCGTCACATATATATATGTATATTATATATATATATATATATATATATATACACATATACACACACACACATATATATATGTTTTAGCCATTACATAAATGCATATGAAGATTGCAGCAGAGGATGCAAACTATTGTGGCGCTTCTGCGGATCGGTCACCACTAGATGGCGCAGCAACCGGGATTGGTAAGTCCAGTCACCCCAAACACACCCAACAAACTCTCGATCCCAAGACTAGGGACTCTATGTCCAGCAACGGGATGGCGGGAGGAGACAAGTGGAGGGTGGGGAAGTTAAGACAGGACACAGTTAGGGGAGACAAAAATCTAGACAACACCAAGTTCAGTGAGCCTGTCAGCCAAGTAAAGTCAAGGAGTCAAGTTCAGTCAGAAGGAGAGGTGAGAATACCAACATACAGGACTGAAAGGTCACGGACCCGGCAGTCTATGCCACCATGAGGCTTGTCCAGGTCCCGGGTTGTAGACCGTAGTGAGAGACAGAAGGAGTCCTAGGTGTGTTCGAATTAGCAGGAACACTTAGGGACTGAGGTTAAAACCAGGGGGCTGGCTCTGCTGAAGTGGCCAGGATGCTCTACGCTCCAACCACAAACACCAGCGGGGTGCAGGGTCTTTATGTCCCGCGACCCAACCTCTAGCGCAGTGAAAAGAAGGCTACTGTACTAGGGCTAGGGGACCAAGTCGGTCACCCACCAAAAGCCTGTGGCAGCTGGATCTTAGCTTGCGTGCGGACAGACCAAGAGGCTAGTGAAAAGAACACGAAAGGGGGTGATTTGAACGAGGCGTCCTGGCAGCTATG
The DNA here is from genome assembly GCA_033576535.1 of Allobates femoralis. Classification (NCBI taxonomy): domain Eukaryota; kingdom Metazoa; phylum Chordata; class Amphibia; order Anura; family Aromobatidae; genus Allobates; species Allobates femoralis. The sequence goes on along the minus strand of JARQOC010000006.1, from coordinate 61,047,378 downwards.
AACCTACAAGAGCCGCCACTGCGCTGTTTGTAACTAACTGCTGAGAAAGTGAAGTAAACCGGTTTGAAGCTCAGCACTGTATGAGACTGTGATTTCTGAGCCTGAGGAGAGGTAGACTGATCCGCCGAGCCGACAGCAGCAACCTGCCTGAGTGTGACTTTGAGCGCTGTCAGCAACACAGCCCCGCTAGCCTACTATTCCTCTTATCACATCCACAAACTTTATGGTTTCCATGGAGACCTGCGCCTGAAGAGAGGTAGACTGATTCGCTGAGCTGGCAGCAGGAGCCTGCCTGTGAGTATATTTGATCCTTGCCAGTAGCCAGCACAGCCCCACTAACCTCCCAAAATCATCTCCACAGACTATTCGGTTGCCCTGGGGACCCGCTCTTCCCGTGGAGAGATGAACCATCCTCACTGCTACTCCCATCATCCCCAGAGTTTCCGACTGCAGCAGCGGCATTCCACGGGTGGTGTCACAACACTCTATTTTTTTTTTTTTTTGTATTTTATTTTTCTCCATTTTTCAAATTCCCCTTTGTTACTGCTCGCCCGACGAGGGGATCACGGACCGGGTCACGACACCGTGACATCCCACAGCCCCAGACGACGACAAGAGGGCTCGATTCAAAGTACCCTACAGTCCCCGCCAGGGCCGAGTCACTATGACTACAGGTGCTTGGAGTGGCCACTCTCTCTATGGATTTGGGTTATAATTCAGTGGAATTTTTCCCATATTTTTTATGCATTTTCTTTTTACAGTACAATAAAATATTTTAACTAAAATAAAGAAAAAAGTAATTACAATAATGCCAAGAGTAAATGCAGTTGTGCTACTACATTAAAGGATTAATGGATTAAAGGAAAAAGATTACATTGAAAAGTTCCGAATAAGTAGCAGGGATATATCAACTTTGATCATCCAAGAAATTTCAATTCTTAAGAAAGGAATAAATTAATTTAAAAAATGTGTTTGCGCAAAAGAGATAAGAATTATCTTGTATTTGTTGGGTCAACATTCCTAGACAGTGCCCCAAAGGACCTCATAGTGTAAAGGTAATATTTCATAATAATATTAATAAGTTGCCTGCCCCTGACCAAATCAATATAGACCAAGCGCCAGAATTGAAAAGTAGTAGACACCAGACACATAGAGTCAGATGTACACTCTTTCTTGGTCAGACCCAAGCTCCAAGTACCTGTTTATTATAAGACATTAGGTTTTTATTCAAAAAGGGGCTCGGTCAGCCCTACTCAGATATATTCATTGGTCAGTGGGTTTGTCCATGGGCGGATAGTGGGTTTGTCCATGGGCGGATCCATGAGGTCATCAAGGGGTGTGTCTTGATCGAGTATGTTATTCTGTGATTGGTCAGTCTTTCCTGACCTCCAGCTTCGGTGATTGGTCAGTCTTCTTTGGCCTCCATCTTGCTCTCAGCACATGGTGTGATGTGGCAGGAAATGGCAGCCATGTTTAAATCACAACTTATACAATGTAAAATAATACACTCTATATATCATTTCTCCCATGCCTTAATGTCTTAAAGGTTAATTTAAGTATTTGATCCTATGGCTCTCCTCAACAATAGTACATGTTAACTGAGCATGTCGGTTTGGGGTAGATTGGCAAACCATTCAAAGAGTATGGAGGCCTCTCAACTCTTTCTAATAGATGCTGTTACAAGAGAGATGGACCTGGCTGATGGAATTTCAATGACAGATTCTTCTATTTGTTAGGGAAATATACCGCTGTGAGACTCTCTCATAAAGGAATAGTGTTCAACAGCGCATTGCTGTACATGGGCGGACGACTTCTATCTAATGGGTATAGCCAGTTTTAAGTGCAAGTATCTATCTGGTGACATTTTGAGTTCAAACAAATATATGATTATCTCAGTATAGCAAATTATTTTATTATTATTTATCGGCTTTCAGCTTGATCTCGAGCCATGGCAACTTGGTGGATGAACGCTCTGTAGGAAGATCAATCTTGTGCAGCCTAGATAGGTCCACCAGGGTCTTGTCCGCCATTATCTTGACAGTGTCAAGACATTGGGTATCCGGTCTTCCTCTTGGCCTTGATCCTTCTATTCTTCCAACCATAATGTCCTTCAGTGATTTTTCTTTTCGTATAATGTGTAGACAAGTTGTAGCTTGGTGATCCTTGCTTCCAGTGACATGTCTGGCTTGATTTGTTCCACAATTGATTTGCTTGTTCTTGCCATCCATGGTATTGATAACATTCTTCTCCTGAACCACATTTCGAAGGCATTAATTCTTCTTCTGTCTTGTTTCTTTATCATCCATGTTTCAAGACAGTAAATTGCAGACATAATTGTCTGTTTGGAGCTCTTGTCTTGAACATAAATGGGACTAGTCCATACCGCAAATTTGCATTAGACCGTTGACTTTAATTTCAAACACCGATAGCAAACTGACCAAAAATTAGATAGGCCTGGATAAAAGGGAACTGTGAACTTGGGCTTTTCTGTTGATGGCATTCTTTATTTGGTATACATCCGAATAGGAACATTATATTGCAATAAAACTCACCAAAATTTGGTCGCGTTTTTCTACTCCTTGCATCTAGCAGGTGGCTGCAAATTCCCCCAGGAGGTAGCACATGTATCTAGACACCGGTACACAGACCCCTGTAACCTATAACATGGGGGCGGTTTGTAGCAACCAGGCGACCAGCCATGTATGCAGGGAGAGGCTGGTGGTGAATGCAGACACATGGAAACCATCAGGCCTCTGCCACACTCAGGTGTTACATAGTGTCTGAGCAGCCTATTGGTGACGCCTCCTATTAGACTGGGCGGGCCGCTCAGCACTGATATATGCATCACTGTGACAGACGCCCCCTAGAGGAAAACAACCTCAACTGCAATGGATAAAAAGATGCAAGTTGACACTAAAGATAATGATGTAAGGTGTCAGTTTGGTATTACGGCGCCAGAATATCGTAAGCTCGTGACCCACCGTCAAGGGCCCTTACACTCACGAGTCCCTAGCTATATGATAACTCATATAATTTTTACATTTTCTAAAGTGTTTAAAGCACCAGTCCACCATATTGAGTGTTTTCACTGCTGGAGTGGCACTTTAAACTCAAGCCTCCTGCCCTCAGTCCTCCTATAGTCAACCTCAGACATTGTCATCCTTTTTTGGCGCCACTCTGGACTGTGGTGAGATCTTGTGACTGTAACTTCTAACTGGCCAGAAGTCAAAACTTACATCACAAACTTGCAATACAATTCTATGGGATTTAGATGAACATTTACTCAGCCTTTAGACCACAAAGACTTTGTTGGGGCAAGAGTCCATATAGTTTATATTAGAACAATGCACTTGACATTTTTTCTTTACCAGAAATGTGAGGCTCAAAATCCCTTCATTCTTTGGAACGGTGCTATACTAGTGGTAAAATTATGGTATATTAAATTTATATGCCATATATTTCTTTCATTTGAACATCCCTTTAAATCAAGCACAAATCATTAAAATAAAGTAATTCTCTCTTTTAGATTAAATTAATTGAATCATTGAATCTACTACAATTAGTCTAATAAATTAAAGCAACATTCTACTCTGGAACTGAAAAGTGATAATTAGGGATGAGTGATTAGTGAAATATTCGGACTCGCTATACTCGCAACGAGTAGGTTCCAATACTCGCCTATTCGTTACAAGTAGCGAGCACAATGCAAGTCAATGGGAAATATGAGTACTATTCTGCTGGACCCTACAAAGTGTTCTGGGGGCCTTAAGGAAAAGGCTGAAATGGATGCATGATTTTTTTAAAATCCGGCCTTTAAAAAGCCAGCCTCAGATGACGAGAGGGCCCATTTCTGAGCACCCCACGGTCCCTGCCATGGGCGGGATACATCAGCTGATCGTTTAAAAGCTGGATGGTAAAGAGCCGGCTTTTAAACCCCTTTCTTGATATACCCACCTTCAGCATGTCACCCCCTTCTTATCATACCCACCCTCAGCATCGTTTAAAAGCTGGGCAGTAAAAAGCCAACTTTTGGACTAGTGGGCGTGGCCTCGCTCAATACAAGTGTGTGGAGAGGGTATGTCTGACTAGTGGGCATGGCCTTGCTCCATATACTTGTATTGAGCTAGGGCACACCCACTAGTTGGATTCTTGCCGAGAACATGTACAGTACAGACCAAAAGTTTGGACACACCTTCTCATTCAAAGAGTTTTCTGCATTTTCATGACTATGAAAATTGTAGATTCACACTGAAGTCATCAAAACTATGAATTAATACATGTGGAATTATATATTTAACAAAATAGTGTGAAACAACTGAAAATATGTCTTATATTCTAGATTTCTCTTGGCATTCTCTTGATGAGCTTCAAGAGGTAGTCACCAGAAATGGTCTTCCAACAGTCTTGAAGGAGTTTACAGAGATGCTTAGCATTTGTTGGCCCTTTTGCCTTCACTTTGTGGTCCAGCTCGCCCCCAACCATCTCGATTGGGTTCAGGTCTGGTGACTGTGGAGGCAGGTTATCTGGCGTAGCACCCCATCACCATCACACCTCCTCTTCCATGCTTCACAGTGGGAACCAGGCATGTGGAGTCCATCTGTTCACCTTTTCTGCGTCGCACAAAGACACGGTGGTTGGAACCAAAGATCTCAAATTTGGACTCATCAGACCAAAGCACAGATTTCCACTGGTCTAATATCCATTCCTTGTGTTCTTTAGCCCAAACAAGTCTCTTCTGCTTGTTGCCTGTCCTTAGCAGTGGTTTCCTAGCACCTATTTTTCCATGAAGGCCTGCTGCACAAAGTCTCCTCTTAACAGTTGTTGTTGAGATGTGTCTGCTGCTTGAACTCTGTGTGGCATTGATGTGGTCTCTAATCTGATCTGCTGTTAACCTGCGATTTCTGAGGCTGGTGACTCGGATGAACTTATCCTCCGCAGCAGAGGTGACTCTTGGTCTTCCTTTCCTGGGGCGGTCCTCATGTGAGCCAGTTTCTTTGTAGCGCTTGATGGTTTTTGCCATTGCACTTGGGGACACTTTCAAAGTTTTCCAAATTTTTCAGACTGAATGACCTTCATTCTTAAAGTAATGATGGCCACTCGTTTTTCTTTACTTAGCTGCCTTTTTCTTGCCATAATACAAACAGCGGAATTGCCCGCAACATGTTGCGTACATGGTGCGGACGAGAATGTATGATCTGTACGCAAGCCTCTGCATGTGTACAAATCACACATGGCGGGCAATGGATGCGCACAGCCATGCGCACCCGAGAGCATACACCGTGCATCCCCATGTTAAACATAGGGACGCGTGGTGTATGCGCTCGCCCGCTGCAATACGCAGCGGTGGAGAACGCAAGTGTGAAGCCACCCTTTACTAGCACTCCCTTTGCACTACAATTTAGCAGGCTGACAACTCTCCACTGGAAATTAGAAGATAGTAAAGGGGGTGTCACACGCGTCAATGTCGTCAGCGAGATGATCGCTGACGACATTGACGGCTGATTGCTGGTGAGCTGTCACACAGACAGACTCACCAGCGATCAATTGACCAGTGACATCATGGAAACGATTTAAATATCGTTTCCACGATGTCCTGCTCCCGCTGCCAGCCTGCTGGAAGCGGGAGCAGCCTGGTCTCCAAGGTACACGTCGGGTAACTAGGCAGTGCGCGCTGCCTAGATACCCGACGTGTACCTTAGTTACCAGCCTCCTCCGCTCACCCGGTGAGGGGAGGAGGCTGGTAACTAAGGTACACAGTCGGGTATCTAGGCAGCGCGCGCTGCCTAGATACCCGCAGTTTACCTTGGATACCAGCTCCCAGCGCTTGTGAGAGGCGCTGGGAGCTGAAATATCGCTAGTCCCGGTGTCACACGCAGCGATGCTGCGTGTCCACCGGGCGACAATCGCCAGGTTTCAGAGCTGGTTCTGAAACCTGGCGATCATCAACCAGCGATTTATCGCTGGTTGATGCAGTATGTCACACGCGTCAATATCGCTGCAACGTCACGTGCAGCCGATATCGTGCAGGCGATATTGACGCGTGTGACACCCCCTTAATAGTTAACCGTCTTGTAAACTGATGATAATGCTATCAGATTCCACTTACAATGAACACACCACTCATGTTTCTGAAGGGCACAGTCCATACAAATTCCAATTAATGAACCATTGCACGCATTAATCCTTGCTCTACTTATATATATATATATATATATATATATATATATATATATATGTATATACATCAAATAGATGATTTTCAATTCTGAAACGTGACAAATAGTAATACCACTGATATGTCACCATTATAGAATCTCATTGAAATCTCACAACCCTTAAGACAAATCTACTGGAAACACAATACGATGGCTGATCGGTAAACATTTAATGGTAAGCAGTCATTTGAATGACTGTTTACACAGGCAGACAAAGCAAATGATGCTCATTGAGTGATATATACTAGATTGTTTAGTGAGTATAGTCTGCCATAAAGCCCCGGTCTCACATAACGATGTGTCAGCGATGCCGACAACGATCAGCATCGTTGATGCATCATTGACACATCGTTATCAGGTCGCTGGTGAGCTGTCACACTGACAGACTTCACCAGCGACCTCTGGGCAGCCAGATCGTTGGTACCCAGCGTCCGCTCGTTCCCTGCATCCTGGGAGCGGACGGACGCTGGTAACCATGGTAACAGCGGGTCTCTCCTGCACTTAGAGACCCGCTTGTTTACCATGGTTACCGGCACCCGCCCGCTTCCGAGTTGCGGGGAGCGAGCGGGTGCCGACCTCTCCTATCCTGTCCCTCACTATTCTCATCTCTCCCTGCTATTTCCCTGTTCCCTACTCTATCCCCTATCCTAAACCCTAATCCTATCCCTCTCCTTGTTCTAAATAAAGAAATCCCCCCCGAGGCTCACCGGCATCAGAGGCTCCCATACCGGCATCTCTGTAATGGAGATCTCAGGGGTAAAGGACCTATGATGAGGTCACAGTCATGTGACCCACCTATACTGTATACTGTATAGTATAGGCTGGTCACATGACTGTGACCTCATCACAGGTCCTTTACCCCTGAGATCTCCATTACAGAGATGCCGGTATGGGAGCCTCTGATGCCGGTGAGCCTCGGGGGGGGATTTCTTTATTTAGAACAAGGAGAGGGATAGGATTAGGGTTTAGGATAGGGGATAGAGTAGGGAACAGGGAAATAGCAGGGAGAGATGAGAATAGTGAGGGACAGGATAGGAGAGGTCGGCACCCGCTCGCTCCCCGCAACTCGGAAGCGGGCGGGTGCCGGTAACCATGGTAAACAAGCGGGTCTCTAAGCCCGCTTGTCACCCTGGATGTCATGTTACAGCGCTGCTGTGCGGCGCTGTGACATGGCGGGGGATCCTGACAGGTCGCTGATCGCTGCCCCCGCCGGTCACACACACCGATGTGTGGTGACCAGCGGGGGGGCTAACGACCAAAAAATGGTCAGGAGCCCTGTGCAACGATCAGCGACCTCACAGCAGGGGCCTGATCGCTGCTATCAGTCACACGCAACGATATCGGTAAGGATATCGTTCCTACGTCACAAATAGGACGATATCGTTACCGATATCGTTATGTGAGACCTAGCCTTTAAGGCTACGTTCACATGGTGCATATTTTTTTAACGTGCATATGGGAAAAAGAGCACAACTGCATTCACTCAGTGCGCTTTTTTCCGCACAGAAAAAAGTGCAAAGAATTGACATTTCTATTCTTTTTACGCAAGCGCTTTTGCAGTGAAATCGCGTGCGTAAAAAATCACGCAAAAGTGCAACACGTGAATGGATTTCAGCACAACCCCTAGGTTTTGCTGGACTGCGTATACAGAATTGCGTTTTACTGCATTCACGCGCGCCTAACAAAGCGCTGCATAAATGCAGGAAAACGCAGACATGCGCAGTAAATATGCACCATGTGAACGTGCCCTTACTCTCTGCAGTGCATATCCTATTTACCAGAATGGTGCACCGCCAAGAATGTTGAGTTTTTTTTTTAGTGCCCGAAAGATAATTTCATCAGGTGAATGAGCTTTTTGTTTGTTTATCGGGTAATCGTAGCCTGTTTACATGGCAAGATAATCATGAAACTAGCTTTTTTAACAACTCTCATTTACAATTATCTTGCAGTTTTTACAATGGGGAATATATTGGTGGTTGTACTATTTGTGATATTTCATGATGGAAAAATCATCTCTTTAAAGGAGAAAAATAATAATAATAATAATAATAATATTTATTCACTTACTGTATATAGCACCATTAATTCCACAGCGCTTTACATACATCAGAAACACTGTCCCCATTGGGACTTACACTCTACATTCCCTATCAGTATGTCTTTGGAGTGTGAGAGGAAACGGAGAACCCAGAGGAAACAAACACAAGGACACAAGAACACACAAACTCCTTACATATGTTCTTGGTGGGATTTAAATCCAGGAACCCAGGGCTGCAAAGTAACAGTGCTAACCACTGAGCCACCATACAGAGCTAACCACTGAGACACAGTACAGTGCTGACCACTGAGCCACCATACAGTGCTAACCACTGAACCACCATACAGCGCTAACCAATGAGTCACTGTACAGTGCTAACTACTGAGCCACCGCACAGTGCTAACCACTGAGCCACCATACAGTGCTAGCCACTGAACCACCGTACATTGTTAACCACTGAGCCACCGTACATTGCTAACCACTGAGCCACCGCACAGTGCTAACCACTGAGCCACATTACAGCGCTAACCACTGAGCCACTATACAGTGCTAACCACTGAGCCACATTGCAGCGCTAACCACTGAGCCACTATACAGTGCTAACCACTGAGCCACCATACAGTGCTAACCACTGAGCCACTATACAGTGCTAACCACTGAGCCACAGTACAGTGCCAACCACTGAGCCATTGTACAGAGCTAAACACTGAGCCACCATACAGTGCTAACCACTGAGCCACCATACAGTGCTAACCACTGAGCCACCATATACAGTGCTAACCACTGAGCCACCATACAGTGCTAACCACTGAGCCACCATACAGTGCTAATCACTGAGCTACTGCACAGTGCTAACCACTGAGCCACCATACAGTGCCAACCACTGAGCCACCGTATACAGTGCTAACCACTGAGCCACCATACAGTGCTAACCACTGAGCCACCGTACAGTGATAACCACTGAGCCACCATACACAGTGCTAACCATTGAGCCACCATACAGTGCTAACCACTGAGCCACCATACAGTGCTAACCACTGAGTCACCATACAGTGCTAACCACTGAGTCACCATACAGTGCTAACCACTGAGCCACCATACAGTGCTAACCACTGAGCCACTGTACAGTGCTAACCACTGAGCCTCCATACAGTGCTAACCACGGAGCCACCGTACAGTGCTAACCACTGAGCCATCTTACAGTGCTAACCACTGAGCCACCGTACAATGCTAACCACTGAGCCACAGTACAGCGTTAACCACTGAGCCACCGCCCAAATATTTTAATATGAATAAAAAAACATTGAAAAGATTTATTTATCCGGTCAATTATTTTGGACACTGACTACCCAAACATAACATGTAAAATCATCTGACAATGAAGTTACCATGCATGTTGACTATTTACCATGTGTAATGGGCAATTTAAGGGGGAGTCACACGCGTCAATATCGCCTGCACGATCTCGCCTGCACGTGACGTTGCAGCGATATTGACACGTGTGACATACTGAATCAACCAGCGATAAATCGCTGGTTGATGATCGCCAGGTTTTAGAATCTGTCCTAAAACCTGGCGATTGTCGCCCGGTGGACACGCAGCATCGCTGCGTGTGACACTGGGAGTAGCGATATTCCAGCTCCCAGCGCCTCTCACAAGCGCTGGGAGCTGGTATCCAAGGTAAACTGCGGGTATCTAGGCAGCGTGCGCTGCCTAGATACCCGACGTGTACCTTAGTTACCAGCCTCCTCCGCTCACCGGCTGGTATCTAAGGTACACAGCGGGTAACTAGGGTCCCTAGTTACCCGCTGTGTACCTTAGATACCAGCCGGTGAGCGGAGGAGGCTGGTAACTAAGGTACACGTCGGGTATCTAGGCAGCGCGCGCTGCCTAGATACCCGCAGTTTACCTTGGAGACCAGCCTGCTCCCGCTTACAGCAGGCTGGCAGCGGGAGCAAGACATCGTGGAAACGATATTTAAATCGTTTCCACGATGTTTCAGGTCAATTGATCGCTGGTGAGTCTGTCTGTGTGACAGCTCACCAGCGATCAGCCGTCAATGTTGTCAGCGATCATCTCGCTGACGACATTGACGCGTGTGACTCCCCCTTTACAGTATAACTCCACCAGGGTAGACTGGAGCCGGTACAGACTCGTCCTCCTCCAAGGTGTTATATTGACTTAGTCGGGTCTTTGTTGCGGGAAGGAAATTGTAAATGTTTTTCTAGAGCTGACAGCACAAGGTGTTAATTTAATATTCCTGCATAATAGTGGTGATACCCTTCAGTTTATAATAATACATTATGTTAGTCAATGAAAAATAAAAAACTAATTACAAATATCTAGTTTTGCTTTGGCATAGACATCACGTTTGAAGACTTCGGTCATTTTAATTACATAAACTTAAACACGGAGTGATATTATATAGATAGATAGACAATTAAAGGGAACCAACCACCCCAAATGACCCCCCGGACTGTTAATATGTGTCCCTACACCCAGCACACACATTTGGGGCAATCGTTTTTGCTAAAAAAACTGTTTAGTAGAAGCTAAGATATAGCAATATAAACTTTAATAAATTCTGACGACTGGGTGTTACCTCGCTTGTCCTCGTGCAGTGTTCCATGTGCCTGTCAGCCTCCTCTCCCCCCTCCCTTCAGTAAAGCCCTGCCCTTTCAGCCTCTCAGGTTTCAGCCTTTCAACTGATCCTAAACCCACAAACTGACCCCCCCCGTATCTTTAGACCTGTCCCTGCACCCCCTCTTATCATTCCTAGCCATCCCTTTTGCAGAAAAAAATCGCTTTTGTAAAGTAAGCTAAAAAGTTATATTACTTTGTCCAGTGTTTCTGTGGAAGTCGCAAATGCCCCGCCTGTCTTCTGCTGCCTGGTAAATTATGCACGCCCCTCTCTGCTGCTAAGAGCCTGGCCGCGTCATGAAAGGGGCGGAGCTAAATCGCGTCATGAAAGGGGCGGGGCTCCGGCATGGCACGATTTAGCCCCGCCCCTTTCATGATGCGGCCAGGCTCTTAGAAGCAGAGATGGGCGTGCATAATTTACCAGGCACCAGCAGACAGGCGGGGCATTTGCGACTTCCACAGAAACACTGGACAAAGTAATATAACTTTTTAGCTTACTTTACAAAAGCGATTTTTTCTGCAAAAGGGATGGCTAGAAATGGTAAGAGGGGGTGCAGGGACAGGTCTAAAGATAAGGGGGGGTCAGTTTGTGGGTTTAGGATCAGTTGAAAGGCTGAAACCTGAGAGGCTGAAAGGGCAGGGCTTTACTGAAGGGAGGGGGGAAGAGGAGGCTGACAGGCACATGAACACTGCAGGAGGACAAGCGAGGTAACACCCAGTCGTCAGGATTTATTAAAGTTTATAAAGCTATATCTTAGCTTCTACTAAACAGTTTTTTTAGCAAAAACGATTGCCCCAAATGTGTGTGCTGGGTGTAGGGACACATATTAACAGTCCGGGGGGGTCATTTGGGGTGGTTGGTTCCCTTTAAATTAAAGTTGCCCTGCTCTGGTGTCCAAAGTAACTTGTGAAATCTATCAAAAAAGCCAAAGATGTCAGTTTGAGTCCACTGAAGACAAGCGTATAAAAAATCATTGGTGTTTCGGCCAGAAAACTTACACAATTTTTCAATTAATTTTCATCTGATTTTAAACCTTTTGTCCATTTTTTACATCCGTGTGAGATATCTTTTTTACACATCTTCAATAAAAAATGCATATGATCAAATACATTTTCCTTGGTTTATAGTAGAAAAGTATCTATAAAAGCGGATGCCATTTGGATGTTCTGTGTGGGATTAGTTTTCTATTTATTATGCACCCACAGGCCCTGTACCCATGGTGCGGTGTTTGGTCCGTTTTAGTTTTTGAAACTCTGCCTGTCTATCCTGGAGCCAGCGAAGTCTATGGCAGGTCAGAAGTGTAGCACCAACGTTGCTTTTTTTTTCCTCTTAAATTTGGTGCAGATTTATTTTTTCTGCCCCCACATCTGCAGGGAATAAAAATGCTACATGGGCACACTGAGTTTTGGACTTCCAAAATCTGCACCTACTGGCGGACAAATGCACCAAAACCATCTCTGTCCGCACCGTGCATTTTCGGTGCTGATTTGATGTGTATTTCATGTTGATTTGAGACTGTTTAAATAAAGATTGGATACTTTGGTCCAAAAAAAAAATAAAAGATGTCAAACCCTGCTCCTCCCCCTTCAACACTATCACTTCATGCGGATTTCAATGCAAATTCAGCATAAAATAAGCAACACACACACATTGTGCAATCGCTGCTGCATATATGCTGCTTTCTTTAAGTTATCATGAAGGTCTATAGGTGAAAAACACGGTAAAATACACAGCAAGGATCTACATGCTGCAGATTTTCCCGCAATAAAATAGGCAGCAGATCAACTGCAGAAAAAAAACACACCATGTGGACAGGACTTTACTGATCCCATACTTTGCTGTGAAAAAATGCTGCTGCATACTCAGTGCAGCTCTGCACCAAATACATGGCAAAATATGCATCGTGCCCTCATATACTTTCCTGGCTTCAGGATAGATATGTAAGGCGCCCTTAGAGTCCAGTCGTCACAAGGGTACTGCACCTCAGCCAGAGTTGTGGTACCCCACTCTCGGGTAAGGAGGGGACACTACCTGGTACCCCCACACAGCACCCAACACCACACCACTCTCTGGCCAGGGGGTGTGGGGTGAGATTGCTTTTGAGGGAGAGCACTGTCCCCCATCCCGGGTTAGAGAAGGGACTAGGAAGAGGGTGTGGGTAGAGGTAGAGAGGGGATCACTCCAGGGCGTAGGAAAGGGAGTGGTGAAAACGTAGAAAATGTGATGGACGTAAAAAAAGAGAGGAGGGAAGACAATGGAGGAGAGGAGTTGGTGATTAGAGTCTGTCACGAGTGGACAGACAGAAAGAGGCGTCCTGGGGACTGGAGCCGGTTGGAGCTCGTCCCAGTACAAGGAAAGGCAGAAGAGGATGGAGGAGCCAGTGAGAGGCTTCAGAGAGACTGAAGGGGTACAAGGGGTACAATAAGTGAGAAATCCACCAGTGGTGCCCATATCCAATTGGAGGGACCGGACCGCAGAGGGGACCGGCCTCAGTCTAGTGGAGTGACTAAGGACTTAGCTAGCTAACCGGATTCTGCGGTATCTTCAGGTGCCAGAGCCAAAACCACACTTAATTGCTGAAGAGGGTCAAGGGGACTAGGAACGCATCCTTTGCTGTCTCAAGGCTTTTGCTAGATATTTACTCCATTTGTTCCCATATTCATTAAAGTTCCTTCTATATTTGGCTAACCAACATTTAACTTTTTTGTTCAGCATGCCCTTCTATTCTTCCCTAACTTTAGCCAAGTCCGCCGTCATCCCATCCCGAGATCGTGTTTTGTGAGTTGTCTCCAGAGCTCTCAAACTGGCAAGTAGGGGTGACAGTTCTAAGTCTCTACTCGTTTTATTTCTCATGCCGTGTTTGATGAGAATTCCACGGATAACACATTTATGGGCCTCCTAAACAGAGCCTGGAGAGGAGTCAGGTGTCATGTTGGTCTTAAAAAAGTCCTTCAATGTCGTTTCCACCTCCCTGAGGGTCACTGGGTCCTCCAAAAGAGAGGTGTTTAACTCCACTGCCACTGTCTTTGTACAGGTGATGGCAATAGGATCGAGGCTATACATAGTGCATGGTCTGAGAAGACGATGGGGTCTATGTCAGCCCTGCTGATGATGTGTAAGTCCCTGTGGCCCAGAAAGAGGTAGTCAATTCTGGAATAAGTGCCATGTACCTGCGAGAAATATGTAAAATCTTTGTCAGCAAGGTGTAAGAGCCTCCACGCATCTATGAGTTGATGCTCATGGAGGAGACGTCCAACTCTTCACAGGTCGGTAGCGGAAAATGAGGATGAGCCAGGGGACGTGTCCAAAGTAGGGTCTAGAATGATGTTAAAATCCCCACCCAACACCAAGGTACCCTCAGAAAAATTCCCAATTCTCTCCAGATAGTCTGTGATAGTGGATATCTGGCCACTGTTGGGTAGATACACTAAGGCAAAGGTGAACATCTGAGAGGCTATGCAGCCCTTAACCATTAGCAATCTACCGATATCATCACAGCTAGAATCTATGAATTCCCAAGGCACAGACTTGGAAATACAAATACTGGTTCCCCGTGACTTTGTATCTGGGGAGAGGCTACTGTAGACATCAGGGAACCAGTGACTAGATAATTTGAAATGCTTAGCCGAACATAAATGTGTCTCCTGAAGGAAGGCAACATGAACGCCAGTCCTTCTAAGGAGATGTGTTAAGATCGATTGCTTACCAGCACTGTGAAGGCCACGCACATTCAGTGTACCACAGCGGATCTCAGTTATGTTGGAATCGGACATTTTCACAGGGTCTGCTGGCATATCCGAACCCGGTAAGCCTGAGGAGGGGGAAAGAGGGATAGGGTGGAAGTTGGATAAGGTCTGGGAGGGGTAAGTGGGGTATTAGCAATGAAAAAATAAAAAGTCAAGAGCAGGGGTGAGAGGGAGAGGGGAGTGGAAGAGGTAGTAGGGGAATGTAGAAGTGGTAGAAGAAGAAAGACGTAAAATCCAAAATAAAAAGGGAAATAATTGGTAAAAGGTAACCGTAGTATACAGTCTCCGCAGATGATAATTAGGAGACAATGAAGTACACTTCTTCCGTAGTATGTGGGGAGCTATGTGGTGTTTAACCCTGATACACCAGCTATTTAAAGAATAAACTAGAAAAAATGTGTAAAATACACGTGAGCTAGTCACAAATCATGGCTGACCCAAGTCCCCCCAAATGCCTCTCTCCTCCATGCCAAGCTCACCAGCCAGTGGACCATCAGCTAGGTCAGACAGACAGCATTGTGTGGAAGGAAGGCAAGGAAGGGAGTAAAACCATTTATCTGCCCCCACTAGGTATAAACAAAACCCCCAAACCGACCTATAAGTCAGCATCAAATAAGAAGGGAAGCAGATTAGTCCAGATGTAGTGTCTGCACCCTCTAATTAAGGGATACATCCATCCTTAATTTCAGCTGGAGATAAGAAGGAGGCCCAAAAAACAAAAATTGATGAGTTCGCTCATGGGGGTGGTGAGCACCAATCCTTCCCCCTCCACAACAGCGATTCTTCCGTTGCAGGGGCTGCTGCGGGTAGCGACTTTCTTGTCTCCTTCCTCATCCCTGTCATGTAGGGGGCTGGGAGAGTCCCCACTGTAGCCAATTTGGGATGGTAATGGGCGAGGTGTCCAAGAACCTAAAGAGGTCTGGCATTCTCAGGTAAGAGAGTTCCTCCCCTCATCCCACAATCAAATGAAATCAGTGGCCCCACCTGAATGAGGCCCCAGGTCCTTGATCCTCAAGAGTAAGGGATGGAGCATTCTCCTCATGGCCAGAGTATGGGCTGAGATGTCAGGAGAAAACCTAATTTCTGCATCCTCCAGGGAGAGCGTGCCACATAACCAGGCTGCATGAAGGATTGCCTCCTTCTCTGAGTATTAGTGCAGCATGCACAGGACGTAGTCCTCCTTTTCAAAGCGACCCCCAGGGCCTGGTCCCGTGTTATGACCGCCTATGGCATCCCCGGTATACAACGCCCAGGATCCGAGTATCCCAAGCCTTGGGGCGGGTCACATCAGGTTATATAAAGTATTTTTTTTCTCTTTTGTAGATAACATTGTCTGCCATACAAATGACTGTCGAAAGGTAGCGCACTCCAGTGAGATTTAAAGGGAACCTGACCCCTAAAAATCAGCCCCCAGACCATTTACATTTGTCCCTGCACCTCCAGGAGTGCACTGCAGACATCCCTTTGTGTAAAAAAAGGGTATTTGTAAAGTATGTAAAAGTGCTTTTATTACCTTGATTTCTGCGGCTTCTCAGTGTTTGAGAAATCACACAGGGTGTTCCCTGTGACTTCTCAGCACCGCATGCAGATCAATTATTCACGCCCAGATGGGCGTGATAAGGCACTATTAGCTCCCTCACCCCACACCATGGGCGGTATAGCCTGTATGACGCAAATCGCGTCCTATCCATATCATAGGACTTCGCGCTGCGCATTGCGCATGTGCGAGTTGGCTCTGCAGCATCTAATCCCAGACTAGCTGCCGTAGAGCAAACTCGCGCATGCGCAATGTGCAGCGCGAAGTCCTATGAAATGGATAGGACGCGATTTGCGTCATACAGGCTATACCGCCCATGGAATGGGGCAAGGGAGCTAATAGTGCCTTATCATGCCCATCTGGGCGTGAATAATTGATCTGCATGCGGTGCTGAGAAGCCACAGGGAACGCCCTGTGTGACTTCTCAAGCACTGAGAAGCCACAGAAATCAAGGTGATAAAAGCACTTTTACATACTTTACAAATACCCTTTTTTTACATTAAGGGACGTCTGCAGTGCACTCCTGGAGGTGCAGGGACAGGTATAAATGGTCTGGGGGCTGATTTGTAGGGGTCAGGTTCCCTTTAAATATATTATATATATATATATATATATATATATAGTATCTACAAACTTGTATTGACTAGAGACATCGGTGAATAAAATAAACGCAAAACCATTGTTGAATTTAACTTTAGTTGCATTTTCACCGCACTTTTTCCCTGTTTTCCAGCACAATATATGGTAAAATGAATGATGTAATTTAAAAGTACAACTCGTCTCGCGAAAAACAAGCCCTCATATGTCTATATTGGTGGAAAAAGAAAAAGTTATGGATCTTGGAAAAAGAGGAGGAAAAAGTGGAAATGAAAAACGGAAAATCGCCCAGGGTGTTGGGGAGAGAAGCAACAGCATCACTCATGGTTGACATTTGATGCATATATTTAAAAATTCTGTTGGTCGCATTCATCTGTTGCCCATATTCATTATCTTTTTGTAGGTTCCCATTCCAGAAGATGTGTCAGTCGGTATATTGACTCTCTCCATTGAAAGTTCAGGGGAATTAGTTATCAACACTAGTAAAGTTCTTGTAAAGAAACGACTCCCCAAAATTTTGGTCCAGACAGACAAAGCTGTCTACAAACCCGGAGAGATGGGTAAAAGAAAATAAAGTGGTCCTAAATGAGCTCCTGTACGTTTACAGATGCTTAAATAGAAAACCAATGTTGGACATGGCACATCATGAACGGGTGTCAGTTCTCACATCCTGACACGTTATATTCCTCATGGCTTTAAACCGTCATTGTGTGATAACAATAACAGCTCCATGCCAATAGCAGTCACAACTGTCAGACACTGCCGGAGTTTCGGGGACCCATGAGTTTATGACCACATAAGTGGCGTCCCTCAATGCAGGAGGAATTACGCAACAAATTATACACTCCCTGACAGAAGTTATGTCGCTTATCCATGTTATGTAAATAAAAGCTTATAACCTGGCGTTAAATGCATCCATTGGTTGTATAAATTACTCTTTTGAAAGCTGAAACCCTCCAAAATGTTGTTTAGGTTAAGAAAATAAATTGGCATCAATGCTGAAATATTGATCATTTAATGAACACAGAATGGTCAGATTTTGGCAAGACAAAAGTTTTGTCGCCCTCAGAAAGTAATGTGATATTCAAAAAACTAACTTAAAATACAAATATATGTTGCATAACATTGGTGAATGAAGTTGTGGTGCTATTAGAGTCATATTTAATATTTTGTGTGATTTCCATGAGCTTGAAGCACTGCATCCATGCGGTTCTACAATGATTCATACAATTAATTAAGTCATCAGGAATAGCAAAGAATGCAGTCTTACATGCCTCCCAGAGTTCATCTAGATTCTTTGGTTTTGTCTTCCAAGCTTCCTCTTTCATCTTACCCCAAACATGCCCAATGATGTTCATGTCTAGAGACTGGGCTGGCCAGTCCTTGAGCACTTTGATCTTTTTTGCCTGGAGGAACTTTGTTGTAGAGATGGATGTATGAGATGGAGCACCATCCTGCAGCAGAATTTGACCCCTTTTATGATTTGGAATATAAGAGATAGTTAATATTTCGTCATACTTTAGGCTATTGATATTGCCTTCCACCTTGTAAATGTTTTGCACACCCCCATACTGAATGTAATCCCAGACCATGATCTTTCCACTACCAAATTTAACTGTTTTCTGGGTGTATTTTGAATCCATATGGGCTCCAGTAGGTCTCCTGCAGTATGTGTGGCGGCTGTGTAATTCTACTGAAGATTCATGAGAGAAATCCACCTTTTGCCACTTTTCCAGCATCCATCTGTTTAGCAGGCTGTGGGACTTTGCAAATGCCACACTTTTTTTATTTGTATTTTGTTTAGTGCTGGCTTCTGGGCACTGATTTGACCATGGAGGCCATTTCAAGACAGAATCCTACTAACTGTTCTAGTTAACACAGGGACTTGAGGTGACCAGGCCTGTTGGAGCTCTGCTGCAGTGGAAGAGAAGATTACTTTGGATTTTCTAACCAACAAACGTTCCTCCTGAGCAGTTGTCTTGCGGGGTCTGCCGGACCTGGGCTTGTCAAGCACATCTCCAGTCTCATCAAATCTTTTTTTAATTCTTTGTACTTGAAGCTGAGACACATTAAAGGTGCCAGCCACCTCTGCAGTGGATCTTGTCTTCAGCCTCTTGATAATCAAGGCTTTGGTGGCGGGGTTGACTTTTGGCATGTTGTCAGACCTCAAGTTGCAGTTCAAGTAAAGGTCTAGGGTGCTGGATTTATTTTTAGACACACCCACTAATTAACCTATCATTTACTGAGCACAGGTGAGGATGTAAACTAGGATTGGGTGCATTATATGACCAGATGGCAAAACATTTGTCTTGCTAAAATCTGACCATTCTGTGTTCATTAAATGATCAATATTATACAACCAATGGATGAATTTAACGTCAGGTTATAAGCTTTTATTTACATAACATGGATAAGCGACATAACTTCTGTCAGGGAGTGTATGGTTCATTTTCTTTTGTTACTGCCATATCTGTTTTGTTTTCTGACCCAAAGACAGATAGTGAGATCACCAGTAAGTTCCGAATTGGACAGATATTACGTGTTTGGAGAAAAGAAGTTGCAACAACACCAAGTCTGTGCAAAACCAGATCTCGTATATTATTGACATGCCGCCTAGATATATAATTTTCATCTCATAAACTTACGTTGGAAATCTTCATTTCTACTCCCCATCCCCTACCTATAAATGATATGGTACTTTAGGTACTTATGACCTTACACATAAAGACATGGAGGTGAGTCACCCTTAATACAAATTTGACTAGATGTAAGAACGTCCTGAACATTTTAAACCGTTGTGTATGAGTTAACAAGATGTATAGACCTTGAGTATAAACTATAAGGCTAGGCTAAGTATAAACACAATGTTCTAAGATGCTGACAATTCTTACCAAATTATTCAGTAAGAGAAAATATAAAGAATATATAGAGAAAGGATAAAGGGAAATATTAACCCTTCTATATCATTACCCTTTGGAAAGTGAAAAACATTGGACTAAAACAACATCCAATGTTTTACAATGCTGTGAAACAACTGTGGGTTCAGGGGACTCACCACCCCTCAAGATAAATTCCACGAGAAGTGTAGTTTCCAAAATGGGGTCATTTGTGGGGTGTTTCCATTGTTTAGGCACATCACGGGTAAAACACGACTTGCCATCCGCTATCTATTTCAGCCAGTTTTGCACTCCAAAAGCCGAATGATGCCCCTTCTCTTCCGAGCCCTGCTGTGCGCCCTAACAGTAGTTTACCACCACTCATGGGGTATCGGCATGCTCTCAAGAAAATGCACAATTTTGGGAGTTCATTTTCTTCTATTACCCTTGTGAAAATTATACATTTGGGGATACAGTAAGATTTTTGTGGAGTAAAAGTAACATTTTCATTTTTTCCCTCATATAATAAGGCTTCAGGGCACTAAGTGGCAATATCAACCGTCATGCTCTTGGCGGATTGCCCTGTAGGCAGATTCTTCCACTGGTGGCGCTAATCCACAGCACTAGCAGTAACAGATATATAAAGAAATAGGCAGCACTCACCAGGATTTTGCAGCAGTGGTCTCTTTAATCCATCATGTTATGGAATCATGACAGGGTGCAGGGAGGTGACCACGGAGGGCGGACGATAACGCCGTTTCGCAAAAAATTGCTGACACCGGACCCGTAGAAGCAATTTTTTGCGAAACGGCGTCGTCGTCCACCCTCCGTGGTCACCTCCCTGCACCCTGTCATGATTCCATAACATGATGGATTAAAGAGACCACTGCTGCAAAATCCTGGTGAGTGCTGCCTATTTCTTTATATATTTTCATTTTTTCCCTTCCACATTGTTTTAGTTCTTGTGAAACAACTGAACGGATAATAAACTTCTTGAATGTGGTTTTGAGCAGTCTCAGGGGTGCAGTTTTTGGAATGGTGTCACTTTTGGGTATTTTCTGTCATGTAGGCCCCTCAAAGTCACGACAAATGTAATGTGGTCCCTAAAAAATGGATTTTGTAAATAATGTTGGAAAAAGGAGAAATTAATGATAAACCTTTAACCCTTATAACTTACCTGTACTAACAAAAAATGTATGCGTCAAACATTGCGCTGATGTAAAGTAAACATGTCGGAAATGTTATTTATTAACTATTTTGCGTGGTATAAATGTTCTATTTTTTCCAAATGATCAATATTTTCATAAGTAAGAAATAATAATATTGAACAAAGTTTATCATTAATATAAAGTACAACATATGACGCAAAAAACAGTATCAGAATTTCTTGGAAATGTTGAAGTGTTCCAGAGTTATTACCGTGTAAAGTGACAATGGTCTCCATCACCCCTCATTCACATAAGCCCCTCTCTCCTTCCCTCTACTTTATTGAGCTCCCATACTCTCTTCAATTTACTGAACAATATCAGACCACCATATTCCAGGGTGTTATGTCAGAAACAAAGTCACAATTACAACAACTATTTGCCTTTTCTCTTTTTACTGCTGCTTCTGTCAGGTGATATCTCTCCAAATCTAGGTCCACCCTTTACCAACTTCAACCCTTCTCCCACCTCACATAGAAACCCCACTAACATTATTAACATTCCTTGCACACCTTCATCTTCCTCTTTTAATTGTGTTCTCTGGAATCCACGCTCTGTATGAAACAACCTTCCCTTCATCCATAACTACTTTCTCACTAACTCTCTTAATTTCCTGGCCCTCACAGAAACCTGGATCCAGGATTCAGACACTGCTTCCCCTGCTGCTATATCTCATGGCGGCTTACATTTCTCTCATTCTCTCTAGTCAGCACTGAAGGCTCGCTGTCTGGGTGTTATGTTTGATTCTGATTTTCCTTCACCCCATATATACAATCTCTCGCCCGCTCTTGCCGCTTGCACCTCTCTAGAATTTACCCCTTTCTCACATTGGAAACCACAAAAACCCTCACTGTGGCCCTGATTCACTCCCGCCTTGACTATTGTAATTCTCTTTTAATTGGCCTCCCCCGCACTAGACTCTCCCCAATCCAGTCCATCCTTAATGCAGCAGCCAGGATCACCTATCTAGCTAACCAATTCTCGGATGCTTCTGTTGTATGCCAGTCACTGCACTGGCTGCCTATACACTATAGGATCAAATTCAAACTGCTTCTTCTCACCCACAAAGCTCTTCACAGTGCAGCACCTCCCTACATCTCCTCCCTCATCTCTATCTATCACCCTACCCGTTCTCTTCGCTCTGGAAGTGACTTTAGATTCACTTCTGCACTAATCCGAACCTCCCACTCCCGACTCCAAGACTTCTCCCGAGCTGCACCAATTCTCTGGAATGCTCTACCACAAGAAATTAGGTGTATCCACAACTTATATAGTTTCAGGCGATCCCTAAAAACACATCTTTTTAGGGCGGCCTGTCATGATTCCTAGTCAGAGCTATCTAGACATAGCCAATCCGTTCCAGCAATCTCAAGTGGCTCACAAATAATGTTTAGTGGCCACTTATGCTGCTCCTTTCTGATCCCCATTTCCTTAAGTTGACTATACCATCACTGTTAATAAGCACCTGTACTTTGTCACCCCCACCTCATTGTTAGCTTGTAAGCTCTTATGAGCAGCGCTGTCATTATTTTGCTCTAATGATTGTATTATGTTTTGTATGGTATTGTTTTTGTACAGTATTGCATTGTATTTTCTGATAATTGTTTCTCATGATTGTTAAATATGATCTTCTGTATTGTAAAGTGCTGCAGAATTATTTTGGCGCTATATAAATAAAGATTATTATTATTATTATTAATAATTATAAGTTGTAAGGGCCCTTTCACATCAGTGTTTTTTTCAAATCGCGGCAGATGCGGTGAAAAAGCCGCATCTGCCGCGATTACCGCATACCGGCTGCACTTGCGGCACGGTTGCGGCACGGTTGCGGTAAACGCCATACAACGTATAGGCGGACTTGCGGCAGGTGCGGCAAGTGCGGTTTTGGCACTTGCGGCAGGTGCGGCCGCGAAAAAAACTGCGGTCAGCCGCGTTTTTTTCGCGGCCGCACCTGCCGCAAGTGCAAAACCGCACTTGCCGCACCTGCCGCAAGTCCGCCTATACCTTGTATGGCGTTTACCACAACCGCGCCGCAACCGTGCCGCAAGTGCAGCCGGTATGCGGTAATCGCGGCAGATGCGGTTTTTTCACCGCATCTGCCGCGATTTGAAAAAAACTCTGATGTGAAAGCACCCTTAGGGCCCTTTCACATCAGCGGTATTTTCAAATCACGGCAGATGCAGTGAAAAAAACGCATCTGCCGCGATTACCGCATAACCGCGACACTTGCGGCACACTTGCGGCAAGCCCCATGCCGAAACCGCACTTGCCGCACCTGCCGCACCCTTACCGCAAGCCCCATAGACATTGCATGGGGCTTGCTGCAAGTGTGCCGCAAGTGTCGCGGTTATGCGGTAATCGCGGCAGATGCGGTTTTTTCACCGCATCTGCCGCGATTTGAAAGTACCGCTGATGTGAAAGGGCCCTTAGACCATCGGTTTTCATTAACTTTTGGTTATAATGTGTGACCTATTTGTATACCAAGGAATGCTCTCTCACATTTCTGTTGATTAAAGGGAATCTGACAGCAGGTTTTGCTATGTAAGCTGTGGACAGCATGCTGCAGGCGTGACAAAACAAAAATCAACTCTAGCTCTCATCAGTCTGTGTGCTAATTTTCTACATAATCTAAAGGTTTGATCACCTGGTAATTACCATTACAGTATAGTAATTATAGGGCTAAGCGCTAACAGCCCTGTCTCACATAACGAGATCGTTAACGAGATCGTTGTAACGTCACAGATTTTGTGACGCAACAATGATGTCCCTAACGATGTCGCCATGTGTGACACGCACCAACGATGTGGCCCCTGCTGTGAGATCGCTGATCGTTACATACTGCTCTGGCTCATTTCTACGTCGTTGCGCTCCTGCTGGGAACGCTGCATCGCTGTGTAAGACACTTTACCAACGACCTCGTTAGCGACTCTGAATGAGACACGTAGGCATGTCAGAACTCTCCCACACTGATGGTTAAACAATTCACACCTCTGTACCAGTCGCTACTGTGTTCTGATTGGGCAGCCGTATTTTAAAAGTAGACAAAGTAGGAGCGATTCCATTCTTTGTTCCTGACCTTGCGTTGGTTAAAGATTGCAGAAAGCTCTCTGTGTTCTCCGCGCTATTTTGGCATCGCATTCCTATCTCATCTTTGATTCGAGACTGCGTCTTGGATTGCGGATCGCATCGCAGTTGCGTTCTCGGGCTGTGACCGCTTGGATTTAATTTTTTTCATCATTGTTCCGAGACTGGTGATGTCTACATGGTAGGTATCATTTGTGGTCTCTAAGGCGTCGCCATTTTACTGTATGTTTTAGGACACCAACAAATTATCTGCTATCAATGCTATTGAAAGAGGGAAGGAGGGCTTGTTTTGTATGATTTAACATATGCTTATGGATGGGCAGACATTTAAGAGGGGGTCACGTGTGCACACACCCACACAGCACATTTTCTGGCACGCTCACTTACGTAATAGAACACAGTTTTACATGACTTTTTGCTTGTGAAGTATTAATAATTTCGTTTTTGTTTTGTTGACTATATTCTCATTTTTCCAATTTTATGTTTGCAGTTTGCACACCATGAACAATGCGCAGTGTGCTGTTGTGGTTGCTGCCTTGCTGCTGGAGGAAGCTCGGCGTCAAGAACGGGCACGGATGCAAGAGAGGCGTTCCAAACGAAAGCGTCGCATGTGGACCAGACAGTGGCTGCAGAAGAGGTCCGAATTGTCCCACATGAGACTTGTAAGAGAGCTTCAGGAGAACAATCCTCATGATTTCCGCAACTATCTGGGATGTCTGAGGATTCCTTCAAAGTGTTACTGGAAAAGGTAACACCACTTATTCAACGGAAGGATACGTCCATGCGTCCTGCCATTCCGGCAGATGAAAGATTGGCAGTCACGCTCCGCTTCCTGGCCACCGGTCGTTCATTTCAACACTTGCATTTTTCTGCTGCCATTTCAAAGCCCTGCTCAGCGTTCTAATCCCGGAGACATGTGATGCAATTTTCCGCAGTCTACGGCCCTACATGCAGTTTCCCAGCACGGAGGAGGAATGGAAAAAGATTGCCCCTGATTTTGAGCAGCTGTGGCAGTTCCCTAACTGTGGTGGGGCTTTGGACGGTAAACATGTCCGGATCACTCAACCACCAAAGAGGGATCCTATTTCTATAACTATAAAGGTACCTTTACATGCCGCCACAGGAAGGAAGAAACTGCCAGGCATCGGGGACAATTGTGCCTGTTGCCATGAAATCACTACGAAATGGCGGCATATAAATAGGGAAATTCCTTACTGTGTCCCGCAGGTCCTTCTGATACCTGTCTCTGAGCCGTGCTCAAAAACAGGAAGGCACAATTCCTATTGGTGGTGGTGTGTAATCGGGGCACAGGCAAGGTATTTGCGTGGCCTACGAAATCCCAGGGGCGTGCCACGGCATCATGGATACCACAACCCATCAGCAATCATTGGTGGAAGCTCCTGCGTTACGATTGGTTGTCCCTTCACAGGGCGTCATATTTAAAGAGCTATCCATTCACAGTCCATAATTGCAATGGCGTCATATATTAGCCAGCCTTCCTGCGCAGGCTGGCCAATCATGATGCTATTGTGTTGTCCAATCACCATATGAGAGTCACGTAATACACAACTCTGTCATGCCTATGTACTTGCGGCGCGAAATATGTACGCCCATATTCCTTTGTGGTAGCGGCGTGTAAACCAGGGAAGGTATTCCACAGGAAATAAGCCGCGGCACCCGTCGACACTTCCGGGGAACGCAAATACCTTCAGTGGAGCACGTTGTGGCGGCGTGTATATGCGGCATCGGCGATCGGTATCCACCATTAAAAACGTGCAAGTGCGTTTCCTGCCTGTTGCTACCTCCTGGGGCGGCGGATAAAGGTTCCCTTAGGGCTATTTTAGCATCATCCTGATGGTCCTTGTTAACGCCAATTATGAATTTATACTAGTTGGCGGCCCGATTCTAAAGAATCGGGTGGTCTAGAATGCATATAGTTTATTTAGTAAGAATTAACAATAATGCAATTAAGACATGATATCTATCCATCAACTACCTATGTTTGTATGGTGAATGTAATTTTTTAAAATTTCATTGTTCTGTGGTAAGGCTCTTAGTACACCTACTGGCTAATAATTGCATATCAATTCAGTAGCTTCATTTAAGATATCAATATTCATAGTCTACGTATCTGCCAGTTTGTGTTTGCCCACCAACCACGGCAAGGTGGCCTTACATCTGATGGGGCCCTACTCTACCTTATTTCGATTTCTTAACACTTTGACACCTTTCACATCAGCTTTTTTCTGCTATTTGCAGAAGATGGGGATGAAAAAAAGTAGAATGTCTGTACTTGCCAGCTAAGGGCCTACCTGCGGCACACTTGCAGCAAGTCCCATGCAATGTATATGGAACTTGCGGTTAACTTGCTGTAAATGTGGGAAACGTGGTTTCGGCAGCTGCACCAAATGCAGTCGCTAAAAGACCGCTGGTAAGTGTGATTTTTGGGGCCGAAACTGCCGTAACCATGTGTGCTGCACCTGCCGCAAGTGAACCACAAATTCCATATACATTGCATGCAACTTACGGCAAGTGTGCCGTAGGTCAGCCCTTAGGCAGCAAGTGCAGAAATTGTGTTTTTTCCACCAAAACTTTAACAAATAGCAGAAAAATGCTGATGTGAAAGCTAAATCTCTTATTTTGTATTTATGTATTTACCTATCTATCTATGTGCACAGAACACACCTTGAGATGGAGATGTGTGTGAACAGCCATCTCTCCGGTCTCTTAGCTGTTCACAAAAACCCCTCCCTGTATAAAAGAGAAGCAAATTTCTCAGCAGCTCTACTGCTGGAGCTTAAGATATGGGTTCATATCACCAAATAAAGAAATTTGGATGATACACATCTACCATTGTCTACATAATGTGTGTTCAAGTTGGTTGCTATATCTATACTATAAACTATGTAAAAGAATAAATTAATATTATATAACGACTACATATGTTATATACCTATTTTCTATATAAGTGGTTGAAATTTATCTATAGCTAAACTAATTTTTTTGTGTTTTTTCTTTTGCAATATATGTATGGCTAAACTAATTTTTTTTTAAACTATCTATATAACTAAACTAACTTTAAAATAAAATATTTTTATAAACAATACTTCGTGTAAATACTTTTGTACTTTCAGGGATTAATTTTCCTTGAACAGGTGTATCTACCACTTTCACCCTAACATTGCAGCGTTGCCTCACTCTTGAAAATGCTACATATAATTGACCATGGCCAAATACTGGTTCTGGTAGAAAAATACCAACTCTATTAAGTGTTTGCCCTTGAGATTTGTTGATGGTCATGGCAAATGCTGGCTTGACAGGAAACTGTCGTCATCTTAATTTAAAAGGCAATCCAGTCTCTGATGGATACAAATCAATTTGTGGAATGAAGACAATATTTCCTGTTGCGGACCCAGTAATTACTTTCTCCTGAATCATGTTGGGAAGTAAAGCAGTGACAATCAGCCGAGTACCGTTGCAGACGAAAAGAAAGAGAAGGGGCGCAATAGTGCGGTTACCAGGGGGCTTTTTTTAGCGTGGCGTACTAATAGGTGGCCACTCACCTTATCGGGTTGTGCTGTCCCCGCACAACCCGGTAATACACTTGATAAGGTGCCCTTACAGGCTCTAGCTCATCACACCGCGTGCTCCCGGGGCTCCGAGCATCCGGTCACGTCACCGCAGGTCCTTAAATTAAAGCTCCTGTTGCGAGGCGACGCCAGGTCCTCACGTTAAGCTGCCTCTGCACCTAGCTGCTCCCCGCCGCTTTACCCTCAGAGAGGGATTTATATTAGAAGGTAAAAACTATAAGCGGTCTAATTGGAGGCGCTCAGGCACAAAAGCAGCAGGCACTGGGATGGTTTTTCAACAGACCTTTATTCAGGCTCCCCTCCTACTCCACAACATGTTTCGATAGATTCTCTTTCTTCCTCAGGTGGTCTGAGGAAGATAGAGAATCTATCGAAACATGTTGTGGAGTAGGAGGGGAGCCTGACTAAAGGTCTGTTGAAAAACCATCCCAGTGCCTGCTGCTTTTGTGCCTGAGCGCCTCCAATTAGACCGCTTATAGTTTTTACCTTCGAGTACCGTTGCAGAGACCTTTTTTGCTGTTGAGATTGTGTAAGAGCATGACAATTGTGCCAATTTTAAGCTTCAGCTGATGTGAAGGCATTCCAGTTGGTGTAAGTGAATTTAAAAATTCCAGTGGGTATTGGTCAGGGTCATCAGAATCATCAGCATCAATTGAATCATCACTGGTATATTCTGTGAAGTCACCACTCAGGCTATCCATGACCTTAGAGTTCACATGATCAACGTCATCATTTTTTGGGCAAAGAATGGCATGTGATGCAGCAATATTGATGCTTTCGTTGTTATTAACATCAATGCAAATGTTGTCTCCAAAGATATCACTTATTAAAGAGCCAGTGCAGATCATGTCTGGAGGAATTTCGATGACATCATCTCCAAGGTTAAAATTATTTGAGAGTTCACCATTTCCCAGTTGAAGCAACCAACTGCTGTAATCAGGATCAATGGAGCGCATGTTGTTGATGAGCGGCAATCGAGTAAAATGTTGCCAGTGTTGTGAATATTTAATGCAGCTCTCTATAATATCTGTTCTTGTTCCATGAGCGATGACAGGAAGACATTGTCTAAAGTCTCCTCCAAGAACAATAACTTTACCTCCAAATGGTGTTTTATTTTTCTTAGAGACATCTGTTGTCATGACATCCCGTAAAAGTAGATCGATGACATGCAATGCATATTTAGATAGCATTGTAGACTCATCAATAATAAAAACTTTTGTAGTCTTCAAATGTTTGGCTGCATCTGTATCATTTTTAATTCTGGAAACAGATGTTTCATTGACCGGTATTGGTATGCCATAAAGAGAATGGATTGTTCGTTCTCCTTGTAGCAAGTTAGCTGCAATTCCTGTACTGGCAGCAGGTGACACAATGTCTCCTTGTCCCCTTAGTTGATGTAGGATTAGATCATATAGGTATGTTTTTCCACTGCCACCCGGACCGTCGATGAAAAAGCACTTTGGTGTTAAAGTAGTGTCTTCTAAAGCTTGACTTATAGCATTATAGGCCAAAAGTTGTTCCTCATTTAGAGTAGCTTTCATCTCTGTAGCTCTTGTTAACTCATAATCCTTATCATAGTGTGGGAGTAGTTGTGGTTTCTTTACTGGGTGTGGTAAATTAAAATCACTATAAGTTTTGGCAATGACCTTTCAGAACATCTTGCACATCTGTCATAGCATATTCTTCACAACTCACACACTCTTGAGTATTGGAGTGGTATGCATGGCAGTAGTCTTGTAGAAAGTGTTCCTTAAATTCATTCCACAACTCAAGAGGATTAGCTGGAGGACCAAAAATACAGATATAGGCAAACATGTCACGAAGCTGTGCAGGCATGTTGAGAATACAGGCATCAAGTAAGGTATTTCTCCAGAGGCTATCATCGAATAGTAATCCAAGTGCTAATGCTGTCTCTTTGAACGGTAGATGTGTGACTCCGTTAACAGTTTTAATGTTCTCAAAACTGGTTGCCCCTTTGACATGCAGTAACAAGAACTGTAAATAGTAGCGTTCTTGATCTTTCACACTGACAGTATACATTCTTCCAATAACAGAACCACCACCTCGCTTTCTAAGTTCCCAAGACCCTTCTTTCCAAACATAGTACTCAGGAATTTGGCGGTATAAATAATTATGAGCATGTTGGTCGTTCTGATTAAGCTGGAAGTAGGCCATAAGTGTAGAATTCCTATGGAGCTTTTGGCTGATGTTGGCAATGGAGTCATTCTCATGAAAATACAGTGGTTGAGAATGAGGCAGATGTACGGCAAGGTGAATGATGCTGTGAGATTGTTTATGCATCGGATAAGCAAATATTCGCCAAGCTGCCTCGGGTGCACTAACATATCTTGAATCCATGAATTGGTGGGTTTCATCATGTTGGATGTTAGTCTGGCAAATTTCAAGAATGGCTTTATCATGTCCTTTGTAGACATATTGAAATAAATATTTGACACTCTGAATGGAACCACAAACTTCGACATTAATATGGCACTTGTATTTCAATAGTAGGAAAGGATTATATGGAACTACCCACGAATTGTCGATCATCTTCAAATGGTGTTGAAACGATGGGCTCAAATCTCTGCGATAAGTAGGATAGGCATCCTTTGCAATGACAGTAGATCGTTGAAAATCTTTTGGGAAACCTTTGGTACACTTCCCAAGATCCATTCAGGGAGAATTGGGGTTGTGTTCTCCACATGGACCATGAATTATGTGTTGCAGAACAATCTTATGGAGCTGAGGGTAGTAGGTACCATCAGGAATTTCAGCCCAGACTGTATTGTCTACTTCAACCTCAGTCCGTAATTTGGAGTTCCTATCTAGAATTATCAAAATGTGAGCGTGTGGGAGACCACGTTTTTGAAATTCAATTACATGAACCATAGCGCAAAGTTTTCCAAATAATCCGTTGTTAATGTCTTGTAAGTGTGCTTCCAGTTTAATTTTGAAGACACGTGCCACCAAATCAGGTCTGTGTTCAACACGCTGCCATGGTTCTAAATTGTTAGTAATCTCACTCCATTTCGGATTACAGGTCATGGTGCTGAAAAGATCAGGGCGACCATATTTATTAACAATAGCCATGGCATCTTGGTAGCGTTGTTGCATGTTTCTGAAACTGCCTTCAAAGGAAGATGGTAAAATGACAGTTTTTCCAATGGGGATGCCCTTTCCTATGGATTTTTTCAGTAGATGTTCTTGGAGTACACAGTAATCCTCCACTTTTAAATCCTTTTGGTGTTTACGGATATAATTTAGATGACTAGCTTCGATTTTGACATAAGCATCTACTAAGTACTGCTGTGTTAGCTTGCCACCATTCAGGAGTGGATTAAAGTGATTACGGACAGAAAGTACATAGCAGTAATATTGCAGTTGTGTAATCCTGCGTGGACTTTGGCCTTGTTGTTTGAGTCCATCATGCCAGCCTTGCTCTCTGTAAGGGAAAAACAAAGGATACAGTAAAGCATCCAAATTGCTTGGAGAATGCTGACTTGTGTTTTTGGTGCCAAAGGGTTTTTTGGGTCAGGTTTTAAATGAATTAATATGTCTCGATTGAATGGTGGCTCTCCATTGTCATTTTCAAATACGAAGGCCACTTCATTGACAGTGGGATTATTATAGCGTTGAGGGTCTTGATTCCGATCTTGTTTAAGGGCCATGGTTATTTTTGGCATGACAGTGCCATTTTCTACAGCTTTAATATGTTCCTCGTGTTCCACATCACGTAACATTTTGTAGGCAGCTACAAATGGATTGACATTGTCTAATTGAAGAGCAATCATACTCATCAAAGTCGTATTACATTTTTGATTCTCTTGACATTGCAAACATTGTTGATTAGCAGTAGCGGTATCCAAAATGTAAAGTTGGGCATACGCTGGAGCTTGATCATCAGACGGATGTAGTGTTCCAGTTCGATGATATATTTGTCCATGTATACGGAAGCAGTATGGGCCATATCCAGGTGGTGAGGAAATATTAGCACCCATGGAGGCAAAAGCAGATGAACTGTTTATGCTTCGGATGTTGTCCATGAGATTTTTTACTGAATTCACTTTCTCCTTTCAGCAAACGTTTGAAGACCTCAGGATATTGGGGCATGGGTACATGGACTTGTTGTCACCCTAGTGACAACACAGAGTAAAATTTTTATCAGATGGCATTTCTGCAGTAAAATGTAATGCTTGACAATGTTCACATAAATAGTTCATAGCACCTCAGCTGTGTTTTACTATGGTACTGTCATCATTAGTGAAACCTGTAGGATGTAGCGGTACAGGTGTTGGTAACGGAGCATTAGAGTGTTTGTGTAAACGAACATATGTAAAGCGTCGAACTGGTAGAGGATTGTCACTGTGCGCATATTCACTGAATGAGGAGGTGGAATGTGTATCATGCGCAGGGTCTATGAATGTGCAGGTGGAAGCTGTATTTTGACGCTGTTTACAGCGTGCAGCAGCAGCATTTGTTAATCGCATTTTGTTTGACTTAGGAGACTCATGTGTGATGCGTTTATTAAAAGCAGCCTTAACGGTGTCCAGGCGACGCTGTTTGTCGTATGGAGTCTCGTCAGCACAGTTTGCGCTTACGTGGAGAATTGGAAACTGGTAGAGGAGGTGTAGTGTGCGCACATCCGATAGATGGGGACATCGAAGGTGTATTGTGGGCACAATCAATGAATGTGGACGTGGAAGTGTTATTTTTGCGACGTTGACAGCGTGCAGCTATTTGCTAATCTAATTTTTTTTTCCTCTGGATACTCATTAGTGATGAGTTTGTTAAAAGCAGCTTTAACGTTGTCCAGGCGATGGCGTTTCTCTTCTGGAGTCTCGTTAGCACGCAGTTTGCGCTGACATGCAGAATTGGCAGCTTTTTTCGCGGTGTCATTAGCATACTTGGTATCAGACCTCATGTTGATGAAGATAAACAGCAGGTTAATAACAGGAAGTGTCAGGTATATAGTATATATGGTAAATAGCTGTTGAATAATGGAGAGTGTCCTTTTATTGCAAAGAATAGGTTAATATACTCAGTCTGTGGTATTGGCAAAGAATAGGTTAATTTAACGCAGTCTCTATATCACACCAAATAGAAGTTCAAAGAGTAATGGACAGTGTACTTCAGTGCCAAATAACAGGTTA
Organism: Allobates femoralis; assembly: GCA_033576535.1. Classification (NCBI taxonomy): domain Eukaryota; kingdom Metazoa; phylum Chordata; class Amphibia; order Anura; family Aromobatidae; genus Allobates; species Allobates femoralis. The sequence goes on along the minus strand of JARQOC010000006.1, from coordinate 61,014,699 downwards.
TTATAGCCGGTATGTGGTATGGCCACTTTACACGCGGCAACAGGAAGATAGAAAACGGCAGGTGTCAGAGACAATTGTACCTTTTACCTTCAAAACACCTTGAAGTGGCTGCGTGTAATTCAGGTATCTGCAAGGTGTTTTGAAGGTAAAAGGTACAATTGTCTCCGACACCTGCCGTTTTCTATCTTCCTGTTGCCGCGTGTAAAGTGGCCAGTATAGACAAAGAAGAGGTTAATTTAAGGCAGTTTCTGAGTGCAATAGGCAGTAAATAAGTCAGTATATATATAGCACCAAATAGATGTTAAAACAGTTGGTGGCAGCGAATAGTTAAATTTGGGAGTGTGAAATATTTGTGACAAAAAGTGAGAGGAACACTTCCAAAACTAATAAATATAGTTTCTGTAAAGAGTCTTATCTTTTTTATGCCTAAAATAGCGGGGAGCTTGAAGTCCAACGTCACTGTGACAGGCTCTGCGCAGTAGGAAATAGCTCTGAGGTAAAATTTCAAATTTCGCGGTTTAAAATGGCGCCGGCATTTTGTGTTCCGCGCCGCTATTCTGATTGGTCGGCGGCAGCCGCGAGTGACCAATCAGAGGGGCGGGGCGGGGCACGGCGGCATATGTGAAATAATTAGTGTTTATTGTATTTTAAACTTTATGTGAAACACATCGGGGCGGGAGACGACCGGCGTTAGGCGGTCGTCTCCCAAGTAGCTCGCGGCTGGCCGGAGCTCAGCCGCGGCTAAGTATGGCATGGAGGTCCGCGGCGAGTCAGCCGGGAGATGACCGGCTTGAGCCGGTCATTTCCCGGCTGCTGAGCCGCTGAGCTCCGTGGCGTACATAGCCATGGCTGAGCTCCGGCCAGCCGCGAGGCAGCCGGCATTTTCCGCCGTACAGCGAGCCGCTATTCTGATTTGGTCGCCACGCTGAATGCGGCGACCAATCAGAATAGCGCCGCGCTCTATGGCGCGATACTTCAAATACACAGTAGTAAGTATATTTCAAAGATGGCGCCATAGAGCGCGGCGCTATTCTGATTGGTCGCCACGCTGAATGCGGCGACCAATCAGAATAGCGCCGCGCTCTATGGTGCCATCTTTGAAATACACTTACTACAGTGTATTTGAAGTATAGCACCATATGGCACAGCGCTATTCTGATTGGTCGCCGCATTCAGCGTGGCGACCAATCAGAATAGCGGCGCGCTCTATGGCGCGATACTTCAAATACACTGTAGTAAGTGTATTTCAAAGATGGCGCCATAGAGCGCGGCGCTATTCTAAATGGCGTTCAGCATGGCGACCAATCAGAATAGCGCCGCGCTTTATGGCGCCATACTTCAAATACACTGAGTACAGTGTATTTTAAATATGGCGGCATAGCTGCCGGCGCTATTCTGATTGGTCGCAGCATTCAGCGTGGCGACCATTCAGAACAGCGCCGCGCTCTATGGCGCCATCTTTGAAATGCACTATACTCAGTGTATTTGAAGTATCGCGCCATAGAGCGCGGCGCTATTCTGATTGGTCGCCATGCTGAACGCCATTTAGAATAGCTGAGTACAGTATATTTTAAATATGGCGGCATAGCTGCCGGCGCTATTCTGATTGGTTGCCACGCTGAACGCCGCGACCAATCAGAATAGCATCACGCTCTATGCCGCCATCTTTGAAATACACTTACTACAGTGTATTAGAAGTATCGCGCCATACAGAGTGGCGCTATTCTGATTGGTCGCCGCATTCAGCATGGCGACCAATCAGAATAGCGCCACTCTGTATGGCGCGATACTTCTAATACACTGTAGTAAGTGTATTTCAAAGATGGCGGCATAGAGCGTGACGCTATTCTGATTGGTCGCGGCATTCAGCGTGGCGACCAATCAGAATAGCGCCGGCAGCTATGCCGCCATATTTAAAATATACTGTACTCAGTGTATTTGAAGTATGGCGCCATAAAGCGCGGCGCTATTCTGATCGCATTCAGCGTGGCGACCAATCAGAATAGCGCCGCGCTCTATGGCGCCATCTTTGAAATACACAAAGCACAGTGTATTTGAAGTATCGCGGCATGGAGCGCGGCGCTATTCTGATTGGTCGCGGCATTCAGCGTGGCGACCAATCAGAATAGCGCCGCGCTCTATGGCGCCATCTTTGAAATACACAAAGAACAGTGTATTTGAAGTATCGCAGCATAGAGCGTGGCGCTATTCTGATTGGTCGCGGCATTCAGCGTGGTGACCAATCAGAATAGCGCCGCGCTCTATGGCGCCATCTTTGAAATACACAAAGCACAGTGTATTTGAAGTATCGCGCCATAAAGCGCGCCGCTATTTTGATTGGTCGCCGCATTCAGCGTGGCGACCAATCAGAATAGAGGCGCGCTCTATGGCGCGATACTTCAAATACACTGTACTCAGTGTATTTCAAATATGGCGCCATAGACCGCGCCGCTATTGTGATTGGTCGGCACGCTGAATGCGGCGACCAATCACAATCGCGGGTCGCGGTACGGCGGAAAATGGCGGCTGGCTCACGGCTGGGCGGAGCTCAGCCACTGCTATGTACGGCACGGAGCTCAGCGGCTCGGCAGCCGGGAAATGACCGGCTAAAGGCGGTCATCTCCCGGCTGACTCGCCGCGGACCTCCGTGCCATAGGTAGCCGCGGCAGAGCTCAGGGCAGCCGCGAGCCAGTCGGGCGACGCCGGTCGTCTCCCAACCGTGTGTGTCACTGTACTGGCGGCCGTAAGCGTGGCGGGGCTGGCTGAGTTCCGCTCCGCTTAGGGCCGCCATGTTGGTCCACCCTGGACGGGTGTAGCACTGCGCTGACGTCACTTAGCCGATGACAAAGTGACGTAAGTGCTGACCAAAGTGACAGAAGTGGCCTTCGGCTTTTATATATTAGATATGTAGATGTTGGCATGAACGGCAGGGTTTCCAATAGTGGAGTTTTAGAGCACACACTTTTTGGAGATCGATTGCACAACGGTGACCTGCACTTGCCTCCCAACTCAGAGACTACAGCTAACCTTAATTTTGCTTTTGTCGGCGATGAAGCCTTCCCGCTTCATCCCAATCTTATTAAACCGTTCCCCCAAAAACTCTTACCCAGGAAAGATGCCTTCGGTATCATGGCCAATCACTTCCGAGTTTTTCACACACCTATTAACTTGAAGCTTAAATGAATAGACTCTGTTGTGTTGGTGTGCTGCATGCTTCACAATTTTCTTCGTCGGCATGATGCAATTGAGTACTATCCGCCTGGCTTCGTGGACTCTGAGGACATAAACAATGGGGAACTGCAGCTCAGAGAATGGCGTGCAAACGATCCCGCAATTGCCGACCTTCAACCAGTGGTTTACGGCAGAAACACCCAAGATGCAAAGACCTGCCGAGAGAACTACTGCCAATATTTTAATGGTCCTGGAGCTGTTACTTGGCAGCATCAGAATGTGTAGTGGGCTACTACTGATATTTATAGAGTACTTAAATTTCTGTACTGATGTGTTTAATAAACCGTGTATTGTAGTTAGTGTGTATAATAAACTGTTAGAAACATTTTTTTCTCATTCTTTTTTTTGTTATGAACCAAGGGCCTCATTCTTCACACATGTACTCATATACACTTTATTGTATGCATATGTGTATATATACACATATTTCCCATGCATAAAACAGCAACACACCAGGAGTCGCGTTTTGAACGCTGCTGCGTTTCTGATGTGACCTAGAGATACATCAGCCACTTCCCAAGCGCTGTTGCATTCTCTAATGGGAACATCACATACGTCCAAAAAGCTTTCAACTTACAAAATACATCACATATGTGATATTGCACAAACGACAGTCAATTGACATCATAGCGTCCCACAGTGCAATCACACCATTCATCAGTCGCTTAATCGCAGGTGGCATGCTTTTTGAACCAGACCTGCAACATAGCGACGATCGTTCAGTGATCTTTCTGCGTCGCCGCCTGTGACATCCAATTCAAATGAGTAGATGAAACAGCATTTTAGGGCGCATATTATTTTTAAAAACCTGAAAAGAATTCTAAAAAGTTTAGCTTTTTCTCTTATATCCCTAAGATTGAAGTCCAGGTAAGAAAATATCTGAGAGAATGATATTAATAAAAATGTATTTCATAATAGTTGGTAGTAGTTACAAACTTTAAACATCTCTATGATTGTTTTTCAATTTACTTTCTTTTTATTGTGTGAATTTTTAGCACAAGGTATTTTGGTCACTGCTCCATAAATTGTATTCAGAATTTTAATCAGTTCGTCAATTTGATTAACGTGTAATACTTTTTAAGGTTTTACTCAGGAATCTATTAGTTTTGAGAGCAGAGACACATTGAGACCAAGTTTAAAGATGAAAAAGTCTGTATTCAACACATGTTCGAGATAACAAACGTGATGTACAGCAAGTGAGCAAGATCATCAAAACATGCAGCAAACTGATTAGTCTCTAGAAATATTTCTTGCACAATGATACCAATAAGGAAATCTCTAGAAATAGTTCACATGGAGAAGATGATAGAAATACAGTTTATGAGCTCTATACACCAAGGAAGGCCTAATAATGGAAAAGCTCAGAAATACAAGTCCAGAACTTTTGTAGTGTAGTGCAGTTTTAAGAGAGTCCTGAAGTCCAGAACACTGCTGCTACACAATAAACAATATTAGGAGCTGAAAGTACTAGCAGAGCACACAAGGCTTACATGACACAGAGCTCGCAGAACAGTAGCAAAATCAGGAACACAGAGCATAGGCAGCTTGTAGCAGGAGAGTAGCTGAAAGTAGGTTTGGTTGCTGGAGTTCAAACTGCAGATGCTGGAGAAGCTGAAGCGGATTAGCAGAAAGTGGAGCAAACAAGAAAAACAAGGAGCCAGGAATTCAAACTGAAGACTCTAGCAGGGCTAAACGATAGACTAGGGTTTATAAAAGCAGGGAAGGAGGATCACATGAACATGTATGAAGCAGCGGACGTCATCTTGGAAAAGGGCTAGGATGCACAAGAAAGGTCAATAGAAGGTCCAGGGTCCTGACATAATGTATAATTAATGGTTCTTCTTTTTAGGACCCAGAAAAAAACCAGGATTAGTCAATAGTTAGATGTGAAGCTCAATAAGGGAATCACTGATCTCTCTCTCGCTCTTTCCTCTGAGCCCACCCTGGGGGAATATTCCATTAGGGTACAAGACACATCCCATCCCTTCTTTGTAGAGGAATATGGTGAGGAAACATTTTTCTGTTTAATATCTAAAATCTAAACTGTGTTTACCAAATCATTTATAATTTATATTTTTTATGATTCTTCAGTACTTCCAAAATTAGAGGTCAAAATCCATCTCCCTAAGTATATTCTGTTTAACAGTGAACAGTTTCCAGTTAAAGTTTGTGGCAAATGAGTCCAACAAAGGAAAACACAACTTTACTAGCGGCGGGCGGCGCTTTGGGAGCAGCTTTGGCGGGCTTCGCCACGGGGGCCTCTGTGGAGAGGATGACTGCTTCTGTCTCCGGCGGGGTTGTCGTTCATTTCCATGGCGGCGCCCAGACGCATCGCGGAAGTTGGGCTTTGACGTGCGTCGCAGGGACTCTCCTTGAAGACTTCCGCCTGAGGGCGGGGCGGTCTTTCGTCTCTGTGGCGACGCTTGGACGCGTCACGGAAGCCCGGCTGCTGAGTGCATGTCCTTGCACATGCGCCAGACATGCCCCTGGATTAAGATGGTGACAGGTCATAGCGGAGGCCACCGGAAAAAACCTTATTTGGCATTGTTGGGCGTCTTCTTAACATTAGGTTTGTTGGGGGAAACTGCGTGCAGCTGGTACACTGGGACATGAGACCACATGGTTTAGGGGAGCAATTGCATTGGTTACAGATTAATATATAAGGGTGCTTTTTCTGATGAGGATCCACCCCCGGAAGAAGGCTCAGGCCGAAACGTGCATGGAGGGTTGCGGATAGTCTGTGGCAAACAGGTAACTAACTATATGATGGCAATATTCTGTAAGAGTTAAGGCTGCCTTCACACTTGCAGATGGATCTGCAGCGTTTTGCAGATGCATCTGCAAGTGTGAGCATGCTGACCGCGGCCCCTATGTTTATAATAGGGCGCACGCGGTGTGAAAGCTCTCATTCACTCCTATATGTGTACTGTCAGCAGGCGTATGCCTGCTTACAGATCACACTCTCCCGCCCGCAGCATGGACGCTACATCTCGCGTCCACAGTGCGGACGGAGTGTGTGATCTGTCAGCAGGCATACGCTGCTGACAGTACACATATAGGAGTGAATGGAGAGCTTTCACACGCGTGCGCCTATTATAAACATAGGGCCGCGGTCAGCATGCTCACACTTGCAGATGCATCTGGCAAAACGCTGCAGATCCATCTGCAAGTGTGAAGCCAGCTAAGTGCAATGAATTGCTGTAGCACTTGAGTATGATGCACATGGATTTGTTGGATCAGTGAATAGATAAGTGGGAAAAGTAAGCCTATATTTGGGTTCCCCATTCATTTGATCTCTTAATCATTGCACACTGTGGTATAGTTGTATTACACTTGGTATTTTAAGTGCTGATATTTTGCACTAGCACTTTGTTAATTTTTTATAATGTTGTAGCACTGTTTTATCGATTATGCACTGGCACTTTTGTTATGGTGTTTTGCTATTTTAAACAGCAATAAGCACTTTACATTGCCATCTGTGTTTAGGAAGTGTAACCATAGACTATCAACTTCGGTTACCCACTAATTGTCTACTATTGATTTAATTATTTAAGTAAAGAATTGTATATTTGCATATATACAGTCTTTTTATTCTGATTTTTATGAACTTTTATCTGTATGCAAGTAATTATCCATTATTTTTAGGATACCAACCAATTGTTAAGGCTTTTAGGAAAGTATTCTTCTGCGAGTTTAAATTTGATATTTTAACTTTACTAATTGTATTGAATTTCAAGGATCCCGCTTTGGGTAGATAACCATTTTTATTAATTAAAAGTTGAAGTATAAAGAATCCGGGATCTCAATGACTGTACCAGTTATCCATTTTGTTATTTTTTTCTTAACAGTGTTCAGATGCAAAACTAAATAAAAGAAGAAATCATGGGAAGATCATTAATGAGGTGTGCAGTTTGTGAAGATTCACGCTCTCACGTGTAGGCAGTAGTTAGTGTTCACACAGTCAATGAGGTCGGTTCAATCATGCCGTTAAAATTGACTTCATAAAACTTCCAGGAATTCAGCAAACCAAATATTCCTCTTCTCGGCATAAAAGTTAGAACAACAAAAAACTATTTATTCAGCAGGCAATATATGTCAGTGTGGGATCACCAGAACAGAGTAAAGTCAATTTTCCTGGAGCAAGTATAGAAGATAGGCATTGCACACTCAGGTCTATTTTGCACAGTAAAAGTTTTCCTTTATTGGTTCAAAACGACAACTCACGACTGGGCAAGGACGTTTTGGCCACAACACCATGGACTTTATCACAAACTCGCTAAAACAAAGTAGAATAGAAACATATCAATCAAGTGCAATAAATGTCCATATTTACAGTCATCATCACATTACATCAGCTGGAATGATACAATGTCATAAGGCAAGGTCTCAGAGAGGTATAAACAGTTGTCAGAGACTATCAAGTTTAGAGATAAAGGAATGGAAATAATGGTAGTTCAGATTGCATTGAAGCTATGTAGAAAGGAGATAGAGCGTAGTACCTAGAAGGAGTATATTGCCTAAGGTACTTTCTAGGACAGTTGAAGGATATGCACTTGAGCTAGCTGTCCTTAGTGGTATATGGCTGTAAAAGATATATATCAAAAAGGTAAGATGGTAATGGCCGCTTTACACGTCCCAATATCGTTTCGATATTGTATACAACTTCACGGGAGCGCGCACGTTTTTGGAGTTTATTCAAGATCACATAGGAGATGTTACACAGCACGATATCAGCAGGCAACGCAAGTACGATGTCGTACGCCCCTTTTGCACACTGCGTCTCATCAACTCGGGAATGACCAATTAACATTGTAGTGAATAGGGGAAGTTGTGCTCCAAGTCCTAGTTGCACTGTCACACAGCACGATCATGCCACATCGTCCATCCAATATCGGCCAGTTGGAGAGCCTGCACAATTCCCCACCAATATCATTTTGGCATCGTTCTTGCATTGCATTGCTCATTTACACCACACAACGCACGAACGATATCGGCGGCAACGCCCCAACCACGTGACTTTTTATCGTTGTTGGACAACGATATCGGGACGTGTAAAGCGACCATTAGAGATTCATAGTTGGGTCTTTGCCCCAAGTATGCAGGCAGTGACACAGGAGAGGTGATGGCCCCATATCGGTATGTTTTGTAATGTGCCAACCTGAGGGTATCTCTGTAGTGTTTAATAGGCAAACAGCTCTGTCGTACTGCTTATTAATCAAAAAGAAGGATTAGCTCCAACCACCTAATATTCCCAGGACTCCCAGGCAAACCGGAAAGTGGCTTGGCAACCACCAGTAACAATAGAAAAAGGTGTAGAATCCGGTGCCACAAAATTCCTTTTTATTTTTCAAAGATTTTAAAAATCACACATGCTCCAAAGGAGCTCTGGACGCGTTTCGTGGGTCTAGCCCACTTATATCGTCGTACTGCTTATTAGGTTGTCCTAAGTGACCTGGAGTAAAGATCCCCTGATTAGCATGCAGCATACATTCCTTTGGGTATGTGATAGGTTTTAGTAATACCTCAATATTGTATCCTTTTCCACTAGTACTCTTTGAGATAGGCACATGTACAAAAGGGCTCAGTGGTATGCATGGTCTATGAAGTGGAGTGACAATGTGGTTAGTGTTAGTTATCTGGTTTAGATGTCTTTCATGTTGCCAGGTTACATGCCCTGTCCCCGCTGTGATGCCTTCGCTCCTGCGCTGTGGCTAGGTTGATCGACAAGTCAGTATTGCCATCATTTTATGGGGATTCCTGCTCAGTCACGTGACCAGGAAGTGATGTGGTCTTTTGCACATACCTGTTAGACCCATGGCCCGTTACCATTCTATCTCTCTATTCAAGCCCCTAGGCCATAAAATGTCAAGCCAGTAGGACTCTCTATCTTTGAGGAGTTTAATGTAGTCACTGCCCCTTCTTGGTATTGGTACATTTTCTAACACCTGGAACCTTAGTTGTGATACTGAGTGTTTAGCTTCATGAAAATGATAGGGCAGGGGAAGCCAGGTTTGCCACAGCGAATTGTAGACTTATAGCTAGGTATGCGGTCTTTGACTTATTGTGTTGTTCCCCCTGTATATAATAAGCCACATGGACATTTGATTACATACACTACAAAGTTGGTATCACAGGTGTAATAATTTTTGATGTAGAGGAACCTGCCTGTTCTAGGCTGGACTACCTCATTATCCATAATTATGTTGGAGCAGCAGGAGCAATTCAGACAGGGAAAGGTGCCTGTTTTCTTTGGTTGTATAGAAGTTTGAGCAATGGATTTCTTGGAACTGCCTATATCTACCCTAACTATTTGTTCTCTAATATTTTTGGGTCTTTTTGTACACATCAAAGTGGTTTCTTGAATGCTTCGATGTTGGGATACGCCTTATTTAGTAGTGGACAGTGTTTTCTGATTGCATTGTGAACCTCGTGTACTGTCTGGCAAAAATGATGGACAAAGGGCAGTCTCTCCGGGGGGGGGGGGAGAATGGAGCGGTGGGGAGGGTGGGGAATGGAATGGCAGGGAGCGGTGGGGAGGGGGGGAATGGAGTGGCGGGGAGGGGGGTAATGGAGCGGCGGGAGGAATGGAGTGAGGGTGGAATGGAGCGAGGGGGTGGTGGGAATGGAGCGAGGGGGAGGAAATGGAGCAGCGGGTGGCAGCGGCGGGCAAGATGGGACGGGAGGTAGCGCACCTGCTCCAGCGGGTGGGTGCGGGCAGGAGGAGGCTGACAGCGCGGTGTCTGTGAGGGAAATCGCGCGTCGCTGATTGCATTACGGCTGCGACTGTTTTGCATACTCCTCGCTCATTGGTGGCTGCGGCTGGAGCTGGCACGTGATTTCCGTGACAGTCAGAGAACATTAGGTAATTATATAGTAGATAGAAATGGTTACAGTGTCACGATCTCCACTCAGCTCTTGTCTGTTATTATTGTTGTGGAAGCTGTAGTCTGTACTAGGTCTGTGCTGTAATCACCTGTTTCACTTCCCTTAATTTGCCCTTTAATTAAGCATGCTAGTTCCTCCATTCAGTGTCAATCGTACACTTGCCTTCGCCTGTGTAGATCTGATCCCTCTGTGCTCTTTGCCTGACTCAGCCTGACTTTCAAACCTGGACTTTGACCAGTTGCCTGCTCCCTGTATTATGTCTTGTCCCTCTGATTTTCCTGACTTCGGCTAGAACTGAACTTCGTCTCTGACTACCCCTTGCTGTTACTGTGCCATTTACTGGACCTGAGCTCGGATCATTTGATCTCTCTTTACTTCCTGTAAAGGGTATTGTAATTATAATGACTTTCCATTATTGCAGTCTGTTTGTTCACCTCTGGGACTAGTTATTACTGTAGTGTGACTCATGTCACACAGAGCCAATCTTACTGCATAGAATAGATACATACAGGAGCAGAACCAAGCTTACTACATAACTACAGTGATAGAATGAAGCTTCCCACATAGATATATTAACAGAGCCAAACTTACTACATATATATTGTAACAGAACCGCTCTTATGATGTAACTAGTTTAACAGAACCCAGCTTACTATATAAAGAGATTTGAAAACAGAACAAAGCATACTACATAGAATCAGTAATAGTCCAACTACTGTATATAGATACAGTACCGGAACCTCATTTACTGCATATGTTTTATATAATCAAGCCTCCTATGTAGATAAGTTAACAGAACCAAGATTACTACATAGATATGGTAAAGGATAAATAAATTTAACATGGATACAGTAACTGAACCAAGCTTACTACATGTATACAGTACCTGAACAATTTGGTTTAAGTCACTGTTAAGTCTACATAGATAGCACAGCTGTAATCACACCCCCTTCACTGACTGACAGCCAGCTCAGCGGGCTTCTCAGAATGCTAATAACCTGCATATTATTCCCATATCTGCAGGTTAATAACATTTATTTTACATTAGAGGTTCCCTTAAAGAGAACCTGACCGCTCATAATCACCCCAAGTCTCTGAACACCTGTCCCTGCACCCTCACAAATCATTTCCAGCATTCCTCTTGTGTTGGAAATGCTCCCTATAAAGATGAAATCTAGCCTTTTATACTTACTGAAAGTGCGACTTCTGCTCCCTGAATAAGTCTCACAGGGCGTTCCCTGTGCGTTCCTAATCCTACTCCTCCATGCCCTGCTGTATGGGCGTAATAGCCGGTGTGACGCTATTTGTGTCACATCCGGTCATGGTGACCTCGTACGCATTGCGCATGCGCGGCTTTTGCTTTACGGCAAAACCCGCACATGCGCAATGCGCATGGTGAAGTCTGATGTACACCTAAAAGGTGTACCGACGTCATCCTGCCTGGATATGACGCTAATTGCGTCATACCGGCTATTCTAACCATACAGCAGGGCGAGGAGGACTTGGATTTCTTATCACGCCCATCGGGGCATGATAATGGGGGGCTCAGGCGGGCTTAGGATCGCACAGGGAACGTCACATGAGCCTCGTACCCAGGATTGGGATCCGCCAGGTTGCCTGGAGCTGCTTGTTAAAACAGCAGCCGGCTCCTGCAACCGGCTGCGATCTGTCAGCCGCAGCTGCTCTCATTGCTCCCCGGCATCCCCGCGGGCTGTGACTGTGGAGAGCAGGGAGAAGGAGAGCGGCAAAGTGCAGCGGCTGCTCTGTGCAACAGGCCCTGTGAGGATGTCACATGGAGGGGAGGAGTCATGGGTCACATGATCAGCTCCTCTGTGTAAGCAGGACTCTGTTGTGTGGTTGTCATGGTGATGGATGAGGTGAAGATTATGTGTTGGGTTAGGAGAGATTTACAGTGTGGATGTAGCAGAGCCGAGTGTGTACGAGGTGTACGGAGCAGAGCCATGTGTGTACGAGGTGTACAGAGTAGAGCCGAGTGTGCACTAGGTGTACGGAGCAGAGCTGTGTGTGAACGAGGTGTGACAGAGCGGAGCCGCGTGTGTACGAGGTGTACGGAGCAGAGCTGTGAGGTGTGAACGAGTGTACGAGAGCAGAGCCGTGTGTGTACGAGGTGTACGAGCAGAGCCGGTGTGGTGTACTGAGGTGTAGGGGGGGGAGCGAGCCGAGTGTGTAGAGGTGTACGGAGCAGAGCGTGTGTAAGAGGTGTACGGAGCGGAGCCGTGTGTGTACGAGGTGTACGGAGCGAGCGCGTGTGTACGAGGTGTACGGAGCGTCTGCGTGTGTACGAGGTGTACGGAGCAGAGCAGTCGTGTACGAGGTGTACGGAGCAGAGCCGGTGTGTACGAGGTGTGAGCGGAGTGTAGAGCGAGCGGTGTGTACGAGGTGTACAGAGCAGTGTAGACGTTACGATGTGTACGAGGTGTACGGAGCGAGCCGAGTGTGTACGGGTGTACGGAGGGCGTGTGTGTAAGTGTACGGAGCAGAGCCGATGTGTGTACGAGGGTGTACAGGAGGAGTGCGAGGTACAGGCGAGCATGCAGTGTGTACGAGGTGTATGGAGCAAGCTGCATGTACAGGTGTACGGGCAGACCCAAGTGTGTACGAGGTGTACGGAGCGAGCTGCCGCTCTATACGAGGTGTACGGGCTGGCCGGTTGACGAGTTACGAGCATCATTGTCCAGAGGTCGTCGCAGACGCCACTGACTGCTCATCTGCAGTTCAGCAGAGCGATGGCATATGATGTCATCATGAGCAGCTGCGTGGTACTGGTACACATGCCTACGAGCATCAGAGCAGAGCGTATTGAGGAGACCGGAGCAGCAAGAAGAGAGTGTAATATTTACTTTTTTTTTTTTTAAATCATTGAGTACAGTGATGGGAGACTATGTAATCTGCAATATAATATAGGAGGAGTATGGGGGTGCAATATACTATATGGAGGACTATGGAGGTGCACTATACTATATGGAGGACTATGGGGGTGTATTATACTACAAGGAATGCTATGGGGGATGCATTATACTATATGGAGTACTATGGGGATACACTGTATAATAATAACAATAATAATAATAAATCTCCACAGGATCCCCTCCCTCAGTCTCCAGAGGCTCCCCTCCCTCAGTCTTCACTAGGCTCCCCTCCCTCAGTCTCCAAACACTTCCCTGCACGCTGCCGTCATCTTCTCCCCGGTCTCTGCATGGGGCAGAAAGAGCTGCACACAGGGGAGCAGAGAAAGCGCACAGTGGGAGGGGGAGCACACGGTGGCAAAGAAAGCGCATGGGGGGCAGTCAGAGCACACAGGGGAGCAAAGAGAGTGCACAGGGTGGCAGAGAGCACACTCGGGTGCAGACAGAGCACCCAGGGGAGCAGTGAGAGAGAGCACAGGGGGAGAGGTTTCCACAGTGGGTACACAGACACAAACAACACCTTCCACCCCAGCACAGTAGGGAGAGCTCAACTTGCTGCTCTTAGCAAGATCCCCTATAAATACTGGTGCTGGGGGTGAAGTTAGTTGGAGTGTGCAGACGCTACAAGAGCTGTGAAGACGTGCTGGTGGTCGGTGCCGCACTAGGCCTGACCCAGTTACCCTGAACAGCCTTTCCAGTAGTCCTGCAGGGCCCAAGAGTGGGGTCGGCAGGCAAGAAGAGAAGAGAAAGTACAGTGGGGACCGATGAGCCAGTGTTAGGTTCACCCCAAGCAGTACCCTGGAGTCTGAGTCTACTGGAGAGCACCTGGCCCAGTAGAGAGTACCGGTCTACCGTGGAGACTCCAATCTCCTGGCCATCAGCACAGTCACCAGAGAAGAATAGCGATAGTCCTTAGAGGGTTTCCCAACGACAGCGTAGGTGATAAGAGAGCAGAGGGGTCCAGCCAAGTTCTACACGGGGCAGGGGCTTCACACACACACGGGAAAAGAGTTGAGGAGGCTTTATACTGACTCACTGTGGAGATCCTGAAGCGCTTCTTGAGCACCCATCAGTGCCCTGGACGTTTACCTGCAATTCCACCAGTAATGGTACCTTTACACGCCGCTACAGAGCGGCGGCAGTCAGGGGGAGCGGCATGAGAGAAGGGGGTGGCGCCACCAACATCAGCGGCGGGCTTAGGAGAGACGGACGCTGTCAGCGGTAAGAGGGCGCGCTGTGGCACTGTAGGCTGCAGGGGCGGCGGGGCCGAGCGGACGCTTCAGGGGCGGCGGGGCTGAGATCCGCCAGCACCCCCCCCCCCGGACACTGCAGGGGCGGCGGGGCGGAGACCCGCCAGCACCCCCCCCCCAGCCTCCGATCGGCTCAGGCGGCAGGGTGGCTAGATGCACCACCCCTGGTCGGAGATAAATGTATCTTGCACCATCAACACAACCCGAGGTAGCAGCGTGTAAACTAGGTTTTTGCCACCTGTCACTTGCGGTACCTGTTTCAGAGCAGTGCTCTAAAACAGGTTGGTTTCAACCCGATGGTAGCGGTGTCTAAGGCCATGTGCACACGCTGAATATTTTCTGAGTTTTTTACCTCAGGATTTGTAGCCAAAAAAAGGAGTGGATAATTAAATACAGAAGTGGTGATGTGTTTCTATTAGTCTTTTCCTCTGATTGCTCCATTCCTGGTTTTGTCTACAAATCCTGAGGTAAAAAACTCAGCAAATACTGAACGTGTGCACATGGCCTAAATGAGGTACAGGAAGTTTTTTCGTCACCTAGTTAACTCCCTGGGGCGTGACACAGCCTCCGGGAAACCGCCCCCCTTCAGCGATCATTGGTGGAAGCTCCTGCATTACGATTGGTTGTCGCTGCATAGGGTGGCATATTTAAGGAGCTGACCAGTCACAGTACACAATTGCAATAGCATCATGTATTAGCCAGCCTTCCTGCGCTGGCTGGCCAATCATGATACTATTGCATTGTCCAATCATCGTACGAGCGTCTCGTAATCCACAATTCTGGCACGCCTATGTGTTGTCCCTGCTGCCCCAGGTCCTCCCATATTGCCTTGTGGTAGCGGCGTGTAAATGAGGTAAGGTGCTCTACAGAAGGTAACTTGTGGCACCCAGCAGTGCATCCAGAGATAGATTAAACCTTCTGTAGAGCACTTTGTAGCGGCGTGTAAAGGCGGTATCGGGTACCGTTTGCAACCATTGGAACGTGCTCGTGCACGTGAGACACCCGGTTGTTTCCAACCTTCTGTAGCGGCGTGTAAAGGTACCATAAAAGGTAAAGAAACAACCAGTGGTGTGTATGTCGGTTCCTTACTTGCGCCCCTGCCATCCATAGAGACTGTCCCATTATCCAACAGCCCAGCCAAACCCCAGCTCCATCTCTCATCATCATCACCAAACTCCCCAGGGATCCTGCTCTACCTGTGGGGAGCTTCAACACCTAGCTGCCATTCCACCACCCCTGGAGGCCCCCCCACAGCGCTGATGCAGTCACCAGATACCACAGGTGGCATCACGTGAACTTTGATCTTTATTCCCCTTTTAGTTGACCACCAGGGCCACGGGTCTGGGCAAGCCACCAGTGACATCCCTACCACAGCAGAGGGCCCAGATACCTGAGTACCCATACCCTGAGGTGAGTCAAGTGTACCACAGGGGGCAGTGAAAAACCACAGAGGTGGCCAGGGAGCGCACAGGGGGGGCAGACACAGCACACGGATGGCAGAGAAAGCGCACAGGGGAAGGGGTGAGTGCACCACAGGGAGGGCAGAGAAAAAGCACAAGGGGGGCCCGAGAGTGCACAGGGGGGACAGAGAGACAGCACATAGGTGGTAGAGAAAGAGCACAAGGGGGCAGAGAGAGCACACAGGCAAAGGAGAGAGCACATGAGAGGAGAAGACAGCACACTGGAGATAAGTCAAAGGAGAGAGTCAAGGGGGAAAAGAGAGAGACAACATGGTGGAAAGAGAGCACAAAGGGGAGAGACTGCTGCCGCCCCCAGCACCACAGAGCCAGCCCCCATTGTGATGTCACTGCCCTCCCGATAGCATCGGGCCCACTTCTAGTCATTAAATATTAGTCCATATGCATGACACATCTAGTATCTATCTATCTAGAAATAAAAAAATCCAAGCAGCACAGCTGGTAATCTGGTGCAAAATCGGTTATGGCCCCTTTACACGCGGCTACATTTCTAGGGTGTCAACAGGTAACTTACTGGCTGCAGTGAAATCATGGAGAGATTATTCCATTTGTACACAGCAACAAGATAGAAACTTGTCTCCATGATTTCACTGGATCCTAACACCCTAATGACCCTAACACCTAATGAAGTGAAGCTGCCACTGATTGGCTGCATGTCTCATGTGACATGGTCTGGGGGCACCAAAGGGGAATTTTGCACAGGGCGCAATTTAGCCTGAGGCCGGCCCTGTCTATGTGCATCTATGTGTATCTACTGTATGTATCTATGTGTATCTATGTGTATCTATGTTTATCTATGTGTATCTATGTGTATCTATGTGTATCCATGTATCTATGTGAATCTATGTGTATCTATGTATCTATGTCTATCTATGTATCTATGTGAATCTATGTGTATCTATATGTATCTATGTATCTATGTCTATCTATGTATCTATGTGTATCTATATGTATCTATGTATCTATGTCTATCTATGTATCTATGTGTATCTATCTATGTCTATCTATGTATCTATGTGTATCTATGTATTTATGTGTATCTATGTATCTATGTGTATCTATGTGTATCTATGTGCATTTATGTAAATCTATGTGTATCTGTGTATCTATGTATCTATGTCTATGTGTATCTATGTATTTATGTGTATCTATGTGTATCTATGTATCTATGTGTATCTATGTGTATGTATCTATGTGTATCTATGTGTATCTAACTGTATCTATGTATCTATGTATCTAACTGTATCTATGTATCTATGTATCTAACTGTATCTATGTATCTATGTGTATCTAACATATTGGGTTATATGGGGGAGTTTACAGGGTGTAAGACATTACAAGCAGTACTACGAAACAGGGTTGGAAAAATTGGGCTGAAAAGTCCCCCCTTCGGCTTATACGCGAGTCACTGTATACTGTATACAATGTATACAGTATACAGTGCCCCCCATCAGTATACAGGGCCCCCCCTGCCGCAATCCTGTAAAGCAAGAGATTAGTATACTTATCCCACCGCTGTCCCGCTGCCGCTGTCTTGCCGCCATCGCGATCCTCCGTCTTCTTCCAGCGTCTTCCGTCTTCTTCCGGCTTCCTCCGATGGGCGCAGGCAATGACGTCATTGTCTGCGCGACCGAGGAGAAAGCCGGAAGAAGACGGAAGACGCTGGAAGAAGACGGAGGATCGCGATGGCGGCAGGGACAGCGGCAGCGGGACAGCGGTGGGATAAGTATACTAATCTCTTGCTTTACAGGATTGCGGCGGGGGCCTGTATACTGATGGGGCTGTATATAGATGGGGGGGCCTGTATATACCTCTGGGGCATCTGTATATACCACTGGGGATGCTGTATACTGATGGGGGCTGTATATACCTCTGGGGCTGCTGTATACTACCACTGGCGTGATGTTATACTGATGGGGGGGCTGTATATACCTCTGGGCATCTGTTTACTACCACTGGGGCTGCTGTATACTGATGGGGGGGGCTGTATATATACCTCTGGGGCTTCTGTATACTACCACTGGGGCTGCCTGTATATTACCTCTGGGGCTTCTGTATACTACCACTGGGGCTGCTGCTGTATATACCACTGGGGCTGCTGCTGTATACTACCAGTGGGTAGGCTGCTGTATACCACACTGCTGGGGGCTGTATACTTGTGCTGGGGTTCACCCTCGGCTTATACACGAGTCAATAGGTTTTCCCAGGTTTTGGGGGCAAAAGTAGGGGGTCGGCTTATACACAGGTCGGCTTATACACGAGTATATACGGTATGTATCTATCTATTAACTACAATCTATATGGGCCTCCCTCATAGCCATCACTTCATTATGGTAATGAAGAAAGGATAGAGTATGTGGTAAGCGCTAGGGAATAATTACAGCTCCACGGCCAGTAGTAAATTACCTTTAGGCTTTAATAAAAATGTGTACAACACGCGGGTCCATTAACCACTTGGACTTGAGAAAGACGCATACTGCATTGAAATGCATCGTGGTTAATGGACCCGCGTGTTGTACACATTTTTATTAAAGCCTAAAGGTAATTTACTACTGGCCGTGAAGCTGTAATTATTCCCTAGCGCTTACCACATTCTCTATCCTTTCTTTATTACCTTACATATCCTCCCTGCGGGGAGTGGGATGTGGAGCTGCTCTGGGCTACAGGACCTGGCCTACGTCATTTAGATAATCCTCCTGAGCTGTCACGTGATCCTTGGCAACCGAGGAAAACGCTGAAGACGCCATTATTCACATCATACCAGAAGAGTGAAATTCATTATTTCAAAGACCTAGCAAGTGTGCAAGTTAATCCAGTTGTGCGGACGGCACAACTGGTCAAGGTGAGCAATACAAAAATATACCGAGGGTAAATTATTGCAAACACAGTATGGCGCAAATTGGATTTTATTTTTTGCATCACTTCATTATGGTCTTCAATAGTTGCGTCATAGAAGCAGTCGTTACGACACAGGGGGCACTGAGTGTTGTAGCGGAGCCAGGTTGAGATGCAATCTGGATGGAAAATGTGGGTGCACGGGAGGACAGTGACCTCATCTCCGATCTCGTAATCAGTCATACAGATGACGCATAACTGGGCCTCCTCCTGTGCACTTATATTCCTTGTTTGTAGCCTCGCATTGTGCTCTAGTCCTCTGCCACTAAAAACATTCTGTGTAGGTGGCTCTACATCTGGCCATGGCATTGTCTCCTCATCCATTTCGAAAGGTGGTGGGGTCGGTAGCCGTATTAATAGAACCACAAACGGTATGAATAGTATGTATTCATTCTGTGGTGTTATTATCAATTGATAACTTTGTGGCTCCTCCTGTGGAGGTGGTGGTATCATCGCACCCACTTCCTCCACTGGTTCACTCTCTACCGGTGGCTCCTCCTGTGGGAGTGGTGGTGTCATGACATTCATTTCCTGCAGTTGCACAGGTCTGTGGTTGGGTGGGTTGGGACGGCCACCATTGCTACGTCTTTCTCCCATTGATGTGGACGGCTCTGCATGGTCTGGTCGTGGAGGAGAGCGGCTTCTGTCCCTGTTCTCTTCTTGTCTGCTTCGCCTTGGTGAATCACTGTCTCGTCTTCTTGTCTCGGTTACATCATTGCTGTCTCCTCGATGTCTAGCATTGATTAAGAGTCTTCTTTGTTCTCTTTGAGCAGACCTCAGTCTATGGATAACTAAGGTCTGACCTATAAAGAAATGATAGTTTAGCATAATAATTCCCAATTTGGGGGCTCTTTTTCTGCTCAGGTGTTTAAGGAGAGGATAACCCTAGAAAAATTTTGGACTAAAACCTGCAAGTCTGTCCTGAAATGTGACCCATCCAGTGGCATACTGCCAATGTCGGCAGACCACACAGCCGCTATGGCTCGCCCCCTATCGCCCACGGCCACTACCCACCCAGACACAGGGACATTTCCCTATCTGCCTTCAAGTTTCATGGTTAGAAAATAGACAATTGGGAACATTCAAATGTGGAAGGTGTTTTTGTCGATACTAGTGCATCTCAATAAATTAGAATATCATCAAAAACTTTATTTTTTTTCAGTAACTGTATACAAAAAGTGACACATATATTATATAGAGTCATTACACATAAAGGATCTATTTCAAGGTTTTTGTTGTGATTTTCTGTAAATGTTGATGATTATGGCTTACAGCCAAAGAAAACCCAAAGGTTATTATCTCAGAAAATTAAAGTAGGGAGTATGAAGGGTTAAAAACCGCGCTGCCGTATTCCACGAGACATCAAAGGGTGAATATAATATTGATTTTTTAGTAAACCTGTTTCAGGGATCCCAGAGACGCTCTGACACATGGTAATATTACATTGATTTTTGATGCTCTTCTAATTCATTGAGATGCACTAGTAAGTCAATGTCTCCAGATTATTTCAATATACAAGCACAGATCAAGCATACAGGAATCTGTGGTTTACTAATTGCAAAGCTGAAGGCCTGGTGTACCTGTTACAATGTACGTGCCCTATGGATTATGTAGTTAAAACTAAGAGAGCTGAGAGGAAGGAGAGGATCATATTGGAGACATCAGGAATGGTAAGGTGGCTTAAGAGAGAGCTGAGAGGAAGGAGAGGATCATATTGGAGACATCAGGAATGGTAAGGTGGCTTTACACGTTTCAATATCTTGCGATATCGCAACTCAATGGCGCGGGAACGCGCATTTAGTGCATGTTTCTCCCGCATCGCAACGCGCATTTAGTGCATGTTTCTCCCGCATCGCATCGGAAGTTTACACGCCGCGATATCGGAATACAACGTCCGTGCGATGTCTACGCCCCCCAACCCAGGATCGAACACTTAACATGGGAGTGAATGGGTGACGTTTCAAATCGCATCGTAGTTGGGCGTTTACACAGCACGATCCGGCTCCAATCTCCCTTCAATATCGGAGCATTGAATAGCACGCTCATTCAATCCCCGATATCGCATTGACATCGATCCTGCATCGTATTGGACGTTCACACCATACAACGCAGGAACGATATCGGGTCCAACGATCGAACCACGTGACTTTTCATTGAAATTGGACGCCGATATCGCAACGTGTAAACCCCGCTGTAGAGTTACACCAGTGGCAAGGCACTTTACATGGTGGTGACCCCTGGATGTCTAAGTTTTCCTGTTATTGTGGTAATTCTGGAAAACCCGAGGTGGGGGTGACAGGAATAAAAATATTTTGCGGAAAGAGGTAAAATGGATATACAGATTTGATTCTGTAGAACCAAAGAGGTTATTTATTTTTTTTAAACTATCATTTATTTGCATAATAATTTAAAATCATAAATATGAAGAAAAAAGTTATATCAAAAATTTTTCTTTGTAAACATATATAAAAGTCCATGTGAGGACTAAATGCTGAAGCGAAGGACTTAGTGTCCTTTCACATCAGCGTTTTACGCTGATCGCGACAGTTGCGGTGAGAAAAACGCAACTGCTGCGATTACCGCATAACGGCCGCGATCGCGGCACACTTGCGGCAAGCCCAACACAATGTCTATGGGGCTTGCGGCAGGTGCAGCAAGTGCGGTTTCGGCACTTGCGGCAGGTGCGGCCGCAAAAAACCGCGGCATACCGCGTTTTTTTTGCGGCCGCACCTGCGGCAAGTGCCGAAACTGCATTTGCGGCACCTGCCGCACACATACTGCAAGCCCCATAGACATTGTATGGGGCTTGGTAATCGCGGCAGTTGCGGTTTTTAGTCCTAAGGAAAATAATACTCCTTGTCTCTATTTATTTGCAAACATAAACTTGAGTGCTTGAGTGAACAGGGACCAAACCCATGAATTTTGTTTGTCTAAATGATCCATGCTACATCGGCTGCTGTGATAGCACAGTCGGTGTTTTAGGCTCCTTTCACATCTGTGGTTATGTGTAATTCCCGGCAGATCTCACCGCATCTGCCGGATCTGCCGCATAATGGCTGCACTTGTGGCACCAATCCGGTAAGCTCCATTCATTCTCTACGGGGCTTGTCGTCAAGTTCGGCAAGTGTGGTATTGCCGAATCCGGCACCGGAAAAAAAACGCATGCGCGGGGACGAGCGCTTCTCAGCGTAATTGCACATGTGCGGGCCAGATAATGCTAGGAAATAAGATATCATGCCATTAGGATAGCGGAGAAGCACCCTAAAGATGCAACCACCCCGGAAATTACCGAATATTGAACAGCAAAGCTGATGACAGTAATGAGATTAATGGCCAACGGTTGGGGATATAAATTCCCCACATTAAATCAGATACTGCTGAGCCTGGACATTGAGGATGTGGTCAGCCTGAGATACTGTATAGGATTGGATTGGTAGGATTGGAACATGCTATGTGAGCTATTAATTCAAAGGATCTAACAGAGCTTGTTGCAAGTATCTTATAGAGTCTATCATGGGCCTGGGACTTTCCTTACTATTGAGGGGAACCGTATTTGAAGATTCTGACATAGAGGTAGGTGTATTGGGAGACATAATATTACTATTGAGACAACTGATTGTATTTGGAAGGAGCAGGGAAGTATATACTAAATACATACATGTCACTGGCCACGTTTGTATTATTATTCTTTGGTGACAGACTGGGACAGTAACCTATAAGCCACAGGTGCATGGGAACCATAATCCACAGATATTGTATGAGTACCTGGATCTAACCCTAGTATGAAAAGGACGGGGCATAGCAATACCACCATTTTTTAGGTAGGATTTATTAAGATTTTATTTCTGCATCACCGTACTTTGTTAAATGGAATTCTTGTTCAAGTTACCGCAGTGATTTCATAGAGTATTCAAGAGGCAATGAGACATACTGCATGTATGAGCCATGACGAATAAGCTCTCCGAATATCCAATGTTGGAAGATAGCATTCTTTTGAGAGAGAATGTATTCTTTTATAAAAGTATAACATATATCTTATTGGAACTCTGTTTAAATCATGCAGTTGTTCAGAAAGTGGGGTGGGTGTAGGAAGGGTAGGGATGCATGAGTTGGATTTCACAGGTCCACAGAGGGTTGGGACAGGGCACTGCCATTATGTCACGTTGCCGATCTGTAAAATGCATGCTCTAGTGTCTGGAAAATATATATAGTTTGTGTGTATTATACCAAAACATTCACAGCAGCACAGTCACTGCCAAAACATGTGTGTATATCAATATATAGATAGCAGTAAAAACACTTATGTATTTGAGAAAAAATAAAAACAAACTTTTCTTTAAAAGACTCAAGTTGTGGATTTTTTATACTTATCTTTGTAAAGTAAGGTGCTTGGCACACATATTGGCCAATATATGTTTCCCCATCAACCACGGCAAGGTGACCCTAGATCTGATGGGTCCCTAACCTATGCTATGCCTCTATTTCTTTGGACTTAGTAAAGCCTACATTTTTATATGTTTTTATATGGGAAGTAGAAGGACTGTTTTCAATCAGAGGCAGCCTGGGTTGATGGGAGGGGGATTGCAGGATAAGGCTACATTCTCATGGGGCGTTTGTGCACGTTTTTTTGCGGATCCATTTTTCTACTGCAAGACCGGATCTCCTTTTTCCAAAAAAACGCGCTGACCATTCACACGGTGCACTAGTGCTGTGTCTTTGACAGATCCGTTGTTTTTTTCACATTGGACAACGGAGGTAATAGAGCAAGCGGATCTGCAAAAACGCCCAGAAATTGACATGCTCATTCTTTGTACGGATCAGTTGAGTCCAAAAAACGGATTTGTACATAACGTGTCTGAATGCAAAATTTGGAAACGCATTGAGTTGGATGTGATATCCAATGTCACTGCGCAAAATGAATCCATCAAAACAGGACACTAGCGCCCCGTCTGAATGTAGCCTGAAGCTGTGGAGCCAGTATTGCAGCTTTGCATCAGATCAGACTAGTCTACCAGATATATGCATGCTTGAATGGTCTTAAGAAAAGACACTCAGATGGAAAAAAACATTTTTTGTACATACTTATCTTAAAATAAGGTCCCAGCCACCAGACCAGAAGGGCAGCTCAGCACTGGTTTGGCCAAAACATCTACCAATACCGTACATTAATTTTTTTTTTTCACTTTTTTAGCGTTTTGCAGGGTGCAGCTGTTCCCCATAGTGCATCATTCAAGTGGTGCAGAGTTATAGTGCTGAGCTGTCCGCCTGGTCTGGTGGCTGGGACAGGATCAGTGGCAGCATACAGACTCTTTGCATCATGTGTATCAGTGTGAATGGCGCCTTGTCTATACAAACATTATCCATGTTCATAATAAATGCTGCCAGTCACCTCCCCCATGTAGGTTGAGATTGATTGTATGGGTGCTGTGCCCCTGTGTTTGCCATTATTTCATGGGGTCTGACTGCATCCTGCTAAAGTGCATTTGTTGTTAGGTATTTGTGGCTGCTCATGGTGAGTTTTTTTGAATAGTATCTCTTTAGTAATTTTTCCAGGCCCAAGAGGTTTTTTGTAGCTCAGGGTCCCATCAGATAAAGGACCCTATTTTAAGGGCCCTTTCACATCAGCGGTAATTTCAAATCGTGGCAGATGCGGTGAAAAAACGCATCTGACGCGATTACCGCATAACCGCGACACTTGCGGCACACTTGCGGCAAGCCCCATGCAATGCCTATGGGGCTTGCGGTAAGGGTGCGGCAAGTGCGGTTTCGGCACCCTTACCGCAAGCCCCATAGACATTGCATGGGGCTTGCCGCAAGTGTGCCGCAAGTGTCGCGGTTATGCGGTATATCGCGGCAGATGCGGTTTTTTCACCGCATCTGCCGCGATTTGAAATTACCGCTGATGAGAAAGGGCCCTAAGATAAGTATAATCAAAAAATGTTTTTTCCTCAGTTTTTTTTTTTACAAAAAAATGCCAGTTTTAGACATTTTATTATCAAATACCTACCGTAGGGTTTAGTTTCATCTGACCATTCACACATGCATATGTCTGGTATAACAGTGTGCTGCTATACGTTTCCTTAATAAATATATATACAGGGTGGGCCATTTATATGGATGCAACAGATACTGGAACCCTGTACTAGCATTTCTTCTGTATGGACACCCCCAGACCCATCATGACCCAGAGATGTCCCACCCCAAGAAAGCCCTATAGGGCATGAATATTGAGTATCTCCCCCCAAATATTTCACTGTACCTTGATTTTCACGGCGACTCATCCATCTTTGATTGTCAGCGTTCAGCTGACTCAGCTCTCGGGCACTCATGATTAAATGCCCCAAGCTTTCTGATGGAATATGGAGATGTGATTCTCCGCTGGGCACTGCTGAGAGTGCTGTGATCAAAGATCAAAATCTAGTTTTGGAAGATTTACTAGAAGTGAAGCACAAACTAGCCCGTTCTCCCAGAAGCAACTGAAGTGTCAGGACCAAATGTCTACTGAAGAATGAGGTGTGGAGTCTGGTGGTCAGGGTTTATATGTGCTCCGTGTTATGACATCAAAACATTCCGCGCCATTATGACATCATGATAGAGTGGCCCCAGCTGTGATCATGTGACACCACAGCAGCGGGGCTGATCTGTGTGCTGCCAACTAATGGCAGAGAATGTAGAAAAGCGATCTCTCATCTATTTTATTATGATCAATATGAATATTAATCTCTATGCTTGAAAAGATTGCAAAATAAGTTTTCCATGTTGGTAAATAGTAGATCTTTTGCTTCGTAAATAAAGTATACATTTTATACATTACTAATATAATATGATAATATTTATTCATTTATATAGCGCTATTAATTCCCCAGCGCTTTACTACATTTACTAAACAATATACAACATTCTTTGTTCTTGGAATGTAAAAATATCCATCTCGCAGCAGTGACTACCGTAGGTACAAAGATACAACCAAATCCGACGTGTTTTAGCACAAGACGTCTTATTAGGACCCATAGGTGTAACTTCAATAGGTGCAGGGGTTGCAATGGCACCCGGGCCCTGGAGCATAGGGGGCCCCAAAAATCTCTTTTGGCTTATGGAAAAAGACCACTGCTATTAAACACTTGCAATAATTTTTGGCACTGTTGAAGCATTTGCCCCGGGACCTATGAGCTTCAAGTTACACCAATGCAAGGACCCAGGGGTGGACCTATCATTGCTGCAACCTATGTAGCCACTCGGGGGCCCATTTCTACCTCCAAAACTGATGGAATTGAGTATTTTGATGAGCTTTTGGGCCACAAAGAGCCCAAATACTGTCCTTGCACAGGAGCCTTCATCTGTCTGTGTCCATGTTGTAGACTCTTAACCGAGGCTCCATGGACTTCATCTGCATATTCAAATTCTAGGGAGCAATGCACCTTGGGTTTCACTGTGTTTGAGTGCTTTAACTGGTGCCCACAGTGTTATCCTCCACTGGTCTCCACAAGGTCAGTGGGTGCTTTGTGATGTCTGTCTATCAAACATTGCTCCCACCCAGCCAGAATGTTGTGCTACACTGATGAGGGGCAACAACCCCGAAACAGCTGTCTGTGGTTGGATATCTAGTCCATGGTAAACCCTGGCCATATCTTCAAGCTCGCAAGGGCTGGATAGTGACTTAAGGGCTACTAATACCCTGGGCTAGGTCCTTCCCTGGTGGGATAACTGGCTGGTGTCCATGTTGTAGACTCTTAACCGAGGCTCCATGGACTTCATCTGCATATTCAAATTCTAGGAAGCAATGCACCTTGGGTTTCACAGTGTTTGAGTGCTTTAACTGGTGCCCACAGTGTTATCATCCACTGGTCTCCACAAGGTCAGTGGGTGCTTTGTGATGCCTGTCTATCAAGCATTGCTCCCACCCAGCCAGAATCCTGCGCCACACTGATGAGGGGCAACAACCCCGAAACAGCTGTCTGTGGTTGGATACCTAGTCCATGGTAAACCCCTGACCATATCTTCAAGCTCGCAAGGGCTGGATAGTGACTTAAGGGCTACTAATACCCTGGGCTAGGTCCTTCCCTGGTGGGATAACTGGCTGGTGTCCATGTTGTAGACTCTTAACCGAGGCTCCATGGACTTCATCTGCATATTCAAATTCTAGGGAGCAATGCTCCTTGGGTTTCACAGTGTTTGAGTGCTTTAACTGGTGCCCACAGTGTTATCCTCCACTGGTCTCCACAAGGTCAGTGGGTGCTTTGTGATGTCTGTCTATCAAGCATTGCTCCCACCCAGCCAGAATCCTGTGCCACACTGATGAGGGGCAACAACCCCGAAACAGCTGTCTGTGGTTGGATACCTAGTCCATGGTAAACCCCTGGCCATATCTTCAAGCTCGCAAGGGCTGGATAGTGACTTAAGGGCTACTAATACCCTGGGCTAGGTCCTTCCCTGGTGGGATAACTGGCTGGTGTCCATGTTGCCCACAGTGTTATCCTCCACTGGTCTCCACAAGGTCAGTGGGTGCTTTGTGATTCACATGTTCATGCAGCGGTCATGCTCCAGGGTACTCGTACTACCTGGGGCAAAAGTCTCTGATCTTCGCGGCGAACCCACAAGCCGTGGCCTCGACCGAACATTGCTAATGGAATTATTTACAGGGGATGAAGTTTCTTGTGACGCCAACTGGAGTTCTGGCCTGTAGGTGGCCAGGGGCTGCTGTGGGAACTTACAAGGGGATGGTGAGGCAGCCAAGTGTTAAGCCTTCTCCAGTTGAGGCTGAAGTCCATTGGGAGGTGTAAGATGTTGTTGGGATGAGGTTGGTAGTGGTGTAAGGTTATGGCTCTGCAGGTGGGTGCAGGGAGGCGCAGGAACTACCAGACAACACACAGGGTTCTTTTGGTTTTTACCATTTCTTGGTGTTGAAGCAGATTACAACCCAACCGGGATACATAGTCCAACAAGCTCACAGCTTAGTCAGCCCACAAGCATTCAAGGTCCACTTTGCCAAAACACAGGGTATATTGGCTTTCCTTTGCTGCTTTACTCTTCCTGACACTTGTTACTCCTGTCCTGTTCTAAGTGTCCCTTGGTTGCCAGTCTCAACAGGCAGGTGACTGCGGGTTCTGTGAGTTACAGACTTGGTAATCCTTTTAACCCTATATAGTTCCTTGAGCCTGGGGAGGGTCCATTATGGTAGCCACTGTACTTGAAGCCCAGTGACCTTCAGTTTCATGGTTGGCCTTGAAGAATCCAAACCGAATTGGAGCTGGTACCCCTTCTGCAGCTAGCTCCTCTGCCAAGCATGAACAGCTGGCAGCAGATTTATGTCCTCTCGCCCTGGGACCAGCACTAACTCCACATGTAGTACTAACTTCCCCAGCTGCCCGACTAGATCTCACTAGAGCTGACGCCTTTCGGCTTTCCACCCCTAACCTAACTCCTCCCTCCATCCAGTAGGTGGGGACTGCCCTGAATGTGGGTTTCTTCTGCCCAGCACCTCAATGGACTGGAGTTTGGATTGTGTTAGGCGCATTTGGGGGTCTTAGCCACGCTTTCCTCTCTTAGCTCTGGGCATGCTACCATACATGTGAAATGCATGCAATACCATTAGTGGCAGCCAGACCGCAAGGGCGCCACATTGTTTTTGGTCAGTTTTTCACTTCAGCTTTTGTAAACCAAAGCCAGGAGTGGATTTAAAACACAGGAGTGGGGATGTATTTCTATTAGGCCACGTTCACACATTGAGTAATTCAGTATTTTACATCAATATTTACAAGACAAACCCAGGAGGCCCATTTCTATCATTGACGTCTGAACAAGGCTTGAGGGAACAGTAATAAACGGCACAACAGTTCACTCCAGAAAGACTGGTAGGTGAGAGACATCAGCAGAGCGATTCCCGTGCACACCTTGTAGGCTTGGTTCGCAGATTGTATTTAGTGCAGATTTTTTTGAACGTAGCAAAATGTATATGTTTTTGCTTAATCTCATCCATATACTGTGTTTTGTTTGTACCTAAGCCACTCATGCCCGCTATCTTCCAGCCGTTCATTCAGCAAGTATGCAGACATCGGCTTTTGTTGCTTTTATTATTTTTAAATCCACAGCAAGTCAATTTCTATTATAGAAAAGCGCCTTTCTGGTGTAGATTTAGTCATTCATTCCAATGGGAAAACCCAATTCTGCAGGTTAAACCGCTGACCTGGGGCTGCACAACAAAAGACGCTCATAATAATGCATGACTAAAACGAGAGATCTGCAAACATTTTGGATGTGGAAACAGTAAAATCCACACCATATACTCAATGTATCAACTCAGCCATGGTGAAGCTTTGCTGACCCCTTATTGTTTTACAATATACTTCTATGCAGTCTTCATGATTATGAAGTGTAGTCTGAACACCAAGGTACCAAGTAAAAGATGAGTCAGGTTCTAGGATCCTTGGGGTATGTTCTCACGATCGGAGGCACTGCCTCTTGGACGCAGCACCCCCTGTGAGCGCAGAGGGAACACAGCTGCCCTGTACTTACCATCTGTGGTGGCTGCAGGGCGTCTTCTCCCTGCGCTCACCCTGTGGTGACCGCTTTTAACTCCACAGCATGACATGACCATGCTGCAGTGATGCAGGAGTCAGGAAACCCGCACCACAGCTTAAAACACCCTGCGGTCAGCAACAGCATAGTGAGGATGGGATTTTTACAAATACCATCCACTATGCTTCTACTGGACAATTCATTGTTTTGGACGAAATAGGCATTTTCTCAGTTGGTCTTATATAATATTCTAATTTTCTGAGATAATGACCTCTGGGTTTTCATTGGCAGAAAGCCATAATCATCAACATTAACAGAAATAAACACTTGAAAGAGATCACTCGGTTGTATTGACTCTATATAATATATGTGTTTCACTTTATGTATTGAATTACTGAAAAAAAATTAACTTTATGACGATATTCTAATTAATTGAGATGCACCGGTAATACTAGAGGTTATATATTGGAGATGGATGTTGATCCTGAGATTTATTATCATATTTAAAGTCAGATTATTATTAGTATTCGTATTAGTATTGTTATTACATTAGGATTACAGTCTGTGTCTGCTTTTAACCTTACTATATACCTATGTCATATAAGTACTGTATTTTTACAATTATAAGACACACTTTAGTTCCTCAAAATTTTGGGGGAAAGTGGGGGTTGCGTTTTAAAATCCAAATCTGTTTCTGTACTGTAGGGGGGGGGCGGCTCTGGAGCGGTGTCCAGGGGCTGGCATGGGCTGCAGAGGCAGCGGGAAGTCACTTGTTCCCGCTCATTAGCCTCATGTAATATGCACTGCACCTGCTGTCCATCACCTTGGTGCTGAAACCTCGCCGAGATATAGACAGGGTAGCGGACATATTACATGCTGCACTCACCCCCCCCCCCCATGCTAGATATGGCCTCCCATCCTGCTGCCCACACTAAAATAACAAGCACTTTGAACTTACCTCTCCGGTGTTTTCCTCCATCTCACCCTGCTTGCCGCACTCCCTGAGTCTCTGGGGAGCCGGTCATGTGATCGGCATAGTAGTGTGATGTCATCAGTGGGCGCCCCGACCACATGATTGACTTCCCCAGGACGCAGTAGCACTCAGGAAATGCGGCAAGCAGGGAGAGAATGCAATGACGCCGGAGAGGTAAATTCAAAGTGTTTGTTATTTTAGTGTGGTCAGCAGCATGGGGGGGCCATATCCAGCACAGGGGGGCTGTGTACAATCACAGGGGGTTGTGTGCTATCATAGGGGGCTATATGAGCCAGCACAGGGGGGCTATATGTGCCAGCACATGGGAGCCATAACCAGGATGGTGGACCATGTGCCAGGATGGGGGGCACATATACCAGGATAGAAGACATATAT
The DNA here is from genome assembly GCA_033576535.1 of Allobates femoralis. NCBI lineage: Eukaryota > Metazoa > Chordata > Amphibia > Anura > Aromobatidae > Allobates > Allobates femoralis. The sequence continues at coordinate 60,984,149 of JARQOC010000006.1, read as the reverse complement.
ACCCTTATGGGGCATAGAGGCACAGCAGAAACTGCTTCATGACATAAAGAGAAAACTATGAGAACTTAGCTGATGCAATGGTAAGATGAGACACCTTGGCGCAGGTTATCAGGCTCACATGCTTTGGCCATTGCATCAGCTAAGTTCTCTATTTTTTTCTCTTTATATCTGAAGCAGTTTCTGCTATCTCTTTATGCCCCATTCACACTTGAACAGCTTTACACATTGTCTTGCCATTGCATTCAATAGCAAGTATGCTACTTCATGTATTCTGTTTGTTGTGTGCAGCCGTTATATCTCTTTCTGTTGATGTTTTTTTTGGCTGGCATCTTTCACACCGATGTGTTGCTGGTCATCTTTATATTAACCTTGCAAAGACTAAGCTGCGTGAACGATATCATTGCAATGTCACTGTTTTGGTGACGTTGAGCCAGTCGAACGACATAGTTGTGGTGACACGTAGCACGATACGTTTTATTGCAGATTTATGGACAGGACCCTTAATCTGTCGTTGGTTGTTGCGTGGACACGCAGCATCGCTGCGTGTGACAGGGGGAGACCAATGATCAGTGAGCTCCCAGCGCCACACAGCAAGTGCTGGGAGCTGGTATCCAAGGTAAACAGCGGGTAACTAAGTGCGTGCTAGGCCCGAAACCAGTGCACCTTCAGAGCCAGTGTAAGGGTTCAGAGAGTGAGGACCGAAGGGAGAGGCGAGGAACAGTACAGCGGGGGCAGAGGAGCCATACCGGCTCACCCCAAGAGAACACCGGACACTGGAACCCGAGTCTGCAAGGGAGAGATTAGCCCAGCAGAGAATCCCAGTACATTGCAGAGGCTTAGCTTCCCGGACACCCGCAGTACTCCCCATTTGAGAGCCAGGAGCCGCAGAAGAGGTAGCAGTAGCCAAGTGAGAGCCCTCAGTGCAGCAATACGGTTGTGAGAGAGACAAGAGAGGTCAGGCCTGGTTCCACACACGCCAGATTTCAGGACAAGGGAGCAGGATAAGGAGGCCTATAGCCCACTCAGTGTGGAAATCCCAGAGTACATCCTTCAACCCTGGAAGTGTACCTGCAAACCACCAGTAAAGTTCCAAAAAGTCTTTCTTGTGTGTGTGTGTGTGTGTGTGTGTGTGTGTGTGTATGTAGCTACCTCTTACATTCCAAATCATAAAAGGAGTCACATTCTGCAGCAGGATGGTGCTCTATCTCATACATCCATCTCTACAATAAAGTTCCTCCATGCAAAAAAGATCAAGGTGCTCAAGGACTGGTCAGCCCAGTCACCAGACATGAACATCATTGAGCATGTTTGGGGTAGGATGAAAGAGGAAGCTTGGAAGACAAAATCAAAAAATCTAGATGAACTCTGGGAGGCATGTAAGACTGCATTCTTTGCTATTCCTGATGACTTCATTAATAAATTGCATGAATCATTGTTGAACTGCATGGATGCAGTCCTTCAAGCTCATGGAAGTCACACAAAATATTAAATATGACTCTAATAGCACCACAACTTCATTCACCAATGTTATGCAACATATGTTTATATTTTAAGTTAATTATTTGTTTGAAAATCACATTACTTTCTGTGGGCGACAAAACTTTTGTCTTGCCAAAATCTGACCATTGTGTGTTCATTAAATGATCAATATGTCAGCATTGATGCCAATTTATTTTCTTAACCTAAACCACATTTGGGAGGGTAAAAAGAGTAATTTATAAAACCAATGGATTAATTTAACGTCAGGTTATAAACTTTTATTTACATAACATGGATAAGCGACATAACTTTTATCAGAGACAGTAACTACATTTTACTATTACCAGAATCCTCTTATAAGAGAGGAGGAAAGTTGTAGGAAGAAAGGACAGGAGCCTTGGACACGTGGCTCATCTCCAGAGGAGATGTCTGCTGTCTCCTTCATCCAAAGAAGCAGGGGGAGGTCCCTTCTAAATGACTAATTTTAAATGGCACAGACTCTTGTAACTATAGGAACTCTGCTAGATTACATCTAAATAACATAAATGAGTAACTAGTGACCTCTATGGGTCGTAACTGGTCTAAAACTATGAATGTTTATTTGTATGCTCATGAATGGGCAGAACAGTATGTTACCTCAGTATTTGGCCGGTATGTTACCTCAGTATTTAGTCGGTAAGTTACCTCAGTATTTGGCCGGTATGTTACCTCAGTATTTAGTCGGTAAGTTACCTCAGTATTTGGTCGGTATGTTACCTCGGTATTTGGTCGGTATGTTACCTCGGTATTTGGTCGGTATGTTACCTCGGTATTTGGCCGGTATGTTACCTCAGTATTTAGTCGGTATGTTACCTCAGTATTTGGTCGGTATGTTACCTCAGTATTTGGTCGGTATGTTACCTTGGTATTTGGTCGGTATGTTACCTCAGTATTGGGTCGGTATGTTACCTCAGTATTTGGTCGGTATGTTACCTCAGTATTTGGTCAGTATGTTACCTCAGTATTTGGTCAGTATGTTACCTCAGTATTTGGTCGGTATGTTACCTTGGTTTTTGGTCAGTATTTACCTTAGTATTTGCAGCCAAAACCAGGAGTGGTCAATATCTTCTTCTTTCTTCAAGGTAGACACTATGCAATATGTGTACAATATGCATGAGATATATGTCACCAAGAGTTTTTTAGTGACGGTTTATGCTTTGTTCATCCCCAGGTAGTCTTGTTAGTGAGATACATTTCTAGAAGTTACTGAGAGACTATGTGATCTATAAGGTCTGTTTCTTTAACTATTCTTTCATATTCAGCATGATCATTTCCCTTGTCTTAGACTATTTGCCACTTTAATGTAGTGCTATAATATGCTCATTTGTCCGGACTCACTTTCAGACCATTTATGGGGTACTTAGAACCATAACAGTATATAGACCCACGGACGTAAGCTCCAGGTAAAACTTCCAGTGTTTGACTTTGATTGTTTTATAATTACTTGGATGGCAGAATCTATCCCTTATTGTTTTATATACACAGAATCCTATTGACTACATTAGTATAAGGAGCTCATCGTTGTTCCACGTGATCACTATAGAACCAAGTGGAGTTCCCCTGACATTCTGATACAGATGACCCCATACATTGTACTTACCTAAAGCCTTATGGTAAGCCCAATCATATATGACCCCACTTTTCCCTTTTTGGGAGATTTACTTTCCTTTGTCCAACCCCCCCCCCCCCCCTTTTTTTCATTTTTTCTCATAATTTATTTCAAATGGTCTTTTGTTACGTAGTTTTTTCACTCCCTGCATGCTATAGCTTACCTGCGACAGCACGTATGTTTACATGGATGTACATTCAATTATGTGGTAATAATTGTATGTTTTTTTCTACACACAGAGTTGTGACATTGTTTTCATTTATCCACGTTGCAGTTTCCTTTTAGCACAAAAAACGCACCTAGGTATGCTTAGTCTTGCTTTACCATGTGTTCTTCGCACCATTGTGAAACGTTCTGGATACTCTTGTTTGGTTTGTTGTATCTGTGTTTTTTATTTTCGACTCTTGTATTCATTTATGTGAAGAGATACCTCTTTGTTATTTGATTTATGACATTTTTTTGTTATCTGTACTTGAATCTAGTGTAAAATCAGTGTCTGAAGAAGGCTATAAAAGCCGAAACGTTACACTGTACACCGTGCTCGACTGCAAGAAAATAATAAAAACACAGTTCATTCTTTCTACACCGTCTGATGTGTTTTCAATTTTTCTCATCATACCTTTGAGTGCCGGGTTTTTGTATTGACTATTGGACTATTTTCTCCCTGGGCACCAAAAACACGGAGTAGCCGGACCTTTATTGCTATTAAAACCAGGAGTGGAACCATCAGAGGAAAAGTATAATAAAAACATATCACCACTTCTGTATTTATCACCCACTCCTGGTTTTGTCTTACAAATACTGAGGTAAAAATTCATCAAACACTCAACGTGTGTGTGGTGCCCAGTGGTCAGTGCGCCACTAAAGGGGTACTACACCCAGACTAGCGTGTGCGGTATCCTGTGTACCAGTGACAATGGCTGTGTAACCTGGAAAGCTGCTTCACGTCACCAGTAAATACCCGTGCAGAGCAAGAAAGTCTTCTATGTCTTATTTCTACTAAGTTGGCCACCTGTGTTCCAGTCTCAAGTAGAAGACTGCACCTCTATCTGTGCAAAACCATTTCTTTACCTCACTGTCCTGGGGAATTTGCTCCGCCTGCAGGGAGCAAGATTATCCGGCTGCCTCCCCATCGTCCCCGGAGGCCTGCTGGCAGTGCTGGTGCCATCACCAGATGCTACAGGTGGCGTCACGTTAAAAAAACCCTTTTATTATTGTATTTTTACTAAACCTCTTTTTCATAACCACCAGGGCCACGGATCTGGGCATCGACCACCAGAGACAGTCCCTTAAAGCTACGCCCGGAATTCGAGTACCCCGGCCCTGGGGTGCGTCTTGTGCACGTGGTCTTGAAGTTTCATCAGATTTTTTTCACTATGAAGTGTATTACTAGGCTGTGCGCCCACAATGAGGTTTTTGATGAGTTTTTCACACTGTGTATTCTCTCCATGTCAAAAGCGCAGTTCCAGTAAGGTGGATGGGATTTATAGAAATCTTCTGTCCGCCGTGCTTCTTTTACACTGACCTGCAGTGCAGGTTCCAAATCTTCAGCATGACAATTTCTCTTGCGGATTCACTGAGTTTTATCTGCAGATTTTCCCCATAGACTTGCATTAGATGCAGAAAATCAGCAGGTAGAAAATGCATGTCCGTTTAGAGTGTTTCAGCTGCAGAAATGCACCAAAAACATACCATACGCAATGACTGTACAATTAAAGTTTTGTCAAATGCAAATAACAGGAAGTGTCAAAAACAAAGCAACTTTATTTAAAGTATGACACAAACACAAGAAACAAAAATGTGATAAAAATGCAAGAAATCTAATTTACATAATAGGTGCAGAAATTCTGCAACATCAAAAACTCAAAAAAAGCTCATCATGGGAATGGAGGCTTAAAGCGGTTTTCCCATCTACAATATCCTATCCCAATATGTACGGTATTAGGTGTAATAATAATAATATTAGCAAATCCCTCCAATTAGAAATGTAGAATAGTTCTCGTAATTCGCTGTCACTTACCTCATGTGCAGGACATTGCAGTTTAGGTATCCATGGTTACAACCACAAGCAACTAACTCACTATATTAGTGGTCGTAACCATGGATACCTAAGTTGTAATGTCCTGCACATGAGGTAGGTGGCACCTAATCAGAACTATACTACATTTCTAATTGAAGAGTTTTGCTAATAATATTATTATTAGATTTTCTACATATTCAGATAGAATCTTGGAAATGGGAATACCCCTTTCTCCTATCAAACAAACATCAAAATTAGACAGTGCATGATGGCCTCCAAGTGCTGTTCAAGTTTTTCATGGACCCATAGACTTGCACTGGAGAGCTTGACCCATGACTAGTATTATAAATATAGAGAGAACCCCGGCTCAATGTGTGATCAGTGCTCAGTAGAAGAGTAGAGTCCAGAAAAGCGTAACTTCGGCACACGTAACAGAGAAAAAAGGCTATTTCTCTTAAAAAGCCATGTGACCTTCTTCAGTTAGACTGTAACTTTAGAACATATATGTAGATGTACTGTAGGTGAATATTGACACACAAATTCCTTGGAAAATAGCAGCGGTGTAGCAACAATAGGTGCAGGGGTTGCGATCGCACCTGGGCCCCGGAGCCTAGGGGGCCCCAAAAGTCCCTTTGGTCTCTAGAAAAAGACTATTGCTGTTAAAGATTTGTAATAATTGGGGGTCCCGTTGGAGCTTTCGCATCGGGGCCCATGAGCTTCAACTTATGCCACAGGAAAATAGGTACCGTATATACTCGTGTATAAGCCGACCCATGTATAAGCCGACCCCCCTACTTTTGCCCCAAAAATCTGGAAAAACCTATTGACTCGTGTATAAGCTGAGGGTGGACCTCAGCACAGGTATACAGCCCCCAGCAATGTGGTTTACAGGCCCCCCCCAGTGCTATACAGGCCTCCCCAGTGGTAGTATACAGCAGCCCCAGTGGCAGTATATAGCATCCCCAGCGCCATGGTAGTATACAGCAGCCCCAGTGGTAGTATATAGGAGCCCCAGCAGCCCCAGTGGTAGTATACAGCAGCCCCAGTGGTAGTATATAGGAGCCCCAGCAGCCCCAGTGGTAGTATACAGGAGCCCCAGTAGTTATACAGCAGCAGCCCCAGTAGTATATACATCCCCAGTGGCAATATACAGGCAGCCCCAGTAGTATATACAGCCCCAGTGGTAGTATACAGGCAGCCCCAGTAGTATATACAGCCCCAGTGGTAGTATACAGGCAGCCCCAGTAGTATATACAGCCCCAGTGGTAGTATACAGGCATCCCAGTAGTATATACAGCCCCAGTGGTGTATACAGCCCCAGTGGTAGTATATTGCAGCCCCAGTGGTGTATACAGCCCCAGTGGTAGTATATTGCAGCCCCAGTGGTGTATACAGCCCCAGTGGTAGTATATTGCAGCCCCAGTGGTGTATACAGCCCCAGTGGTAGTATATTGCAGCCCCAGTGGTAGTATATTGCAGCCCCAGTGGTAGTATATTGCAGCCCCAGTGGTAGTATACAGCAGCCCCGTAATCCAGGGCCCCTCCAGCCTGACTCGGTACCTGTAAAGGAAAATATACTTATCACTGTCCGCTGTCCGCGCCCGCATCTGCCGACATCCGCGATCCTCCATCTTCATGCGTCTTCTTCCTGTTTCCTGTGTTCGGCGCCGGTAATGACGTCATTGCTGCGACGAACACAGGAAACAGGAAGAAGACGCATGAAGATGGAGGATCGGGATGTCGGCAGATGCGGGCGCGGACGGCAGCGGGACAGTGATAAGTATATTTTCCTTTACAGGTGACCGGAGTCAGGCTGGGGGGGCCCTGGATTACTGGGGCTGCTCGGGGCTGCCGGTCCTGCCGTATGACTCGCGTATAAGCCGAGGGGGGTACTTTTCAGTCCAATTTTTGGGCTAAAAAACTCGGCTTATATGCGAGTATATACGGTAAATACCTCTCTATATAATGCCGTGCATGCATATAGTGCTGTGATGGTGTGGCTATCATGGTGTCTATCTTCTTAAAAGGTATAGATGTGCTACCGTAATGGCCGTGGTGTGTCTCTGTAATGAGCCATGGACCACGGCCATTATGCCTTTGCTATAGACATCACCTTAATTATAATATTTATTCATTTATATAGGGCTATTAGTTCCATAGCTCTTTACATACATTTGCAACACTGTCCCAATTGAGGCTCACAATCTAAATATCCTATCAGTATGTCTTTGGAGTGTGGGAGGAAACCAGAAAACCCAGAGGAAACACACGCAAACACGTGGAGAACATACAAACTCCCATAGGTTATTACTACTGGGGGATTCCTCATATCCCAGGTGGTTATAATCTTATATATCACGATAGCACATCTATACCTTTAAAGAAGAAAGACCCCCACTGCCCATCTCTTTTGTATACATCTCTGCATTAATATTACGCTGCCTTGATTATGGCACCCGTGCCTATATGGACAATTTTTCGGCGTTCCATTAAGTTAATCCTATATAGCTGCACACCATATTACAGTGCACTATCTTACAGCACTATACATACGCTCGGCACTATATAAAGAGATACCTACCTATTTTCCAAGAAATTTGTGCGTCAATATTGCCCTACATCTATAGATATTTTCTATCTACCTGATGAAGGCCCCATGGCCGAAACGTCTTGACAATTGAGACTGATTTACATTGAATAAACCATTTCTTTTTTAAGACGCTGTAAGGGTATGTGCACACTGGTAGTTTTACTGCAGGTTTAGCAGCGGAAACCGCCGGTCGGTTTCCATGAGTTTTATGTAAATTTATGTTAATCCAAAAGCGGCTTTTGGGTTAACATTAAAACCTATGGAAACCGACAGCCGCTGTGCACACACGGCGGTTTCCACATGATCATCTGTTGCTAAACCGCTGGGTTCCCAGCGGGTTAGCAACGAATGAGCATGTTCTATAAACCGGCCGGTTATGCAGCGGCTGCAAGCAGAATCATGTACTGCTTCCAGCCGCCGCAACACCGCCGCCGCTAACCCGCTGTGCACCGCCCATCACCCGCCGCACATACCCGCCAGGATGCCGGTGGACGGCTCCAGAGCTTCCTGGCGGGTCCGCCCAGCCGTCGCCGACACAAACCCGCCCACCAGTGTGCATATACCCTAAAGCGCTTTGAAATATGTTATATGCTGCTGTATAAATAAAGATTATTATTACTATTATTATTATTATTATTATTATTATTATTATTAAGACACATAGCCTTATTTTCTCTTTTATGTGTGCTGAAGTTACGTTTTTCTAGTATTATACTGTTTTTTTGCAGACCACAAACACACACAAAAAATAATAATAATTTCAGACATATGAACAGTCCCAAAGACTTTAAGGCCTCCTTCACACATCAATGATTTTTATTTTTTTTATTTGTGATTCACCGAAAAAGGACTTAAAAACAGAGATTAAACTCACCAAAAAAATTGCCAGGTAAATACCCATTGCACTTAGCAGCAGCTGCCCGCTCCCCTGAGAGGCAACACAGCTGTGTTGCCTCTCAGGGGAGCGGGCAGCTGCTGCTAAGTGCAATGGGTATTTACCTGGCAATTTTTTTGGTGATTTTTTTTATTTGCCAAAAAAAAAAAAACATGTCTAAGGCCCTTTTCACGTAGGCGTTTTTTTAAAAATGCAGCAGTTGCGGCATAATTACCATATCTGCCGCATCTTCCGCCTAACGATCGCACTTGCAGCACCGATCCGGCAAGCCCCATACTTTGTGTCTATGGAGCTTGCGGTCAGGGGCGCAAGTGCGGCTTAGCTGGTTGCGGCAGATGCGGCACTTGTGGCCTCGAAAAAAAAACGCGGTCAGCAGCATTATTTTTTCGCGGCCGCAGCTGCCGCATCTGTCGCAACTGACAAAGCCACACTTACAGCAAGCCCCATAGACAATGCATGGGATGTGCCACAAGTGCAGCCGTTAGGCGGAAGATGCGGTAAATCTGCAGGATCTGCCACATTTTCAAATAAACGCCTACGTGAAAGGGGCCTTATCAGTGTTTTTGATCTGATTTTCATCAGATTTTGTCCGTTTTTTTAATCACTTTTTGAAGTATACTACAAAGCTTCACCTATCCATTGCAATGTTGATTATGTAATCCATGTAATGTGCTGTCCATGATTTTCACAGCCACATAAACTTGTATAGGAAATTTTGATCAAATATACACAATTTTTTTATGGACCCAAAGAACAAATATTGGCAATTTATTTGTGGACACGGATCTGTAGTTTGTAATGCGTATCCGCTCTATGAATGAAAATCACAGATAGAACTCATTCGTGAAAAATGGATTCCGTAATGGGACCTAACCCTACCTATAATGTCCTGTTTTCTGCTTTTACACAACTCAGACTGCTCTCATAGTATGTAAATGTTATTATTGAGTCCCAATTTGCACCCTCATAAGGCTTAAGTACTATGTAGAGACAAGTCCCCTTTGAAGACCCTTAAATCTCACTTCATGACTTTCTTCTTCCAATCTGTTTACATAGGTAAAGTCCCAGCCACTTCGCCCTTTATCATTGATCTGTATATGGGGTTATTGTAGGGCAATACTGTATATACAGACAATCCCTTTTGCTAAATGAGGTGTTTGCAAAGGGAGGAGGTGATCCCTTGTTGCTCTAGGGTTAACCTCTTCCTCTCTGGATAAGACAGAAGCTAACTTAACCCATCCAGTAGTGTGCAGGGTTGAGAAGAAAAGGTCTACAATTGAATTCTTATCAGGAGATCACTGGAGAGACTAGTTCTTTTCACTAAAATGTACAATTAAGTGTTTGATCTAGTTCATAAAAACATTAGGCTTTTGACTTTGAAATGCACCCAGCACACATTTGCCAGTCATTCTCAATGGCCCTTCCTCATTTCCTATTTTGCTCCTTCCTTAATAAACCACATTAACCCACCAAACATAGCCTGGCACCAGAGATCAGATAAACCTGTCTGTTTCCCTAGCCTTTTCCTGTTGTAAGAACACGCATGAAATTATTATATATTTGAAACCGGTATAGATCCCAATTTAATATTGCACTGTCTGGTAGACTTGCATAATTTAATCCAGGTCCATAGCACAATATTAGACATGAAAATTTCACACAAGTTTCCAGCAGTGACTAAAAATTGAACTACACCCAAAGTGTATAATCAAACACCAATAGCTTCTAGTAAGTTTCTCCCAGTCACTTTGTCCTATAATTTCAATGATTCTGATAACTTATCTGGAAACAATGAATCCCAAAATGATTTAACAACAATAACATCAGGCTATCTAATCCTAAAAGGTTGATTCAATTAGTTTTCTATAATTGAAGGCCGGGCCTTTCCAGGGATGAATTCTGGTGCCAGTAACATCTGAATATAGAGATTAAGAGGATGTCACAGTCCCCTTACAATGGAAGCTACAGTAACACCTAATAAGCCTATTGTTGTACACATCATTACAAGTGTTGGCCCATTACAACCTACCTTGAGCCAGGAGGCTTTATATATGGCTAGCACAAGACTAATATGGTCAGTTAGACATTTGACCAGGAGAGGAGAACATCTAGAATGGACAAGAAACGATATTTCTCAGTGGAATGGCTTTCTGAGAGCAGTCACAGACCCACCAGCAATGAAGTCACGTCCACCAGTGGACCCATCAGCAGCAATGAGGCCATCTCCACCAACAGATCCATCTCCACCAATGAAGCCACCAACACCAATGAAGCCATCTCAGCCGCTGCCAGCGCTAATAATACCACTATTAGTTCTACACTTCCCAATGTGGACTTATTAAGATTTGGGATGGGCCAAGCTTTTGACAAAGAAAAGGACTCTAATTCCTCATTGCCGTCAGAAATGGAAGGAACTAACGTGAGAACAAACTTCAACGAGAAGGAAAATCTGATTGAAAAAATTGCACTTTATCAAGCTCCAAGCACTGCACAAGACTCAAATGGTAAGGAATGACCATTACTAGGTTTCCTTCAATTATGGTTTTTTATGGGTAAAGCAAAATCTGAGTCCAGCTCGGGACGCGTGAAATAATTTTTCTTTTAATGTATTTCAAAAAGGTGCAGAACAGAGAATCCGGTGAATGGTGAGCGTGACCCATGTCAATGCGTATTGAACGCAACCTTTTGCGTTCAATTGACATGGGTCACGCTCACCATTCACCGGTTTTTCTGTTCTGCACCTTTTTGAAAAACATTAAAGAAAAATAATTTCACGTGTCCCGAGCTGGACTCAGATTTTTCTTTACCCATTGACGTGGTTGTGGATAGACTTGATTTCAGCGCTTCAGGTGAACAGTAGATTAGAAAGGTGAGCTGGATTTGATATTTTTATTGAAAATGCTTTTATTTTTTTAGCATTGTAAATAAGTAGTTTCCTTTTGAAGCCTTTATTATGTGGGACGTTTCTTCATTAATGATTTGTTTGGCTTTTTTTTTTACTTCTCTTAGCTTTAAACCATGTGGTCATTTTTTTGTAGATTTGTTATATACTAAAGCACTGGTCTCCAATCTGTGGCTCTGTATATCCCTCAGCACTACAACTCCCAGCAATCTCACTTGTTTGAGACTTTCAGTACCGCTGCTGTACAGAGCCGTGGATCTGACGTCATTGTGCAACTATTGGTTGTTCTATACTATTGGTCTTGGTGGAAGTGAATGTAAAGTTATTATACTCATATTAGATAATAGTTGATACTTTTTGGTAACATAAGGGCTCTTTCACACCCATGTGATTCCATCCGTTCCCTTTGGCATACATGGACTGGGCGCAGCTCTCCTGACTCGGGCGTGTCAGCTGCATGTATTTTTATGAAGCGGTCACACTTTGGTTGGGAGAGCCGCGCCCAGTCCAAGCATTGCGATCCAACGTCAAGCCAAATTACACGAATGTGTGAAACAGGCCTAAAATTTTCTAGGAACAAAGAGGTTTTTTATCTTTAGACAGTTCCAGGCAAGTATGGTAAATTCTGCTGGTAATAATGTTTCTAGGAAATTTTACTAAAGAAAAGTTGACTGTCCGCCTAGCCTACAGTACACATTCAGAGCTTATATCAACCCATACCTTAATGTTTCCATTCACCAGTTTAGGGCCCTTTCACATCAGCGTTTTTTTAAATTTGCGGCAGATGCGGTGAAAAAACCGCATCTGCCGCAACTGCCGCATAACGGTTCCACTTGCGGCACGGTTGCGGTTTTTTCCATAGGAAGTATAGGGGGACTTGCGGCAGATGCGGCAAGTGCGGTATTGCACTTGCGGCAGGTGCGGCAGAGAAAAAAACCGCGGCTTACTGCGGTTTTTTTCTCTGCCGCACCTGCCGCAAGTGCAATACCGCACTTGCCGCATCTGCCGCAAGTCCCCCTATACTTCCTATGGAAAAAACCGCAACCGTGCCGCAAGTGGAACCGTTATGCGGCAGTTGCGGCAGATGCGGTTTTTTCACCGCATCTGCCGCAAATTTAAAAAAACGCTGATGTGAAAGGGCCCTAAGAGGCCTAAAATGTTATTTTATCCTCTATCTGGCAGGTATACTTCTGCCAACTGTTTGTTTTACTGTAAAGAAAAGTGCAGCACATCCTATATAGGACCATGGGCAAGAAATATATACCAAATGTAATATAATATTGTGTGTGTATATGTAGTAATGTCAACTCTATAGACAACCATTGGGTTCATATTTCCTTACTGAGCCTAAAGGTGCTCTGACACTGCATGATTATGGTCAAACTAGTTCTGAGGTGTAACCACGCCCTGGCACTAGCCGACTCAGCAGAGTATCAGTATAAAGCCAGCTGTCATCCAATGCTAGGACATGTCTACAGCCACCGCTTACTGTGAGCAGTGACTAAAGCCGAGCCTCAATGACTGAAAAATGGAGGCTACCAAGAGTAATAAACTTCATTTCCTTCCAGTAACTGCGCTTTCGGTGCAGCAGCTGGGCAGCTTTAGAACGCCATTAACCCTGCAGATTAACACTATCTGTAGGTTAAAGAATTTTTTTGTATGAAATGTACGTGTATATGCATGTAATGTAGTGTGAGTATATTAAAGAGAACCTGTCATCACAATTTAGTATGGTAAAGATATGGCCATTACGGGGCTGTTATACTGTGATTTCATAAGATACCTGTAGTGCAGAAATCCACCACCTGGTTATTGCTCAATTCATTATAGAAATTTTGTACAACAGCCTCTTTGTGAATCGTTATCAATATAGAGTGAGGCTGAGCTCAACCAATGAATGCTGGTGGGTGCCACAGGAAAACGTAGTGATATCTAATAGCAAAAGTCCTGGCACACCATAAATCAAGAGTCAATGAAAAAGGATTGTTGTGAGAGTACTGTATTCTTTATTGAGAAGGTTTTTTTCAGAATCTCTTTTGATCACAGAGGTTGAAAAAATGCAAAATATTTTCAGCCACATACGGCTTTCTTCAGTGCAAACAACTATAACAGAGTGGTAAACACATAATTAGTGTTACAATATACAAGAAACAATATCTCAAACACAGTAAGCTTCTCACTTTGATCTTTTAAAAAAATTAGGAGGAATTAAAGATGAGAATACAGTGTATACAAGTGATTGACTGACACAATAATGAGAAAAACAATGAAAAAAAAACAATCATAGGAACAGAATTGTCTTCTGGTAATACCTTTTGATCAAAAAAGGGTGAAGAGATTCACAATAATCAAAATCAGCGGTAAATACTGCCACCTGCTGTCTAAAATAAACAAGATAAGGAAAACACCTCAACAACAAGACATATAACAGGTTAATGGTAGTATCAATCAACGGCATCTACATGATATGAGGACAAAAATGCAAATACCTGAAAAACAGTGGAGGAGCCTGAATCCATGCACTGTAAAGTATTATGGCAATATAACAATACCCTCATATGAGACAGGATACTTTATTATGAACTAGTATCAGTGAAAAAAAATACAGAAATTAGTGAGACCTGCATGTCTCTCTGATATATGAGCAAACATCTGTCATGATAATGGACAAAAGGAAAACAAATGAATGTAAATTAATGTAGTATACCACTATTTCATGGGGCTCACAGTGGGAAATTGGCCTTTAGAAAAATGAATGGTGTGCATTAGTAAATGAAATTCCCTAATAGAAGAGTAGCCCATAACAGAAAAACAATGAACTCCCCATGGCCCCCATGTCTGCAATATGCTGCATATAATCACTAAAGACCGGGTGGTCTTATATGCTAAAGTCATATACTTAAGTTACCCCAAGCAGGAGACCGTCCCCCAGGTACTGGCAACCAAAACCACCATGTATAAGTACTTACTATGTACACCATGTGTGTCCAGGAAGACTGTGAGCAATGAATGACACTGAAAACCAGCTTTTTATAGGAGCAGGGAGTCAAATGACTACTGACTTCCTGTATTAGGAACACATGTGACCTGCAAGCAGTGAGCATGTGCAGGAGTAGTGAGCGACCAGAGTGTTATAAAAAGGATACTGCGCACCCCGGTGGACGGAGGAATGAATTACAGGCATTCATTACATATGCTGTAAAAACAAAGAAGCAAAGAAAAAGCAGCTTAGATTAGATGTTAAGTATATCACATAAGACCAAGAGACCCGTGAATCGTGGCAGGACTGCGGGCAGGGTCTTTGGCACTGCAGCGCACCCTTTGTGCATTTACCGTACCAGCATCTTCTTTTCTTATTTTGCCCTAAAATGGTGGTGCACGCATGTTCGATATCTACATTTTATACTTGCACCTCCACCAGCCCGATTTTGCTTAAGACCGTCGGATGCCAGTGTGCACGTGCACCACCCGCGACGCCATTTTGCTGAAGACCCCAGAGGGAAGGATATATGCAAGCATCGACTTTGCTGCAGGTGGTGCTAGTGCAAGATTTGAAAAAGCAGCTCACATACATGTGAAGAGGCCGCGGCAGAGCCGAAGCCCCCACTCACCATCCCGCCCCGATGCAAGAAAAGATATTGCACCAAAACTTTTTTAATGAATTGAGGAAAAACCAAGTTGTGGATTTCTGCACAGCAGGTATCAAATCAGTATAATGATCCCATTACAGTCCTATCTTTACTTTAACAGGTTAAATCATGATGACAGGTATTCATTATTATACTCACAGAGTAACAGTAGGTCAGTATGAACGAACACTAGATTATATATATATATATGCATAGATTATTACATATATATATGCATTTCTTGGCATGGAAGGTTCCTTTATATTGTTCTACCAATGATTCACCAAGGAGTATATCTTCAACTTTGCACCCTGTTCGGCTGATTGTAAATTCCTTTAGGGATCAACTATGTGTGTACCTCATATGAGAGTGTGTGTGTGTCTATGTGTGAATGCCATGTGTGTGTATACCCACAGGGTTAGCAGTGTTTTGGACTCGGTGTGTTTTCGTTGCATCAACACTATGTTCTACAGTACAAGCACAGCGGATGGGATTTACCGACGTGTCCTGCCCACTGCGCTTCATTTACAAACACTGTAAACTGACATACAGTGCCATTTTCGGAGCCGCAGCATGTCAATTTATTTTTTGTGGAGATGCCAGTGTTCTGAGCAGGAGAACACAGCAAAAATAGAGCATGTTCTTCCGCACAGGACGCTAGCAAGAACAAACGTGCTTCATTTAAAACATTCCCTCATCCGGATCGTGGGCATATAGACATAATATACCTTGACAGCCAGAGACTACATGAAACTAACAAATTTCTCTAACGTATACTAACCTGTTACCTGCTCAGTAACAGAATTTCTTTATTCTTTCTTTATTTTTTCTAGACCTTATCACCTCCAGAAAAGCATTTGAAGAAGTATCAGCCCAAAGTACAAGTTCTTCCCTGGAGAGAAGCCCGTGCTCTGACTCGGATAGTATGAGAAGCCCAGGGTCCAATTCTGAGGAGGAATCAACTTCCAGACCCAGAACCAAGTTCACGGCTAAGCAGCAGGAGGAGCTTGAGAGGAGCTTCAGTAATCACATGTACCTTGGGGCAAGTGAAAAAAAACGTCTCTCCCAACTGCTGCAGCTATCGGAGAACCAGGTAGGCTTTCGAGAGATATTCAATTAAACAATTTTTGATAAGTTTTCATGTCCCAGGTTTATACAGTGCTATTCAAAATTACTGGCACTCACAAAATGTTCTTCTTCTTTTCAATAATTTATTTTCATTTAGTTAGTTCCATACATAGGTAAACATTAAGAGGTTCTCCATATCTGATGTATGGAAATAACTAAATGAAAAGAAACAGAAAATTTGGTGAGTATTAGTAATTTTGAAGAGTTGTGAACTTTTGGTATGCCAACCGGTCAAGAAAGCACCACCATAAGGGAGTGCCCGCCAGAATATTGAAGTGTAAAACTATCCAGTGGTGATGGTATAGGGGGTTCATAGGTTGCAGCAAGTTCCATTTTCCCATATCACAACATACTTATATCTTCTTATTCTGTTTTAGATTAAAACCTGGTTTCAAAATCGGAGGATGAAGCTAAAACGACAAAGTTTGGATGCAACAGTTGATGCCATCTTCTCCGGAGCTTACTCACCTTATTATAATTACTCAGACTTTCAGCCGCCAAATTGCTCTGTACGATCAGATATGACCTTACCATTCACTCCTATGCCACAGGTCCATCCCTATTCAGGACTACCAACAGTGGTAGTGAGGCCTCCACTGCACACTGCACCTATTCCCCAACCAAATATTGGGTCCTTCCCACACCCTTCAGTTTGGGTACGTGCAATACACAACGATCAATTAAACCATGTGTTTAAGCCATATTAATTTCTGTCTGGACTATAATTATAATGCCCCTAGGGGCACCACTTTCAGGGACTAGGCTGCTCTCTGTTTTACAAATGTCACTTTCGGGGACAGAGCTGGTCTCTGCTCGCTGTGTTTTTTTCTTACAATGCACACTGAAAGTGCACTCTCTTGCCCGCTCTTAAGGCCCCGTCACACCGTGGCGATGGGGTGGAGATGTCGGCAGCGACTGGCGGGTGCGCGCACGTTTTTGGTGCCCCGCCAGCGTCGCCGTCCCCCATTTACATGTGGCGACATCTCCAGCCCCCGCCGACGAGCTGACAGGCGGCATCGCCCCGGGGTGTCTGAAAACCCCAGCGGCGATGCAGGACAATGGGAGCCTGTGGCTCCCATCACCTGACAGGTTGCGGCGGCCGGTTACATGGGGTGATGTGTGTACATCGCCCCAGATCGGTGGCCTGGTTTCAGAGCACTGCTCTGAAACCAGGCGAACCTCCCGACGTGCAGACATCGCCCCTTTACATGAGGCGAGTAGGGGAGATGTGCCGCCGATAGGCCACACCCTAAGTCTGCCTATGTAATTGGCGGCGATGTCGCCCCGTGTGACGGGGCCTTTACACTTCTCATTAGTATTGGAGAGAGAGAGCGTTGTTCACTGTGTATTAAAAAGAAAATTGCTCAATGACAAGATCCTACTCCACATCCATCAGAACTGACAACTTATGCATGCTCAGTAGAGCAGGGCCAGCCCCTAAAACGGACTTTACTGATGTCACTTTGTTTCAGGGTGGGACGAAGACTACAGCAGTCACCCCTTCTGCCCCCTTATAAAACCCAGTTTGCACTGGAGATTCTCAAACAAATCATAAAGTTAAAAAAATAAGTGTAAAATGAAATAATAATGCATGTAGATTTGATATTAAATAGTAGTGACTTGTTAATTTAAGTATATTAGAAAAGCAAATACGTTACAAATGATATATAGGATTAAAATCAGTTTTGTACCCTTACTTTAAAGAATAACTTTCGCAAGATTTATGTTGACCTGGAAACACAATGTAATACTGGCTGCAGAAAGAAAAATCTTATTTTTTTTCTTTTTTTCATCTCTTCTGGATATATTGACATTCACATTTAAGAATAACTTCGTTACCGTTGTAACATCTGTCTTCTTCTATCTCTTCTGTAACATTTTGTCTTGATTTTTCCCGTGAATTGAGAATGAAAGATTAATCTAAGGCGGAGAAAGAAATAGATTTCTCTGATAAAATAAATTTGATTATTTTCTATATATAATATTGATTTAATAAATAAGGATTAAAAGAACAGTTCCCGAAGTCCAAGTGGGTGTATTATATAGTGTCGTGAGTAGTAGATGTTATGAAATTTAAGGATACAGCCCTGATCTCTTGGTCTAACCTCCTGCATGAATTGCTGCAGTAACCCCATAGTATATCACAGCTGCTACAGAACCCATAATATATCACAGCTACTGCAGAACCTCATAGTACATAACGTTGTTGAATATCATAAAAGCTTGCACCTCAGCTGCTGCAGAACCTCATAATACATCACAGCTGCTGCATATCGTCATAGCTCCACCTCAGCTGCTGTATAACCTCATTATATCCTGTGAACAAGAGTACTTACGAAATGATGTCACTGATTGAATGTTCATTCCTATACCCCCCTGTCCATCAGTGCACTCTGTCCTGTTTCTACCAATCACCTTTGTACAGAGCACTTACTTTCATATTCACCTAATGTGACAATTTGGTTTTATTTTTTATCTACCGTTAAAGGCTCCACAATTCTGTACTGTATAATGCATCTAAGTTCTTAAATTAGGCTGCACACTACCTGGCAGGACCTGTGAACACTGGTCACATGATCTGATGACTTCATCACAGGTCCTTCTTATGTTGCTACCTGAAACACGATTGTTCAGCGTTATAGAGGAAACAAGAAACTGCCCCTGTGAAAACTATCTGATAACGCTCACTTTGATTTAAAGTGGTACTCCAGCTTTGTGACCATTTTTTTCTTAAGTGCATGCAGTTGCTGCTAAAAATCATTTTTGCAGTTGGGTTGCATTAAAAAATATTCTCTATTTGCCTTCAATAGCCACTGCATTGCACTGTCTGTTGCTGGCTGCAGAGTGAATTAACGGGATAGGTCATATTATTAGAACTGATTTTGTGGCACTTATTATAATATAGATACTAGATGTGGGCCTGATGCTATCGCATCAGGTGGGCAGAGACATCACAATGGGGGCAGGCACTGTGGTGCTGGAGGCGGCATCTGTCACTCCGCCCCGTGCGCTCTTCCCCCTGTCCGCGCTCTTCCCCCTGTGGTCTCTCCTTTGAACTGTCTCTCCCCCCATGTGCTATCTTCTCTCATGTGCTTTTTCCTTTGTCTGCAAGTTCTATCTACCCCCATGTGCTCTGTCTGTCTCCCTTTGTATGTTGTCTCTGTCCCCCTATGTTGTCCTGTGTGTAGTCCCTGTCCCCCTGTAAGCTTGACCCAGCCACAGTATGTCCTCTCAGCCCCCCTGTATGGAGACTGTGACACTGGGACCAGGAGAGGGGAGCAGAGCGTGTGGATACTTGGGGAGGGGAGGGTAGTTGAGTATGCTGAGACTGGGGGAGGGGAGTGGAGCATGCAGAGATCGGGACTGGGTTAGGGAAGGGTAGTGGGGCATGCAGAGACTGGAGGAGCGCAGAGGAGCGTGCGGAGACTGGGACAGGTGCAGGGGAGCAGATTGTGTGACGACCAGGATCAGGGGAGGGGCGTGTACATACACCGGGACTGGTGGGGGGGAGCAAGTGGAGACCAGGACCGGGAGAGGGGAGAGGAGCATGCAAACACCGGGGGAGGGGAGAGGAGTGTGCAGAGACTGGCACTGGGTGAGTGGAACGGAGACCAGGACCAGAAGAGAGGAGAGGAGCGGAGTGTGTGGAGACAGGGGGAGGAGAGGGTAGTGGAGCATGCGGAGACTGGGGTACGGGAGAGGAGTGTGTGGGGACACGGACCGAGGGAGAGGAGCGTAGTGTGCGGAGACCAGTACTGGTGGAGGGGAGCGTTTGGAGATCAGGACCGGGGGAGGAGAGAGGAGCATGTGAAGACCAGGGCTGGGAGAGGGGAGAGGAGTGTGCGGAGACTGGGACTGGGAGAGTGGAGCGGGGACTGGGAGAGTGGAGTAGAGACTGGGACTGGGAGAGTGGAGTGGAGACTGGGACTGGGAGAGTAGAGCGGAGACTGGGACTGGGAGAGTGGAGTGGAGACTGGGACTGGGAGAGTGGAGCGGAGACTCTGGACCGGAAGAGGGGAGCGGAGCATGCGAAGACCAGGACTGGAAGAGGGAAGCAAAGCGTTTGAAAACCAGGACTTGGGGAAGGGAGTGGAGTGTGTGGAGACTGGGGAGGGGAGCATGCAAAGACTGGCACCGAGGGAGGGGAGAGGAGAGTGAGGAGACTGGTGGTGGGGAGCTAAACGTACAGAGACTGGGACCAGTGTATTTCAAAAAGAGTAATAGGTATTTGTGTGAGCGCTGGGGAATCAACCGGCACCAAGGCTATTATGAATAATTACCTCTCGGCTTTATTTGTACAATAAAAAGGCAGGGTCCTTTAGGCCACAACGCGTTTCTACGCTCTCCAAGCGTCTTCCTCAAGTGGAATGAAGGACCCATATGACATTTCTCTTTATATAGTGAACATACACCAATTAACAACAGGGGGAGGGGAAATTGGAAAAACATGAGGGAACATCTAAAAACATGACAGGAGCATATGAAAAACTGGAATGAACTGCATAAGATATTGTTTGCCACAATTTGAATGTATGTACATATGGCATATATCATACTCCTCTTTCCTCTCTTTTCTTGTATATATTAAAAACATATAAAATACATATAAAAATGCATATAAAGATACATAAAAGTAAACATTAGCGGAGGTATTATAAAAGTCAATTACATTAAAAAACAATTACGATAATATTAAAAATTATATATATATATATGTAGAAAAAAAATATATATAAATAATTAATAATAAAAAAAAAATTAATATATATATATATATAATAAAAAAAAAAAAACAAATTTAAAACATATATGAAGCTAAAAGGTTTTTGTTAGCACATAATACTATTATAATATATATGCTACATGCTATATATTATATATTATTCTCTAGTGAAATGTTCAAACCTTCTGGTATTAAAGTACCTATTCTAAAAATCCAGTAAGATTCTCTTCTATTCAGGGAGAGAAGAGGAGGCTGTGAAAATCAAGACTGGGGGGAGGGGAGCAGAGTGATGTCATGGTCATGTGATTTGTGACTCCACCCATGACTGTGATATCACTACAGGTCCTGGAGGGTCTCCTGTTGTGTATGCAGCAGGCAGGCTGTGGTGACAGGTTTGTGGTGGGGGCTGTGGGGAAGAGGAACGGGCAGGGCAGGGGTGATCGGGCTGTGGGCGGCGTGAGTGGCGAGATCCTGGCATTGGGGCACCACTAGTGCACGCCATATTTGAAGTCCCATCACTTGGGTGTTCAAATATGGCCAATGGAAGTAGTGCTAGCCAATTGTATGACAGGAGAACATGATTACGGTGGAAGTGGATGACAGACGCCACAAGGTAAGTATTATAATAGATGACAGGTTCTTATCCTGCATTTATTAGTGCTGCTTTTCTCACAGATTGCACAGATCTCTGGTCCATAAAATGGCTGCTGCATCAGCCTCATCTAATTGAAAACCTCACATGAGAAAACTTTTCTATTGGAGGAGAGTGATGGACAGGTCTGGTCACATGCTTCTTCACCACCAGCCATTTTATGTCCATAATGTGACCAACCCTGGTAACCCATTCACCAACTAGAGACAGACAATGTAAAATAGCGGCTTTAGAAGGTGAAGGGAAATCCAGCACTCATTCAATAAAAACTCCAAATTAATTGAGGTATATAAAAATTGTTAAAAAACGAAAAGGTAACAATTCATAAAAAACAAGGCCTCTGGTCAAGTATAAAACATGAATCATTCCTGTCTGTATCATTCGAGGGTCCTATCTCTATCTGAACTTACTATGCAAGAACATCTCTATGAGTAAGGACATTAGTGTCTGAAACGAGTCAGAAGAGTGATTAATATGTTTCAGATATGACCAGAGGACTTTTTTGTTATGAATTTTACTTTTTAATTTTTTTTGCCAATTTTAATATACCTCAATTAATTTGGAGTTGTTTTCTAATAAGTGCTGGATTTTCACCCCTTTCTTTTCCACTATTGGCCTAACCCGAGGATACTGGCCATTCACCCAGAGAGTTTATTTGGATCTGGATTTTCTGCCATTGGTATGTGCCACACATCTGTGATTCTTTGTCCTGAATGACAGATATTTTCCAAAATGCGTAGATTAAAGATCGCTGTCCAGGATCTCCTGTTGTTCCCACTTTATTCACGACAGCACTGAATTTTCAACCCTCTTTCACTCTGCGATATCCTTCTATGGGGACTGTGGCTGCCAATTTATACATGCTGTTTCAGTGATTGTGACTTTCGCATTCAGGTGATCAACTCCCAGACCTCCTTTTTATCCATCTTAAGGCTGGCATCACACCACAGCACAGTCCGGTTCGGGGCTGTCAGGCATGAACCTGACAGCCCCGGACCGGATCAGCACACAGAAATGGAGGGCCAAATGTGCCCTCCGGTCCTGTGTGCAGCAGGACGCAGCTGCAGCTGCTAATGAATCAGGACTGCGGCTCGCGGGGAGCTAGCCGCGGTCCTGAAACAACAGCGGCGTGCAGCCGCCGATATCCGGGCAAATCTGGGATACGGCATTTTGGGGAGATTTTTCTCCCCGGACACAAAAATGTTGCAAGCAACGTTTGTGTCCGGTGAGAAAAATTGATTTCTCCCAGATTCCACCGGAGAGATGGAAACCGGATGGCAGATAGCTGCCAAACCGGCTCCATCCGGCCCCATAGGCTACTATGGGGCCTAAAACCGGTCCGGGCCATGGTGTGAAGCCAGCCTAAGATGTGCTTTCACATTATGATTAACTGCCTGTCCATGGGATCCGAGTTTGAAGCAGGATCCCACGGACAGGCACGGATCCACACGGATCCCTGCAATCGCAAATAGCCATCCGATCCGATTCTATACAGGATCCGTGTGGATTCTGCAGTCCTCTGCCTCTCCCTGCTCCTGCCTCCTCCATCTTCTTCCCTCTGCTATTCTACTCTGTCTCCCTGCTATCCTATTCTGTCCCCCTGCTCCTCTATCCTGATCTAATCCCTATCCTGTCCCCTGTTCTCTTCCCTGTGTGTTAAAAAAAAAAAAAAAAATCTCTTCCCGGAGGATACATCACCTGTCACCGGCTCCAAGGATGCGACACCATCGGGGCTGAAGGGCCTGTGGTGATGTCATAGAGCCGGTCAGTTGACTTGTCATGTGAGTTGAAACCTTAAAGGGCTTTTCCCATCAATAAAGTTAATTTTAATCAATAGATCTTGGAATAATAATAATTTCAACAATTGGATGTGTTTAAAAAGACATGTTCCTGTGCTGAGATAATCTTATATATGTGCTCCTACAATGTAGTTTCATTTTTGTTTCTGACTGTGCACGGAACACGGTCTGATCATACCACGTCTCCTGGGCCGGGGAGGAAGGAAAGAGAATATACAGACATTACGGCACAGGATCACAGCTGATTCTTTTTATGAGGTAAAATATTTCTCTGCCTGTTAGAAAATGTTTTACCTCTAAGAAAGAATGACTTGTGATCCTGTGCTGTAATGTCTGTATACTCTATTTCATCCTCCCCTGCCCAGGATCAAACCAATGCTCCTTGCATGGACAGAAACAAAAATGAAACTTTAGGTAGTAGGACACATCTATAAGATTATCTCAGCACAGGAACATTTTGTTTAATCACATCTAATTGTGGAAATTATTATTATTACAAGATCTATTGATTAAAATGAACTTTTTAATCAACTTGGTTTGCGGGAAAACCCCTTTAAGTAAATACACATTCTATATTTACCTTACTTTGGTATTCAGCTGTGACATTGTTTCCTTAAGCCCCTGTCACACCTAGCGAGATTGCTGTTTCATCACAGGCTTTGTGATGTAACAGTGACCTCCCCAGCGATCTCGCTATGTTTGACACGTGGCCGCAACGGGCCCCTGCTGTGACATTGCTGATCATGTCGGAATGGCTTGGACCATTTTTTGATCGTCGGGCTCCCGCTAGGCAGCATGCATCGGTGTGTTTGATGCCTTAACAACGACCTTGATGGCGAGTCAGAACTCAGCCACGTAGGTCTCAGTCGTCAGACTAGCTGCTGTGTGACAGGGTCCCAACGACCACCGAGGTCGTTATACGGATCGCCATATCGTTGCTGCGTCGTTCAGTAGATCTGACAGTTTGACATCTCACCAGCGATCACGTAGTGACGTTCCAGCGATCCTTACCAGGTCTTATTGTTGTTGGGATCACTGGAACTTCGCCAGGTGTGACGGGACCCTTAGGGCACACTATTAACACCAGAACAGTGAGTGCGGATTATAGTTGGAAGAATCCCAACACTGTCACCATAATAAAAATGTAATGACACTCCCCACACAATACTTATTGTTCTCCATCCACCATGTTTACTCCTCGCCCCACAATGATGAATTTTTACACCTTTATATTCAATATTTCCCCAAATAAGATTTGAAGTTTCATGTTCTTCAGTTCAGCAATGGAAAGTGATCCGCATAATGTACAACCAAACACTTCCCTATACGAAGTCCATCTAGAATCACAACAGACCTGACTGCACCAACAACACAGACTCATTAAATACAGCATATACTTGCGCATTCAATAGCTATAATGATGTGTCTGAACATAGAAAACAACCCAAACAGACCAGCAACTCAAATATCAACAAATTAACAAAACCTAAACAAGGTGCAGTGATCACCAAACTAAAGAGACAAATCCGACTGAACACTGAGTATTGTAAGGCAAATGTGAACATTATGTATGAAGCTGGGCTGTACTGTACCTGTGTACGTATGGCCAGTTTGTACCTCAATCTTGTGAAACGATTCGTCTCATATCTAGAAATCCTCCTGAACAATATATTAAAGTAATTATCCCAAATAGCTAGCATAAAAAAATAGAGGAAGCAGTGTAAAAATAAATGCAAAAAGTGGACTTATTTATTAGCCCAACTCAAATCTAGATTTTTAACCCATGTGAATCTATGTATATATTTTTCATGTTACGTATATATCTACATACCTCTATCTTTCCCATTCATCCTTTTATCTAATCTATCTATGGCTGGGGTCACACACACAGATATCTGGGCAGATATTGTTCACAGATCTCTGGTTGCAGTGAAATCATGGACAAATTGATCCATTTTGTGGCCATATACAAATGGAGCAATCTGTCCATGATTTCACTGCAACCAGAGATCTGTGAACAATATCTGCCCAGATATCTGTGTGTGTGACCCCAGCCTAATGCATATCTAATGCATCTATATAATCCATTCATCTATAATCAATCTATCCATGTTTATCCAAAAGTATCTATCCATCCATGCAACAATCCATTTATCCATCCATCACATTCATCTGTATCTATCTCTTTATTTATCGAAAAAAAAGCAGGCAGCACTCCAAAAATGACGTAGAAATTTGTGGACTTTAGCAACCCATGCGGCAACGTTTCAGCGGCATGATCACCTTCCATATTGCTTGTGAAAGGTGGTAATTGTTGCTGAAATGTTGCCACATGGATTATTGAAGTCCACAGTTTTCACCTTTACTTTTGATTGGCTGCCTGCTTTTTTCAATATTCATCTAGCTTTTGGCACAACCACATGCCATTGTTTTTGCACCCAAGTGTAGGTATTTATTAGTGCTGTCCTATTTTTTGCTTTTCATCTATTTATCTGTTTATCCCATCCATTCCATTCATCCACCTATCCATTTACCTATCCATCCATTCCATTTGTCTATCCATCTCATTCATCTGCAATCGATCTATCTATAAATCAGTCTATCTCAATCCATCCCATTCATCTATTTCTCAATCTAAGGCTGGGGTCACACACACAGATATCTGGGCAGATATTGTTCACAGATCTCTGGTTGAAGTGAAATCATGGACACATTGTATCCATTTTGTGGCCATATACAAATGGAGCAATGTGTCCATGATTTCACTGCAACCAGAGATCTGTGAACAATATCTGCCCAGATATCTGTGTGTGTGACCCCAGCCTAATATCTATCCCATCCAACTCCCCAATCCATCTACCTATCCAAGCATCTATACATCCATCCCATTTATCTATCTAGCTATGGGCCGCTTTACACACACAGATATCTGTGTCCAACTTCTGAACAGATCTCTGGTTGCAGTGAAATCATGGACACATTGCTCCATTTTGTGGCTGTGTACAAATGTGTCCATGATTTCACTGCAACCAGAGATCTGTTCAGAAGTTAGACACAGATATCTGTGTGTGTAAAGCGGCCCTATCAAAGTAATCAATAATCAGTCTAGCTATAAATCTATATATCTGTTCCATTCATCCAACCATCCCGTTCATCTATCTCTCTATCTACCTATCCATCCCATCCATCCACCCATCCACCTATCCATCCATCTATCCTTCTTTTCCATTCATCTATCTATTTATCTATGTATCTATCTAAGGGGGCCGTTACACGGTATCTGTTAATATATCGCTGAAACGTCACTGATTTTCAGTCGCTCCAACGACGTGTTAACGACATCGTTGCGTGTGACAGGTCGATCTTACAAGCGATAAGTGGTCAGATCGTTAATCGCAGATATGAGACCCAGACCCCAAATCAGACGATGTTGATCCTGCAAACTGCTGCATCGTTCAGTGTGACACCGCGATAATGATCTTAACGATTTCGCCTATTCCTGACACTGGCTGGCCTCGATCGCTGGGTTGTGCGCTGGATCGCTGGCGAGCTGCCAATTGAAAAATTGTTAACGAGATCTATGCTTGTGACACCGCACAAGGATATCAATAAATTGTTGTAGCGATCTCGATCAGGTGACTTTCCAGCCAATATCGTTTAATGTATAGTAGCATGTAACGGCCCCCTAATATCTATCTAAACATCCATCTATATCATATACTGTATTCAGTGGGATAGGGGAGCAGGTATGCACCCTATGTGCAGTTAGCGAGAGAGCGCTGAGGACAATGTTACTATCTATGGCAGGGTAGAGACTTATTGATAAATGCAGCCTGCCGCATATAATGAGCCTTCTCATGATGCCAGGCAGTGCAGTGACGCCACTTCATCACACTTTGTGTCAGTAGCAAAAAGACAGACGTCGTATTGTCACATACTGTATCCAGAGCAGGCAGCACTATGTAGTGAGATTGCTATACTCCTGGGTGCAGACTGCAGGAAAAAAAATAAGACCCCACCGCTCTTCATGGGAGTGGTTTGAGGTATGTTTTTCTTTTTCCTTTTTTTTTTCTTTTTTGATCCAAATATTAGATTAATGTTTGGAAGATGTTGCTAAGTGGGGGCACAGAGGTGGTATATTACTAAGTGGAGTGCAAATAAGGTAAATGCTGGTAAGAACTGGAGATTATTAATTAAGTATAAATGGAGGAGTATTAGTAAATATGGGCACAAATAGGGGAATATTGCTAAGTGGGAAGATAAATTGATAAATATTTATTTTTAATTTAGTAAAATTTGAACTGTCAGTGTGCCAGATTGGCATGAGTAGTACAAAGAAGATCAGTGACTAGGGGGCAAACAGTAGGGGTAGAATAAAGAGAAGTCGATCCTAGTGGGTGTGCCCTGGCACTCATCCAATGGCTGCACTTCTTGTATCTTTGCTGGATATAAACCAGCAGCATATATGGCGTGACCTCATACAACATCAGTGTTTATGTGGCGTAAGGCATCTGAATTCTATAAGATGGGTGCACATTGACTGCAGAGTGCCTGCTAGTGGTGTCCAGCTGTAATGTGTAGGCGACCCCTGGTTTACCCCTCATGTTTCTACTAAGATTGAGTGCACCATCCTCTTCCCCTTTTAGTTCTTACACCAGTCTTCCCTGTTTCCTTTTTGCCCAGACTATTTGGTTCAGCCTAGCTATATATAAATCCCTGGTAGCCCTTCCTCTTCTTCTTTTTAAAGGAGATGCATAAGTATTAGCCTCAGTTGTCCTACAAAGAGTCCATGGCTGGTGCTGATAAGCCTATCATTGCTCTCCTCAGGGAGAAGCTGCAGATGCCAGGTGAGAGTATGTTGAGCCAAATTATGAATTCTGAACAGTTTAGGCTCCACTTCACCTCTTAATATGCCCCCTGAACGTCCTGTACTGGTGCTTTTTCATAATCCCACTGATGCTCCTTCATCACTAGCTGTGTTTGAGGCCCTGGGGCTTAGGGGGCCCCAATAGTCCCTTTGGCCTATAGAAAAAGACTATTGCTATTAAAGATTTGCAATATTTAGTGGCACCATTGGAACTTTTGCATCAGGGCCCATGAGCTTCAAGTTACGCCACTGTGCAGTAGTTACACCCACTTTCAGCCTCTGTTGCCTGAGATTGGAGTTTGGGGCAAAGGCACCATTATTATAAATGGTATATTGTAGCCGCCAGTCCATTGACACTACTTGTAAAGTTTTATATGATATGTGCCTGGGGTGGTTTCTAAGTAAAATGTGTCAGAATTCTACATCAAGCTACTCATACACATGCAGAGCTCCCAATGGTCCCAGATTTAGCGTGACTGACACTCTATGTGACTACAGACTGATGAATCTTTACAACACACCCACTGAGATTTGCATATTTCTGTCCACATTCCAAATAGAATTGTTTGGCCTCACTCAATACACTTGAATTGAATAAGGCAGTGCCCATCTGATGGGCACATTACGGTATGCAAGTCACATTAGAATGTGGCCGGAGGTATGTAAATTACAGTTTGTGGATGTAAAGACTCACAGGTCTGCAGTCACATAGACTGACTGTAGATTGTATCCTAAGAGTTGAAACCTTAAAGCGCTTTTCCCATAAATAAAGTTCATTTTAATCAATAGATCTTGGAATAATAATAACTTCAACAATTGGATGTGTTTAAAAAAACATGTTCCTGTGCTGAGATAATCTTATATATGTGTCCCTGCTGTGTACAGTGTCATTTTTGTTTCTGACTGTGCACGGAACACGGTCTGATCATACCACGTCTTCTGGGCAGGGGAGGAAGGAAAGAGAATATACAGACAAAACGGCACAGGATCGCAGCTGACTCTTTTTATGAGGTAAAATATTTCTCTGCCTGTTAGAAAATGTTTTACCTCTAAGAAAGAATGACTTGTGATCCTGTGCTGTAATGCCTGTGTACTCTATTTCGTCCGTCCCTGCCCAGGATCAATCCAATGCTCCATGCACGGTCAGAAACCAAAATGAAACTAGATAGTAGGACACATCTATAAGATTATCTCAGCACAGGAACATTTTGTTTAATCACATCTAATTGTGGAAATTATTATTACAAGATCTATTGATTAAAATGAACTTTTAAATCAACTTGGTTTGCGGGAAAACCCCTTTAAGTAAATACACATTCTATATTTACCTTACTTTGGTATTCAGCTGTGACATTGTTTCCTTAAGCCCCCGTCACACCTAGCGAGATCGCTGTTTCATCACAGGTTTTGTGATGTAACAGCGGCCTAACCAGCGATCTCGCTATGTTTGACATGTAGCCGCGACAGGGCCCTTGCTGTGACATTGCTGATCATGTCGGAATGGCCTGGACCATTTTTTGATCGTCGGGCTCCCGCTAGGCAGCATGCATCGGTGTGTTTGACACCTTAACAACGACCTTGTTGGTGACTGAGAACTCAGCCACGTAGGTCTCAGTCGTCAGACTAGCTGCTGTGTGATAGGGTCCCAACGACCGCCGAGGTTGTTATACAGGTCGCTGTATCATTGCTGCGTCGTTCAGTAGATCTGACAGTTTGACATCTCACCAGCGATCACGTAGTGACGTTCCAGCGATCCTTACCAGGTCGTATCATTGTCAGGATCACTGGAACGTCGCCAGGTGTGACGGGACCCTTAGGGCACACTATTAACACCAGAACAGTGAGTGCGGATTATAGTTGGAAGAATCCCAACACTGTCACCATAATAAAAATGTAATGACACTCCCCACACAATACTTATTGTTCTCCATCCACCATGTTTACTCTTCGCCCCACAATGATGAATTTTTACACCTTTATATTCAATATTTCCCCAAATAAGATTTGAAGTTTCATGTTCTTCAGTTCAGCAATGGAAAGTGATCCGCATAGTGTACAACCAAACACTTCCCTATACGAAGTCCATCTAGAATCACAACAGACCTGACTGCACCAACAACACAGACTCATTAAATACAGCATATACTTGCGCATTCAATAGCTATAATGATGTGTCTGAACATAGAAAACAACCCAGACCAGCAACTCAAACACCAACAAATTAACAAAACCTAAACAAGGTGCAGTGATCACCAGACTAAAGAGACAAATCCGACTGAACACTGAGTATTGTAAGGCAAATGTGAACATTATGTATGAAGCTGGGCTGTACTGTACCTGTGTACGTATGGCCAGTTTGTACCTCAATCTTGTGAAACGACTCGTCTCATATCTAGAAATCCTCCTGAACAATATATTAAAGTAATTATCCCAAATAGCTAGCATAAAAAAATAGAGGAAGCAGTGTAAAAATAAATGCAAAAAGTGGACTTATTTATTAGCCCAACTCAAATCTAGATTTTTAATCCATGTGAATCTATGTATATATCTACATATCTCTATTTATCCATCCCATTCATCCTTTTATCTAATCTAATCCATCTATGTAATCCATTCATCTATATAATCAATCTATCTATGTCTATCCACAAGTATCTATCAATCCATCCAACAATCCATCTATCCATCCAAAATGCCGTAGAAATTTGTGGTCTTTAGCAACCCATGCGGCAACGTTTCAGCGGCATGATCACCTTCCATATTGCTTGAGAAAGGTGGTAATTGTTGCTGAAATGTTGCTACATGGATTATTGAAGTCCACAGTTTTCACCTTTACTTTTGATTGGCTGCCTGCTTTTTTTTCATTATTCATCTAGCTTTGGACACAACCACATGCCATTTGTTTTGCACCCAAGTGTAGGTATTTATTAGTGCTGTCCTATTTTTTGCTTTTCATCTATTTATCTGTTTATCCCATCCATTCCATTCATCCACCTATCCATTTACCTATCCATCCATTCCATTTATATATCCATCTCATTCATCTGCAATCGATTTATCTATAAATCATTCTATGGGCCGCTTTACACGCACCAACTTCTGTGACCAACTTCTGAACAGATCTCTGGTTGCAATGAAATCATGGACACATTGTTACTTTTGTACACAGCCACAAAATGGAACAATGTGTCCATGATTTCACTGCAACCAGAGATCTGTTCAGAAGTTGGTCACAGAAGTTGGTGTGTGTAAAACGGCCCCATCTCAATCCATGTCTCCATCCATCCCATTCATCTATTTCTCAATCTAATGGTACCTTTACACGCGGCTACATTTCTAGGGTGGCTACAGGTAACTTACTAGCTGCAGTGAAATCATGGAGAGATTATTCCATTTGTACACAGCAACAAGATAGAACCTTGTCTCCATGATTTCACTGCAACCAGTAAGTTACCTGTAGCCACCCTAGAAATGTAGCCGCGTGTAAAGGTACCATAAGGGCCGCTTTACACACACCAACTTCTGCAAACGCCAGGTGAGAGTTTGTTGAGCCAAATTCTGAATTCTGAACAGTTTAGGCTCCACTTCACCTCTTAATATGCCCCCTGAACGTCCTTGTACTGGTGCTTTTTCATAATCCCACTGATGCACCTTCATCACTAGCTGTGTCAGAGGGCCAATGGTCCGCCAGGCATACCCACCCGCCCCTCTAGACTAAGTCCCAGCGAGCAAACAACTTCCTTGCCTATCTCAGGTGGTCATACAGGGAGCGGGCATTCTGATCACCATCCATGCTCCCCATCTAGTATTGGTTGTGATGTCCCCTCTACCTCCTCTCTCAGTGTCAGCACCTGAGGCTAGGAGCCAGCAGTCCTCTCAGTGCACCCATATCCCGGCACATCACAGAGTGCCTGCTGTGGGTAGCAGGCGGATCAGAGGCCTCTCTAAAGGCCACTTCACACACACAGATATCTGAGTCCAATATCTGAACAGATCTCTGGTTGCAGTGAAATCATGGACACATTGTTCCATTTTGTGGCTGTGTTCAACATGGAGCAATGTATCCATGATTTCACTGCAACCAGAGATCTGTTCAGATATTGGACTCAGATATCTGTGTGTGTGAAGTGGCCTTAAGATATCACTCCACTGCTTCAGGAGTTATCCCCACCCTTTACCTTTTCTTAACTTTCTGTGCAGGTGCCTGCTAACGTTTTAGTTAACACATAGGCTACTACTATGTTACTGTAACTCCTTCACTCCCTGTTGTAGCATCCAATGAATTAAGACATTGTTCATGATTCTCCTCTTCCTCTTGCCATGATGACCCCAGTCACCGCCATCGATCTAGGAGTCATTGTGTTCGCCACTCACAATACTGACCTAGGAATTCAGGGTGAAGTCGGCGCCCGAGCTCCACATGATGGGGCCCCCATCTTCCTCGGATTATTCTACGAATGCATCAGGGTGCTCTGGTCTCATCCCCAACTTGATATGAATTAGGCAGGAGCCTAGCCGAGCTTTCAGGGCTCCTGGCTGGAACATGCTGCTTCCATCCCATCATCTTCAGTTCCTGCTCCTACAGGCGAGTTTCCTTTTACAGGGACGTAGTTCCCCGCCTACACCTCTCATGGCAGATATTCATAAAGATGTAATATATTATAGTGTTAGTCCATAAGAATCTCGTTAGAGGAAGATATAACATGAAGAATAACATTTGGAATAACCAGTACATAGATATTTGGTACCTGGTCACGGATGACCAGCTTACAATTGATAAAGAGCGACAGCTAAAGTGGCAAAAATGATGAATTAATTGTAGACCTTTTCAATGACAGGCTGCATTATGGGTGAAAAGCACCCCGAGTGTCATTTAGAGCTTTTTATTCATATGAAATCGATTTACAGCAATGTTTATGGAGATACGATGAACAGTTCCATAGCCATTTGTTGCAGCCAGAGCTGGGTTGGAATATCAAGGCCACGGATGTTTGGTTATGCCTCACACTAGCCCAAAAGGCTCAGCCCTTTCCAGGGGTTCCAGGGCCAGCGGTCATCAGACGCCTGGGTGCATGCTGGTTCTTTAATAAAGGTCACTGGAAATTTGCAGACCTCTGCAAGTACAATTATGAATGATCATCTTGTGAAAGCATCAACTACTCTGTTCATTGCACTAGATCAGCAACTAAGTTCATCCCAAAGCAGCCTGGGCAATCAGAGGCCAAAGACCCTGGTGAGTGTACACACGATGGGGCCTTGGCTAGACATCTACCCCAATAAGGAGGCTGCTGAGTTGTTGCGTTCAGGTTTTGTACATGGTTTTTCTAAATTGTTGCATTCAGGAAACAGATTTTTTTCATTCCATTTTGCTTCAGCAAATTACCAATTTTTGCTAACAACCTGAAGTCGGCAAAAGATCACTCTTAGGCGGCTGTCACACAGTTCAGTATCGCTAGCGATCACTTGCACACGCGATCGCTAACAATATCGTTCACATCGCTGGTGAGCTGTCACACAGGCAGACTCACCAGCGATGTGGACCAGCGACATCGCTGGTAACTATGGTACACATCGGGTTACTAGGCGCCACGCGGCGCTTAGTAACCCGACGTTTACCATAGATACCATCTCCCAGCATAGGCTCTGCCGCTGGGAGATCGTTCATCGTGGTGTTACACACCACGATGAGGCAGATTGATCAAGCGATTATCGCTTGATATGCGCTCCTGCTCACCAATCTGCGATCTAGCGATCAAGCGATTTTACATTGTAAAATCGCTTGATTGCACGCAGCGATGCACAAACGATATCGCTTAAGCGATCAAAAAAGCAGATTGCTTAAACGATATCGTGCAATAAATTGAACTGTGTGATGGCCGCCTTATAGTTCTTAGGGATACGATAATAAGGAGGTTGCTTTGGGCAGGGTTGAGGGACTTTTCATTCCGCTCACCCTTTTTATAATATTTGGGTGTCCCTTTTAGGTGTTCTCCCTGAAAAAGAATCAGGAAAATTTTGATGAACGTGGCGACGAATAAGCGAAGCCAAATTTAATCACGTGCCAACAGCGCTCATTGGATGCCGCCAACCGTGGTGACCATCAGCGAATCAGGATTCAAATCCCGCGCCAATAGCACTCATTGGTAGCTGCCAGCGGCACTCAGCCAATGAGTGGTGCCGCGCGGCTTTGACGGGGAATTTGAATCCCGCATTTCTCTAATCCTCTGCCAAAGCCATGTGGCACCACTCATTGGCTGATCTGCTACCGGCTGAGCCAACCGGCAGGACGGGATTCAAATCCCGTGCGTCACCACTTATTGGCTTAGCTGGTGGCAGCTCAGCCAATGAGCAGTGCCGCACGGCTTTGGTGGGACATTTGAATTCCAGCCACCATATCGGAATACCCATAACTTGGGTGTTCAATATGGCGGTCGGCGTACTTCCGATGCGAGTAGCAGGGAGATGAGCGGCTGGCATCGCTCATTTCCCAGCTGCATCGCCGCTGACCTGCCTGCGGCAGGAGATGATCAGCGGCTACCAGCGGGAGATCAGCAGCGCTAGTGACTGTAGCGGTGACGTGTTTTTCACTTGACACTATCCCACAGTCCACAAATGGTGCCACGGTGGATCGTGGTATAGCGACATAAGCGCCAGAAGTGTATGACAGAGGCGATAGGCAATTATATATTAGATGCCTTCTGCCTACAGCCTGTCCACCCAGAACAGTAGAATCTTCTGGATTGTCAGATGGAAGGCCAGATTTACTTTGATGCATGCCTCCCTATGGTATGTTCTATGGCAAGCAGGCAAGCTCTTGAGCAGCCCTGTACCCCGAGATAATACACTTAGAACACTTACATGCTCCAGCCATTAAGGAGGTGGCTAGAGGCTGCAGCCAAGGGCAGATTCAGTGTGAACACAGTATGTGGAGTGAGAGGAGAATGGCTGTGGCACGATATCAGGAGTGAGGGGATGGCTACAGCATAGTATGTGGAGGTAGGGAGGTTGGCTGCAGCACCGTATGAGGAGTGAGAGGGGGATGGCCGTGGTACAGTATGTCGCGTGGAGGGGGAAGAGTGTGGACACAATATGAGGACTGAGGGCGATGGCTGCCAACATAGTATGTGGAGTGAGGAGGAGATTGGTGTGGACACCGTATGAGGAGTGATACGGGATGGCTGCAGCACAGTATGGAGTGTGAGGAGGAGATCGGTGCGAACACAGTATGTGGAGTGAGGTAGTAAGGAAACAGTAGGGGATGAGAAAAGTGTATGGGGCACAGAATAGAGTGAGTAGTGTGGGGCTGAATAGTGAGGGGGCAGCATGTGTGGACATTGTGAGGCCACAGCCAGGAGGGGACAGTATATCAAGGAGGGGGGAGTGTGATGAGGGAGAAGGGTAAACAGTGGGTAGTATATGCAGACAGTGTGACCAGGGAGCCCAGTATGGAAAGCAAAGGGCAGTGTGATGAGGGGGTAGTGTGGAGGGCAAGTTCCAGAAAGTGTACAGCACGTAAATCTTATTTTGTGCAGGGACCAGTGAGGAGGAGCAATTATTCCGGGGCACAGTGTAGGGCAGATATTTTTACTTAGGAGAATTTTGATAATTCTGATATTTTTAAGGATGGCTGCAGAGGATCGGAGAAGATGGACGTCTCCAGAGATGAGCTGTGTATGTGAAAAAGTCATCATGGTGTCTGGACAAGATGAAGGCAAGAAAAAGACGACCCCAATCAGAGACAAGGTCATCTATAAAGTGCCCAGATGTAAATGATGATTTGTGATAATGACTAATTCTCATCAGTGCTGTAGTTCCTGTATGATCTGATGGTGACTGGTAACAACAACTCTCAGTATCTCCTTACCATTATTAAGATTGTATTAGGAGTTGTAAGCTCATGCAGTACAAATGTATATAGGTCTGAACTGACATTGCAATTGTTCTACCATGCACTGATGTTAGTTCTGATGAGGATTGTGATGCTGTATTTCTATAGTGATGGGGGTTATATGGATGTATTCCTGTACTGATAGGGGTTCTGGTTATGTATTTTTGCACCTCTGGTGGTTCTGATGACAAATTTTGTTACCAATGAGGGTTGCGATTTCTGCACTGATGAGGGTTCTAGTTATGTGTTTCTGTACCTCTGGTGGGTCTGGTGATTTATTTATATACTGATGAGGGTTGTGATGCTGTGTTTTTGTACTGATGGTGGTTATATGGAGTGTTTATTTACGTCTGGTGGGTCTGGTGATGTAGTTTTGAGCAGGGAAACCGAAGATGACCTTGATCGCCGTGATTGGCTTAAATGGCCAATCGCAATCATTGGCTGGAGAGGAGTCACAAAGACCATCGCTCCAATCAGGGCTGGAGGGGAGGGTGACCTATCACTCCAATCAGAGTGCAGGGACGGTCTAACCTGCCTGTGACCAACTCCCAACAGCTTTATCCATTCCAAGGAAGCTTAGGGGAGTAGTCTGTGCCGCCAGTGCCTGCCGATGCTCCAGTCCCCGCTGGTCCTCCAATGTCAGTTCCCGCCCGTCTGCCTGCTGCCCTGCCTGTTTGTACTCGGTCCCAGTCATCTCTCTACATCACCTATCTCCCAGTGACCTGTCCCTGTCATCTCTGAACGACCATAGCTTGCCCCCCCCTAGTTTTGATCCTGGGTACGCCCATGCATCCAACAAAAAGTTTGCTTGTTAGTGGGCGATTACATTCATGTTTACAAAAGCCATTAATCTATAAAAGCCCTTAGGGTGTATGCTCATGATCATTAATTGCAGTGTATTGCTGCTGTGTCCAAAATGCTGCATTGTACATTATAAGCATAGTGTGCTCACTAGCCTTCTCCCGACCGCAGCATGTTTTCAGCTGCAATGAGGATTTCCGGATTTCTGCAGCATTTTAATTTCATGCTGCAGAGTCAGAAAAGAACCTATGGCTGCACGCAGGGAGAAGCCGAACGCAGATCATGAGGACTGGGAGGCTCTGGTCTCCTGACGTGCACCCACTGGTTCTTGCAGGTCCAACACGCAGTGCCTCCGGATCGTGAGCACACAGCCTTAAACATTGATAAACACTCTGTATTGCATGAGCATAAATGAACGCACGTGTTATTTTGCAGTACTAGAATGGAGTTCCAGGGTACATAACATAAACAGATCTACTGCACACTTTTCCAGCAATAAAGCATTGGTTTTAATCCCTTCCCGACCTATGACGTTGTACAACGTCATGGGCGGGTAAGGGGTGTTTGATGTGAGCTCCGGTGCAGAGCTCACATCAAACAGCCGACATCTCAGCTGATGTGATCAGCTGAGATGTTGGGCTAACAGCTCGGATCGGATCCGGTCGGCGCTGTTAACCCCTAGGTTCCCGCTATCAATCACTGGCAGCGGGATCAAAGGCGGCCGCGGCAGGGAACGCGCTCCGGAGATCCCGCGATATCCCAATCACAATAAAAAAGTATTAAAAAAAAAAGTCCAAGTGCCAAAATTCCGTTTTTATTGGTCGCCACAACATTGCTATAAAATGCAATAACGGGCGATCAAAACTGTGGATCCTCCCCAAAAATGGTATCATTAGAAACATTCGCTCAAGACGCAAAAAATAAGCTGTCACACAGCCCTAGATCCCGAAAAATGAGAATGTTACGGGTCGCAGAACATGGCGCAAAAAGTCAGTTTTTTTTTTTTCCCTTCAAACTTCTGAATTCTTTTTTCACCACCTAGATACCAGTAAAGGTATACATGTTGGGTGTCTCTGAACTCGCACTGACCCGAGGCATCACCCAGTCATGTCGGTTTTACCATATAGTCAACATGGCGACTAAGAATACCCAAAAAACAAAACGTGTCATTGCACTTTTTTGCAATTTCCCTGTACACCATATGGTAAAATAAATTATTGCATATGAAAGTACAACTCGTCCCACAAAAAAAACAAGCCGTCATATGTCTATATTGACAGAAAAATAAAAAAAAAAAAGTTATGGCTCTTGGAAGCAGGGGAGCAAAAAACGAAAATGAAAAATTCCCGGGTCATGAAGGGGTTAAGACAATCTGTACATTTGTAGAAATTTCAACAGTGTGTCCTATTTGACATTTCGATTCTCAGAAGCTTTGTCGCAGCACAACAAGTAGAGGAGCTTGAGATCCAGGGGTTCCACAAAGAGCTGTTGCCCAGGATCACAAGCTCCTCTACCACCATTGCTGCGACAATGAGAAAGATCCTGAGAATCAAAAGGTCTTGTGTGAAGGCAAGAATAAAAGTGTACAAATCCTCTGCTACGGGGGTATTGAGCGTCACATATACCACTGCTTTATGAGATATTAAAAAGTAACAAACCCAAGATGGATGCTCACAATTTATAAAATTAACATATACAAAATTACATCTAGCTTGTTTCAAAAGGTGTTAAGAATAAAGATTAAAAACATTTCATTCCTGTACAATTTAAGGTTGCAAAGCACAGATTGTCATTTCAGAGACTTCACTATACCATTAGAATTAGTAGAATAAAAAATAAAATAAAATGTAATAGTTAAACTACTATTGTGAATTAAAAGAAGGTCCAAATAGTTCTTGATGTATATCGTTCATCAAAGCCGGGGTAGTATTGGTGGGGGAAACTGGAATCTTGGGGTTGCGGAAAAAATTGCTACTGGGCCTGGATATGCATGGGGGAGCTGGAAAGGATAATTTGGGAATCCTGGGAGTACAGGAACATAAGGAAGGGGGTAGAGGTAAGGGCTGAACATAGAAGAGTTGGCCATCTGTTGCATATTGTCTTGGATTTGTCTTCTCATTTTCATTCTTCGATTTTGAAACCAATGTTTGACCTTTAAATTAAATTAGAAAAATAAATAAAATTGGTGAATATTTCAGTAATGTTTTACTTAACCTCTATCCAAATTAACCCTCTATAAGAAAGAGGGAAAACAAACAATTGCTAGTGCCATCTATTGAGAGGTAGCTACCCTATAAGTTCTGAAGGTAGCTGCTTTATAAAAGGAAAAAAAAAACAAACACACATTATTCAGCAACACATTTATACACAGTGGACAAAGATTGCATTACATCCACTTTGGACATTTAGGCTGTGTTCAGCGTAGGTGTTTTTCTGCAGTTTGTTTTATTTGCACAGAAAATCTGTGTTTAAACCTAAGTTCACACATAGCGCTTTTTTTGCACAGACGCTTTTCGCCACGTTTTGCACCCGCGCAAAAAAGCCCCGGAAAAAAAAAAAAAAAAAAAAAAAAAAAAAAAAAAAAATGCAGTGCAGTCACACACACCGCATTTTTTTTTGTACAGGCTCACTTCTCCCCCTAAGTGCAGGGAAAACGTAATGTCACACAGTGGAGGAATAATCCCTATAAAGTAAGCCAAATGTATTAAAGGGGACCTGTCAGCTGGTTTATGCCTCCCCAGCTATCATTGTCTGTACCTGTAGCTTTATAATACTATTCTAATCATCCCTGTCTGAGCTCATAGTGCAATGTGAAAGGTGAAAGAAAAAAGCATTTATACACTGACATTCTTATTTAATGAGACAGTCAATTCCCTAGTTTGGAGGACGGGGAAAGTTTGGCAGGTTAATAGTTAACATTTCAGCCTTGTGCTAGAACATGTTGGGAGACCTGATGTGATGTCACAACCATGTGACTACAATAGGCGGAGCCAAGTTCTCATAGAACATAATACGTTTGCTGGCTTAGCTTCGCCCACTATGGTCACATGATCGTTACATCACACAGGTCCTTTAGCTATCCAAGTTAAAAGTGAGTTAACTATTATCCTGCCACTCAGTCCCCCTCCTCCAAGGTGGGGACTGAAATGTCAGTGTATAAATGCTTTTTTTTCACCTTTCACATTACACTATGAGCTCAGACAGGGATGA
This sequence comes from Allobates femoralis, assembly GCA_033576535.1. NCBI lineage: Eukaryota > Metazoa > Chordata > Amphibia > Anura > Aromobatidae > Allobates > Allobates femoralis. The sequence continues at coordinate 60,943,918 of JARQOC010000006.1, read as the reverse complement.
TTAGACTGTCTATAGCTGCAGCTTTATAATACCAGTCATAGCTGGAGGGGCATAAACCACCTGACAGGTTCCCGTTAAAAATAATAAAGAATGAACACTTGCCCTCCATTGGGCTGTTCAGGCTATCCGGAGCCGAGACAAGCACAGGTACCAACTTGCAAGGACCTGGCATCTGTGATTGGCTACTCGCCATCATGTGATATGTGACGTGCATATGACTGCAAGCGGCCAATCACAGACCTTCCAAGGCCCTGGAAGGTCAATGCCTGTGGATGTCTCGGCTCCCGAGCACCCAGCAGAGAGGGGAGTATTCCATTTTTATTATTTAACACATTTGCTTTACTTTAATTTGGGTTTCTTAGTGTATATTAATACACTACGAAACCCAAATGGGGCTGTCACAGATGTCACACAGGGGGGGAGGAACAGGATTCTTCCTCCCCTGTGTGACATAACATCCTGCAGCTCCGGCGTATTCCAGCTGGGATAATGGGCTCTTATGGGAGAAAGTGCGGGCGCAGGTGCGTAAAGAATTGACATGGTCATTCTTTTTACGCCCGTGCTTTCTCCCATAAAAGTGCTGCATATATTTATGCACTGTCTGCACAGCAAAAGGGAATTTATATTCACTTTGCCAGCAGACGCAGACACACATTGTGCATTTTTGAAATGCGTGCGCAACAAAAAAGAAAGACCACGCAATGTGTGAACGTAGCCTAACTGTCCAAGCAAAGTGGATGTGATTTCATGAAGGTTTTATCCACTGTGCGTTTAATGGCGCTTCAAAAACTTCGGTTTTGGCGTGTTTTTGTTATTCTGGAACAGTGACTCCCAAAGTGGTTCAGGTGGACCCCCAACTGGGGAAGAAATCTACGTTGGCGTGAAAGAAGATGAAGACGAAGATTCACAAGCAAGTGGGGGTCCACGAAAATTTATGTGGTTTCGATAGTAAAGAACAAAAAATGTTGGCTTGGCTTTACCCATCAATATAGGCAGATAATATTTTAAGAAGGTCAGCGACTTACTTGTTAAAACTTGCATATTTGATATTCAGTACAACGCGTGTCAAGACTTGCAAAGCACAGCCCGCCCGCAATGCTTGTTCAGACATGCAAAGGGAAGTTGCTTTTTAAGATTAGCAGCCCCATATCAGTTTTACTGTGGTCAGGGCTGTAAAAATATTTTGCTACAGGTAGATCCTTATGTTTTTCTTTTATTGAGTGGCGATGTGAATTCATTCTTGTCCTGAATTTTTGCCCGGTCTCCCCTATGTACATGCCACCTGTTGGACATTTGGTACATATGATTAAAAATACACCACATTGCTTGTGCTACAACTGAAGCTACCTGGGCTCTTGTAGTCCTGATCTGTCCCAGGAATCCTTATCTTGTCCGTTGTCACTACAGATGGACAGGTTTTGCACCTGTTCTGGTTGCAGGGAAAGGTTCCTGTAGTTGCTGGAGAGGGCAGGGCGCTTCTGACAAATGTTTTTTAAATTTAGAGGTTGCCTAAAACACAAGAGTGGGGGATCCGGAAATATTGATTTTAGTCAGACATCTTTTTGTAGAAGTGGTTGCAGTTTCCGTGCTGCTCCTCTTAACACCACCAGACTTTGATTGTAGGTGACAAGAGGAACGCTGTTTTTTTTTTTTTTTTTTTTTTTCTCCTCTAGTTTTGGAATGTCGGAGATGATTCCTTGATATTCTGGTGACTCTTGTAATCTGGTTGTCAATTGTTCTTGGAGGGTAGTCCTGGTTCAAAGATCTTTCTGAGGTCCTCAAGGTAATTGTCTCTATCGGTAGGGTCGGAACATAATCAATTGTATCCGATGGCCTGGCTATACACAATAGAATTTAAGGCCAGTTTACATGTAGCGACAGTTAATGTTGCTGCAACTTGTGATGTTGCAGCGGCCTCGTAGCGATTTCGCCATGTGTGAAATACAATGATCAGCTCGCTGATCGTTGGTACAATGGCCAGGGCCATTTTTCGATAGTTGGCCTCCCGCTGGGCGGCCAGCATTGCCGTGTGTGACAGCGGGAGACCAACAATCATCGATCTCCCGGCACCACACGGCAAGCAGTGGGAGCTGGTATCCAGGGTAAGCAGTGGGTAACTAAGCAGAGCACTGCACTTAGTTACTCGCCGTTTACCCTGGTTACCAGCTCCCAGCGCCGCACAGCAAGCGCTGGTAACCAGGGTAAATATTGGGTAACTAAGCGCAGCATTTAGTTACCCAATGTTTATCCTGGATACCAGCGATCTCGCTGGTCCTGATCGCTGACCAGTCTGCCTTTGAGACAGCTCACCAGCGATCAGATAACGATGTCCCAGTGACCCCCCATCATTGGTGGGGTCGCTGGGACATAGTTAGGTGTAAACCGGCCATTATAGCTCACTATAAACAAGAGGGCACCACCACACCAGGCACACATTTAGAGCAGAGACCCCAGCTCTGCAAAGGGACTACACTCTGACCCCATATCTGGGAGAGGTTATGCACCACCCATAGACAGGCAGATCGAATTTGTACAGACCAAGTGCCCCCTGCCTAGAGGCAGAAATAGGGTTTCACCGACAGATATACAAGCTACCAAAGAACAGACTGCCAGCAGGGGCACTGGAGGATGAGGTGCACTTCCTGCTGCACTACAACAAATAATCAGCAGTGAGTCCTCCCACTTCAGAGACTCTCCACTCGCATCCCGGACTTCCCATCCATGGACGAGGGGGGAAAAAAAAAAAAAAAAAAAAAAAAACACAACACACAACACACACACCTCCACATCCTACTGGGAGAAGAAGAATCAATGGTGGATATTTCCTACCAATATCTCACCATAATTCATAAGCCAAGAGGAATGCCAGACCCCAGAATGGCCCATTATTGCCCAAATTGTGACCCCCAACACCCCTTCCCCATAACTGCAATCACCTAGTTGAATTTGACAAAAAAAAAAAAAAAAAAAAAAAAAAAAAGGCCAGATATTATATAGTGAAGCTTACATAAGTATGAAAAAGCTCTGGCTGCTATAAGTATGGAGAAAACACGTACACACACACACACACACACGTTCCAACTAGAGATGAACACTATGCACAGATGATGTTGTCTAAACTAGTTAAAATCTGTGTTGGTAATGCAAGAGATATGCGGCTTCTCATCTGTCCAGCTGACGAGTACCACTGGCCTGCACTCTGAAGTGGAGTCCCGTGAATCGATCCGCTTATCTCTAGCTCCAACCATCTAAAATAGTGAAACTATCCCAGAAGTCTACACCCTGAAGTCTCAGAAAACTGCAGAATATCCCTCACTACCACTGCCCCTTTGACCTCTCCTCCTGCAACGGAAGAAAGGAATGACACATGGGTTTGTTAAGGGACATGGTCAAAATTTATTATAATTTGCTACATTGTTCTTTAAAATTTGGGAGTAGAGATGAGAGAACACCTGAGTGTTTCGGTTTGCTGAATTCAGGGTGTTCACCGAACCACATTGATATCAATGACAGGCAACATGATACACATAGAAAATACCTTCAAAAAGGTATCCAAAGCCTGACATACTGCTCATATTAGTGCTAGACACCAGGAAAAGGGAAAACAATCTACCAAGATTACAAATAGTCTCACGGCGTAGAATAGGTGCACGAGACACTGTCTGTGCCAACCTGCCCACTCTTCAAAATCAGGTCAAAGTAGGAGGTGGCTCACAACCACTTAAAATTTCAGAGGTGAGTGAAACTCCATTTGAATTGATAGATGGATGAGTCACAGGGGAAAAGGTCAGCAGTTTTGTACATTAAATAAAAACAGGAGGTGCAGTAGCAAAAAAGAGGAGAAGTTATGGGAGTAGGCATGTCACTAAAGCCCTGCTCAAATCTTGCACCACAGAGCAAAAAGACCCACCCTAACAAGAGTCCCAACTTTTCCAAAAATTAGGGTCACACCTCAGCAAAGTAGTAGGTGTCTATTACAGTATTTTGTATTGGGCCAAAATAGCAGCAAGGCTAGAGGCCTGGACCCAGCATTTTAAGGTTGAGTATTTAGGAAGTGGTGCACAAGTGTAATGAGGAGGTATTGTGCTCGGAAAACCCTACTCAAGGAATGCATCACAAAAGCAGGAAGACCTAAAGAAAAGAAGAAGAGTCCCCACTTTTCCAAAAAATTAAGCACAGCCACAACTAAAGTGGCAACAATTGCCCTAGAGTTGAAATATTGTAATGTAGAGCTTAATGCAGCACGCTGAAAAGTGCAACAGCACCTAGTCTCCCCATTCTGACACTAGGATGGAAAAGTCCTTGGAGATCCATAATTTGCTCATCTTGATAAATGTTAGGACGATCTACACAGTCTGTAGACAGCCATATGAGCAATATCAGTCAGGATACCACCAGCAGTGCTGAAGACCCGTTCTGAGTGAACACCGAATGCCAGGCACGACAACATCTCCAAAGCAGGAGTCGCAAGCTCAGGCCTCTTTTCCAGTTTTGAAACCCAAAATGCACAACAGTCCAGTTCCACAGTCATGGCATCATTATTGAGCTGTATATACTCCTGCATTGACTATGCATCAGACTTGTCCTTTCTTTTGAGGTTGTAAAGGATGGTCAAATAAAACCGTCTAACCACTCACAGAAATTGAGGTTAACATTTCTGTGTTGACAACTTGACATTCCCTGGGTTGGAAGTGCAATGTGCACGCTCTCTGCCACTGGTGTTTTGGGAAAAAGCAGTTCTCAGATTGTCTAAAAGCTTCGCTTGATACTCCTGCATGCGTGTGTCCCTTTCCAGGGCAGAAATCATTTGGGAAAATTTACTTTTGTACCAGGGATCTAATGGTGTGGCAACTCAGTAGTTGGCATTACTTCGAATCCTAACAATACACAGATCATTTTGCAGATAGAGAAGAGTGCCTTCTTGCTGCACTTGCACATCCAGGAGGCCCAAGTCCTTTTTGTGTTGATTGCAGTGGGGCAACATTCCCACTTGCTTCCTCTGCCCTCTCCCGCCAACCTCACACAACTGAGATGAGAATTTAGTCACGTTTCAGTCTTACGTGAATGTTGCATCTACCTCCACCATTTCTTCCTCACCTCCTGCGTCTTCATCAACTGTTTGGCTGCCACCATGAGCCCTTGTCGATCCTCCCCCTTCACTCTCCCATGCCACCCACTTCTCTGCTGACAACTGTCTGGACCTTTCCGATCTTGCCATCCCTTCCACACACGCCTTCTCCTATAATTACTCCTCTTCCTCTTAGACCATCACCTGGCTCCATATGCTGGTCAAAGTGTACTCCAGCATGTAGATAACTGGAACAGTTATGCTGATAAATGACAGTCAGCACTAAATATCTTGGTCGCCATTTCAAAACTGTGCAGACGGTTTCAGAGGTCCTCAATCTGTAACCAACCCAACAGCATGATGTGCCCAACTTCAGAATCACATTGTCCTAGGCTCTACATCATGACAGAGCACCAGGGCTCGTTGCTGCCACAGTCACTGCAATATTTGCAGAGTAGAATTCCATTGTGTCAGCACATCGCAAATGTGGCGCCCCACCAGTATAGATGCTACAAGGGGTACTGCACCCAAGCTTAGGTGTAGTATTCCTGTGGTCGGGAGATGGGGATGGTAGGTATGGGATCCTCAAACACGTAAACCCTAGTTAGGGACCTTGGGTGGACCCGCTGTAGGGAGGACCCAGTCAGAGGGAGGAGAATAGGGTAGAGAAGTGTAGGTCGGAGGTAGAAAGAGGAGAGAAGACTTCCAGTGGGAAGTTAAGTCGAGTGAGCAGGAGACGTACAGACAGTAGTGTGGAATGGAAGAGAGAACAGCGAGAATGTAAAGCACAGCAAGGGAGAAAGACACAAGTTTTTGAACTGAGACCAGGGGACTTGAGCAGAAAGAGGCTCGTCCTGGAAACAGAAAGGAAAGAACCCTAGGGTCACTGGCAGCACGAGAGCGGCCCATGAGCCTGAATCCGGGACTGGCGATACCATACGGAGGGGTTTGGTCTAGAAACAGGGACCGGACCTGAACACAGTGCGGGAATTCAGCACCCGAACTGCTGAATTGGAGGCCACTAGCTTCATAGGAGCTGTGCCTCACATCTGGCGCATCCCCCAAGAACACAACCGGAAAAAGGGTCAGGAGACAGGTACCGGTTGCCCGGCAAGACCTGTGGCTGCCAGATCAGGGCTCTGCGCACAGAGGTGCTGAAGGGAGACATAAGGAGGCAGAAGCGCTAAGGAACAGGACTAGAGAAAAGCACAGAGAGGCACATCACCAAGATCTCATACGTGCCGCGCCGGTTTCTCAAGGACCACACAGGCCGGCGCTTATCTGAAAGACAGTAACATCGTATGACCTGTTGAGACTTGCTATTGAGTAAACCCGGGTACAGAACTGCAGAACAGAGAGATTGTTTTATTCCGGCGGTAAAGCAACTGCAAGGGAAGTCCTGCCTGATCACGTAATATACTACCACTACATCATCCACTGCCCTGGGGACCCCTCCACCCATGGGGAGCCACTTCATCCCAGCTGCACGTCTATGATCCCCAGAGGTTCTGTAGCAGTGGCGGCTACCCATAGCCGCAAACCATGGGTGGCATCATGAACATTAATCCCTAAAACCAATTCCCCAGCATTTTCAAGTAACTCCGCAGGGCCATGGAGCCGGGTCTCAGCCCCCGTGATCCTGAGACTGAATAGCCTGGTTCCGAGTACCTCACAACCTCACAGGGGGTGAGTCACATATCAGGCAGTTAACAGTCATGCCCAAAGACCTCTGTAGTGATGCTAGTCGTTGAGCCATGGGGTGCGAATGGCGGAAGTGAGCACACAGCGACTGCCCTTTGAATCAACACATCTAGGCTGAGATAGTGGGTTAAAAATTGCTGGATGACCAGGTTCAGGACATGAGCCATGCAAGGCATGTGTGTCACCTTGCCCCATAAATTTAGTTTGATGTGCACTCAGTCACACTGTTCAAAAATGCTAGTGAGGGAATGTGGAAAGAGTCTAAAATACAGCACAAACACTGAATTATGATGCAAATAAAAAAGGTTTCATTTTGTTCACACATGCTACAATAAATTTGCATCAAATTTGACATTTCGGCTAAGCAATATAGCCTTGTTCATAAGAGGTTGCAGGAAAAAGAAGAATACAAATGAGAATCACATACATATATACATTATTTACAGGATATACAAATACTATTGAGACAGTTTTTCATTAAAACGTTTCTAGTTAGTATTTATTTGAATATCCTGTAAATTTATACATACATCGTATTTTTCGCTTTATAAGACGAACCCATATATTTGGTGAAGGAAGAGAGAAAAATATACAATTTTTAATGTTAAATGGTGTCCTTCTTATAATGCCAGTGTCTGTCTATATATATCCTGGTCTATATATCCAATCCTGGTATATAGTTCCCCGATGCTGGCACACATGAGCCCCCACCCTTGTGCACACAAAAAAAAAAAAAAAAAAATTTAACTAGCATACTCACAACTCTCCATCGCTCCCTGCAGCCGGCGTTATCCCCACTGTCTGTGCTGGCATCGGTTCTTGTGAGCAGCGCCCGGTGATTACAAGACTATGCAGGGACGCTCACAGGACTGGATGCCATCCCAGCACGGACAGTGGGGATAACGCCAGCTGCAGGGGAAGATGGAGAGAGGAGAGTAGGTTATTGCCGGCATAGTCACCGCTTGCTTTCCACACAATGAAAGCATGCAAAGCACTGACTATTCACACAGGCTGCAGCTTCCGTCATAGGTGCTGCTCCCCCGGAAGTGATATACACTGCATTCCCCGAGCATAATGAGCAGCCCCCCCCTCACCCACTGCACAACAGATTCAGATTATAGGATGCGGCCCCCCCCACCCCCCCCATTTTCCCCAAAAATTTGGGGGAAAGAAAAGTGTGTTTTATAATCCGAAAAATACGGTATAGGATTCTCATTTGTATTTTTCCAACACCCTCTTATGAACAAGGCTACATAGCTTAGACAAAATGTCTATATTTGTTGCAAATTCATCAAGCTGCATGGGTGAACAAAATAAAACATTTTTTATTTGTATCATAATTCAGTGAGTGTGCAGTGTTCATCAGACTCACTAAAAGTTTACATTTTTCTTTGCCTAGAAGCCTGTGTTTGTTGAGCAGAACTTCACAACCTACCCCGCGGACACCAAGCGGTTTCCCTTTACCACCACATCTATGTCCCTCTCCACCCTGACCATGGCTTTTACCATTCATTTGATGGTAACAAATTTGCAAAATACTTTAGGCCTAAATATCTGAGGATGTGAATCCAGCAGACCAGATTTGCCAGAAACTGATATGAGGCAAAAACTGTGGTTGCTGTCTGGATGTTGCACTTACCAGATGAGGCACTAAATGGTTTTTAACACATAATTAGTGCAGATGTTGACAAAAGCACCATGGTACCACAGAGGATTTGCCAAAAACACCAGGACAAAGTCCTAAGGCTGGCTTCACATTTGCGTATGGGAAGGCAGCGTATTGCTGCATTCCCATACGCAGTCAAACGCATGCGCACTGCGTTCCTATGTTTAACATGGGAACGCATAGTGCTTGCGTTTGCCGCTTTCGGGTGCGGATGCGGACGATATCTGCTCCTTCCGGTGTCCAGCATCCGCACCCGGGACGCAGCCAGTTGCATTTTTTTGTGCGTTCGGGGAGCTTGGAAAATCAGCAAGCGTCCCCAAGCGCACAAAAAAATGCATTGGCTTCAATGGGTCCGCAGTGTTCTGCGCTTGACAGCGCAGGAGAACGCTGCGGACCCATTGAAAAATCTCCCGGTGGCCGCCGGTGATGTCACAGGAGCTCACCGACGGCCACCAGAAGATCAGCTGGAGCCACTGCTGTCCTCTTCCTCCCCGCAGCCGGTAATCTGCTAGCGATGTCGGCAGGGAGAACAGCTGATCTGACAGCTGTTTGAATCTTCCCGCGCCGACATCTCCTCTCGGTGGCGGCGCGGGAGATTCAAACAGCTGTCAGATCAGCTGTTCTCCCCGCCGACATGTCCCGGAGCTTACCGGCGGCGGGGAGGAGATCTCCGGTGCTGATCTCCGCCCCCGGACACCGCTGATTGGCTGCTGGGCTCCACAGTGATGTGTCCGCAGGCGGACATGATCCGCTGCGGACACATCTTTAGGCCTGCTTTGCACTGCGTTTGTGTCTGCATGCCATCAGCATGCAGACACAAACGCAAATGTGAAGCCAGGCTAAAAAGATCTGTTTAAAGGGAACCTGTCACCCGATTTTAAGCTCCTACACTATCTCTAGCTGTCCCTACACCTTCCTAGCAGCTCCCTATCTCTCCCTTTCTTATCTAAAGTGTCCCTATTAAAGAAGTGTAAAATAAGATTAAACTTACTGCAGTCCCCGTAGTTAGGGGACTGGGTAGGCGTGGCCTCTGTTCCTTCCTCACTCCTCCGTGTGGTAATGCACGCCCCGCTGGGCGGCATTATTGTGGGTCCTCTCTGCCCCCATTAACATTAATCCTCCGCCCTCTACACCTCTTTGCACCGGCCGGGCGTCACATCCGGCGCGGTGCATTATGGGCCGTCACGTGATCTGCCCTAGTGCATTCTGGGTCCGATCACGTGATCGGCCCCAGTGCATTATGGGATTGATCACGTGATCGGCCCCGGCTCCGCGCATGCGCAATGCGCTTATTGAAGCCGGGGCCGATCACGTGATCAATCCCATAATGCACTGGGGCCGATCACGTGATCGGACCCAGAATGCACTAGGGCAGATCACGTGACGGCCCATAATGCACCGCGCCGGATGTGACGCCCGGCCGGTGCAAAGAGGTGTAGAGGGCGGAGGATTAATGTTAATGGGGGCAGAGAGGACCCACAATAATGCCGCCAGCGGGGCGTGCATTACCACACGGAGGAGTGAGGAAGGAACAGAGGCCACGCCTACCCAGTCCCCTAACTACGGGGACTGCAGTAAGTTTAATCTTATTTTACACTTCTTTAATAGGGACACTTTAGATAAGAAAGGGAGAGATAGGGAGCTGCTAGGAAGGTGTAGGGACAGCTAGAGATAGTGTAGGAGCTTAAAATCGGGTGACAGGTTCCCTTTAAGGAAAGAGTTACTAAACCTACTATCTCTATCTATAAAGAAATAGAATCACTAGCTATCTAAATGGCGAACACAGTATCAGCAGTGTCGGCACTGCAGCAGCAAAACAGTCACGAAGCTCCACTGAGAGAATGGCGATTACGGGAAATGGTCATATCTTATATGGCAACTTACCCAGCCAATGACAAGCCCTTGTGTGCAAAAAAAAAAAAAAAAAAAAAAAAAAAAAAAAAAATGCAAATTGCTTTATGGGTGCTGACTGACTGCCAGACCGGATCACCCACAGTAAGTGCGGGGGGGGGGGGGGGGGGGGTCGGAGAAAGAAGAAAACTAGCGCTTATCTGACCCAAGACCTATCACCCCCCCCCCCCCCTTTCCTCCTGCCCGCTATGCTTGACACATATAGTGTGAAAACTTAGAACAGAAGAGTTGGGGCAAATGCACTAAATGCTTTTCAGTCATCTACACAGTTATGGACAAAACCAGAATTTACGACTTTTCACTTGGGTTCAAGGGGCATAACCCCTTCAGGACCCAGCCTATTTTGACCCTAAAGACCTTGGCCTTTTTTGCAATTCTGACCAGTGTCCCTTTATGAGGTTATAACTCGGGAACGCTTCAACCAATCCTAGCGATTCCGAGATTGTTTTTTCGTGACATATTGGGCTTCATGCTAGTATTAAATTTAAGTCGATAATTTTTGCGTTTGTGAAAAAATTAAAAATATGGCAAAAATTTTGAAAAATAAATGTGACAATTGTGAAATTTATTTTTTTTTCTGATAAACAAGAGAGATATGTGACAGAAAAAAGTTATTAAATAATATTTCCCACATGTGTACTTCACATCAGCACAATTTTGGGAAAAAAAAAAAAAAATGTGTTAGGAAGTTAAGGGTTCAAAGTTCATGAGCAATTTTTCATTTTTCAACCAAAATTTACAAAAACATTTTTTTTTAGTGACCACATCACATTTGAAGTCCTTTTGAGGGGTGTACATGACAGAAAACACCCAAAAGTGACACCATTCCAAAAACTGCACCCCTCAAGCTACTCAAAACTACATTCAAGAAGATTATTAACCCTTCAGGTGCTTCACAGGAACTCAAGCAAAGTGGAAACAAAAAATGGATATTTTAATTTTATCAAAAAATGTTCTTTTAGCCTCAATTCTTTCATTTTCACATGGGCAACAGGATAAATGGATCTTAAAATGTGTTGTGCAAATTCTCCCGAGTACATAGATACCTCATATGTGCTCATAAACCACTGTTTGGGCGCACGGCAGGGCTCAGAAGTGAAGGAGCGCAATTTGAATTTTGGAGCTAATTTTACATTCAAAAAGTGAAATTGCGCTTCTTCCCTTCTGACCCCTGCCGTGCGCCCAAACAGTGGTTTATGACCACATATGAGGTATCGGTGTACTCAGGAGAAATTGCCCAACAAATTTTAGGATGAATTTTATGCTGTTGCCATGTGAAAACGAAAAAAATTTAGGCTAAAAGAAAATGTGAAAAAAAAAAGTACTATTTCATTTTCACAGATCAATTTGTAAAGCACCTCGGGGTTCAATATGCTCACTACCCATCTAGGATATGTTCCCTGGGGGGTCTAGTTTCCAAAATGGGGTCACTTGGGGGGAGCTCCAATGTTTAGGCACACAGGGGCTCTCCAAACGCGACATGGTGTCCGCTAACTATTTGAGCTGATTTTCCATTCAAATTGTTAGCTGACACCATGTCACGTTTAGAGAGCCCCTGTGTGCCTAAACATTGGAGCTCCCCCACAAATGACCCCATTTTGGAAACTAAACCCCCCAGGGAACGTATCTAGATGTATAGTGAGCACTTTGAACCCCCAAGTGCTTCACAAATTGATCCGTAAAAATGAAAAAGTACTTTGTTTCCACAAAAAAAAATTTATTTTTTCATTTTTACGGATCAATTTGTGAACCACTTGGGGGTTCAAGTGCTCACTATGCATCTAGATACGTTCCTTGGGGGGGGGGGGTCTAGTTTCCAAAATGTGGTCACTTGTGGGGGAGCTCCAATGTTTAGGCACACAGGGGCTCTCCATACCAGACATGGTGTCCGCTAACAATTGGAATTGTTAGCTGACTCCATGTTGCATATGGAGAACCCCTGTGTGCCACTAGCATTGCCACCAGCACAAGGGCAACTGGAAGAGTTGGGGTACAGCACCAGAAAATGGCACCTCTAATGTGCTATTTTCTGGGGTGGCTGTGGGATGCAATTTGCAGCGTGGGGGGGGGCCACAACATTTGGGTCTCTCCACGATGAGGATTGCAGCCCCCCAACTGCCAAGTTGTACCTGGCTGGCATCCAAAAATAAGGCAAAGCTCCTTGTCATTTTATTGGTAGAAGAAAAAAAAAAAAAAAAAAAAAAAAAAAAAAGAGGCATAGGGCTCCGCCATATTTTTGGTCCAGCCAGGTACAACTAGGCGGCTGAGGACTGGAATCCTCAGCATAGAGAGGCCCAAGCGTTCTGGGCCCCCCATGCTGCGAATTGCAGCCCGCAGCCGCCCCAGAAAATGGCGCATTCATTGAAGCGCCATTTTCTGGCGCTGTACCCACGCTCTTCCAGTTGCCCTGGTGGCGGTGGCTAACTGGGTAATAAAGGGGTTAATTCCAGCTTTTTATTGGCAGCTGGCACTAAGCCAGAGATTCATAATATAGGGCCAATGTTAGACCCGCCATTAGGAATCTCTAGTATTGTAAATAGTCAATAAATACACACAGAAAAAAATCTTTTTATTTGAAGAAAAAAAAAAACACAGACACAATTCGGACTCCATCTTTATTATAAAAAGATCCGACGTAGTCCACAACGAAGGTCCCACGACGCTCGATCGCTCCGACGTAGTCCATAACGAAGGTCCCACGATGCTCGATCGCCTTTGCTTTCAGATCGCTACTCTGGAGCCCGATCCGACAGCATGGTGATTGAGCTACAGAAAGTGATCTGAGAACCCAGGCGCAGTGACCCACTATGTGCATCACTGCGCCTGGGCTGGCAGATCGCTTTCCGCAGCTCGATTCCCATGCATGGGGAATCGAGCTGCGGAAAGCGATCTGGCAGCCCAGGCGCAGTGATGCACATAGTGGGTCACTGCGCCCGGGGTCTCAGATCACTTTCTGCAGCTCGATGCCCATGCAGGGAGATCGGGCTGTAGAGCAGCGATCTAAGAGCCCGGGCGCAGTGACCCACTATGTGCATCAGTGCGCCCGGGCTGTCAGATTGCTTTCTGCAGCTGGATCCCCAGGATTCAGCTGCAGAAAGTGATCTGACAGATCCAGCACAGTGATCCACAGTGATCACATAATGGTCACTGTGGATCACTGTGCTGGATCTGTCAGATCACTTCCTACAGCTGGATCCTCAGGATCCAGCTGTAGAAGTGATCTGACAGCTCCAGCACAGAGCTGTCGTATCCCGGAGACGGCGCAGAAGAGGAGGAGGAGGAGCGGACGCAGCGCTGACAGCCGGGCCGCCGGAGGGGTGAGTGGGAGAGGCGATTGCCGCTCCGGTGATCGGGGGGCAGGAAGGGGGAAAAGGGGGCCCGACAGGGGATGGGGGGGGGGGGGGGCGGGACGGACAGGAGGAGATGGGGCACTTAGGAGGAAGCGGGGGCAGTGAGGAGGAGGCGGGCGGCAGGAAGAGGAAGCGGGCGCAGGGACAGGAAGTGGAGGGGGGGTAAGAAAGATGAAGAGGGGGCAGGAAAGAGGTGGGGGACAGGGGGGCAGATCGGAGGGTAGGGATAGCAGCGGCAGGCAGGGAAGCATTACAGGCGCGATGATTTTCACTTTCACTTTTGAGTGCCAATCACCGTGCCTGTAGCCGGGGAGGTGGGGGTGAGGGCAAATTGACCCCCCCGGGGTGTTGTACAACTCCCCAAGTACCTGCAGGCCGAGTGACAGGTCAGTGAGACCCTCACTCGGCCTGCAGGAGCCCGATCATTCCATGGCCCACCCCTTGGGCCAAGGGTCGGGAATGAACTTGTTTTCATGGCCCAAAAGGTGGGCCAAGGGTCGGGAAGGGGTTAAAGAATATTGCCAAATTCGATCAGGATTTGAAATTGGTGAACATGTTCAAGGAGAGTTTGCTCATCAGTAGTTGCAAGGCAGAGCAAAGATGACTGTCAATGAGTCTGCTTAACTCCATAACTACATATTAGTTTTTGGGGATGTTAGGAGTTTCCCTAAATATTATAGAGGTGCTGTGTTTTTTTATTATAGTATGAGGTCTCTAATAAAGTAAATCGGTACCTGATCATCAGTTATTTTAAGGGTTCTTGCCAACGCTTTCCTTTCATGCATCCTTATGTATTGTTTCTTTTTAAACTTTTCTTCTAATATAATGATCTGCTTGGAGGAGTAAGCCATTCTTTGCCTGTCTGAAGAATCACTCTTTGGGCTGGTGCCCCCATGGTTTACATCCTCTTGGGGGCCACTGCATGGCCTGGGTAAACCAGCTTGCTTGCTCTCATCCTCTGAGCAAATGGGAGAATAGTCTGCGCCTGTCCAACCCATGTGTGGAGCTGTATAAAAGGGAAGAGGAGGAGCAACAGAAAGAATATAATCAGTTATGTAGACATTCCATACAGTTTAAGAAGGACCTGTCACCCCCTGGTGCTATGCTAACAATGCAGAGTGTCTACTGCATTCAGGGAAGGGGTCCCCCATGTCTCTAGCCCCCCTGTAAGTTGTTGAAGGCTTTATAAAGTGTACAGATAAGGAGTCTCTTGTTCAGCCTCTGTATGTGTATGAGGACACCAGCAACAGCGATGACACATGCAGGAGGCTGTACAGGAGGCTGAACATAGAGGTGGTGGCATAGAGGGCTGGAGGCGGGGAGGACACCAGCAACAGCGATGACTCATTACTGAGCAAGTCCCCCAGGACTACCTAGCTGTACACTTCATAAAGTCTCTAACAACATACAGAGGGGCTAGAGACATGGGGGACCCCCTCTACATCTACAGTAGGTAGATGATATTAATCCTCTGCAAACAAAGTCCTACGCTTATATTTCCAAAGGAAAAGGCCAAAAAGGAGAAAAATTAAACATTACTACATTAGTGCAGGTCCTAAATTAAATTGTGTTTACCTTTGATTTGACATATTACACACAAAAAGTATAAATGTTTTTTTTTTTTTTTTTTTTTTTTTTTTAAATACATGTCTAATGACACATCCCCTTGAAAGGCACACAAGTCTATATTTGTAGTGACTATGGCTGATTCTACAGCTTTCCAAGGCTCAGTTCCATTCAATTACCAACCACTCCAAAAACGTATGATGCACATAAAATTGAGAGGCATGGAAAGTGACGCCCATGAACAGTGGCATGACAAAGTTCATGGTCCCGGACGCTTAAGATCCAATGGGGCCGCCAAATTACTACAAATATTTAATAGCAATAGTCTTTTTCAATAGGCCAAAAGGGACTTTTGGGACTCCCTAGGCTCCAGGGCCCGGGTGCGATTAAAACCCCTGCACCTGTTGTAGTTACTCCCCGCCCATGGAGATTGTTAATAACCTACTCTATGTTACTGATCACATTCCTACAAAACACCTTTAAAAGGGTTCCCCAAGCAAAAGATTGATAAACATATACAGGCATGATTTAGGAAAACGGCACTCGCAGGAATATGGACCCAATAGCCCTTCCAACTCTACCAGTCTAAGATTATATAGGGCACCATGGTGGCTCAGTGGTTAGCACTGCAGCCTTGCAGCGCTGTGGTCCTGGGTTCAAATCCCACCAAAGATGACATCTGCAAGGAGTTGGTATGTTCTCCCCTTGTTTGGGTGGGTTTCCTCCCACACTTGAAAGACACACTGTTAGGGACAGTGTTGAAAATGTATGTAAATGTAAAGGGCTCTATATACACATACATACATACATATACACACATATATATATATTTTTCTAGGTTTATGGAATGAACCCGGAGCAAACTCAAACTCCTTGCAGATGTTGTCCTTGGTGGTCTTTGAATCGACCCCATCTCTGCAAAGCAACAGTACTAACCACAGAGCCCCATGCTGTCGATAGGTAGACCTCCCCTTTAATAGTGAATTTTAGTATTGTTGCAATGAAACATGCATATAAAATATGACTTGAGATCATGGTAATATCAAAATGTATAAATAACAATAGCTATAGGAAGGTTGACAAATTTAGACTACCTAAACCTCCCATAAAGTAAAAGATTCATACATAGACAATATTGGGTAATATTGGGTAAAAGAAAAATATTACAATGTAAAAGGTCCAATTATGACGGAAAAAAGGCACTTACTGGTTGTAGAAGACTGAGCATGTTGTAGACTTTTGTCCAGACCTTCTGAAAGGTTATTTAAGGCCTTTCTATCGTTAGACGATTCTGGTTGATGGTTCTTTTTGACTTGGGTTGGCGCTTCAGAGAACTTGCCTGGAGGCTGTGGCTGGGGGACGTGGGGGTTGGAGTTCTCCTTCATATTCTGTGTCTCCATTTTACTTTCCATTAGGCTATAATAAATAGAAAAGCATTGTCTGACCATATTTATTGCAGTTGCAGGACCTGTCAGTTTTGTCTTCTAGCCAAGACTATGTTTTATAGTTCATTAGATATGCATGTGTGGGCCACAACAATGGGATCACAAGATTATGGACAACAGCTATCAGAATGGACTAATTAACTTAACTATTCCAAGTTGTCACTTCCAGCAAATGCTCCAACCCTGGCTCCAATGAGTCGGCTGGAATACTGGTGTTACTTGCTGGATTTATCATTGAGTTTTACGCGAATAGCGTTGCTGTATTCTAAGGGTGCAGTCAGACATAACGATCGCTCCAACGATCCCGACAGCGATAACGACCTGCCGGGATCGCTGGAGCATCGTTACCTGATCGCTGGGGAGCTGTCAAACAGGCAGATCTCCCCAGCGATCAGGCCAAGGGAGCCACCTCCCATATCGCTCCCTGCTTAGCGCTGCGGCAGCGCCAAGCAAGGAGAACGCAGGTAACTATGATAAACAGCGCGTATCCAGGCAGTGCGCGCTGCCTGGATACGCGCTGTTTATCATAGTTACCAGCGTTCTCCATGCTTACAGGCAGTGCTAAGCAGGGAGGACGCTGGTAACCATGGTAAATGCCGGGTATCTAGGCAGCGCGCGCTGCCTGGATACCCGGTGTTTACCATAGTAACCAGCCCTGTGAGGTCACAGATCGCTGGTGTCTCGCGGTCACACGCAGCGATGCGTGCTGACCAGCGGGAAACCAACGATCAAAAAATGACCCGCAGCACTTTGCAACGATCAGCGACCTCACAGCAGGGGCCTGATCGCTGCAAAGTGTCACACATAGCGACATCGCTGGGGAGATCGTTGTAACGTCACAGTTACAACGATCTCGCTAGCGAAATCGTTATGTGTGACTGGGGCTTAATACCCATAGACAGCCCAAAAATGATGCCTCATCCCAATGAGTTTTCCTTTCAGACCTGTATTTTAGAGCCAAGCGATTAGATAATCCCATGGCATTTTAGCCTCATCTCCAATTATCCCCAAGAGGAGGAATTAATTACAAAATTAAAAGAATTGTTTAGAAATGAAAGGATTGGCTGAATCAGCATAGTGATCCCAATGATAATATAACAATGGTGGAAAATCAGGGTTGATTTACAATGGAGAAATATACTACATGTTTGTAGGGGGTCAAGATCAGCCAGTTTACTACACTGGAAAGACTGAAGGCTACTAGTGTAACTTGAAATTCTTGTGCCCTAATGCAAAAATTTGTAAAAAGATACTCACCATGTGCCAATTAGAATATTCATGTTTTATGCAGATTTTGGCCATTCTCAGGTATGGGTGCATCTCCCCACCATGCAGCTTTATTAGGGTATGTGCACATTGGACGGTTGTGAATCATTGCAGACCGTCAGAAAACCAGTGTAGAATTTCAGGAGCTGAAATTCCTGACCTCAGCAGTGTCCATCGTTTTTTTTAATGTTTTAACGTTTTGTGTGCGGTTTATTAGAGTTTATACAGAGTTTTCTTGGCGGTTTTCTTGGCGTTTTTTGTGCACTTGTAAGCTCTGATACGCTGGCTAAACGCTCAAAAGAAGTCACAAGCTCTATCTTTGAAATCCGCTGGAAAACCGGTGAAGAAAGTGGAAAGGAGAAAAAAAAAAAAAAGACGATGTTCTAATGTAAACAGCGTTTTCTGAAATCCATAGACTAGCATGTTAAGCCAACCGCTGGTTAGGATTAACATAAATTTACATAAAACCCAGCGTAAAACGCCGGCGGAAAACGCTAAAAAACAGCTCATAAAACTTACAAGGTGCACATACCCTTAAAGGTATTTACAGGAACTATGTCAACAGCAGCAGGGGTCATAATCTGACTCCTTACTGTCATGACAGTACATTGGCACCAGTGATCACGTCACAGTGTCACCAATGGTGGCAGGGAATGGCGCCATCCCTAGCAGCGCGTGTTAGATCACTCTCAGTTTGATTTCCGATTCACTCGCGCCTGTTAAGGTCCCGTTACACGGCACAACATCGATCACTATTTCGCTTAAATATCATGGGTTTGGAGGCATTGAAAAAAGACATAGTTACGACCTCGTTGCGTGTGACTCTGCAAAGTTGTAAAGATATATTGTTGGATCGCTGATTGCAGGCTTGAGAATATGTTCTCAAACCACACAATCAACGATCAGCCAACCTGCTATATCGTTGTGTTTGACACCGCGATAACGATGTAGTTTACGACTTCGCCCATTCACAGTAATGAGCAGGTATCATTCGCTGGGTTGTGTAAACGATACCTGCTCACAACATCGTTGGTGCGTCGTCCACGATACCTAGACGTGTGACATCTCACCAACGATGTAAAAACGATGTCCTAACGACCGCACGCCCACGAGATCATTGTTGACATTGTTCCAATGTCGTGCCGTGTAACGGGGCATTTAGCTACACATCAGATGATCAGATCAGCCAACGTGTGGGGAATGATGAGAGCTCAGCGCGTGAGCCTGCATCAAAGTCAGGGACATGATCAATGACTTACCTATACATCATTTATCAAATGGTTATTCCCACAAAAAAAAAAAAAAAAAAAAGTTTAACAGTAGAAATCTAATATCTATAACACACACACACACACACACACACACACTTCACTGTGTAATGGTCATGTCTGACAGTCAGACATGACCATTGCAGAGCACATCGCAGGGACACATATGAGATTATCTCAGCATAGAAAACAGGTTATATAATATTCAATTGTGGAATTCATTATTCTTACAAGATCTATTGATTAAAATTCTCTTTTCCGGATAAACCTCTAAGGCCGGCTTCAGACTGCGTCTGAGATCCGATCCGTAGCTGTCCGCTTGAAGCAGACAGCCGCGGACCGGATCAGCACACAGGACCGGGGGGCTATTATGTCCTCCAATCCTGTGTGCAGCCGCACGCAGCTGCAGGAGCTGACAGGTCACCTATCAGCAGCAGGAACTGCGTGCGGCTGCACACAGGATTGGAGGACATAATAGCCCCCGGTCCTGTGTGCTGATCCGATCCGTAGCTGTCCACTTGAAGCAGATAGCCGCGGACCGGATCTCAGACGCAGTCTGAAGCCGGCCTAAGGCTACATTGTAACGTGAAGGCCATAAATGTCTCGTCAAGACATCTCATCTATTTAATATCAGCACAGTTCATTTAACATGGCAGCTGCTGCCCCCGAGATCCATACTTGTTCAATTTTGGGCTCCAAGTCAAAAGTCTTAGGGCAGTGATGGGCAACCTTTTGAGCTTGGTGTGTCAAAATTCGCCAAAAAAAACCGAGCATAAATCGGGAGGTGTGTCACCTTGAGAAAAAAAAAAAAACCTAATTTTACGATATTTATAGTTTAAATAACAAATATGTTTAATATTTAACTTACCTGCTTAGTGACTTTTGTTAATCTGTCAGTTGGTTTCTTTTGTTGGTCTTGCTGTTATTTAACTTATGTGGGGTGTCATGAACTAAGATAAGTGAGGGGGAGGGGGAATTCTTCCAGTGATGGCGAACCTGTGGCAGTCCAGCAACAGCTGGACTGCCACAGGTTCGCCATCACTGATTTAGTGACTTTTTTGTTGCTGAATTTCATTGGCTAAATGTTCAATTGAAGGTTGGTATTTTGTACACTTCAAGGCCAAGCAAGCGCTACTAAGGTTATCTGTCAATCTGTTTCTTTTGTTGGTTTTGATATTATTTAATGCTGAGAATAAGGTCTCACAAAAGTACGTAGAGGGAAAAATAGTAA
This sequence comes from Allobates femoralis, assembly GCA_033576535.1. Classification (NCBI taxonomy): domain Eukaryota; kingdom Metazoa; phylum Chordata; class Amphibia; order Anura; family Aromobatidae; genus Allobates; species Allobates femoralis. Next base: position 60,923,446 of record JARQOC010000006.1, on the reverse strand, counting down.
GTAAAGCCATTGCTATATTTTTCAGGGTGCTAAAAGTGTCTGGTAACCGATTCCAGGCACTCCAAATTTCCTGTTCATAGTGGCACTCCTCTTGATTCTCCAAGCGGCACCTTTCTAGATTCTCAAGCTTTGACCTCAAATCAACAAACACCTGACCCCAGATACTGTCCTGAAATTCTGCAAGTTGCATCTCCAAATCATCAATTTGTATCCATTGGAAACCATTTAATTCCAAACTACTGTAGACTACTACATCAGGATACTTAATTATTTTCATGGTCTGTTCTAGGCTTCTAAATTGATTAAATCTATCACTGAACTGGTCAAGTAAGGAGTCTAAAACATGCTGGTACTTTATATGCAAGGGCTCCATTTCATTTTGTACAGCTGCACTGGCCTTCTCAAAATACTTTGTTACTCGAGGAAAATACTTATAAGTTTTAGTTTCTACATCTCGCTTGAAAATTTTAAGTTTACTTTCAAAAGCTTTTATGTATCCAAACATAACGTCAATACTTTTGCCAAAACCTTGTAGCTTTAAGTTCAGTTCATTAAATATGAACAGAGAGATCTGTAAAAAACATCAGGGTGTTGACCCACTTATAATCATAGAGCTGAGGAAAGTTTCCCAGATCCTTATCCTCAAGAAATACCTTCATTTCTTCAAAGCACTCGACAAAGCGCTCAAGAACTTTGCCTCGGCTCAGCCATCTTACATTATTGTACATCAGCAGTCCACTGTAGGTGGAATCAACCTCCAGTAAAAGTGCAGAAAATTCTCTCTTGTGAAGGTGGCGAGCAGCTATTACATTAACTATTTTTGTAACAACTGACATTAAGTCGTTTAAGTCAGTGAATCCTGCCTTGGCACATAAAGCCTCCTGATGGATAATACAATGAAAAGGCACAATCGGGTGTCCAATAGCTTCTGTAAACAAATCCAACTTTTTTCCCCACCATGTTTGGTGCCCCATCTGTCGTCACTGACACAACTTTAGAGATATCAATGCTTAGGTCACAGAATGTTTGTTTAACAACCTTACATATTTCGCTTCCTGATGTACTTGTTGGCACTGATACTAACTTTATCAACTCTTCTCTCATTGTGAGACCATCAAAATATCGACCAATAATGGCCAACTGTGCATGTGATGTGACATCAGTAGTTTCATCAAGAGATCGAAAAATATTTACAATTACTTATGTCTTCCTTTAATTGATGTTGTACGTTTGTGTTCAGTCTCATTATTCTGTCTTTTATGATATTTCTACTGAGTGGTAACTCAGATATTCTCTTACTAATTGCATCTTTATTCTGCATATCGTGAAATAGAACTGGTGCACATCTTAAGAGAGTTTCTTTAATAAATTCTCCCTCACTGAGGGCTTTTCCATGCTGAGCTATGGAGTGAGCAATGCTCAGACTTGCAGATGTTACATTTGTAGAGCTTTTTACAAATTTAAGGATGGAATTAGATTGGCCCTTATGAAGTTGTAGCTGCCTGGAAATGTATTCCTTCCTTTCATCCTCACTTTTTTTCAAGAGCTGGGAATGATTAGTTTCAAAATGTCTATTTATATTCCACGTTCTGCTTACTACCGTTTCACTACATAGAACGCAAAATGATCTGCCATTTCTTTCTATAATGCCATACATCTCAGTCCATGTCTCTTGAAAGGGTCGGCTACTGCTACTACTACCACTTCCTTTACTTAACCTTGGTTTTTTTGGCTTCGCCATCAGAGGGGCAGTGACAGAAGATTTATAGATGGCCCTGCAGGCAATTAGGGGTTAACTGTCTTTTAGGAAAGGTCAGAAATAGGGATTAATAGGGTGCGCAACAATAATATAGTGGTGAAAATGGAGTCTGTACTATGCTGCAAGATGGCGTTCCTTATGTAAATTAATGGCGAGAAACGGCACCCATAGCACAGGCCTCTTCCAGCCTCCCCCTCACTTATCTCAGTAATGGCCAATCACACATTCATGACACCCAGATTCTGCCCAGAACCTTTCACTGGAGGATGGTTGCTGTAGTAATCACTGGACCTCCAGACAGACCTCCGGACAGCGATCATAGGGCCTCAGATATGCGTCCCCCACAGCGTTCCGCTGCTCCCTGCTGCGCCAGCCAACAAGTTCCGCCTGCCCTACCGGAAGTCCAAGGACTAGACGCTCTGTGCCGGAGCTCGCTCTTCTGGCCTACAGACCTCCAGCACATTTTTTTTTTCCTCAGCTACTGCACCTGGCCCTGTAGTTAGTGATGGGCGAGTCCTAAATTAGTCGGAATCGCTTGACTCTAGTCTAGCGAGTCCGGGACTCGCTACTCGTTGTCTAGCGAGTCCAATGTTAATGAATGGGGAAGCGAGTAATAGCAAGTAATGTGTGATTTACAAATCGCAGATGTCTCGGAAAGCGCTCGCATTGCCGTGTCGGAAGCCCCACTCGCAACAGTTTTTTGCTGCCGTGTCTGTGGCTTTTATCCAAATAGCGAGTCTAGCGAGTGAGAAAAAAGTAAACTCTGACAAAACTAGGATCGCAGAGTACCGAATCTACTTGTAGTTTCTCCGGCGGCCGCGTGTCACTGAAAATGGCTACGCGTGTCAGTGCTGACACGCGTGTCATAGGTTCGCCATCACTGTCTTAGGGTTTGTTCACAAGTTGTGCTTTGCCACCAAGAGACTTTGTGCAGAAAAGTCTGCTGCAAATAGGCAACATGTACATAAAAAAAAAATAAACAAATAAAAAAATACCCCTAAAAAGGTTTTTTTTTTACTTAACAAATGCTCTAAAATACCTAAAGTAACAAAATACTTAAAGTGTAAATGTCTTTTCATAGAAAAAAAAAAAATATAAATAAATATACTGGTTATAATAATAATTTTTATTTATATAGCGCCAACATATTCCGCAGCACTTCACATTCACAATACAAAGCTCACATTTAAACAATCATAAGAAACAATTAAAAAAATACAATACAATGCCAAACAACAATACATTTACAAAGCATAACAATACAATAATTGGAGCAAAAAAATGGCAACTCTGCTCATAGAGCTTACAATCTAACAATGAGGTGGGGGTGACAAGGTATAGGTGCTCATTTGCAATGATAGTATAATGTTAGCATGTTTTTTCTGCCATATACCAGTAAATTGTTTTCTCCCATTTTTCTGTGCCATTTATAAAACCAGCATTTTCTGTCTGTGGGGGCGTGACCAGCAGCTCATAGGGATTAGTGCAAGGTGATGCGATAGCAGAGAAAGGGACAAGGCAGATCCTGAGCTGTGTGGAGCCAGAAGATAAGGGGTTAACAGACATGGTGACACATCTTTGTTTGGCCTGATCCTGAACTATGACTTTGCTTAGCATCTCTGCTCCAAGCTGAAGCCTATTTGATACAATGTTACAGGTCCATATTCACTGAAGATGGATGTGACTGATTATAAACGTTTCTGCTTCACACACGATGCAGCTGTAGAAAACTTTAATAATGTAAAGAAAGTTATTTTAATAAATAAAAATTTAAAATGGAAGGGGGGTGGGGGGGGGGGGGAAGGTTATGCTTTAAACAAAGCAGATTCTTATCCAGGACTGGATGGCAACTCTGCAGCACGGAAATGGGCCGGGCCAGCATTGGCCTGCAAAACTGAAAAATTGTCAGTATTTTCAGGATGCAGATATGGGTAACTGTAGCAAAGCAGAAAGTCTCTACTTGGCCAGTGCCATGCAGGGAGTTTGTGTGGATGTGATAAACAAAAACATATTAAACCACAATGAATATATCTGGTGCCTGGACCAATAACAGTGATCAAAAAGGTAAAAAAAAAAAAAAAAAAAACCACACACATTTTTGGTGTCCCCCCCCTATAGACAACTAAATAAACGGGGGGGGGGGCCATCTATGGGGATCCCCTAAATGAAGTAGGAAGGGGTGGGGATATCAACTTCCTTTTTGGGTGGAAAATTAGTATAGGGAAAGGGGGGGAAAATTTTCCAGATGGGGTGGTGATCATGGGGGGGGGCCATTTTGAAGCGGGAAATTTTTGGGACCCAAAAACTTTATTTTTCTTTCAGGGGGAAAAGGGGGTAAATCCCCGACACATCGAACCTTTTGAAAATTTTCAAAAAGATAAACAATGGTGTGTTTGGGTTTTAACATATTTTTTTTCAAGTCGTTATCAACCTTTTCATTCCCTTTTTGATTTATTGTGGTACTTTTTTATGGCACAAAAAGATTTGACATATTTGGGAAATTTTTTTCCCATAATAAGTGTTTGAAACCGTTTTGGACGCAGGGGCGTTTTTGTTTTGCATCCCCCCCCCCCTAATTTTTGTTTTCCCCCCGGTTTTTTTGCATTTTAACGGGGCCCCCCTGTGGAAAAATGGAATTTTATTATAAAAATTTTCTCCTGCCCTATTTAGCTTTCTTTTGGGGCCCCGGGCAGGGGTAAAATTGTGGGGGGCCCAAGGGGGGGGGTTTTTTTAGTGGGGGGGGCCCACGGGGGGGGGGGGGGAAATGGGTTTTTAAACTGCACTCCCCCATTAAAGGGAGGTTGTGCTGCTGGTCTCCAGGTACTGGGATGGTGCAGTGGAGTTTCACAAAAAAAACATTTTAGGCCCCCGGGGGACATTTGGGTGGCCCCTGAAGAGGCCCCAAGCATACCCGGGGGGATCCGGGAGATGTGGGATTTTTCTCCCCGAATCCAAAAACGTTGCAGAAACTTTTTTGGATTCGGAAGAAAAAAAAAAAAAATTTCTCCGGGGATCATCCGGCGGGGGTTTACCCAGCCGGATGGCAGATAACTGCCACCCGGCTCCCCCCCGCTCCGTTCAGCCCCGATAGTCCCCCTATGGAGAAAAAATTTCCCGGTCAGGCTGCCCCCCCTGACACCCCCCGGAATCCTGCCTTGGCACATAAAGCCTCCTGATGGATAATACAATGAAAAGGCACAATCGGGTGTCCAATAGCTTCTGTAAACAAATCCAACTTTTTTCCCCACCATGTTTGGTGCCCCATCTGTCGTCACTGACACAACTTTAGAGATATCAATGCTTAGGTCACAGAATGTTTGTTTAACAACCTTACATATTTCGCTTCCTGATGTACTTGTTGGCACTGATACTAACTTTATCAACTCTTCTCTCATTGTGAGACCATCAAAATATCGACCAATAATGGCCAACTGTGCATGTGATGTGACATCAGTAGTTTCATCAAGAGATCGAAAAATATTTACAATTACTTATGTCTTCCTTTAATTGATGTTGTACGTTTGTGTTCAGTCTCATTATTCTGTCTTTTATGATATTTCTACTGAGTGGTAACTCAGATATTCTCTTACTAATTGCATCTTTATTCTGCATATCGTGAAATAGAACTGGTGCACATCTTAAGAGAGTTTCTTTAATAAATTCTCCCTCACTGAGGGCTTTTCCATGCTGAGCTATGGAGTGAGCAATGCTCAGACTTGCAGATGTTACATTTGTAGAGCTTTTTACAAATTTAAGGATGGAATTAGATTGGCCCTTATGAAGTTGTAGCTGCCTGGAAATGTATTCCTTCCTTTCATCCTCACTTTTTTTCAAGAGCTGGGAATGATTAGTTTCAAAATGTCTATTTATATTCCACGTTCTGCTTACTACCGTTTCACTACATAGAACGCAAAATGATCTGCCATTTCTTTCTATAATGCCATACATCTCAGTCCATGTCTCTTGAAAGGGTCGGCTACTGCTACTACTACCACTTCCTTTACTTAACCTTGGTTTTTTTGGCTTCGCCATCAGAGGGGCAGTGACAGAAGATTTATAGATGGCCCTGCAGGCAATTAGGGGTTAACTGTCTTTTAGGAAAGGTCAGAAATAGGGATTAATAGGGTGCGCAACAATAATATAGTGGTGAAATGGAGTCTGTACTATGCTGCAAGATGGCGTTCCTTATGTAAATTAATGGCGAGAAACGGCACCCATAGCACAGGCCTCTTCCAGCCTCCCCCTCACTTATCTCAGTAATGGCCAATCACACATTCATGACACCCAGATTCTGCCCAGAACCTTTCACTGGAGGATGGTTGCTGTAGTAATCACTGGACCTCCAGACAGACCTCCGGACAGCGATCATAGGGCCTCAGATATGCGTCCCCCACAGCGTTCCGCTGCTCCCTGCTGCGCCAGCCAACAAGTTCCGCCTGCCCTACCGGAAGTCCAAGGACTAGACGCTCTGTGCCGGAGCTCGCTCTTCTGGCCTACAGACCTCCAGCACATTTTTTTTTTCCTCAGCTACTGCACCTGGCCCTGTAGTTAGTGATGGGCGAGTCCTAAATTAGTCGGAATCGCTTGACTCTAGTCTAGCGAGTCCGGGACTCGCTACTCGTTGTCTAGCGAGTCCAATGTTAATGAATGGGGAAGCGAGTAATAGCAAGTAATGTGTGATTTACAAATCGCAGATGTCTCGGAAAGCGCTCGCATTGCCGTGTCGGAAGCCCCACTCGCAACAGTTTTTTGCTGCCGTGTCTGTGGCTTTTATCCAAATAGCGAGTCTAGCGAGTGAGAAAAAAGTAAACTCTGACAAAACTAGGATCGCAGAGTACCGAATCCTACTTGTAGTTTCTCCGGCGGCCGCGTGTCACTGAAAATGGCTACGCGTGTCAGTGCTGACACGCGTGTCATAGGTTCGCCATCACTGTCTTAGGGGTTTGTTCACAAGTTGTGCTTTGCCACCAAGAGACTTTGTGCAGAAAAGTCTGCTGCAAATAGGCAACATGTACATAAAAAAAAAATAAACAAATAAAAAAATACCCCTAAAAAGGTTTTTTTTTTACTTAACAAATGCTCTAAAATACCTAAAGTAACAAAATACTTAAAGTGTAAATGTCTTTTCATAGAAAAAAAAAAATATAAATAAATATACTGGTTATAATAATAATTTTTATTTATATAGCGCCAACATATTCCGCAGCACTTCACATTCACAATACAAAGCTCACATTTAAACAATCATAAGAAACAATTAGAAAAATACAATACAATGCCAAACAACAATACATTACAAAGCATAACAATACAATAATTGGAGCAAAAAAATGGCAACTCTGCTCATAAGAGCTTACAATCTAACAATGAGGTGGGGGTGACAAGGTATAGGTGCTCATTTGCAATGATAGTATAATGTTAGCATGTTTTTTCTGCCATATACCAGTAAATTGTTTTCTCCCATTTTTCTGTGCCATTTATAAAACCAGCATTTTCTGTCTGTGGGGGCGTGACCAGCAGCTCATAGGGATTAGTGCAAGGTGATGCGATAGCAGAGAAAGGGACAAGGCAGATCCTGAGCTGTGTGGAGCCAGAAGATAAGGGGTTAACAGACATGGTGACACATCTTTGTTTGGCCTGATCCTGAACTATGACTTTGCTTAGCATCTCTGCTCCAAGCTGAAGCCTATTTGATACAATGTTACAGGTCCATATTCACTGAAGATGGATGTGACTGATTATAAACGTTTCTGCTTCACACACGATGCAGCTGTAGAAAACTTTAATAATGTAAAGAAAGTTATTTTAATAAATAAAAATTTAAAATGGAAGGGGGGTGGGGGGGGGGGGGAAGGTTATGCTTTAAACAAAGCAGATTCTTATCCAGGACTGGATGGCAACTCTGGCAGACGGGAAATGGGCCGGGCCAGCATTGGCCTGCAAAACTGAACATTGTCAGTATTTTCAGGATGCAGATATGGGTAACTGTAGCAAAGCAGAAAGTCTCTACTTGGCCAGTGCCATGCAGGGGATGTTGTGTGATGTGATAAACAAGAACATATTAAACCACAATGAATATATCTGGTGCCTGGACCAATAACAGTGATCAAAAAGGTAAAAAAAAAAAAAAAAAAAACACACCACACACAGTTTGGTGTCCCCTCCTATAGACAGACTAAATAAACGGTGGGCCATCTATGTGGATACACCTAAATGAAGTAGGAATGGGTGGGGATATCAACTTCCTGTTTGTGGCACATTAGTATATGGAAGGGGGAAAACTTTTCCAGATGTGTGGTGATCATGGCGGCCATTTTGAAGCTGGCAATTTTGGATCCAACTTTATTTCTTTCAGAGGGAAGGGGGTCATGTGACACATCGAACCTATTGAGAATTTCATAAGATAAACAATGGTGTGCTTGGTTTTAACATATTCTTTCAAGTCGTTATCACCATTCATTCCCATTTGATTTATTGTGAGTACTGGTATATGGCACACAGATTTGACATATTTGGGTATGTTCCCATAATAAGTGTTTGCAGCGTTTTGGACGCAGTGCGTTTTTGCTGCATCTAAAATGCTGCGTTCTGCAGTACAAGCACAGTGGATGGATTTATAGAAATCTCCTGCCTACTGAGCTTCTTTTCTCCGCAGTGTAAATTGTGGTGCCCCACCGGGTAGTCCGCCACCAGAGGTACTGCACTCCTCCATTAGAGGGAGAGTTGTGCTGCTGGTCTCCAGGTACTGGGATGGTGCAGTGGAGCTTCACAAACAAACATTTAGGACCCCGGGACAGTGGGTGGACCCTGAGAGAGGACCCAAGCATAGCCGGGAGGGATCCTGGAGATGTGGGATTGTTCTGCCGAATCCAAAAACGTTGCATGCAACGTTTTTGGATTCGGCAGAAAAAAAAAACACTTCTCCAGGATTCATCCGGCGGGATAGCAGCCGGATGGCAGATAACTGCCACCCGGCTCCATCCAGCTCCGTTCAGCCCGATAGTCTCCTATGGAGCAAAACTCCGGTCCAGGCTGCCACCCCTGACAGCCCCGGACCGGATGACGCCGCAATGTGAACCCAGCCTTAAAAAGTGAAAGAAGTTTCTTTTTAACTTAGCGATCGAACCAATAGCATTATATTTGGCTACTCAGAATACTTATGAGGGACTCAGAGTCGGTGAGAGGGAAATAAAATTGTCCCTCTTTGCTGACGATATCTTATTTTTGCAACACCCACAAAGAGATCTTAGGTCAGTACTAAATGATATAGAAAAACTAGGTAAACTTTCAGGTTTTAAATTAAATAGGGATAAATGCGAAATTCATTTTCTCAAAAATGGGACACAGGAGATCTGGAAGCTTGTTTTGTGGGATGCCTATAGCCAAGGACAGTTTAAAAAGTCTAGGAGTACAGCTGGCCAGATCTGATCTATAAGCTTAACTTCCTCCCGATTATAGACAAAATAATTAAACTGGAAAATTGGAAAAACTTGCCGTTGTCACTACTGGGCCGCAGTCATCTTATCAAAATGATAAGCTTCGCGAGGCTGTTGTACCCGCTCCAGACAATACCTATGCTATTGAAACACATTGATACCAAAAGACTAAATCAAGCATTTTCCAAATGTTTATGGGGTGGCAAAAGAGCTAGAATAAAATTAACAACCTTGATGCAGTCGAGAGAGGAAGGGGGACTGAAAGTCCCGGACATTAGGGGGTATAACTCAGCGTGCATCATGAGAAACGTCTTAGATTGAGCCAATAAGACATCTAAATTTTCTGACCTAGACCTGGAGGGGGAGTTCTCGAAACCTTGGGACCTATCAGCCGTGTTGCATGCCTCAATGTCGGAACCACCTCCCAAGATTAAAAATACATCCATCTGTAGAGATACAGTGATGACTTGGAAGGCGGTTAAGAAAAAAAATGAACCTGTCATGGAGAATTTAAAAATATTTAAACCCCTGGGCCAGCCCGACCTTCCCACAAGGGATCGAGAACACGCTGTTTCGTGTGTGGAGAGAGAGGGGGATGGAGACCCTAGGAGACGTCATGCATGCGAGAGAGAGGAGATGGTTGAATGGCAGGGAAATCCTAACCAAATTTAATCTTTCTGGCTCTCATTGGCTACAATATTTGCAGATTAAGCACCATCTAATGTCTCGGTTGCAGGATGTTTCGGCCGAAATGGAAGGGGGGGATTGGGAAGACTTGGTAAAGACTCCTGTGAGTGCCATTTCCATATCCTCTGTATATAGCAAACTTCAAGCTACCCTTAGATCATTAACTACTCACAAATTACCGTATATACTCGTGTATAAGCCGAGTTTTTCAGCCCAAAATTTGGGCTGAAAAGTCCCCCCCCTCGGCTTATACACGGGTCAATACGGTACCTCAGGCTGGAGGAGGCGGGGGGGAGGCTGCTGTACGAGCGGCCCCGTCACGTGGGGCCGCTCATTATATATGCACTGCTTCCCCCTGTCAATCAGCGGCAGGGGGAAGCAGTTCATATATGCCCCCCAAAAGCTGGCACTGTCCCCCCTTGTAAGGCCCCCCCTTCCCGCTGCTTATACATTACCATCCCGGTGTTCTGATCAGCGCCGCTCCTCGGTGCTCCTTCATCCTCCCGTCCTCGCTGGCTGCATCCGGTATCTCCGGCCGTCGCAGGCATATGACGTCATCGCGCGACGGCCGGAGATCCCGGATGCAGCCAGCGAGGACGGGAGGATGAAGAAGCACCGAGGAGCGGCGCCGATCAGAACACCGGGATGGTAATGTATAAGCAGCGGGGGGGGGGGGGGGGGGCCTTACAAGGGGGGACAGTGCCAGCTTTTGGGGGCTGTTGGTACCCCCAGGGGGCTGCTGGGTAACCGCTGGGGGCTGCTGTATATACCACTGGGGAGGCTGCTGTATACCACTGGGGCCTGTATATGCCACTGGGGCCTGTATATGCCACTGGGGAGGCTGCTGTATACTACCATTGGGGGGCCTGTATACCACACTGCTGGGGGCTGTACACCTGTGCTGGGGTCCACCCTCGGCTTATACACGAGTCAATAGGTTTTCCCAGGTTTTGGGGGCAAAAGTGGGGGGGGGGGGGGGGTTGGCTTATACACGAGTATATATGGTATTCTCCTTGTGGAAAAAACACATAGCTGACCCAGAACTAACTCCAAAAATACTGGTATGATGGGGATTAGTAAGAAAACTGATCATAAATGAAAAATGGAGAGACACCCAATATAGACTGATACACGGAACAATAAGAGGTTTTAACATTCCCCCATCACTGACAAACAGAGAAAGATGGGTCCATTGTCCCAAATGCAAAACCTCTATGACCGATCTTGAGCATGGGATTTGGTCTTGTACAAAGATACAGAGATTCTGGAATGATATAGGAGATCTGGCCTCAGGACTTTATCCCGACGAGAACAGGAGAGGTCCGTTGTTGTGGCTGTTTCATTATTCAAATGGTACAGACACTGGCGGTCGATTACATGTCCTGTTTCATACAATCACATTAGTGGCAAAGAGACTATTGTTACAACATTGGATAAAAGAATGCACGCCCACAATAGAAATGATGCATAACACTCTCAGAAAAACGCTGAACCTTGATTCCATTGAGACATAAGGTAGTGCAAATCGTTGGGTCGTTGCGTGTAAACCGTCGTTTCAAAGTTATGTAATTTATGTTATCCAAACGTTTGATAAACATTAACCTTGAACAACCCCTGTGCAACACGGGTTTAAATACTGTTGCTGGTAGCACGATTTGCATGTTCATAACGGCGTTTGCGCGGTGCAACAATATTATGTTCAGCGTGTAAGCCGCGCTAACCGCTGTGCCGCTGCACCGGCACACCCACGAAGCGGCGGACGGCTGCAGAGCTCTGTCGTCCCGCCCGCACACCGCATATGTGCATACTAGAACCTTCAAATGACAAAAAATTTAACAAATGAACATCATTTAGGTTTTTTCGTTCAAATCGCAGGTTACGATCAATAAACAGTGTAGCGTAAAACTGGGAGGTACCTGGGTAGATTAAAATGTGACGTTTAGGTGGTGATGTCGGCATCTAGGCATGTTATTTTATATTTTGAGAATTAGAAAGACAAAGAGGAAGGGTTGCTAAGGAAAAAGGAAGGCAATTGGGTAGAGGTAGAATTTTACTTTCATGATTCATCGACTTTACATGTTTATGCCTCTGTTTATTCTTGTTAGTTGTTCGCATAATTTGTCACAAGTTTTCTACTAGACCCAAAGTACTCCTAATCTTGATTGAGATTTATGTAATTTTTTATTATCGTGTTTGTTTTAAAATTACAAATTTTCTTATAAAACGATGGTTTAAAAAAAAGTGAAAGAAGGAGACGAACATCAAGGCTAAAGGAGGGGAAGTCAAAGTGTAGGGGTGGTTATGGTGGCGACTCCACGGGCTGGAGCACAACACGCTTGCCCCGGGAGGGAAAGACTGACAGGTGTAGAAGTGAGAAGGAGCCCTTGGGGGTACTAAAGAGACATAGATCGCCATTCGCCGTCTGTGGAGAGAGGGCTGGTGGACGACACAGGGAACTCTGCCTTAACACGGCGCGGATGCTTCATGCCGAGCTGTGCCGCAGCTGTGGCTGAACACCGACTAACTTGGAGAAAGTGGTCGAAGTAGGGAGCGTGCCGGAAGGGTACAGCTGAGCACCTGTGGCTGTTGGTACCTGAGCTCTGTGCTGCAGGGGCGCTAAGAGCCTGGGGGGGGGGGGTGTTTTAATGCGAGCATGTAGCTCAAAGACACTAACCGGTCCTGAAGACAACGCGGAACGGAGATTGGCAAGGGATACCTGGCAGCCATTGCTTGTAACATACTGGAGAAAAGTGACTCAACTGTGTCGTGAGACTTTCTTTAGCGGCAACCACCAGCTGCAGAGGCCGCATGAAACAATGGGGTGCTGATGACCTAATGAACATTTGCCAAGGCACAAACGTGACTCCTCCATCCTTCTGCCCTGGGGAGCGAACTATCCAAACTGCCCGTCACCATCCCCAGAGGTTCTGAAGCAGCGGCGGCCATCCTGGCCGTACACCGCAGGTAACGTCACGAATTCCCCTTTTCCCGTCTTCTACCCCTGTTTTTTAAATGGCACCGCCAGGGTCACGGGACCAGGTCTCAGCCCCAGTCTGACCCTGTGAAAAGAATCAAGAGTGAAGAAGAACTGCTGCCCGGTTCCCGAGTACCCCTAGCCCTGGAGAGGGCATGTCAAACTGACATGAGGTGCAGTATTCTGAGCCGCAGCATTTCAATTTAGGTTAGCAGAAATGCGAGTATTCTCAGTGGGAGAGCACAGTTAAAATCTGCTGCACCAGAAACCTTATCGTGGGGACAGACGCAGCGTTCTATTGCACAAACCACTACCATCTCCAGATCATGGGCATGTGTCTTTACAGTGCTTAATTTCATGGGTAATGCATCTTAAGGCCCCTTATACGGCACAACATTGAAACTATGTTGGCAACGATCTCGTGGGCGCACGGTCATTTTTGGCATCATTTCGACATCGCTGGTGAGATGTCACACATCTAGATATCGTGAACAACTCAACTACGTTAGCAGGTATCGCTCGCAAACAATCCCTGCTCATTGCTGTGAATGGGCAAGTCGTCCACAACATACCGTAGTTATCGCGGTGTCACACAGAACGATGCAGCAGGTTGCTTCAGTTGATATCATCAGGTTTTACAACATGTTGGTAAACCTGTTAACGCCGACCCAACGATCTATCATAGCAACTTGAGAGTCAGAGTCACACTCAACGACGTCGCTGGTACACCTCCAAACCCATGACGTATCAGCGATGTCGTGCCATGTAAGGGGCCTTAAAGCAGATGCATTAATGCTCAACTTATTAGACAAATACTTTGTCAGATAATGTGATACATGGCCATTTTAATAAGTTACAGGTGTTAATCCATTATGAAAGGCTTATTGTTGAGTTAGAAAAAAAAACAAAAAAAAAAAAAAAAAAAAAAAAAGTTTGCATACCATTTATGGTGGCAATAAAGCCACTATATTGGATATACAACTGAAGCCACTGGCGCCATTTTTGTTTACATGCACAGGGCAGTCCAGTCTATTTTTCAATGGCAAGTGAGGGAAAGCAATCCATGTTCTGAGGACACTGACAAGCTATGAATAACAGTACATGAATACATTACCAAAAATCACAATCAGTACATGAATTTAGTACAATCTATCAATTGCAATCTCAGGTCAGCCCTATCCACAATTGATTTGCATGACCTACAATTCCCAGTAGGCCTTTAACAATAGTAAAGAGATACTGTGAGTTAGTAATTACCTTGCAGACCATATAGAAACCCAGTACTGCTGAGACACATGCAATAGCACAAAAGCATTTACATACAGGTACCTTTTCTGATTTAAGGTGGTTTCAGACTGGCGTTCCCCTCCGCAGCGTTCTGCGGAGGGGAATCCCATGTGTGCGCAGCCGCCCCCAGCCCCTATGTTTAGAATGGGGACGCACGGTGCTGCCTTGACTGCGCATGACCGTGCGCACACATTCACTGCCATATGTGATTTGTACGCAGGCAGATGCCTGCACACAAATCGCACACTCTCGTCCGCACCAGGAATGCAACATGTTGAGTCCCTGTGCGAGAGAGTGTGCGATTTATGCCAGGCTTGCACGTACAAATACTTACGCGTGAATGTGTGCGCACGTCATGTGCATCCAAGGCAGCCCGTGGTCCCCATTTAAACATAGGGCTGGGGGCGCTGCGCACAATGGCGATTCCCTCGCACGCTGCGGAGGGGAACGCCAGTGTTGAGGCAGCCAAGTCATCTTTTCTTGCAGCTGTCGACGCTATGATGATTATTTACACTAACTCTTCAGAATCATCTTATCTGGTTTTGCCTGTTAATCATTCAGTAAGCACAAAGTAATTGGCACCAGAGTCCGAGGCAGAGGCGACTAGATCAGTGTAATCACTACGGGACACAAGAGAAGCGCAGCAGGAGCCTCAGTACTTGCCGTGTGGAGAACCTGGCTCCTCAGGCTACACATACTCACGAACTCAACCTGTGGTTGAAAGATTGCCAGTAAAGAGCTTGAGTATTCAACCAACGGTCTGTCTTGTCAACCTCAATTCTGCCCCTACACCTTGCCATCCACTGCCCTGGCGACCTGCGTGCACCCGGTAAGCACTCCATCCAGTTCCCATCTATCGGCCGAGGTCTGCAGCAGTGGTGACACTCGCCAACATGGGGCGTCACAATTAAGAGTTCTTGTAGTCAGGAAAGATTACACTGAACATAGGGTCACGGACGGGTCTCAACCCTTTGTCCAAAACCTGCAGCCGGTTTCCATTACCAGCCAGGGTGCATCAGAGGCCAGAAAGAATTGGCATTAGTATGTCCCACACCTTAATGGTTCTAAGCAGCTGCAAAGTGTATGAGGACTCTAAAGGGGTTACACGCTGCGATGTTCAGTGATCCAACCAACGATCAGAATCGTGGGACATGGCTATCTTCTGAATGAGCTGTCACTTGGCAGACGTCACAGCGACACGCTGGTAACCAGGGTCACTGGGTTACTAAGCATAGCGTGGTTATTACCAATTTACCCTGGTAACAGTCAAGGTGTATTTTGGCACTGGGCATCGGCCGGGAGGTCGTTGGTCCCCCGCTGTTGCACACGCCGATGCTGACCGCCCAGCGGAAAAATGGTCCTGGCCATTTACCAATGATCAGCGATCTGATTGCATGTGACATGTAAAACGACCAGCAGCGGCCTCGCTACGAGATCGCTGCAACGTCACCAAACTGGTGACGTTGCAATGATATAGTTAGCGATATCGTTGGGTTCATCCTTAAGGGCCCATTACACGCAACACTTTGAATACAGCGACACTGGATACTCTCCGGAGCAATACTTAAGCACACTGAAGAAGGCTCAGAAGTTGAGGGCCGAAACATTTGTTCTGTTCTAATTTTTTTACCAAATAAAAACAGTTATGATTTGCTTTGGTATTTCAAGTGCCAAGTATTTTTTCTATTGGGCTAAGGTGTGGGAGTCAAATTGAGCACCGGACAATAGGAAGTAAATACATAGTATTGTTCCTGGTAGTTTAACCCCCTCAATGCTGCGATCAATAGCGATCGCAACATTTAGGTGGCTGGAAGAGGATGGCACTGACAATGTCAGCCAATCTTGCACTTTCAAAGTCAAATAGCTCACCTTCTCTTCCGAGCCCTGCCGTGCACCCAAACATTAGTTTTCCACCACAAATGGGGAAGGAGGGGGGGGGGGGGGGGGTTTATCAGTGTACTCCGGAGAAATTGCACAACTAATTATGGGGTCCATTTTCTCCTGTTATCCTTGTGAAGATGCAATATTTGAGGCCAAAGTAACAATTTCAGTTTTTCCTTCCACATTGCTTTAGTTCCTGTGAAACACCTGAAAAGGTTAATACAAATCATGAATGTAGTTTTAAGCAGTCAGATGGGTGCACTTTTTGGAATGGTGTCACTTGGAGATTTTCTGTTATATATGCCTCTTGGTCACTTTAAATGTACAGTGGTATCTACAAAAAAAGTGTAAGTTTTTTGGGAAAAATGAGAAATGGCTGATAGAAAGTTAGACGGTTTCAAAGTTTGAACAAAAATGAATCGTTTCGCACGATGTTTAAAACTATCAACAAATTTCCAATATTTTCACAATTTAAAACAAAAAATATTGTCCTAAATGTCCCACAAACACGAAGTCACAAAAAAAAAAAAAAAATAAATAATCTTGGAATCAGTGGGATCTTTGAAGACTTATTACATCATAAAAGGACACTGGTCAATATTTGCAAAAAAAAATGGCCCGGTAATGAAGGTGAAAAAATTAAAAATAAATTTAAAAAAAATGTCATTATTGGCCACGTTGTGCTGAATTCCAAGTAATAGCATCTCCATAATATGGATTATTGTAAGTTTTTTTTGGAGGCAACATTATCAAATACCAACTGGTAGTGAAACCCAATTACCGTATCTCATTTTTTAATTTCCCTAAATATATGCACTATGCTGTGCCCCTGAATAAATAATTGCCTCTCACGGTGCTCCCTGCACAAAATATGTCCTCCTCACTATCCCCATCATCAGTGGCATGACTTAAAAGCTCATTGGCCCTCATGAGAAAGTACCAATGGGGTCCCCAATTATTAAAAATCTTTAATACCATTAGTCTTTCTATAGGGCACCAACACACCCCATGCTGTCCGCTTTCCCTTAAAACTACTTTATATTGTATGTTCACCTCCATTGGACCATTTTCCCCACCATCTTCTACTCCACTGTGTTGAAACATTGATGTCTGCATTGTGATCATCAGGCTGTTGTAGGTTTTCTTGACTTTGACAGAGTGTAAGGGCGCTGTTACACACAGCGATGTTCCAGCGATCCCGACAATGAACAGGATCACTGGAACATCGCTGTGTGGTCACTGGGGAGCTGTCAAACAGGCAGATCTCCTCAGCGACCCGACCTCCACATCGCTGGGTATGACACTGGTAACCATGATAAACAGCGGGTATCTAGGCAGCGCGCGCTGCTTATTTATCATTGTAACACACATTTTAAATATATAAACACCCCAACCAAGTGTAAAAAGCCAAATGAGAAAAAACAAAAACAGAACTTTTCATATGGCTGCCCATATAGTTACCAGAGATAATAAGTGCACAAACTTACATTTTACAACTTTTCATTTTTAGACAATAAAACAAAATTAAAAAAAAAAAAATCACATCTCTTCCATTTTGCAGAATTTTAGCACACGCCTCTGAAATCTTCTCTAATTATCTCAGATCTGGAGTTATTTCTCTGTTGATACTGCAATTGTTGCCACAATATGTTCCATCTGGTAATTATTGCTCCCTCTGCTGATTTCCCCCATTAAGAAATAGGTTTCGTTTTACCAACCATATATGTCGGTCCCTATAGAGCAGGAAGAGAAAGTGCTGATCTCAGGAGAACAAATGGATCACCTCTAAACACACACATGCTCAGCCTAATTGTCTCCCATGAGAGACTTCATAAAACCTACTGAAACCTATTTACACTTCCAGAGATATTGTAGACTATAGTTAGAGCTTTAGATTTTATTTACTCCGACATTAAAGGGGTAAGGCTCCCATACACATTAAAAAAAAAAGCTCATTCTGCCAACAGCCATTCCTCCTGGCTTCCCTATACAGAAGAACAATAAAATCGGACGAGCTTAAAAGGGAACACCATTAAGTTCTATTATGTACAGTCTTTGCCCTCCTACATGATGAAGCAGAGCTGGGCACTACAGTTTTAGGATCTATAAAATATCTGCTCCTCATCTCCAACCCTTCCCCCGCCCCCTTCGGGGACAGAGAAATTCAGCCTCATACAGCAGCTGTGACAGGAGGCGTTTCCGGCACATGAACCCTGGGGGCTCCAGGATCCTCTCACATTCCTACCTCTCACACTTAGGTATGAACAGGGGGCGTTGCAGGAGCATGGCCAAAGGCCTCATTGTCACACTACAATCCTGCATCTGAAATACATCTAAGGGGGCCGTCACACGGAACGATATCTTGCCCGATATCGTTTAAGCGATCTCCTTTTTGATCGCTTAAGCGATATCGGGCAAGATATCGTTGCATGTAATCAAGCGATTTACGATGGTAAATCGCTTGATCGTGACATCGCTGATCTGAGGTTCGGTTCTCAGATCTAGCGATGAACGATGCAACGATCTGCATCATCGTGGTGTATGACACTACGATGATCCATCTCCCAGCGACCGCGCCTATGCTGGGAGATGGTAACTATGGTACACGTCGGGTTACTAAGCGATGCGCGGCGCCTAGTAACCCGATGTGTACCATAGTAACGAGCGAGATCGCTGCTCCACATCGCTGGTGAGTCTGTCTGTGTGACATCTCACCAGCGATGTGAGCGATATTGTAAGCGATTGCGCGTGCACGTGATCGCTTACAATATCGCTAAAGATATCTCACTGTGTGACGGCCGCCTTATGCAAGGTAAAAACAGAGGTGTTCTCCCTTCAAATAGGAATTACGTGACCAAGTATTGAGCCCAGGCTTTGGGGTACTCGGGTGTCAGGCTGCAAGGGTTAACGCTCCTGTTGTCACAGGGAGTGGTGGCCGCGCTTGACCCCGTGTCCTGGGCCTATCTTCCAAAAAAAAGGGGTAGTATGTGCAGGGGATTATGTACAGTGTTGTCGTGACACCACCTGTAGTTTCTGGTGAGGAGTCACCAGCGCCGCCACAGTCCGCCAGAGGTAGATAGTACTGCGGCTAGTGTGGTAAAGTCCTCCTCAGGTAGGACTGGACCTCCGGGGCAGCATAATGAGAAGGGGCAGCTTGTAGTGGAGCTGTAGGTGGGACGGGGAGTGTTGGAGCAGTCTATGAGGGGCACTGGGATGGAGAGGAATGACACACGCACTCTGCAGAAGTCTCTTTTACTGATGTTACGCAGGTAAAAATGTCCAGGGCACTGACAGGTGACTAGGTTGCACAGTGGGTCCCCACAGCAAGTGGGTATAAGGCCTCCTCTGTTCCTCTGTAAAGATTGAAGCACAGTCTGCATGCAGCCAGACTTGCCTCCTCTCTCTTCCTGACTCTGGTGACTGTCTCTCCTCCTGTGCGGTCTCCGGGCTACCCTCTCTGATCACGGCGGTGGCACACTGCTGTGTCTGGCTCCCTCTCTTGATCCACATGGGAAACCGGGTGGCTGAAGCCTCCACGGTGTGACGGGGTTTTCTGCTGTCCTGGAGTATTCCACAGGTGCAGATTCCCGATATCCGATGCTTCCTTGGGCGAACTTCCTCAAGTTCCTCACTCCCTCTTGGCTATCTACTCCTTGCCTTCTGTCCCCACTTAGGCTTGCAGGACGTAGAAGGGCCACTCCGGGTCACTGGTTCGGGCCTAACCAGCGGCACCGACCACCAGGACTTCTTCACAGTTCTCCTAGCATTTGCACACTGACTAACTCCTCCCCCAGCAGCAGTATTTATAGGGGATCTTGCCTAAGGTCAGCAAGTGGTGCTCCCCACTCTGTTGTGGGTTTACACGTTGCGATATCGGCGGCCAACTCCGACGAAAATTGACGTGGTTCGTGCGTTGGACCCGATATCGTTCCTGCATTGTACAGTGTGAACGTCCAATACGATGCAGGAACGATGGCAAACAGATATCAGGGGGGGGGGGTTGATTGAGCGTGCTATTCAACGTCCCGATATCGGATGCGGATCGTCCCGTGTGACAGCCCAACTCCGATGTGCAGTACAACGTCACCCATTCACCACCATGTTAAATGGTCGTTCCTGGGTCGGGGGGCATAGACATCGTCGTGACGTTGTATCCCGATATCGGGACATGTAAACCGCCGATCCATTTCTTGGAAAACCGGCCACAAAAAGCGCGCTCCCGCACCTTCTAATCCAATATCGGACCGACGTTGGAGCGTATAAACCCACCATGTGCCTGGGTGGAAGATGTTGCATGTAGTAGGTACCTGCTGGGGAAACCCAATTGTGCATTAGAGAAGTCTGGCTACCTGCGTGAGCAGGGCGCCACATAAGCAGATATAAATGCATGCTGTGATCTTCTGCTGTACAATTATATGATGGGGCATAGTGTGTGATGTCATGTATCAGGCAAGGAGCAAAGGCAAAGCAGCAAATTGATTCAGCACTGCCATGGTCTCCCCTCCCCCATATCTACTTGGCAGCATCCTGTACCCCAAAACCTTAGCACTATGCATGACTGAATTTCATTGTCCCCAAAGGGAGGGGTGAGGGCTAAGGAGCAGATGATTTTATTGATTTGCAAGAGAGCTATAGATCCTAGAACTATAGTGCCCAGCTCCGCTTCATCATGTAGGAGGGCAGAGACCGTGCAATATTTTCCCCCCCTTCCTTTAAGACCCTGTGCTGACGATGCATTTTGGCTGTAGTTGTGTTACCTTTTGTCACAAACCTGCATGTTTATCCTTCCCCCAGCAACTTCTATAAGAATTCCGAAGTGTTGTGCCCATGACGCCTTTTTTCCCTTGCAGTTTAGGTGCAGACTGGTCAAGACAGTAGATGAGCATGTCAATTGTTGGGGCCTCTGTTGCTTGTTTTGTAGCAATTCCAGCGATTGGATATAGTAACAAAAAGGCATGACCACAGTTGCACCAAAAACACTTGTACTTTGAAGTGCATTTTCCAGCCACAGGGTAAAGTTTAGATTTCTGCACCAAAAATGCAGCATCAGCACATAGATTTATGGTATAGGCACACATCTTTCCAACAGATCCTATTGGGGAAAATGCTGTTAAAAAACAAAACAATGCACAGAAACGTCAATATCACACTGCTGTGTTCATGTTCCCCATTTTAATTGCTTAACAATGCGAAAACCATAAAGTGGTTGTAAAAAGGTAACATGTTCATTGTTCAGAAGCCACCCACTCTGCACAATAGAAGATAAAGAAAAGATGTCGGTGGCTGAGCCCCCAAAAAACAACCGCAAAGTCATTGCAGTGGACACGTACTAAATACATGCAATATTTACCTGCCAATTTTTCGCATGTCCTGCAATGCTGGGGGAAAAAATTGCATACAAAACTCAAAGAAATTTTCATGCATAACAATATATGTAGCAACTAGATGGCGGCCCGATTCTAAAGAATCGGGTAGTCTAGAATCCATATATAGTTTATTTACTAATAGTTAGGGGAGTGCGGTGAAATTAATTGTGTGTATACTGGTGGCCCAGTGGTTGGCACTGTATACGCTGGCCAGTGGTTGGCATGTTCGCGGCCAGTGGTTGGCACTGTATAGCTGTGCAGTGTTGCACAGTATAGCTGGCCCAGTGGTGCATGTATACGTGCCAGTGGTTGCACTGTATACGCTGGCCCATGGTTGCACTGTAACGCTGGCCCAGTGGTTGGCACTGTACGCTGCAGTGGTAGCACGTATACGGTGGTCAGTGGTAGCACTGTATATGGTGGCAGTGGTTAGCACTTATATGGTGCTCAGTGGTTAGCACTGTATACGGTGGCAGGTCAGTCAGCTGGAGGCAGGGTATGCAGATGAGCGAGTGGTCAGCGCAGGACGGAGGCTCGTGGTCATGCAGCAAGGTGGGCGGAGCCCCGCGAGGGCCAAGCGGGACCGGCGCATAAGGATGGCAGTGGGGCAAGTGAGAGAGAGTTGAGAGAGAGTAGAGAGAGAGAGAGGAGAGACGGAGAGAGAGAGGAGAAGAGGAGAGAGAAGAGAGAGAGAGAGAGAGAGAGAGGTGAGTGAGGAGAGTGTGAGAGAGAGAGAGTGTGAGAGAGAGAGTGTGAAAGAGAGTGGTGTGAGGAGAGGTGTGAGTGTGTGGAGGGGTACGATAGTGTTGTGTCAGGGGTGTACGTGACTGTGGACATAGGACGTAGTGTGGGTCGCCGCCAGGGTACTCCCACTTACGGCCGCCATCTTGGGTCACCCTGAGCGGGTGTACCTCTGGGCACAATAACCGGATGCTGGGACAAAGTGACGGATGTGACGTCACAAATCCCTCGCGGTTTTATATATAAAAGATAGAGAAGAGAAAAAAAAGGGCCTAGTAGAAATCTCACTGTGGAGATATATATGTAGGTTTCTTACCTCTATGAAGGAAAAAAAAAAAAAATTCAGTTGAACATGGTTTTAGGACAGAGACACACTATGCGAGGTGGTGCAAGATACTTGCACGAGTCTCACATGACTCACTCGGAGCAGCCTCTCCAGACAGGAGTCACTGTGTGGGTTTCTATGCAGCTGTAGGTTTTCTCATGGACAGCATTTATAAAAAAATATAAAAACTATGAATATCATTATTCTGTGAGACATTACATTTACTTTCCATTTTCACAGAGTCCTATGTAAGCTCGGTTTTATAATATCAACCTGCAGATTTTATTGGTGCCATGAGGAGTATGATTTTTAGTTTTTTTTTTTTCTATCTGCACAAAATGAGAAGGGGGAGGGGGGGGGGGGGGGGGGGGGGGAAATTAAAAAAAAAAAAAAAAAGTCTGGGTCTGGAATAGTTTGTCATGTCTACATATGGCATTCACTATAAGGATAAATTCGGTGTTTAGATCTGTCCAGATAAAGTGGCCCATTTGTGGTGCAGAAAATTCTGTTTTTGAAGAGAAAAAAAAAAAAAAAAGTAAAACACAATCTGCACAAAAACACACCAATTTTTGATGAGTTTTATGTGCTGCCAGTCCTTGTTTGATGCAGTCTTTTATTAACAATGGGGTCAATGGAAACAAACAAAATTGATTAACATGCTCACAGTTTTTCTGTAGGAGTTTTCTGCACCAAAACGGACCAGTCAAAGACGCAAACATCAGCACAACATTGCTATAATCTCACACTGTCTTGACATCTCAATAAATTGATTCATTTTTGGTTCAGATTTCACCAAAACCACAACACAAAAAAATGGATCTAAAATACAGCACGGGCACATGGCCTTATGTCATGGCTAGTTATAAAAGAGGCAATAACCAAATATGTAAAGATGTTATCCACATTATTGAACTCTGATTTTGTTTTGTAGCTTTAAAGAAACATATACTTACAATATTCAGCCCATATGAAGACATGAACCAGGGATTCTTGGGTTGCATTGATCAGCCATTACACCACTTATGTAGTGCAGTGCTTTACACACCTTGTCAGCATTTGACTAACAAGTAACCCATCAGACTCCACCAATTTATATGGTAAGAATGCATGTGATATTTAGGCCTCTGGTTCCCATAGAAATCTATCAGCACTCCGCAATTGCATTAATGAAGTGCCACTGGGCTCACAGTGTGGGGCATCTATCACACATCCGTGCTCGGATGTGTGCGGTCTGTGGTGACACAGACTGGAGGCATGGACATACAGGGACATATGATCCCCTATAGCCCCCTTAAAACATCTGTTATTCGGCACGGACCATGTCGCCATGTGGAGCAGACCCGTGTCTGTGTGCGCCACACAGCAACATGTCCGTTTTTTCCCGGCGCCATGGACAGCTTTTGGCCCAAAACGTCCATGCACACATGTTATCCATGTACACGGATCACAGTGTAAAAATAAAGAATTTCATAGACACCTTCCTCCAACGCTGACAGTTCCTCTTGATGCGCCCCCAGGGCTGTGGGATACTCGGAACCGGGCTTTGCTACTTCTGGGGGAGTCACAGGGGTCGAGACCCGACTCCGTGACCCTGAGCATCAGATAAAAGTTCAGAGCTGGTGGTCGTGACGCCACCCAAGGTGTTCGGCTATTGGCACCGACGCTTTGGTGCGGGACCCTTGGGGATAATGGGATTGCAGCTATGGTGATATCGCTCCCCATGGGTGGAGCAGTTCCCCTGGCAACTGGTGAGGTCTATGGCGGTGGTAGGCCGTTGGGGTGCAGGACTGAGGGCGCGGAATAGCCGAGGGACACACAGTACGTAATCTCCGTTACCTTTACTGGTAAATATAGTTAGTAACCAGGATACAGTCCACAGGTGATGTTGTGAGTCCAAGTGGCCTGGAAGCAAGTTTGGGACCTCCTCACCCGGTGAGTTCTGAGGCCTCCCTGCTGCCCTACTCCTTGTGGTCCTGGCTGCCTGTAGCTGAGCTGTGACCCTCTCTTCCTGCTTGTAAGTCTCTACCTGAATGGCAGGCAGCTTGAGCCCTTCCCAGGCATCACTCCTTCAGCAGCTGGCACTGAGCTCTCCTATTGAGTCGCTCGGGGCAGTGGGGACTTGGGTATCCGGGCCCTTTCCGCTGTGGTTGGGGGATGTCATTGGTGGCCTGCCCAGACCCCTGGCCCAGAGATCAAACTTAAAAAGGGGAATATATGTACAGGGGAAAATGTATAATATAGTTCACGTGACGCCACCCGCAGCTTCTGGTGATTGAGCACCAGCGCCACATCAGTCCTCCAGAGGGTGGTGGTATAGCGGCCTCGATAGTACAGCTCCCTGCAGTTGGAGCTAACCCCCGGGGCAGGGATGCACCAGTGATGATAGGGGTGCTGGTGTGGATGGATGAGCAGGGACCTGGCCGGTTGGTTGGATAACGGGACAGTCTTTGAGGATGGCAGCGGCGCGGGGAAGGAACTGACGCACACACCGCTGGTTGCTCTTTACCTTTTACTGATGTTGAAGCAGGTAAATTATCCAGAGTACCACCGGGTGTTAAGGATGTGTGGCGCCCCTGCGTCCAGGAGGCCACAGAAGGGAACTGCAGCCAGGCAGGTAGGACAATTGTTGCACAACAACACCCTCACAGCCCACATAACCCACGTACAGTAGGTGGCAGCATCCAGCCCTGAGATTGGTGACTAGGCAAGTGAGGGGTGGTGGATTTAGAGGAGGGGGTTGGGCACACACGTAGTCAGGCGACTTGAAATAGTGAGGGGGAGGAGGAAGGAGTCAGAGTAGGCCCAGGGTGCTGAACAGAAAAGACCAAGCACAGGCTGAGAGACAGCAGAAGGTTGAGCTAAGCTGAGCAGGAGAAAGACACACACGTCCTGGAAGAATGAAGGTGTAAGGAGCGCAGAATCTGTACTGAGCCAGTGTGAGCCGGAGGAGAGAGAAAGCCCGTCCGAAGCTGATGCTGGCTCCATGGTTCCCCCACTGTTCTGCCTCTTCTCCTTGCCACTCGACCCCACTCTTGGGCCTTGCAGGGCTACCGGAGACAGGTCAGGGTGACTGGCTCGGGCCTAACGCGACACAGAACACCAGCACTTCTTTGCAGCTCTTGTAGCGTCTGCACACACTCTGTCTAACTCCCCAGCACCAGTTTTTATAGAGGATCCTGCCTAAAAGCAGCAGGTTGAGCTCCCCCTACTGTGCTGGGGTGGAAGGTGTTGCGTGTAGCTGTGTTCCTGCTGTGGAAACCCATCCATGCTGCAGGTGAGTCTATGGGTTCCTGTGGTTAGCAGGGCACCACACTATGCTGCTGTGGCCGGGAGACTTGGAATCTCCCATCCTTGGGTTTTGCCTGCTGGACCTGAAGTACCCTTATAGCCTTGGATTCCGGTGTCCGCTTCTGGCGCTCTGCTCTGGGGTGAGCCGGATCACTGGCTCCACTCCTCAGGCCTACTTCTCTCCTTCCTCAGACCCTTTCCTACAGGTCCCTCACGCTTGCTAGTCTGTCATGGGACGAGCCTTAGAGTAGGGACAAACTGGTGTGAAAAAAAATCGGTTCGTTTCTCATCCAGGAGGGTTGGACGAGTGACATCTGTTTTTTGACCCATATGGCATGCAACTGCTATGCGAGTGTGAGATTTTTTTTCTCAGGTAACATCGGAGTGGTGTCTGTGTGACATCAGTGAGCTGTCTGTGTGCAATATGTTTTTTTTCTCAGCAGCTATGGTGGCGCCCCACTGGTCAGGCGTCACAAGTGGGGAATACTGCACCCAAAAATGAGTGTATGGTTATCCCTGTCGCAAGAAGAATGCAGAACACTGTAGAAGGATTTGATCCCAGCACTCCCACACACCCACCTAGGCAACCAGGGGAAGTCCCAAAGTTGGAGAGTTGGAGTTGTAAGGGGAGCAGGGAGGATGCATAGGGAGTCTTCAAGAGTGTCTTCCCCGAGGAAAGACGGAAAACGGGAGCTTACTTGCGAGTGAAAGGGGGCTCCAAGGGAGGGCTAGAGAGAGAAATAGTCCAGACAGAGAGGTCCTGACTAGTTCACCCGGAGTGCATGGGTCTGACAACGTGGCCTAGAGTGTTTACCCCCGACCGTACTTGTCCGGACTTTGAAGACGTTATCAGGGTGTTCATCCCCTAGACGTAACACTGCTAAGTAAGCAGGCATTGAGGAGAGAAGGGACAGGACAAGGGTTAGATCCAAGAAGGAACCACCAGAGACTTCCACAGATTCTGCTGCGACTGCCCAGCCAGCCGTCCTGCTAGAGCAGAGGTTCCCAACTCAAGTCCTCAAGGCACACCAACAGTGCAGGTTTTCAGGATTTCCTTAGAATTGCACAGGTAGATAATTGAATCACCTGCACTGGGGATGATTCCAATTTCTAAGGAAATCCTGAAATCCTGCACTGTTGGTGTGCCTTGAGGACTGGAGTTGGGAACCTCTGTGCTAGAGAACTGTAAGCTGTATCATCACCGTGACCAGTTTGCAAGTAAAGTACCCAGGTAGAGTGACTGAGTCTCCGTGTGCTTATTCACTGCTGTGCTGCAACTACGACCTCAATCATCTTCACCTTTATCCGTACAGGTGCATCCTTGCCCGGAGGGCTGGCTCCACCTGCAGGGAGATATACCACCTCGGCTGCTGTACCATCACCCTCCGGAGGACTGAAGCAGCACTGGTGTCCTTTCACCAGGATCTGCGGATGGCTTCACGATAAACTTTATAAACTTTTATTTCTCCCATATTAATAATCCCCTTGTTAAAGTAAGACCCCAGGGTCACGGGTCTGGGCAGGCCACCAGTGAAATTCCTACCGAAGCAGAGGGCCCAGATACACGAGTCCCCATACCTGGGCGCGTCACTATTACTGTAAAATCATTTACAGGGACATTTTACAATGTTCCAAGCTGCAGAATGATAATGTATCAGTTAAAAAAACGGAAGTCACTAGGATGGTCTGTGTGCTGTTCATGATTTTGTTGGACCTATTGAGTTGCATTGGCGAGTCTCGGCCGTGACTCGCATACTGTCGCAGCATGTTGCAACTTGTTTCTCATCCAGATTCTGGATGAGAAAAAAGCGGACGACATGCGTTAATCTGTTCTCATTCATTCTGTAACATTGGTCCAAGTGCAATGCAATATTTTACCGCATTGCACTCGTCCGTTTTTCACACCAGTGTGTCACTACCCTTACACTGCTCCAGACCACAGGACGTCTTCACAGTCCTCATAGGGACTGAACTGACTAACCCCGCCCCCAGGCCAGAATTTATAGGGGAGCTCCACTGAACTCGGGTTTAGAGCTCCCTCTTCTGGTCTGGAGTTCAGGATAAGCATTGCATGCTGTGGGCTTACCTGGCGTGGATACCCCTTCTTGCTTCCAAGCATGACATCACCCCCGAGGGAGACAATGCCACTCTCACTTTCGATTCCGCTCATTAGGCTCATGAATATTCACTTCACTGAGCCTAACAGCGGACCAGAAGTGAGAGGAACGGCGGTGCTGGAGAGAGGTGAGTATGCAATGATGGGCTGTCCGTGTGCTATCCACGTATTGCATACGGACAGCACACAAATGTGTCACATGTGTGACACACAGACACACGCCCCCCTCAAAGATGGCCTGTCTCACAATTCTGTGTTTTGCACGGATGTCTGAAACAGGCTTTAGCCCACATGCTCACGTTGAGTATTTGGTGAACTGCTCCACAGGTGGGGAGCGAAACCATCACAGCAGTCATCCCATCATCCCCAGAGGTCCCAGACTGCAGCGTCAGACATTAATAGCCGAACACCACGGGTGGCGTAACAACAACCACCACTAAATCCCTTTATAATCCCGAAATTTCATTGATTGGTCCAGGGCCAAGGACCGGGTCACGCCACCGTGACATCCCATTTCCTGACAACTTCGTCAGACCCGACTCCGAGTATCCATGGCCCCCCATGGGGTGCGTCACTTACACATACAGTACGAATTATCTAAAGCCTGGTCAGTCTTCTTAAAACTAAAACATTTTTACCCCTTTTTTTTCTATGACTAGGCCAGCCAACTTTCCAAGAACAGTTAACATTATCATCCAGCAACTGTAAATATTCCACATCACAATAAACAATCAAAACAGATTATAACTGGAACAATGGTGCACACTTCAGCAGTAGTTTAAACAGTTCACTCTTTCTTTAGTGACTAGAGGCACAGCAGACACTGCCTGTGCGGGATGGCACTGGGGTCGGAGGGCAGCCCATGTAGACGTTGCAATGTGACACAGTGTGAGTTACAGTCGCCTGCATGGCCCTGTTGCTGTAATGACTCAAGCTAGTACTGCAGGGCAACTCTGGATTGCATCTGCATACTGCTGTGAGGCCGGACACTTACATCAGATCCACAGGTGCTGGTAGTGCTGATATTATCACGTGCTGGCGAGCATTTTTCCAAGTCTAAGGACGGTCCGGGAGTCAGTTGCTTTACATCACTGGCAAACCAGCCTTTGTTGGCCCAGAGTGTGTACCCTACTGTATCACCAACATACAGATTACGCTGTTGAAAAGAGTCACATTCAGTGCAGGCCCCATCTACTGGTTGGAGGGAGGAGTTAGGTTAGGGGTGGGAGGCAAATAGTGAGGAGTAAGTTCTAGAGAAGTCAGGAGCTGGGAAAGAGCAGGACACACATAGGTCAGCTGCAAATCCTAGGCCTGAGGACCTGAATCTGCAGCTGTGGCGCCCCGCAACGATGCGTCACAAGAGGGTATTGCAGCCATAAATGCAGCCGCAGTATCCTCTGACACAGCAGTGATCTGGTTAACTTCGAGATCCAACCCTGCATGCATCACCTAGAACAGAGGGCCAACCCAAGGTCCTGGTGGGCGGAGTGCAAGGGTAGTGTAGGAGAAGTACAGACACTTAGATTAGTTAGTCTGGAGAGAAGACGAGAGAGTCTAGACGAGACAACACAGACTTGAACTTGGAGTAGGAGCGGGGGCTCTGCACCTCGTGCAGCCCCCGGGTCGTCACCGGTCGGGTGTTAGCACCTGAGGCCTCAACAACCGGGATCGGGCATCACCAACCACGGGTTCCAAAAGACTCCCGTGCCCAAAACCTTACAGCCGGTTCACTGGTACCGAAGCTGGCAGCAGTTCACCTCTGCTACGCGAACCAGAAGCGTGGAGGAGCAGCTTTACAGGAGCACCCCACCACCAGCCAACTTCCAGTCATCTAACCAGCGGTGTACCCACCGAGGGACCCAAGGCTCCCCAGAACATCCATAACGTACATCTTGGATAGGGCATTGAAGCAGCCTCCCCGTACCCGACCTGGTATTCCTGGGCGACAATGGCAAAGCACTTAGCTAGAATGGAGGAACACTGGAATCTCTAAGGGACACCATCACTGCTGAGTCCACCCGGTCCACTACCCGTTAACTGTATGCCATGTACTGCCTGCTGGTTACAGTAAAAACCCGTTGCAGAGACTTTCTGTGTCCGTGCTTCCTTATGAATTGTCCGTCCGCACTACAAGGTAACCGCAGCTGCCGCACAACATCTTAAGCAGCTCCAGCCTCCGGGGATCACCGCTCAGCCTGTGGGAGCGTTCCATCTTGCTGCTGTCCATCCCCGGAGGTTCCGCAGCGTCGGTAACGATTACCGAACTACTCATAGGTGGCGTCACGAATAAATTAACCCCTTTAATCTGTTCCTACAAGACGTCGTCAACTTTTGATCTGTACTCTACCGGGCCCGACTACCGGCAGGCGGGCCCACCCGTGACAAGGAGGAAGGAGCTACAGCCTGTCTAAACCGGAGTCCACGGGCCGACGGTGAGTCACAGCCGGCTGTATAGCCGGGCAGAGGAACTAGCTGGACAGGGGTACAAGCCCCAATTCAGTCTGGATATCTTTAGGACCAGCCGAGACACTGGACGTCACCAGGCTGCATGTACAGTGACTACCATCATGGACTCTCCCAAGGGTAAGGAACTATAGAGTCAAGAGGACTAACAAAGCAGTCACTCAAGATCCACAGTCACCTGTCTACTGGGACTAGTGACCCAAGACTCTAAGAGGACAAGGAGTAGCAGTGTCAGAGTCAGGAAAGGGCAGCAATGAAGGCCATATTTCCTGTGTCTCAGCAGAGTGGACCTGGACTACTTGTGAGCTGGCCAGGCTACAATCCTGGTGAATACAGTACCCTGGCTGGGTTGTGTCTGCACTGAACTTCAATAAAGTTGACTGTTAAGAACTGCAAGAATCCTGTGTCTGTCTACTCTTTTCTGCACCTCTCTGCACATCTGTACCTCCAGTCACTACCAACACCATCATCACCTCACCACCTCCACTACACCCCAGGGGTCAGCTCCATCTAAGATGAGTGCTCCAACTAGCTGCTTTACACCCATCCCTGGGGACTACCCTATGCAGCACTGGTCATCCCTAACCAGAAACCTCAGATGACGTCACGGCAAACTTCATCCCCTTTTCAATCCCCCCTTTAACATGCCTGGTCAGGGCTAAGGCTTCTGGCAACACCACCATGACTATTGCCCCAGGTTGTCCGAGTACCCCGGGCCTTGCAACCGCGACAAACATATGACTCGCCCAGGGTATGGGGACTCGGGTATCTGGGTCCTCGGCTTTGGTAGGGATGTCACTGGTGGCCTGCCCAGACCTGTGGCTCTGGGGTTTTACATTTTAAATGGGTTATTAATATGGGAGTAATAAAAGTTTATAAAGATTATCGTGACGCCACCCGTAGATCCTGGTGAAAGGGCACCAGCGCTGCTTCAGTCGTCCGGAGGGTGATGGTACAGAAGCCAAGATGGTATAGCTCCCTGCAGGTAGAGCTGACCCTCCGGGGAAGGGATGCACCTGTACGGATGAAGGTGCAGATGATGGAGGTCGTAGTTGCAGCACAGCAGTGAATAAGCACACGGAGACTCTACCCGGGTACTTTACTTGCAAACTGGTCAAGGTGAAGATACAGCTTACAGTTCTTTAGCAGGACGGCTGGCTGGGTAGTCGCAGTAGAATGCAGAATCTGTGGAAGTCTCTGGTGGTACCTTCTTGGACCTAACCCTTGTCCTCTTCCTTCTCTTCTCAATGCCTTCTTAGTTAGCAGTGTTGCGTCCCAGGGGATAAACACCCTGATAATGTCTTCGGAGCTGGGATGAGTACGGTTGGAGGATGAACACTCCAGGCTGCGTTGTCAGACCTGTGCTCTCCGGGTGAACTAGTCAGGACCTCTCCGTCTGGGCTACGTCTCTCTCTAGCCCTCCCTTGGAGATCCCTTTCACTCGCGAGCAAGCTCCCGTTTTCTGTCTTTCCTCGGGGAAGACACTCTTGAAGACTCCCCGTGTGTCCTCCCTACTCCCCTTACAACGCCAACTCTTGAACTTTGGGACCTCCCCTGTTTGCCTAGGTGGGTGTGTGGGAGTGCTGAGATCAAATCCTCCCACAGTATTCTGCATTCTACTTGCGACAGGGATAACCACATGCTCATTTCATAAATACTCTATTAGAAAGAAAAGACTAGGGCTGCTGGTATCAAAACACTTTGTTGAATTTAAACACTAGGAGAAAGACTTAAAATTCTGCATTATAGAACATGACCCTCCACCAAGAAGAGGTGGCAACTGTACGGCCATATTGAAAAACAAGGAAATGAAAAGGATCCATAGATTAAAAAAGCTTAAACCGGATGGTATGAATGTGGACTTTAAGATCCCCACATTAGATCAGGGTCAGGAACCTTGTTGGCTGAGAGACCCATGAACGTCACATATTTGGCGTTCTGTGAGAGCCATACAATATCTTTAAAACTCAATACAAGTAAATGTGTGCATTTTATGTAAGACCAACACTTTTAAAGTACAATAAGTCTCTGAATTCTTTTTAATAACATTGTTATACTGTTGCAAATCAATGATGAATAAAGTACTTCTTACCATAAAGCGGCCGTCACACGCTACCATTTTAAGCCCGATATCTTTTAAGCGATCTCCTTTTTGATCGCTTAAGCGATATCGTTTTGGCATCGTTGCATGTAATCAAGCGATTTTACAATTTAAAATCGCTTGATCGTGACATCGCAGATATGAGAGCAGGAGCTCATATCAAGCGATGAACGATTTAACAAACAGCTTCATCGTGGTGTATGATACCACGATGAACAATGTCCCAGCGGCAGAGCCTATGCTGGGAGATGGTAACTATGGTACACGTCAAGTTACTAAGCGCCGCGCGGCGCCTAGTAACCCGATGTGTACCATAGTAACCAGCGAGATCGCGGATCCACATCGCTGGTGAGTCTGTCTGTGTGACAGCTCACCAGCGATGTGAGCGATATTGTAAGCGATCGCGCGTGCACGTGATCGCTTACAATATCGTTCAAGATATGGAAGCGTGTGACGGCCGCTTTAAGGTGACTTCTGGTGCTGCATGGTTCTGCTGATGGCTTTGTAGTCTGGTTAATACATTGTCAGGTAAAGCTTCATGCAGATATAAACGTGATCGTAGGTTGGCCTTAATGTTCTTTAGATGTGAAAAAGACTGCTGGCATGCATACGTAAAGCCAAACATTGTCAGTACTCAATACTGCAGTGTTTGGTATGTGACAGGAAGCGCGTTCCAGGTTTTGACAATCAGCTGGTCCGCAGGTTGAAGTTTTTACATTTTCCCTCACTTGTGCTTGTTTGCCAACTCTGCTTGCTTCTAAGGGTATGTGCACATTGGACGGTTCTGCATCATTGCAGACCGTCAGAAAACCTGAGCAGTGTCCCTCGTTTTGTTAGCGATTTTCTAGCGATTTTCTAGCGATTTTGTAGCGATTTCCTAGCGATTTCCTAGCGAATTCCTATCGATTTTCAGCGTTTATACAGCGTTTTCTCAGCTATTTTCTTGGCGACTGGTTTTTGTGCTAGACACGCTTGAAAAACGCTAAAAAGAAGTCACATGCTCTATTCTTGACAACCGGTGGAAAACCGGTGAAAAAAGTGGAAAGGAGAAAAAAAAAAAAGTTCTAATGTACACAGCGTTTTCTGAAATCCATTGACTAGCATGTTAATCCAACCAGTGGTTAGGATTAACATAAAATTAACATAAAACTCAGCGGAAAACGCTGGCGGAAAACGCTAAAAAACAGCTAACAAAACTCCCAGTGTGCACATAGCCTTAGTCTTTCCAAATCTTCGGCTGCCTTCAGACTTGCAGATGCCTCCGCAGCGTTTTGCAGAGGCATCTGCAAGTATCTGCATGCAGACCGCGGCCCCTATGTTTATAATGGAGCGCACGGCGGTCTGCAGATGCTTGCAGACCGCCGTGCGCTCTCATTGCCCGCCATTAGTGATCTGTGCGCAGGCGGATGCCTGCGTACAGATCACACACTCTCGTCCGCACCAGGGACGCGAGATGTTGCGTCCCTGGTGCGGGCGAGAGTGTGTGATTTGTGCGCAGGCATCCGCCTGCGCACAGATCACTAATGGCGGGCGATGAGAGCGCACGGCGGTCTGCAAGCATCTGCAGACCGCCGTGCGCTCCATTATAAACATAGGGGCCGCGGTCTGCATGCAGATACTTGCAGATGCCTCTGCAAAACGCTGCGGAGGCATCTGCAAGTCTGAAGGCAGCCTTCATTCAGTGACTTGAACTTATCCACCCACATGTCTGAGGCCTTCAGGTCAGCAGCTTGTAGCTCTAAATCTCTGATGGAGACACCGGGGATGTAACTCAGGTCAGCGCTGTCCACTGCACACTCATGTGGATGGGTGATGAACTTAAAAAGACGAGTGCGCTCACAAAATTCTCCAAAGTATGCTTTGAATGGCTTCAGGAGGTGTGAAGCCCGCTAGCTGCTGAAGATCAAGATGTTGAGCAGGGTCACTTGCTGTGCATGAATCTTTAAACTCTCCCAGTTTTAAAAATGTAGTCAACGACCTGTGTCAATGTCGGAGATGAAGAGTACTAGCTTGTTTTCAAATACAAACACTGCTTGTTGAAGGGATAAGACTGTATTTCCAAGCATTTTTACATTGAGCTAGTTCAGATGTTTGGTCATGTCATGTCTATGAGATAGGAGATAGTACAACTTCAGGAGTCACTCATGGTACCTTTACACGCCGCCACGGCAGGCTGGATACATCCCGCTACTTCACGTGCACGAGCACGCTCAAACAGCTACAAACGGTCAACGCACCCTCTTTACACGCCGCCACAAGGTTCGCTACGCCACGCTACATCTATAGCTAGCTACATCGCCGGGTGTCTCAAGTAGCCAGCTGTTGCTCATTTACACACCGCTACAACCAGCTACTATGGGCGGACCTGGTGCAGCAGGGACAGCACATAGGCGTCCTCCAATTGTGGATTACAAGACTTCCGTACGCTGATAGGACGAAGCAATAACATCCTGATTGGGCAGGCATCGCAGGAGGCTGAGTAATACAGCACGCTCGAGCGATTGTGTAGTGTGACTCGTCAGCTCCTTAAATATGCCTCCCAATGCAGCGACTACCAATCGTCATGCAGCAGCTTCCACCAATGATCGCACATGGGGCGCGGTAACATGGAGCCGAGGTCACGCCTTAGCTACATTGCAGCTACAGCCCCGGGTGTCCAGAGTTCCCTTCCGTTGCTTCTTTACACGCCGATACAGCTCGCTACCATCGGCGATATAGCCATCTGTTTTCGAGCAGAGCCCATAAACAGATGTATCTGTCGCCGGCTGTAGCGTCGCGTCTTCAGACGCCGCTACGACGGGCTACATTGGCGCTACAAGCTACATTTGTAGCCTGTAGCGGGATGTATCCAGCCTGCCGTGGCGGCGTGTAAAGGTACCATCAGTGTTAGCTAACTCAGCATGCTCAATGTTTTTCATTTTAAGAAAAGTCTGAATTTTAGTCAGAGAAGCCGCAAAACGGCTGAGAACCTTCCCTCTTGACAACCAATGCACATTGCTGTGCAGAAGCAGACAAGGATAACTATTCACAACTTCATCCAGCAGAGTTTAAGACTGGTGATCATTTATAGCTTGGGCAACAATAAATTTGACCACCCGAATGACCAGCGACATCACCTCACCAAGCTGCTTGCCACACAACTGAGCACAAAACGCCTCCTGATGTAGGATGTAGTGAAAACTTAGGATAGGTCTATTTTCATGCTTATGAAGAAGCGCTATAGAATCCTCTATTTTTCCCCACCATGCATGAAGTACACACCGAAATAACTTTATCCATCGGTAGATGTTTTTCTTTAGCGAGCTCAGTGAAAGACTTGACTAAATCCTCCCCTCTTGTTGACTTTTCTCATGTAGTATGTCACCAACAGCATACCTTTCAATCACGCTGAACTGGGATAAATGCTTTACATCTCTTGATTCATCCAAAATGAGAGAAGATTGGTGGTGCATTTATGTCCTTCACGTGTGTTGCCTCAATTTGATTTGCCATCATGATGTCTTTAATTTGTTTGATTATCTTGTCTTTATCCGAAAAGTCATCAAAAAGTTAATTGGCAACATCAAGCATGAATGTTTTGGCATACTTCCCATCTATGAATGGTTTTCCGTTTCTCAGAATAGTTTAAGTGTGGCGCCCCGCAACGAGTGCGTCACAGGAAGGTATTGCATCCCTGACTGAAGATGTAATATCTTCTGTCTCAGTGATGACATGGTTAAACTCAGAGCTCCATACACCACATGCACCTCTTAGAAGTAGAGGGCCAATCAGGTCCTGGTGGGAGGAGTGTAGGTGTAGTGTGTGTGGGTAACGTAGAAGAAGTAGGAGTTGGAAGGAGGGAGAGAGAGAAACAGGACCTGCACAGTGCCGTGCAGCCTGGTACCGAACCTTACCGGCAGGGCATCATCAGCGGTGACCCAGACCGGACCACTGGCAACCAAAAGCAATTAAGCTACGGGTAAAATACACCCATGCCCAATCTTACCGAGGGAAACAGACGTCCACCGCTGTTCTGCAAACCGGAGTGAAGGAGAAGCTTCCTAGGAGCGCCTCACTACAGCCCTAAAGTAGCCGGCGAGGTACCCCACATTGGGCCTAAGGACTCTTCCCTGGTTAACATGACCAAGCTGCAGTCTGCCCAGTACCCCATCCGGTGCACTAAGGCAGCAAGGCAACTAAGACAGAAAGGTTAGTTAAGGAAGGAACACTGCGGAGCTCTGAACAAAGACCGCCCATCGCTGGGACCACCTGGTTCGTTACCAACTGACTGTATACCGTGTACCACAACAACCGTTACAGTAAAGACCCGTTACAGAGGAATCTGGTGTACGTGCTTTTCTTCAGAACTGTTATTAACTCTGCACACTCAAAACTACTGAGCTGCCGTAATCCACCAGGTACAGCTCCTGGCCCTGGGGGCTCCTGCTCATACTGTGGGGAGCATCCCATCTAGCTGCCGCACATCCCTCGGAGGCCCAAGCAGCGCCGATGCCGTCACCGGACTCCCACAGGTGGCGTCACGACAAACAAGAAACATCCTTTTATCCCCTGACCACTGGGCCCCCACAGCCTCAGGCGCGGAACCGTGACGAGGGAAGCAATGCCTGAGATCTGAGAACCCGGCAAAGGTGAGTCATAAGCACCAGCAAAGCTAACCGAATTCTAGTCACCTTGTTGGGTCCAAACACAGAGTTGCTGCTGACTAGCTTGCATTTTGCACAGTAGCTCTAGGCATTCTTTCTTCCTGCTGTCCCCCACAGGATATTTGGATGGAAATGTAGTATGGCGTGTGTTGAAGTGCCACTTTATATTTGACCGTTTCATCTGTGCAATTTTATCATTGCATATTAGAGACATTGCAGAACCTGCTCTCTCCACAATGGTGAATTCCTTTGTACATTCCTGCTGAAAAGTATGACACTCCTCATCTTTTTTTCTTTAATGCCATCTTCTTCAATAAAAGGGTGTCTGCAATTAGCTAGCTGACTACTTGATTAAAAGGAGGAAAGTTTACTTCGCGACCTCACAACGACCCGTGTACATTACATATTTTACAATGAAAAATGTTGACATTATACTGTACAATAAAAATTTGTGATTGGCTCCATCCACCCGCAACCATGAACATGAGCGGTAGGAAAAGAATGGATTGAAATACATGAGAATGTTTTATGCAGTTAGTAGAAAAAATGGACGCCAGCCCTTACTTCAAAAGTGTACATAGTGGATTTATATTCCATCAGGACCACAGCGTTTTAGCTTACAAAAAACCTTTCTCAAGCAGTATAGTCTCAACAGGAAGTGCACAGATATATAAAGCCCACCCTGGGGTCATCAATTAATAGAACTAAGAAACATACAGTGTAAAAATTTACAGAGTAACACTTGTCAAAGTGATATAAAAGTACACCAAAACATTAGTAATACAATTAAAATAATAAAAATTGACCTTTAATCATATACTATAAGGTCAGAATATGCATAATTAGTGGTAAATTACCATAATTTTCACTTTATAAGACACACTTTTGTTCCCCCAAATTTTGGGGGAAATTTGGGGGTGCGTCTTATAAAGCGAACATAGTAGCTGTGGAGTAGGGCGGGTTAGGGGGCGCTGTGGAGCGGTGTCCGGGGGCTGTCGGAAGGCTGGAGGCAGTGGCAGCTGTGGTCTCTGGTCACGTGGGGACACTCATTATCTCCTGTAATATGCATTGCATCCTGCTGTCAATCACAGCGGGAGCAGCGCATATGATAGGAGAGGTCCGCAGCCCCATGTGGAAAGCACTGACTACCCAAACGATCTCATACTCACCTCTCTTCATATCGCTTCCTGCACCCTGCGCTGTCCCCACTCAGCCGTGCAAAAAGTAGTCATCACCTAAAAGAAAGTAATTATTCTTAAGAACTAACTCCAACAATTGTAAGACAAAGTCACAAGATTCATCTGATAAATCTGACTCCTCCAATATCTTGCGTATGGCTCTCAGACCCCTACTATGATCAATCGAGGTGTAAAGAGACACCAAATCAAACGATGCAAGAATCACTTCACCAATTACAGAAAGTTTTTGAAGCCTACACAAGAAGTCATTTGTGTCTTGTATATATGATTCTGCTCCTTTTGCAAGGAGGATTAATATTTTATCGAGGAAGACTCCTATAATGGAGAAAATGGAATTAGTCCTGGAAACTATGGGTCTACCAGGAGGATCCACAAGAGACTTGTGGACCTTGGACAAAACAGGTATTGAAGGAAAATCTATAGACAGAAAGTCAAATAGATCCTGTGTAATTACTCGCCCCTCCAGGGCTGATGTCAAAATCTGATAAATCTCTTTGGCGGCCGTCACACGGGACGATTTCTTGCCCGATATCGTTTAAGCGATCTCCTTTTGATCGCTTAAGCGATATCGGGCAAGAAATCGTTGCATGTAATCAAGCGATTTACGATGTGAAATCGCTTGATCGTGACATCGCTGATCTGAGCTCCGGAGCTCAGATCTAGCGATGAGCGATTTGACGATCTGTCTCATCGTGGTGTATGACACCACGATGAGCGATTTCCCAGCGCAGAGTCTATGCTGGGAGATGGTAACTATGGTACACGTCGGGTAACTAAGCGACGCGCGGCGCCTAGTTACCCGATGTGTACCATAGTTACCAGCGAGATCGCAGATCCACATCGCTGGTGAGTCTGTCTGTGTGACATCTCACAGCGATGTGAGCGATATTGTAAGCGATTGCGCGTGCACGTGATCGCTTACAATATCGCTAGAGATATCTGTGCTTCGGTGCCCGCCTTTAGCAATATCAAACTTCGGATCTCTCACAAGCATCCTGTATACCTCCTGGTCCCCAAGTTGTCTCCGTATTTCCCCTATGTATTTGTCCATGACGACAACCGCTCCATCTTTGTCAGCTTTTTTTATAACTATGGTGTCATCATGGACAAGGTCAATGAGAGCCTCCACCTCCCAAATTAGGTTTTTAAAAAAAAAAAAAAAAAAACCCTGCAGAAGCCTTTTTCAGGGCTTCTATATCATTGTTAACCGCTGTGATGAAAGACTCAATCACAGGTGAATTAGTTGGAGGAACAAAATGACTTTTCTTCCTTAATCCAAGAGTCCGCACATTCAGTTCTCCACTGTCATTTTTAGCAGTGGCTTCCTTATTACTAAACCACTCCTTTAGTTTCAGAGTTCTGAAAAAATACTGTAAGGGCCACTTTACACACACCAACGTCTGTGTCCAACTTCTGAACAGATCTCTGGTTGCAGTGAAATCATGGACACATTGCTCCATTTTGTGGCTGTGTACAAATGTGTCCATGATTTCACTGCAACCAGAGATCTGTTCAGAAGTTGGACACAGAAGTTGGTATGTGTAAAGCGGCCCTAAGTCAAGAGATGATTGGAAAAAATCTACATGTGAATTAGGACTAAAACCCATACCCTTGTTCAATAAAGTAATATCATTTTTACTTAACACCTTATTAAATAAATTTACCACAAGGTTACCTCCAACTTCTTTAGAATTTTCTTGGGAGGTTGTTTCCCTTTTCCTTTTGCCTCCTTTTTGTTTCCTGTTGTGTCTCCAGCCTCTTCTCCTTTTTCCTCTGTTTTCTTTGGATCTAAACCCACAACAATTAGTACAATTCATGGTAGGAAGGCATGCACCCGAACTGTTCTATTTTTGTACTGTTCCGTTTTTTGTTACCAGATAGATAGATCGATCTTACTAGTCTTCCACTCATTAAGCTCATGCATATTCCCTGTACTGACTTCCAACAGCCAATCACAGATGCCCATTCTCTGTGACAGTGTCTGTGACTGTCTGTTGTACCCCCACCCATTGTGCCGTCTTCTGTGATTGGTTGCCATTGGCAACTAACCATTCGTCACAGGGGTGATAAACATAAATAAATAATTAAAAAAAAACATTATAGGACTTTGGTGTATTTTTTATTCTCAGCACAGGTAAAGCAGCCAGCTATGGGCTGTCACCCCCAGCTCCCTGGTTTTTACGTTGGCTGACACTCAAAAATAAAGTGGAGCTTATTTTTTTTTTTTTTGCTTTAAATTATTTAAATTAACAGACTTTTTTTTTTCAAATTATTTATTTATAAATCAATAGTTTAAAAATACACTGTGGGTTGACTTTTGTTTTGGATCACCAGCCAAGGAAAAGCTGCTAGCTGCGGTCTGCAGGCTGCAGCTGTCTGCTTTACCCTAGCTGGCTATCAAAAATTAGAGGTAACAGCATGTCATTTTTTTTTTTTTTAATTAATCATTTATTTTTGCTCTAAATACAAGCCTAAACAGTTTAGTGCTACATGAAATGCGCTAAAGGGTGCAAGTTTACAAAATATAGCGGGGGTGACATTATATAGCTGTTTGACATTTATCTAGTCTAACTTTTGAGACCATGTAAAAGACAGTGTTAAAGACACATAGCACAGTTTGCACACGAACACTAGGTGATAAAGTAAATCGAACTAGCCTAGCACATGATGACATACGAATTGAAAATTGCATGTCACTGGCATCAAACTCAGAGGAGTTTTCTGGAGTAATAATGGATCAATTTTTCATACGCCAGTATGAGAGCACCCAAACACTGATGCAAAATATCGACCAAAATATTGATGTGTGAATGAGGCCATAGGCACAGTTTCCTGTTATTACACTGCCCTCTTGAGGACCCATGGTGACTAATATCTAATACTATGTCAGAGGATTGGTTAGGATATTTGAGGTCTATTACTCTTTGTATGATCTTTGCTTCTGTGTTTGTACAATTTCAACTATGGTGTTTTATTGAATTATTTCTATGATAGAGATTTCAACATTTTTCATATACGGAACATATTTTTCGCTATACTATTTATATACTCCTGGCAGGTCATGTAAGTATAAAATATTTTTCGTACCTCTGACAGCCCGGTTACCCATTGTCATGTATGTTGAGGACACTTTTACCCTATTAAAATTGTGTTTGTGTTTAATATATTAAAATGGGTTGCATAAAATCATTTTTTATTTGCAGTGAATCCATTTAATGTCTTAGGCCGGCTTCAGACTGCGTGTCTGATCCGATCCGTAGCTGTCCGCTTGAGGCAGACAGCCGCGGACCGGATCAGCACACAGGACGGGGGGCTATTATGCCCTCCGATCCTGTGTGCAGCCGCACGCAGCTCCCGATGCTAATAGGTGAGGACCGCGGGCGCCGCGGTCCTGACCTGTCAGCTGGTTCAGCTGCGTGCGGCTGCACACAGGATCGGAGGGCATAATAGCCCCCCGTCCTGTGTGCTGATCCGGTCCGCGGCTGTCTGCCTCAAGCGGACAGCTACGGATCGGATCAGACACGCAGTCTGAAGCCGGCCTTAGAAAAATTCAG
Organism: Allobates femoralis; assembly: GCA_033576535.1. Classification (NCBI taxonomy): domain Eukaryota; kingdom Metazoa; phylum Chordata; class Amphibia; order Anura; family Aromobatidae; genus Allobates; species Allobates femoralis. The sequence goes on along the minus strand of JARQOC010000006.1, from coordinate 60,881,626 downwards.
CGAATCTTGTGAATTCAAATTCCAAAGCTTTGATCATGTCTATAACCAGCGCAAGGTTTGTACATTTTTCTAATGAAGCTGATTACAAATAGGGTTTGAATAAGTTTGTATTAACAGGGACATGATCAATGTTTAAATATTGTCTAATGTACTTAGGCTGGCTTCACACTTGCAGATGGATCTGCAGCGTTTTGCAGATGCATCTGCAAGTGTGAGCATGCTGACCGCGGCCCCTATGTTTATAATAGGGCGCACGCGGTGTGAAAGCTCTCATTCACTCCTATATGTGTACTGTCAGCAGGCGTATGCCTGCTGACAGATCACACACTCCGTCCGCACTGTGGACGCGAGATGTAGCGTCCATGCTGCGGGCGGGAGAGTGTGATCTGTAAGCAGGCATACGCCTGCTGACAGTACACATATAGGAGTGAATGAGAGCTTTCACACCGCGTGCGCCCTATTATAAACATAGGGGCCGCGGTCAGCATGCTCACACTTGCAGATGCATCTGCAAAACGCTGCAGATCCATCTGCAAGTGTGAAGGCAGCCTTACTGTACTACATGGTCCATGTAGTAGACTTGATGAGTTTTATATTGGATTAGCAGCCCCCTCCATACAGAAACCCTGGGGAGAAGAGATCAAAGTATTCTTTACAGAAACCAAAGTATTGAAAGGTGTAAAAGACTCATGAATCAGATATACAAGCAGCACAATGGGCTCCAAATGACTGTTAACTGCAGTATAGAGGATTAGCCTTTATCCATTACTGGTTGTTATCTATCCTAATAATAATACAGACACGGCTTGTCTATACTATACAGTATGTCTTCTCCAAAATCTTTAGATATTGAAGAAACAGTCAGGCGCTGATTATAAAGACAATGTCAACCGGATATTCTTGTTTTATTGGCCTTAATATGACAGTAAAGCTATGTGCCCATGCTGAGTATTTTGTTGCAGAAATTCCTGCACCAAATCCACCCAGGACTGAGAAACACTGAAAAATCCGCTACACAAATTGACATGCTGCATATTTTTCAATAAAATCTGCAATTTTCTGCAGGGAATAAAAATTAGCATGGACACAACACCTCAGTATTCCCTAACACCTTGCTGGCTTGCGACTTATGACAAACATGCATCTTTTCTACATCAAAATTGGAAACAAAAATGCATCAAAATCCACAGAGTGGGCCCAAGCCCAACAAACAGTAATATGCCTGAGATATCAGTGTAATACATTTAAATGCCTTTGCATAAATTAAGTTTTGAGTTTTGTGGAGAAAACAACAGCAGGACTACCGCCAACAATTATTCATACTGTAGATCTAATGGTTAATTTTCATCATAAGACAGTGGCATCATATAGAACAGGAGTCTCAAACACATGGTACCAGGCCTCACAAGACCAGGGGCGTTGTGGCTGTAAAGGGTGCAACAGTGACCATACAAGGAAGGGTAGGTGGCCGCGTATGCCAGTTCCTTTTCAGCTGAATATGCATCTTCAGTTAAAATGCATTAAGTGCATAGAACCACCGACCCTGCACTACAATACCTATACAAGCCACCGGCTAATCAGAGGCAATAAGATTGTCCATTACGGGTGGTGCACAATTTCACTGCAATGCACTGTCTCGTTCCCCAATACTGGCTATGGAGGAAGAGGAGCAGGACGCTGCTAGTGATGAGCAAATGTAATTGTTATTATTCGCTACTCAGACGTCTAGTACGTTATTCGCGATAATCGTTACTCGGCGAGTATCACAGATGCTCGTGAGTGATGTGTAGATCGGTATTGATCTTACACATATTGAAAGCCCCCTTCAGTACACAAAGGGCGTCGGCCCCCAGTGACAGCAGATCGAATTTTAGTGATAATCCCTGAGGAAGAGCAGAGGCTGCTCCGAAACGCAGCGGCAAAAAGTTACACCATTGCACCAGACTTCTTGGGTCCTGGTTTTTCCATCCAGCGGCACTTCTTCCTGCTTCCAGATTGAATTTTAGGCTCACTTGGGGGGGAGGCACAGCAATGTGTTGTATGTAGTCAATATGCAGAAAAGTCCAACCTCCCGCCCTGCCCGGAAATGCCTATCACTAATTTACTAACATTTTGTATTGAATCAGTGAGATTAATGAACTTTTTGATGATACTCTAATTTATTGAGATGCACTAGTAATATTTAGCCTCCATTTTTCTTTCATTTATAAAGGATCAAATATTTTCCTACTGGATCAGTTTCAACTGGATGATAAATAGCAATCAGTTAACGGATCTGTTTTACATAGATTCCAATGTTAAAAAAAATCCGGCTCCCGGATCCTCCCGGATCAGGGGCAATCCGGCGCCATAGACTCCCTTGTTAGGGAGTGACGGATCACCCCGGATCCGGGAGGATCCAATTTGGGCATATTTTTCGCCCCGGACACAAAAATGTTGCTTGCAACGTTTTTGTATCCGGGAGGAAAATCTGAATTGCCCCGGATCCTCACAGACAGATGGAAGCAGGATGGCAGATAGCTGCCATCCAATTCCATCCGGCCCCATAGGGCTACATTATCGCAAAATCGATTCCTGGGGCTGTCAGGTTTACACCGGACAGACCTGGACCTGATCACACCGCGATGTGAAGCCAGCCTTATATCTGACTCACCGTAGCCGGGACTTCATGAGGCAGGCGTTTTTTCTCCTCTTGTCACGGAACCGCGCCTGCGGCTGTGGGGCCCGGTGGTCCAGATCCAAAACATTGGCTGAACAGATAAAGGGTTAAATTCTGTCGTGACGCCACCTGTGAGAGTTCCGGTGATCCCACCGGCGCTGCTTGGGCCTCCGGGGGATGGGATGCAGCAAGATGGAACGCTCCCCACAGGATGAGCGGGAGTCTCCGGAGCCAGGAGCTGCACAAGATGTTGTGAGGCAGCTGCTGTACTTCTAGCATGCGGAGATGGACAGTTCTGAAAAAGGCACGGACACTAATAGTCTCTGTAACGGGTATTTTACTGTAACCAGCAGGTGATACATGGTATACAGTTAACGGGTAATGGATCGGGTGGACCTAGTGATGACTGGTGTTTCTCAGAGCTCCGCGGTGTTCCTCCATTCTAAGCTTGTTCTAAGTCAGTTGCCGATGTCGCCTTTGAGTGCCAAGGTCGGGTACAAGGGACTACTTAAATGGCCCTGCCAGTGTGTACGTTCCGGTGTGAGAGGTAGTCTGGGTCCTTTTGGTGGGTACTCCGCTGGCAAGACAGCCCTGTTTGCGGAGGCGGTGGGGTACTCCTGTAGAGCGGTCCCTCCACTCCTGGTTTGCATAGCAGTGATAAACGACTACCAGCTTCGGAACCAGTGATCCGGTTGTAGATGGGCGCGGGTGTATTTTGACCCGTGGATGTTCGCCCAGGATCCGGTTGTTGAGGCACCGGATAATGGCGCCCAACCCGTGGTGGCCTAGGGGCTGCACGGGACTGTGCAGGGCCCCCTCTCCTACGTTCCTCCCGGCCACGTTCTGCTCCTTCCTCCTTCTCCTACATTGCAGACTTTCCTTCTGCACTAACTTCTCCTCTAACACACTACTCCTACACTCCGCCCACCAGGACCTTGTTGGCCCTTTACTCTGATGTGCATGTAGGGTATGGAGCTCTGAGTTTTAACCATGTCATCACCTAGTCAGAGAATATCGCAGCTGCAGTCTGGGCTGCAATACACTCCTGTGACGCACTCGTTGCGGGGCGCCACACTTACACATGAGAATGTCACCTGACCTCTATTGATGTCAAAGGGTTCAGCCAACCATAGTATAATGTGAATGGGTGCCTTGAGAATTATATGCCAGGACAATTCCGCATAATATTCCAAAAACAGTCTGTGCATCTCATCTTCCTTAATATCTATCTTCCATTGTTTTTATGCTTTGGTGAAATCTTTCACCTTGCTCTTCATTTAAGGCTGCCTTCACACTGCGTTTTATGTGATTAGTGTCTATCCGTTTTAAAACTGATCAGTTTTGGCCTCCCATGTATCCCATGTATCCCTATTGGCATGGATTGGTCCTTTAAGGCCATCCGTGTGTGTCAGTTTTGTCACTGATCCATTTGTGTCAATTTTTTTCATGCATCCAGAATCGGAAACTGTTGCAATTTTGAGCTGCCTTGAAAAAAGCGGACTCAAATGGACAGATCAGTAACTGTCCGCATCAAATAACATGGGGGTCTATGGAGATGGATCGGAGATGGATCAGTGAAAAAAATGGATCCATAAAATGGATCCGTTTTACTGTACTAAGCATGATCAGAAGCAAGGTACAGCTCCTCCCACCCCTATCTCTAGTAGTGATGATGGATCAGTGAAAAACACTGATCCATGGACATCAGTTGGCATCTGTTTGAACAGATCAGTGCCTGTCCGAGTGGTCCTTAAAATTCAATGATCCACACTGATGTGAAAAAACAGTGTGAAGGGGGCCTAGGGGTCCCTTTACACACTGAGGCTTTCCAGCGAATCCACCAGCGATCCAATCTGGCCGGAATCGCTGGAAAGTCTCTCTGCAGTCTCTCTGCTATCAAACAGACAGACTCACCAGCCAGCAGCGACATCGCTGGTTACCAAGGTAAACACCGGGTAGCTAAGCAGCGCACGCTGCTTAGTTACCCGGTGTTTACCCTGGTTACTAGCGTCCTCCCGCTTACAGGCTGGGCTAAGCGGGAAGATGCTGGTACCCAGGGTAAACACTGGGTAACTAAGCAGCGTGCGCTGCTTTGTTACCCAGTGTTTATCCTGGTTACCAGTGCCCAGCGTCTAATGTGCGGTGCTGGGCACTGGCTGTGTGGTCGCTGATCGTTGGTCTCTCGCTGTCACACACGCCGATGCGTGCAGACCAGCAGGAGACCAAGGACCAAAAAATGGTCCTGAACGATTTGCAACGATCAGCGACCTCACAGCAGGGGCCAGGTCAGTGATACGTGTCACACACTGCAACATCGCTGGAGAGGTCGCTGTTACGTCACAAAACCTGTGACGTTTCAGCGCCATTGCTAGCGATGTTGCAGTGTGTGAAGTACCCCTAAAGCCGGAGTCACACGTATCAATATCGCTAGCGACATCGCCAAAAAGTGATGTCGCTAGCGATATTGCTAGTGCGTGTACTATGTGACAGCGCGATGCAACTGCGATATATCGCTGGTCGCAGGTTGACAGGTTTACGAGGGTGAAAGTAAACCTGTCAATCTGCAACCAGCGATTAGGCTGGATCGCTGCGTCACCGGCAACATCCTGTGACAGCTGGCCTGCGATGTCGGAAGAGAGCGCGCTCCCGAGCATCGCTTCCGACATCGAAGGCCAGATTGACACGTGTGACGGGGCCTTTAGTCACCAAGGTTCTCTGGAAAGTAATCTAAGTGAGTGTGCAGATAATGGACTTCAAGGCCAACTTTACAAGTTGAGCATTTAGGCTGGCTTCACATTAGCGTTTGTGTCTGCATGCTGATGGCATGCAGACACAAACGCTGTCAAAAGCAGGGTCCAAATGATGTGTCCGCAGCGGATAATGTCCGCCTGCGGACACATCACTATGGAGCCCGGCAGCCAATCGGCGCTGTCCGGGGGCGGGCCGGGGGTGGAGATCAGCGCCGGAGATCTCCGCCCCCCGGCCGCCGGTAAGCTCCGGGACTGTCGGCGGGGAGAAAAGCTGATCTTTTACAGCTGTTTGAATCTTCCCGCGCCGACACTGAGAGGAGATGTCGGCGCGGGAAGATTCAAACAGCTTTCAGATCAGCTGTTCTCCCCGCCGACATCGCTAGGAGATTACAGGCGGCGGGGAGGAGGAGGACAGCAGAGGGTCAGCTGATCTCCCGGTGGCCGTCGGTGAGCTCCTGTGACATCACCGGCGGCCACCGGGAGATTTTTCAATGGGTCCGCAGCGTTCTCCTGCGGTGTCATGCAGAGGACACTGCGGACCCATTGAAGCCAATGCATTTTTTGTGCGCTTGGGGACGCTTGCTGATTGTCCAAGCTCCCCAAACGCACAAAAAAACCCAACATGCTGCGTCCCGGGTGCGGATGCTGGACACCGGAAGCAGCAGATATCGTCCGCATCCGCACCCGAACGTAGCAAACGCAGGCACCATGCGTTCCTATGTTAAACATAGGAACGCAGTGCGCATGCGTTTGACTGCGTATGGGAACGCAGCAATACGCTGCCTTCCCATACGCAAATGTGAAGGCAGCCTTAGTGAGGTTTTTTTTTTACATTAGTATTTGTAGCCAAAACCAGGAGTGGAACATTTGCAAATGCACATTGGAACAAAGACCTACATTTTTGGAGACATGTCCTGTGGTCTGATGAAACTAAAATTGAATTGTTCGCCCATAATGACCATTGTTACATTTGGAGTAAAAAGGGAGAAGCTTGGAAGCCTGAAAACACCATCCCAACTGTAAAGCAACAGGGTGGCAGCATCATGTTGTGGAGTTGTTTTGATGCTGGAGGGACTAATGCACTTCACAAAATAGATGGCATCATGAGGAAAGTCGATTATGTGGCAATAATGAATAATCTCAAAACATCCGCCAGGAAGTTAAAGCTTGGGCGGAAATGGGTCTTCCAAATAACAATGACCCAAAGCATACCACCAAAGTGATTACAAAGTGGCTTAAAGCGAACCCGTCACCCCCCCGGACATCAAAAGCTAACCTATCCACCTTCTTCAGCACTAAGGCTGCATTCAGAGAAGGTGTGTATACTATTTAGCAGCCCTACATATACAGAAATATGCACTTAGATAACATTTATCAGTTACCATGACCAAACACCGGGAGGTGGGGTTTGCAGCATCTCTGTGCAGCCCCTGTGTTGTCCATCATCCCTCTGTCACATCCATTGTGTGATGCCTCCACCCCCTCCACGCTCCGTAGCCCGCGCCTGCGCTCTCAGTTAGGTTGCCGGGCATGCCCGACAACTTCCTTGTGACTTGGCACCTGCGCAGTCCGCCGGCCCCGCAGTGGATTATTCATCATCCTCACTGCGGGGCGGCAAATATGGCGCCTGCGCATTAGCAGCACTGCTGATGGACAACACAGGGCGGCACAGAGACGCTGCAAACCTCGCCTCCCGATCTTCGGTCATGGTAACTGATAAATGTTATCTAAGTGCATCTTTCTGTACATGTAGGGCTGCTAAATAGTATAGACACCTTCTCTGAATGCAGCCTTAGTGCAGCAGAAGATGGATAGGTTAGCTTTTGATGTCCGGGGGGGGGGGAATGACATGGCTTTAAGAATAACAAAGCCAATGTTTGGAGTGGCCATCACAAAGCCCTGATCTCAATCCTATTGAAAATTTATGGGCAAAGCTGAAAAAGCAGGTGTGAGAAAGGCGACCTACAAACATGGCTCACTTACACCAGTTCTGTCAGGAGGAATGGGCCCAAATTCCTACCAACTATTGTGAGAAGCTTGTGGACGGATATCCAAAATGTTTGACCCAAGTCATACAGTTTAAAGACAATGGTACCAGATACTAATGAAATGCATGTAAACCTGTGACTATGCAGAAAGTAATAAAATTGCCTTAAAACAGTCTCCCTCTCATTATCCTGGCATTTGGCAAATACTAATAATCATGGGAATCCTTATTGACCTTTGACCGAAAACGGGAAAGCTTTATCCTGATTCCATGTCAGATAGTGAGAAAAACATGGATATGTGCATGGGCGTACCCAGCGTGGGGCATGGGAGGGGCCGCTGTTCCCCCCCCCCCCCAGAAGGGAACCTGTCACCTCCTTTGGCCAATGGAATATCTACAGGAACCTGGCGGTGCATTTTCCCCAGCGCAGCAAGGGGGCACCACTTGGCCTCCTGCTGCAGCGCCCGAGGTCTCTCCCGGCCACATCTTCCATCTCCATGCCCCCCCCCCGCAGTGTGAGCCGGCTTATCTATGCTCCCGCTATCAGCTGACAGCGGGGGCAGAGAATCTGAATCCGCCGACTCTTGCAGTCCATTGTACATGAAGCGTCTATTAGACGTTCTGTGTGTACAATGGAAGCATTGATTCCCGGCATTTCCTGATTACACTGATGACGTAACCCGGCAGAGGTGACAGAAGGATGGAGCGCAGCAATCCACAATGGAGCTGAGGAAAACAGGGGGCATTAACGTAATTAGGGGAAGGGAGACAGGGGTGGGGGTGTATGAGGAGCAGAGTGGGGGAGTAGGAGGAGCAAACTGGGGGGGAGAGGATAGGGGGTGTATGAGGAGCAGAGTGGGGGGAGTATGAGGAGCAAACTGGGGGAACAAGGTGGGGAGAGAGTATGAGGCACAAGCTGGGAGAGTATGAAGAGTAAACTGAGAGAAGAGGGTGGGGGGGAGTGGATGGTGGGAGTATGAGGAGCAAACGGGGGGGCAGGGTGGGGGTGTATGAGGAGCAAACTGGGGGGACAGGGTGGGGGGAAGTATGAGGAGCAAACTGGGGGAGAGGGTGGGCGGAGAATATGTGAACCAAACGGGGAGAGGATGTGGAGAGAATAAAAGGAGCAAACGAGGGGGAGAGGGTATGTTGTGGACAGGGAATTTGATGACATAGAACAGTATACACAGTGGACAGTATAGGGGGACATAGTGTTAGAGGACAGTGTGACCAGGGCAACCAGTATGGAGGGAGAGAGCAGTGTGGAGGGCATGTGCCATGAGAGGGACAGTGTGTAAATCATGTGCAGGAAACAGTGAGGAAGAGCAAATATTTATTCTGGGGCACAGTGTAGGGCAGATATTTTTACGTAGGAGAATTTTGACAATTCTGCTTTTTTTAAGGGTATCGTGTCGGGATGTCCTGCAGAAGACTGGAGAAGATGGACGTCTGCAGAAATGAACTGCGGATGTGAAAAGTCATCAAAGTGCCTGGACAAGATGAAGGAAAGAAATAGACGACCCCAATCGGAGACAACGTCATCTATATGGTACCTGGATGTAAATAATTATTTGTGATAATGACTAATTCTTATGAGTACTGTGGTTCCTGTATGCTTCTATTGATGGCTGGTAACAACAACTTCCAGTACCTTTACCACTGATAAGGATGTAGTAGGAGTTGTAGGTTAATGCAGTACAAATGTGTGACCTGACATTACAATGGTTTTACCAAGTACTGATGGTGGTTGTGATGATGAATTGTGTTAATGATGAGGGTTCTATTTATGTATTTTTGTACCTCTGGTGGGTCTGGTGATGTATTGATGTGGGTTTTGACATAGTGCTTCTGTATTGATAGGGGTTATATGGATGTATTTCTGTACTGAGGAGGGTTTTGACGATGTGTTTCTGCACTGATGAGGGTTCTGGTGATGTATTTCTGTACTGAGAGTTTTGACATAGTGTTTCTGCACTAATGGAGGTTATATGGATGTATTTCTGTAACTCTGGTGGGTCTGGTGGTGTAGTTTTGTGGTGTTTGTGCTGTAGTTTTGTGCTCGAGAGACTCAGATGGTCACAGATGTGCTTGCATTGAGCACGCAGACCTGCGCCACTGCGCAGGCATGAGAGCAATGTGACATATACAGGAGCTGTGACTTTTCACAGGAGCGAGGCGGGCATTTCAACCAGTGGGGCGACAAGGACCAGATTAAGCAGATCCTCCCTGACCATTTTCAGCTAATTTCCATACCGCTCAGGAGATATTAAAAGTTAATTTTTGAGGTACACAGGGGAACCGCTGCGCATATAGAGTGGTCACAGGAATCCCAAATACATCATGTATAAAGTGGTGGGTAGGGGTTAGAACGGCCAAAGGGAGTGACAGGTTCCCTTTAAAGTGAACCTGTCAGCTCTTTTTGAAATGCCCGCTTTCTGTGGTACTCTGACACGCTGGCCAAAACGTCATATCCGACCCAGTGTATTGTGGGGGTTGATTATGTGTTCGTCCCGGCTTCAATATGCGCACTGCGCATACGCTGGAGTCCGGCTGAACACATGATCAGCCCCCACAATGCACCAGGCCGAATATAATGTTCTGAATGACCATGGCTTGCCCCCCCAGTTTTGATCCTGGGTACGCCCATGGATATGTGTCTTGTTGTATAGTGTATGTAAATCTCGGGTTACAGCTGAAACGGAAAAATAGAACTGCACAACCTTATAAACCATTATTTGGTGGAAAAAACCCTGAAAAAATGGTGTCCAGCCGTTATATAACACAATATAAAAAATGAAAAATCAGGAAGCACACAAAAATATTTGTGATGAAAAAGGACTTTTTAATGAGCCCTTAGTGGCACCACCTTTGTCAAGTACTATATGTATATATATGTGGTGCTCCACCGGGTAGGGCGCCACCAGAGGTACTGCACTCCTGTGGTTAAGGGGAGTAGTGCCTCTGATCTCAAGTTGATGGGGTGGTGCAGTTGAGCCCAAAACACACACACAACAGTAGGCCTCTGGGCCGGTGGGTGGACCCTGAGGGAGGACCCAGGTTCAAAAAAGGGAGACAGTAAGAGTTGGAGAGTAGAGACCATTGGGAGTGGAGTATAATGGCGGTGCGGTGCAGACTTTCGTGGGTTGGAGCATGACCACGCTCGACCATGGGGGGAAAACCAACAGGTGGGAGAAGACGAGAGCCCTTGGGGTGCAGATGAGACATTGATCCCCGTACGCCTGAATCTGACAAAACGGGGGGGGCTGGTGGACAGGGACACAGCCCTGAACACGGTGCGGAAGCTGTATCCCCGAGCCGTTGAACCGGAGGCCCCAGGCTTCTAATGGGAGCTGTGACCGAACACCCAAAACAACTTGGGGAAGATGGCTGAACTAGGGAGCAGTGCCCGGGAGGGGGCACAACAGCACCCGTGGCTGCCAGTACTTGAGCTCTGTGCTGCGGAGGTGCTGAGATCCTGCGGGCAGAGTAGAGTCGCGCTCACCCCAGAAGAGAACTACTCCTTATAGCACTGGGAAGAGAAAGAGAGAGACCACCAGATACAGAGACACCTAGAGAGGAAAGGAAGGGCACCGACCATGGCTTGACTGCAATAACCCGGTTCTGGACACAACGCTGAACCGGAGGTTGGCAAGGGACGTACCCGGCGGCCATGCTGAAAGAACTGAGTAAAAGTAACAGAACTCCAGCTGTGGTGTGTGAGACTTTTACTAGCGGTGACCACCGGCTGCAGAGGCCATATGAGACATCATGGTACTGACATCCCAGTTAACACCTGCCAAAGTACGAACTGACTCCTCCATCTCGCTGCTTTGGGGACCGCGCTCCACCTGCAGGCAGCGGAAGCATCCAAGCTGATAGTCACCATCCCCAGAGGGTCAGAAGCAGCAGCGGCTGCCCTGGCCGCATACTGCAGGTGGCGTCACGAATACCCACTTTATCCCCTCAGACTTTCCCTCTCATCTTCCCCCCTGTTTATTAACAATGACACTGCCAGGGTCACGGGACCGGGTCTCGGCCCCATCTATCCCCATCAAAAGAACCGAAAGAGGTGAAGAGAACAATGAGTAACCGCCCGGTTCCTGAGTCTTCCCCGGTCTTGGAGTGGGCGTGTCATATACACTCAGCAGGTGAGAAGTATTAAACAAGTCACCAGTTTCCTAAGTAAATATATCTCTAAGGGTGCTAGTGACATTAATTTCTCACCAGATATCAATAACAGCCCATCGAGTCCACACAGACAAATAAATTGATCAATAGTTTTCTATAAGTTAACTTATGTGTAATAATGAGAAGTGGCAGGGAAAAAGTACTGAACACATGAAGAAAGAGAGGTGCAAAAAGCCATGTAAAGTCATGACACCAGCTGAAATCTATCAGTAATTAGAAGCAATCCTGCCATTTAGTGAAAAATTATATCAGCTGGTTCAACTGATGGCCTATAAAAAGGTCTCTCATTACCAAGGTACCACACAAGAAACATCTCATGTTGGGTAAAACCAATAAGCTGTCCCAAGACATTCACAATCTTATTGTTGCAAAACATATTGTTGGCATTGGTTACAGAAGATTTTCTAAACTACTGAAGGATCCAGGGAACACTTTTGGGGCCTGGAAGTGGAAAGAACATCATTTCACCATAAAGTGAGGAGTGAAAAGAATTATCAGAAGAGTTGTTTAATAGCCAAGAACCACCTGTGGAGAGCTACAGGAAGGCCTGGAATCAACTGGTACAATAGTTTCAAAGAAAACAATAAGTAATGCACTTAACCTCCCTGGCCTGCATGCACACTCCCCAAGCATGACTCCTGTCATGTGTCTGTGACAGCTTTTGTGTTGTTTTACATTAGACGTTCATTTTTTCAGTACCAGCATAGTTAATGGTGTTTCTTTGCTGGTAGTATTAGGAAGACTTTCTGCAGTGTGTGTCCACTCCCACTTCTCTTTAAGTAGTCATGTGTTCCTCCAGCTGGTGTCGGTGATAGCTCATTCTGACTTCTACAAGCTTGGAGTGGATGTGTGTGAGCCACTGCTGTGGACATCAGCCAATCTGGTGCTGTTCCCCCTGCTTCTGTCTGGACTTAAGCAGCAGCTTTAAGTAGTATTTATTTTGGGTTTTCTCTATTCCGTTGGGTGGAGATAAGGTGTGGTATTCCAGGGTGTCTCAGGAGTTAGGGTTACGCTGGCAGCTCAGATCTCGCCACCTTCAGGTGTACCTCTGAGATAAGGGACAGCGCTGGGTCTCAGTAGTTAAGGGACAGGTCAGGCATCCCTTTCCCTGGAGTTTGTGTTTAACCCTGTGTCCTCTCTGTCTGTGGCGTGACAACTCCATAGCTGAACAAAATGTGTATTTAAAGTTTGCTCAACAACATTTAAACAAGCCTGTGAAATACTGGGAGAATATAGTCTGGTTAGATGAGACCAAAATTGACGTTTTTGGATGCCATAATACACATCATGTTTGGAGGCCAAAAGACACTGCATATCACCCCAAAACCACCATACTAACAGTGAAGTGTGGAGGTGGGAACACTATGGTGTTGTGTTGTTTTTCAGCATAGGGCACTAGCAAACTTCATATATTTGAAGGAAGGATGAATGGACAAATGTATCGAGACATTCTTGATAAAGATCTGCTTCCATTTAGTAGGACAATAAAGATTGTGGACATTTCAGCAAGACAATGATCCCAAACACACAACCAAGGAAACTCAATTGGTTTCAGAGAAAGAACATAAAGCTGCTACAATGGCTGAGCCGATCACTGGAGCTGAATCTAATAGGAAATTTATGGAAGGAACTGAAGCTCAACATTCATGGTAGGAGCCCACAGGACCTTCAGGATTTTAAGAAACATTAGGCTGCCTTCACACTTGCAGATGGATCTGCAGCGTTTTGCAGATGCATCTGCAAGTGTGAGCATGCTGACCGCGGCCCCTATGTTTATAATAGGGCGCACGCGGTGTGAAAGCTCTCATTCACTCCTATATGTGTACTGTCAGCAGGCGTATGCCTGCTGACAGATCACACACTCCCGTCCGCACTGTGGACGCGAGATGTAGCGTCCATGCTGCGGGCGGGAGAGTGTGATCTGTAAGCAGGCATACGCCTGCTGACAGTACACATATAGGAGTGAATGAGAGCTTTCACACCGCGTGCGCCCTATTATAAACATAGGGGCCGCGGTCAGCATGCTCACACTTGCAGATGCATCTGCAAAACGCTGCAGATCCATCTGCAAGTGTGAAGCCAGCCTTAAAGAGTGTGGAAGAATGGGCTAAAATCACACCTGATCAATGCATGTGACTAATTTCTCCATTACGAAGGCGTCAACGCTTCCATCCTTAACATATGTTTTTGTACAAAGTATTAAAAAAAATTTCAGTAAGTGTGTTCAATATTTTTTCCCTTTTTCATTTCTCATTATTACACATACCTTAATTAATGGAAATCTATGGTTCGATTTCTTTACCTGTATGTATGGGATGGGTTATTATTGACACCTAGTGAGAAACTCAATGTCAATAGTACCTTTAGAAATATATTTGCTTAGAAAATGTATGACATTTTCAATACTTATTTCACCCGCCGCTGTGTGTGTATCTACTATATAATTGCCGTAGGCACTTCCGTGTCGGACCCCGAAAAAGACCGTGGCTTTGTCACTCTGTGACGTCACCACGTGCGAGCAATGGCCGCGAGGCGGCCATTGCGAGTCGCTGGCCGAAAATCGAACCAGAGGCTCGGCCACAAAGTTAGCGATTTACCGCTCATGTAGCGCGAGCAATGGCCGCGAGGCCATTGCGAGTCGCTACCTCAGCCGCCGCACCTGCCGCAAGTTCCCCTATACTTTCTATGGGGATCCATTGCGAGTCGCTGGCCAAGTTAGCGATTTACCGCTCATGTAGCGCGAGCAATGGCCGCGAGGCCATTGCGAGTCGCTGCCTGAGCTGCCGCACCTGCCGCAAGTCCCCCTATACTTTCTATGGGGATTACCGCAACCGCGCCGCAAGTGTAACGGTTATGCGGCAAACGCGGCAGATGCGGTTACACTTGCGGCGCGGTTGCGGTAATCCCCATAGAAAGTATAGGGGGACTTGCGGCAGGTGCGGCAAGTGCGGTTTTGCACTTGCGGCAAGTGCGGTCGCGAAAAAAAACCGCAGTCAGCCGCGGTTTTTTTCGCGGCCGCACCTGCCGCAAGTGCAAAACCGCATTTGCCGCACCTGCCGCAAGTTCCCCTATACTTTCTATGGGGATTACCGCAACCGCGCCGCAAGTGTAACGCTTATGCGGCAAACGCGGCAGATGCGGTTACACTTGCGGCGCGGTTGCGGTAATCTCCATAGAAAGTATAGAGGGACTTGCGGCAGGTGCGGCAAGTGCGGTTTTGCACTTGCGGCAAGTTCGGCCGCGAAAATCTTAAAAAAAATTTAAAAATATTCTACACACCCGATGCTATTATTGCTATTAATAATGCTATTAATGCTATTAATTATGCTATTAATGCTATTAATGCTAATATTAATGCTATTAATGGTAATATTAATGCTATTAATGCTATTACTGCTAATAATAATTCTATAAATGCTACTAATTATGCTATTAATGCTAATATTAATGCTAATAATGCTAATAATAATGCTATTAATGATATTATTAATACTATTAAGGCTAATAATCATGCTATTAATGCTATTAATAATGCTATTAATGCTATTATTAATGCTAATACTGCTATTAATAATGCTATTAGTGCTAATAATAATGCTATTAATGCTAATAATTATGCTATTAATGGTAATATTAATGCTAATAATGCTAATAATAATGCTAATAATGCTATTATTAATGCTATTAAGGCTAATAATCATGCCATTCATGCTATTAATAATGCTATTAATGTTATTAATGCTAATATTAATGCTATTAATTCTATTATTAATGCTATTAATGCTATTAATAATGCTATTAATGCTAATAATAATGCTATTACTGCTAATAATAATGCTATTAATGCTAATAATTATGCTATTAATGCTAATATTAATGCTAATAATGCTAATAATAATCCTATTAATGCTATTAATAATGCTATTAAGGCTAATAATCATGCTATTTATGCTATTCAAAATGCTATTAATGCTAATAATATTGCTATTAATGCTCTATATGCTAATACTAATGCTATTAATGCGATTATTTATGCTATTAATTCTATTATTTATGCTATTAATGCTATTAATAATGATATTAATGTTATTAATATTGTTATTAATGCTATTAATGCTAATATTAATGCTATTAATGCTATTAAGGCTAATAATCATGCTATTAATGCTATTAATAATGCTATTAATGCTATTTTTAATTCTATTAATGCTATTAATAATGTTATTAATGCTAATAATGCTATTACTCCTCATAATAATGCTATTAACGCTATTATTAATGCTATTTATGGTAATAATGCTATTAATACTAATAATAATACTATTATTAGTACTATTATTGCTATTAATAATGCTATTAATGCTAATAATAATGCTGTTAATGCTAATAATTATGCTATTAATGGTAATAATAATGCTATTAATGCAAATAATATTGCTATTAATGCTATTATTAATGCTATTAATGCTAATACTAATGCTATTAATGCTATTATTTATGCTATTAATGCTATCATTTATGCTATTAATGCTATTATTAATGCTATTAATGCACATACTAATGCTATTAATGCTATTCATAATGCTATTACTCCTATTAATACTGCTATTAATGCTATTAATACTGCTATTAATGCTATTAATACTGTTATTAATGCTCATAATACTGCTAATAATGCTATTAATACTGCTATTACTGCTAATAATAATGCTATTGCTAATATTATTGCTATTGATGATGCGATTATTATTTAAAAATCTTTAAAAAAACAATAAACATATTCTACACACCCGATGCATTTGTATCAGGCTAACAGCTATAACTACTATAATCAAATTAATGCACGTTCTAGAATCCCGATGCATTTGCATCGGGCTCACAGCTAGTATATATATATCTATGTATGTATAATCACTGATGAGAAAGAGTTTGCCCACTCATAGCTGCCATATATAGACAGATAGACAGATAGATAGATAGATAGATAGATGATAGATAGATAGATAGATAGATAGATTAGTATATTGGTGCAGCACAGCTCCCCTAGGTGCTCAGCAGTTACAGCTCCTCTCCTCCTTGCTTTGTAAGTATACAAATAAAGGACTGCAGCACTCTTCTTTGTGAAACAACCGCCTTTATTCGGCCATCAGGTGGGTGTCACCCACCTGATGGCCGAATAAAGGCGGTTGTTTCACAAAGAAGAGTGCTGCAGTCCTTTATTTGTATAGATAGATAGATAGATAGATAGATAGATAGATAGATAGATAGATAGATAGATAGATAGACAGGACTGAGCATTCATATGACAGCTGCTTATTAAACCTTTTTATGGCACTGGATCCATTATGTGGTGCTGGATCTACCCCTGCATATGAGAAAGTGATATAATGTGATGTAGGTAAATTGCATTAACCCCTTCACCACGTGGTGGTTTTCTGGGTTTCGTTTTTTCCTCCCCTTCTTCCAAGAGACATAACTTTTTTATTTTTCCACCAATATGGACATATGAGGGCTTGCTTCTTGCGGGAGGAGTTATACTTTTGAATTAGTTAATTTATTTTACCATATAGTGTACTGGAAAAGGGGAAAAAATCCAAATGTGGTGAAATTGCAAAAAAATGCAATTACTCGTTTGTTTTTCATTCATCGTGTTCACTATACAGTAAAACTGATGTGTCGGTATAATGCCTTCGGTTAGTACGAGTTTGTAGATACCAAACATGTATACTTTTACTTTTATCTAAGTGGTGAAAACAATTTCAGACTTTTTTAAAGAAAAAGAATGACACTTTTTCTCCTTTTTCCATGACCCTTATCGTTCTCATGTTTCTGGATCTGGGGCTGTGTTGCAGCTTATTTTTTGCAGCTTGAGCGAATGTTTCTAATGATACCATTTTTGGATAGATGCGCTGTCTTGATCACCTGTTATTGAATTTTATTGCAATGTTGCAGCGACCGGAAAAATGTTAGCATTTCCCCCACCCATCCCCATTATGCAATTTACCGATCTGATAAATTGACTTTATATTTTGATAGATTGGGAATTTCTGAATGCAATGATACTATATAGGTGTATTTTTTTTAATGTTTTATTTTTAATGGGGCAAAAGAGGGGTGATTTTAACTTTTTTTTTCATATTTTTAAAAACTAGTTTTTCCACAGGAAGGGATTCCACACAGAACCCCGGGCTGTCAAGTTAACCATCAGAAGTCCTGGGATCACATTACAGGACCTTCAATGCCGGCGGGGAATGGCGTGATCCCCACTGCGATGCTTTGGATCGCGCTGTCAGTGATTCACTGATCACTGATCCAATCGGTGCTGTTAGCTTCACATGTCAGATCAGCTGACATGTACAGTACAGGGAATGATGCAAGCTCAGCATGTGAGCTCGCATCAGAGGGAGGGACACGGCCAATGGCGTATATACGTCCTTGGTCGTGAAGGGGTTAAATATACCAATTGCAACATAAATGTCATTGTATGTGGATTCCATGATTTGGATGGTTTCCCGATCAGTAGCACAGGCACTGTAATCTGTTTGATACTGTAAATGTAGCAGTTGAGTGAAGGAGGGCACAACACAGGACATCAGAGATCTATGACATTACCCAATAAACTGAAAAGCGTTTTGTGGTACTGATCAAAGGGTCTCCTAATGGGAAACTCTCACCTCATCCTGTTTAGTTTTTCATTGTCTTCCATGCTGTCTGAGTGAGGACAATGGGGCATAGCATTTAAGTGGGTCATTTAGAATAGCACCTCATTATCTGCTATGAATGGAAGTCTAGTTTAAATATGACTGATAAGGAAATTGATCACCTTTTTGGCTCTGCTTTCTTCTTTTTAGAAGTGCTAAATCATTTATGCTCTTGGCAATTTCTACTGACTCCGACTTTATTAAGTTATTGTCTTTCATTAAAATTAGTGTCTAGGTATCTCTTTTAAGAGCTGCACTTTATAATTTATTTTGCCATATGTTATGTGATTTAAGCAGTGATGAGAAACAGCCTTTGATCCTGGTGCAGTTGGGGACCCACTGCACCATGGGCTGTAGAAGCATGGCTATAGGGGTACGTCACACACAGCGATATCACTATGTGTGACATGTAGCAGCGATCAGGCCCCTGCTGTGAGTTCGCTGATCACTGCAAAGGACTCAGGACCATTTTTTGGTCCTTGGTATCCCGCTCGTCAGCACGCATCGCTGCATGTGACAGCGAGAGACTAGTGATCAGCGACCTCACAGGCTGGTAACCATAATTAACACCGGATAACTAAGCAGCGAGCGCTGCCTAGATACCCAATGTTTATCATGGTTACCAGCGTCCTCCCGCTTACAGGCTGCGCTAAGCGGGAGGACACTGGTAACCATGGTTACCAGCATCCTCCCGCTTATCCATCGATGTGGCTCCCTAGTCCCTGGTCGCTGAGGAGATCTGCCGGTTTGACAGCTCCCCAGCGACCACACAGCGATGTTCCAGCGATCCTGGTCATTGTTGGGATCTCTGGAACATCGCTGTGTGTACCGACACCTTAAGTGCCCACTGTGTGTGTTCCCCTGCGCCTAGACACCATGCACCACTCCAGGGCCGTCTGCAGACTGAAGCAGTTGACCCCAGGCGTCAGAAAGGCATGTATCGAGCACAATGTAACTAGCAGGACTAGATAAAAATCACAGATAGGGTGGACACAGGCTCTGATTCATACAGAGTGACTGGTTCTCAACGGACGGTTGATTTAGACTGGCCGGCTAGTTCATATGGGACAGCTGGTTCAGATGGGATGACTGTTTCAGACTTGATGGCTAGTTCAGACAGGACAGCTGATTCAGAAAGTACAGCTGGTTCAGGCAGGATGCCATGAGTTCAAGTATGAGGTATACATTTTGGAGAAAGCACCTATTGAGCAGTACGCGGTGGTCTAGTGGGGATCACTAAGCTATTGGATGTGCTCTCACCTTGTGGGGTTGTTCTAACCCTGCACAACCTCAGTGTGTTCCGACCAGCCTCTGCCGCTGGTGCAATCATGTCCCTGCTTCTCTCCCTCTTCCGGTCAGGTGCTATGTTGAGGCCCGATCATGTGACCGCTGGACCATATATGTCACCGCAGGTCCTTGAGTTAGTTGGCGGTGATCCTTGCTAGTGCCGCTTCTTCTCCCTCATGCAGGGGCAAAATATGAGATTAGATTTTAATTAATAAGAAGTGCTCAGGCACTGGATCACACAATTAGTTAACTTTATTCTACCATGATGCGTTTCCACGGCGGACTGCCGTCTTCATCAGGTGGCTTTGCAAAATTTACTGGCTACATGCATTAAATAGATCATTCAACCAATCAGGGTGTTATAATTTGATGACATCACTTAACCTCTGATATTCTGACTCTATAAATAAAAAAAAAACATACTCACCTCTCCGGCATGAGTCCCATGCCATCTAGCTCCCGGGGCTTAAGGACCTGGCGGGACAGGGCTACCCGATCAGCTGATCGGTTTAAATAGCCCACCCGCCAAAACCGATCCGTGGGTGGGAGATTTAAACCGCTCAGCTGATGCGGTCATGTGACCGATCAGCTGATCGGGTTGTCACATGACTGCATCAGCACGGTTTAAATGTCCCTCCCGCCGATCGGTTTTGGCGGGCTATTTAAACCGCTCAACTGACGCGGTCGTGTAATCGATCAGCTGATTGGGTAGCCCCGCCAGGTCCTTAAGCCACGAGAGCTAGACGGCGCTGGACACACGGCGGAGAGGTAAGGATGTTTTTTTGGGTTTTTTTAACCCTTGTTTCGCTCCTGCAATGTATGCATATACATTGCAGGAGTGAAACGCCCGGCTTGCCTGCGCTTTGCAGGCTCGGGCTTCCTGTGTCCGGATCCGTGAAAATCACAGACCTGGACACAGAAATGGCATCTGGCGGTCACCTCCAATGCTGTCCTTTCCTGTCCGTGGCGTCCTGCAAAAAGTAGGATCCCCACGGACAGGAAAATAATGCTATGTGAAAGCAGCCTTAATGGTTGCTAATCTCTGAGACTTCCACAAACCAAAGGTGAAGTAGCACTGCAGTCCCCTATATCTCCAGATTGGTTAGGGTCCCAGAGGACAGACCCTCATTGGTCATTCAATGATGGCATAGCTATCTACTTGGAATCACTTACACTTTAAAGCAGGCCACACACTTTGAATGCTGAACAGTTATTCCTCCAGACCCACTTGGTTCAGCTATTCATATTTTCTCAGTGAAAACAGAAAATAAACTTTTTCTCAGCCTCCTCTGGTGGAAGTTTACTGTACTTGAGAATGAAGGATGAGACATTGAAATCCACCAAATCCAATCCATTTTTGCCCAACATCTGCCAACATGTTTGATTGATGTTTGTCTAATGTGTATACTCACTTACAGAGATTGATGACACCTCATCCAGCCTTCAGTCGGACATATACTGTACATTGGGAATCTTCCCTGAAATATTCCTCCAACAGAAGACTAAGATATATGCCACAGTATAGCCATATTATTATATGCTTTGCCGATTAGCCATAAAAGTGGTATATTTTTTTCTTTTTGAGTCCCACCGTATAAAAATAATATCTTTTCAATTAGGATTGAAAAAATTATTTATTTATTATGCATTGCTTATATTGCACCAACATATTCTGCAGCGTTTTACAGAGATCATCATTATAGTCCCTGCTGGGGCTCACAATCAGTATCAGTATGTCTTTGGAGTGTGGGAGGAAACTGAAGAACCCGGAGGAAACCCACACAAACACAGGGAGGACATACAAACGCCTTCAGATATTGTCCTTGGTGGATTTGAATCCACGACCCCGGCGCTGTAAAGCAACAATGCTAACCACTGAGCCATCACAGAGTGCTAACCATTGAGCCACCGTACAGCGTTAACCACTGAGCCACTATACAGCTCTAACCACTGACCCACCATACTGATATTTTTAATAATATTTATTCATTTACATATATAGTGTGGAGCCCACTGGGACGGGGTACTCGGTACCGGACCGGGGTATCACAGGGGAGTATCACGCCGGTCTTGGTCCGGACCATGTAAAGGTTGGGGGTTATTTACAGGGGATAGAGTCGTGACGCCACCCGTGGTATGTGGTCAGTGTGACCACCGCTGCTGCAGAACCTCCGGGGATGATGTTTGGCAGCCGGTGATGTAACGGGCAGAGCCAAGTTCCCAGGGGCAGTAGGGATGGAACAGTTTCTGAGGGAGAGTAGGGCTCGTGCGCAAGGATTACACAGACTCACGGTGTTGCAGTTTTCCAAGTCTTTACTGTAGATGGCATTCAGCAGAGTACGACCCACAGAGTCTGTACAGGGGCCGGGTTGCTTCCCACCCTGTCTGGGTTCTTGGCTTCCTACTCCTGCGCTGTGTGTGTGTGGCCCTGCTGCCGCTTTAGCTAGGCTGCCGGCCCTGTCTCCCCTGACGGGTACAAACTTGCTAGGCAACTGGAGTCTTATCTTTATGTTCCTGACCCCGCTGTGTTGCTTCGCTGTGGTACAGTGAAGATATGTAATCTTCACTAATCCGGTGTTTTCTGTGCTATTTGTGTCAGGCACAATTTCGGATGCGGTATCCGGTCTTTGCACTCCTCCGGGGCGAGTTTCAAGGTAACTCAGTCTCCCAGATGTGTTCCTCTGCTTCTCCTATCTCCGTTCCTAGACCCTGGCTAGGCCTGGAATTGGACAGTGGACCGTGGGATGAGCCTAACGCAGCTCTTTGACAACCAGGTCCTTTTTCCTCAGACCTCCCAGGAACTGAACTGTCCACTTCCTCTCAACACCAGAATATATAGGGAAGCAGCTTTAGCTCCCCCTTCTGGTCTGGAGGCTCTAGTGTAGTGTTATGGATTGTGTGGGGAATTAACTCTTGGTGATGTTACTGTGGCACATGAACCCTGGGGTGCCACATTAGCACCATACAATGCTAACCACTGAGCCCAACCTAACCATGAGCCATACAAACCACTGAGCCACCATACAGTGCTAACCACTGAGCCACCTTACAGTGCTAACCACTGAGCCCAACTCATCCCCCAAGTGCTAACCACTGAGCACCTACAGTGCTAATCACTGAGCCACCATACAGTGCAACCACTGAGTCACCTACAGTGCTAACCACTGAGCCACCATACAGTGCTAACCACTGAGCCACCATACGTGCTAACCACTGAGCCACCATATAGTGCTAACCACTGAGCCACCATACAATGCTAACCACTGAGCCACCATACAGTGCTAACCACTGGCCATCATACAATGATAACCACTGAGCCACCATACAGTGCTAACCACTGAGCCTCAACATTACCACTGACCACATACAGTGCTAAATACCAACATCTACTGAGCCACCATATACGGTGCTAACCACTGAGCCACCATATACGGTGCTAACCACTGAGCCACCATACGGTGCTAACCACTGAGCCACCATACAGTGCTAACCACTGAGCCACCATGCTGCTTCTTTAATTTCATAACACCACACTTGTTTCTGCTCCATAAATAAAGATAGGTTTTTCACAAACCATTCTAAAAGTATATCACTTCTTCATGTAGCAAAGGACAAATCTCTTGTTACTGTCAAATGGGGATAATTTTTGCACCACCCTATAAAAAAAGCAACATGTTTTTCAGATTGTTCCACCTGTGTTTAAACAACTGCAAGGCCTGCATATTCACCAAAAAGGAATAATTTTTGGAACAATTTTACAATGAGATTCACAAAAGCTACCATCAGTTATTATTCATTACCAGATATGTTGAGATCACTTGGACATTTCTAAGACTATGAAAGCATTAAAGACCTTAAAAATGGGTCAATACAGCCAAGGAGATTGCAGAGAATTACACACATCTTTTCTGGGCTATTATAGGCTTTGCAAATGTAAGGAAGTGGAAGTACTGACGTACACTGTTTTAAATATGCTTTTATGTTTTGGTAAATTATATGTATTTGGACAGGCAAATTTTTAATAGTTGGCCCAGAAAGGGAAGATATATATAGGCAAACAAGGGAGATAAGGTCTAACGGCAGACTTCCATGTTGCAGGATGTGTGTGAAGAGGGAAGACATTAAATAATACGTCCCAAGGAACACCGAAACCTGACGTGATATGTGATAGATCTAAAGGCCACGTCACACGCTTCAATTTCTTGCGCGATATCGCTCAAGCGATGTGTTTTTTGTGATCGTTTAAGCGATATCGTTTGTGCGTCGCTGCGTGTAAATGAGCGATTTTGGCGTTTTAAATCGTCTGGTCGCTCATCGCAGATTTGTGATCCTGACCTCAAATCCGTCGTTCATCGCTCCAAACAACATCGCTCACAGTTGGCGATTGTTGCGTGTGACATTGTTTCAACGATCTTTACTGGTTTCCACCCACTGAGAAGAGGCGTGTTATTTTCTTTTTCGGACACGCCTCGTCTGCTTTGATTTGTTGATGCAATAGCGTGCCTATTGGCTGTTGGGATGTGATCTCAAATGCGCCATTTACTTCGTCGACGTTGTGTTTACATTTTTGGGCGTCACACAATTAATATATATTTGGGATCAACGAGGTTCACTCATTCAATACTATAATTTATCATCTAATTTGCTCCCTTCAAATTATTATAAACTGACGTGCGCATTGTAAAACACATTGTGTTACGCACAAATCGGGTGGTGTGTGCGTCATGTTTCTTAAATGTAAGTTTATTAAGCCAGTCCCATTAATCTGAGAACTGTACATTTGCGTACCGCTACACAGCGTTAGGAAGATGTGTTCCGCAATGTCACCGCAGGCGCTGCAAGCTCTCATTATGTTTTGAATTCGCTCATACAGCGAGGCATTTTCCAGGGCATCACTTGACTCACCCATGTACTATAGGTGAAATGTGCCCAGGCGGATGGGCACGCACAAGTCAACGACTGTCGTTAAACTACAGGAATGCAACAGTCGCGTCACTGTTGCGTCCGACGCTGTGTGGTTGTTATGGGTACGCTGTTGCGTCTTGTTGACGCGAGTGTGCGTGCTGACGTCATGACGTTATTACAAGGTCCCGCCTCTGCTTCAGCTTCCTGTTGTGCCCCAGCGGAGAAATGCCTGCTGTCCAGCGTGCACCAGCATGGGGCGACGGGGAACTTATGTTACTTATTTCTGTTTTAGACAGGCGAGATTATTGGTGCAATATGCAGCATGATCACCCGCTCCTCCACAAGCAGGCTGTGCTGCAGCGTGTTAAAGAGCTACTCATGCGCAGGATGGGTGTTGAGCGAACAACAAAACAGATTCGTAAAAAAAATCGCGGATATGCGTTTTAAAACACCAGATCGGATTAGCAGGATCCGTCAGCGTCTGCAAAGACGTCGTGGTAAGCCCAATATGTATAGTGGCCCAACAATGTTTACACCCCCCCAAAAAAAGGTGGATAACAAACATATTAATCTTTACACGGCAGACATGCAAGTCTGCCCTATATGTCTTCAGACATTACGGGATTCAGAGGATTCAGAGGATACTGTGTAGGGATGAGTGCCAAGCAGGGTGTACCCAACGGATGACCACCATGTATCCCTTGTAAAAGGGCCAACCAAAAATTGCACCAACTTTGTATACAATGTACAAATAATTGGATCATTACAATGTCAATGTATGCTATTACTGTGTGGAGTAATACGTAAAGTAAGTAATCAGACATGTGATTTTCATCCATGACCTAGCATTGTTGGCTTGACCTCCTCTGGTCTATTTTCGACATGTAGCCTTGCACATTTACAACCAGGAAAGAAACATGTAGCAAATGGCTACCCATGACACATATGTGTACGTAAAAAATGTACATATGGTGGCCCTGATCAGTGTAACAGAAGATGCATTCCAGATGTCCTCCAGATGTATTCTAAATGTGACATCACCAGTTAGCTGCCCAATGTCCACCCACACCCCAAAATATTACAAATCCTCTACCAAACTATCAAAAATGACATTACTGTTGTATGTTTACAATGTAATTTTGTTTAAACATTTTACAGGACAAAGGAGATCACCAGCACAATCTCCCACTGCGTCACCAGAGGTGCCTCGCCAAAGACAATCCCCACCATCACTGACACCATCTTGTGAGGAAGGAGAGGGTAATGAAGAGGCCAATCCATCAACAAGTCCACCAGGACATTCATCTTCGGCGGATGAAGCCGAAGGTTCTGTCCAGTTGGGCCAAGGAAATGAACCACTCTGTGTGTGACTGAAGAAGACACTCCAGCTTCTGTGGACAACCACAGGTCCAACTTGACCAGCTGTGGCTCTTCTCTGCCTGCACAATTGGCCCCACAATCACCTAATCTTTGTCTTGGTGACCAATCGGCAGGTAAGGGCCCATTACATATGTTTTGGGTGTATGGATGAGCTATGTTTGTGACATTGTTTGGATTGATACTTCACCATTTCTCCCCCTTTCCATTCTCACATAGGCTTACCAGACTCTGTCTGTGCACCACGACCAATTGTGGCCTTGAACGCAGAAGCCCAGGAACTGGATGGTGAATTGGCCCGTAAGTGTCAGCTAATGTGTATGTTCACTTTTAAACCAGCCCTTTCACTATTGATGCATTTTCGTTTTATATTTCTTATTTAAGGGCCAACCCTTGAAGATTTGATTGCCTCAAATAACAAAATCAAGGATGATGTTGAACGCCAGGGCTGGCTCCTGCAACAGATGTTATCGACCCGTCACAGTGCCTACCCATAGAGTACTTTAAGGGCCTTCCCGCCTTTTTTGTGCTGTCTGCTGGACATTTTGGATGTTTTAAAAATTACATGTTCAAAGATGCAGATTGTTTTTCTGCTTTTACTTACACATATTTTGTTATATGTTCCATTTTGGACTCACCTGGTTTGAGTCCGAGTTTGGACCTTGCTAGTGCAAACATGTGTTTGCAACCACATTTGGCAACCATTGCATAATGCGTGTGTTATAATTTGTAATGTCAAAGAAGTTTGAATTAAGAATTTTTACGAAATTTAAACTGTGGTTTATTTACAAAACTACATCAAAAAGGATTAACCATGGCCCTCCTGATGAGTCTCAACCTCGTTGCCCTTCTAAGTTTAAAATAGAGGCAGCTGGACATGTACGCCGTTCCACCATCTGTGCTTAATGTTGCACCAATACAGTAACCTGTTCGTGCATGTATACTGGGCACATTTCAGTTAGAGCTTGTTAAATTTCTAGAGATTTGCTTTATTTATCAACATTAGGTCCCGGAACACATAATTTAAACATAAACATGTTTAATGGTATTCACACAAACACTTACATACACACATGACACAGGACAAATTAAAGGCCAATGGCACATTGCTACCATTTCGACAAAACCGGCTGCATTGGACTGAGCGTTGGACAGGCATTGTCATGTTGACAGAGGAGTGCACCAGAACACACTTAAAGACAGTGTCAATGATGCTTAAGTAAGCTGCACAAGGGCAGAATGTGTGGCAAACTATAGAACACAACACTTGAGTCCATGATGCCTTCCTGTGTCCCAGCAGAATGTTCGGGATGCTTACCTCTAATCGTCAAGAACCCAAATAAAACCTTAAATGAAAAATCAGGGCCAACACTCGAGCCCCCTCCAAAAATGGGAACACATAGTGAATGTTAAACAAACATTGTGAGTGCCATAATTATGTAAATAATTATAATGGTGCACTTCCACAAAAACACAAAATTCAACCCAAAAAAAAAAAAAAATTACATATTGTGATACACATTTTGTTCCCGAACAAAATCAGTGGCATTAATGCTTGAAGCATTGTGTGCAATATTATCATACACAAAAGTAGGGGCCCTTGGCGGCAGGTATGCTGGGCGGACAACCCTGTGGCCATGGGGAGCTGGCCCAGACTCATCAATTGAAGCTCTGAAAGGTTGAGAGAGTGGCATGTGTGGTGGGTCGTGGCATAAGCGACTTGATGTGGTCAATCTCCCAGCTCTTGCATCGTTCAGTGCTAAATGGATGATAATTTCCACAAGATTGCGCTGTTCATCCTCCAGATGGGATACCCGCTCATGGACCAATAGGGCTATTGCACACACTTGCTCCTTCTGTTCTTGGAGTAAAAGCCTTTTGGCTAAATTACCAAGCTCACATGATTGTGTGGTTAAGGGTACTGATCTCCTTCTTGAGTGTCGCATGAAGACAGGGTGTGTGTGTCCTCGAGCATCCCCCGATGTGTCCTCCACCACTGTGTTCTCTCCTTCTGGATTCAATATGGGTACGGGAGCTTCAGTTGGGTCTGGGTCTGGGTCTTCATGTGTCTAAACAAAAACCAGACTATGGTCAAACCTAAAAAGTACACTTTGCCACCTTCACTACGAACCCACACAAATTGGCTGTGCCGTTAATGCCCTAAGTATTGCCTTTGGAATAAAAAATTTTAAAACAATTTGAGTTCAAATTGTAAAGATTTGACAATACGATTTCAGCTAAACTAAGTAGATGTTGCTCATCGTCCCTAGGCTTGTGTCAGAATGTTCAAGCACTCAAAATGTGTTTACAGTTTGATTACATTGAATAACGAAAATACAGTATTACCCCCAAATCCAAGCAAAATAATGTTAAATGTATAGGTGGGCTAAAAAGGATCTGACTACAATGTTACAACTCACAGGCCACACAATGCAATGTCACCTTGGTCTGGCCAAATTTACAGGAATGTATTGAAGCCAAGCAATCTAAAACAAACTGCTCAGATATGTTACTGTAATCGCCCTTTAATGCATACACAATTTCCACAAGACAAGTGTTTCATTTACGGAAGCAGTAGAGTGCTTTGGTCATGCTTTGCAAAATGCATTCCTCGAGGGGCACACACAGTCCAGGTGTAGACGAATCACATAGCATTGAACAGGTGGCAATCAAATTTGCAAATGGACAACTGGTCCGAAATAATGTAAACCTGCTCTGTGTGTGGCCCCGGAGGTTGCATACATTAATTTATTTACAAATTTCATACACAAACTTACATCCACTTGAACTTCACTTTGCACTGCTTCGTCATTTGTGGATTGGGAAAAACTTTCGCTCAACAGCATGGCCCTTGGTGTGGTTTGATCTAATGTGAACCGTAAAAGGTCATAATACCATAGCTTTGGAACATAGACTGAGTCGGTCCCATTGCCAGACCTCATGGAGTTCTTGACCTTGTCATGTTCCTTCTTAAAGACCGTGCGTAATCGCTGGATTTTTTTTTTCACAAATTCTATGTTTATATTTCCATCAACATGGTGCTCATGACACACTTGTACCAGCTTCTCATATGCAGCTTTTTTAAGGTTTTTGTTGGAATATTCTTTTGTGTACGTTTTCCACAAACAGTCATGTTCCCTGTACACATCTATGAAGGCCGTCAAAAAAGTTCTGGAAGTGCCCATCTGTATTGACACAAAACATACACATTACTCCACATGCTGGTACAACATCCATTTGATACATCTTTTCTCCGTGTGGGTGTAATCACACCTCAATGACTACATGTTTGCAGCACTATGTAATTAAGCATGTGGAATCAATGGTGTAGTTCAAATATTGTTGTTTATCACCAACAGTATTTGTGTGTTAAAAATAGAGTTATTAGGCACAACACAGTCTGACATACCTTAAAGTCTGGAGACACATGCACATACGACTAGACCACAAGGCAAAGGACCACAACGCTCAGCAGGAACTCAACAGAGCTTTCAGTTGAACGCTAAGTAATAAGCAAGCGCGTCATTCAAATTACCAATAGCGGGCACTGCAGCTGCGTACAGAACGCCCATTTCATGGCGCAGCAGAGACAGGATTGGTTCATCATCCTTGCCGAGTATTACTTAGCCGCACACCTGGCTCATATAACAATGTGATGCTGCAGGTGGCATTGCTTTCTCGCACTTCGGAAGACGCATGCGCAACAGCGTTGCATCAAGCTGCATCAACGGACGGACCTGCGTTGGTGTTTGGCGAACGCTTCTTCCTAATGTGCATGGTAACTACAGTGCGGAAATTGTTCCACTGAAATAAGGTGAGCTTCCAATTATGTCTTGTTGGTATTCTAATGACGTCCCAGTAACGTTAAGAATATAGTTGTGGCTGAATGTTACCTTAAACTTGGAGGAGGAATCAAGGGGAATGAGGTGGGTCACAGGAAAACCAGGACATTTGAAGAGATTGCACAGTATATATTACATATGTTGTATCTAGGATATGTTTTTGTGTAGGATATAATGCTGTTGTGTTAAGCCAACCCTAATTGTTTTTTATCTTTAGAGTAACAACATTAATGCTTAATAAAGAACGCATCTGCCTGTACATTTCCGAAGCCACCGATTTCACAATAAGGACTACAGGAGTTACAGGTGTATTTTGGCAAATAGCTGTGACCTACAAATTGTGTAGTCCACACTGCTGAGATAACGGTACGTCCACATCTAGGTTGTTGGACATGAGCCTTATTTATTTTTCACACAAAAACAGGTGTATGTGTACTGTAAGCTGATTTTGGGGGAACATATGTAAAGTGTCTAGCAACTTTGCCCTACTGTGTAAATATAATCTTAATGCTGGTTTTGAGTTAACAAGTGGTTTTTTTTACCACCAAAAAAATGGATAGAATTTTTGACAAGAACAAATATTAAATCCTCCTATCTTTTCCACTTTACAGTTCTTGATAAGTTACACAAACATACACCATGAATGCAGCTGAGCGTATAGTTGTGGCTGCTGCATTGTTAGATGAGGCCTCACACATTGAGGAGACTTCTGAGAGGCTGCGGAGGCGAAGGCGACGTCGCGTGTGGTGTCGGGACTGGCTCCTGCAAAGGTCTAACCTGACTCACATGCGGCTGCTTCGTCAGCTGGAGGATCGGCATCCGCATGACTACAGAAACTACCTCCGGATGTCTGAGGAGACTTTCAACATACTTTTGCAACATGTAAAGCCATATATAGTCCGCCAAAACACGGTGATGCGTGCTGCAGTCACACCAGAGGAGCGGTTGGCTGTGACTCTACGTTACCTGGCAACAGGGCACTCAATGACAGCCCTACAGTATGTTTCTGCTATATCACGGCCACTGCTGAGCGTCCTCATCCCAGAGACATGTGAGGCAATTGTAAGGACCCTTGCTCCATCCTATATGGGGTTGCCTAAAAACCCAGCAGAATGGTTGCAAATTGCCACAGAATTTGACCGCAAGTGGCAATTTCCCAACTGCGGGGGGGCATTGGATGGGAAGCATGTGAGGATCACCCAACCCCATAACAGCGGGTCTTATTTTTTTAACTACAAGGGATATTATAGTGTGATCATGATGGCCTTGGTCAATGCCAATTATGAGTTCATGTTTGTGGATGTGGGGATGAATGGGCGTGTGTCAGATGGCGGGGTATTAGACAACAGCAACTTTGGGCAAAAGCTGAAGAACTGTCGTCTCAAATTACCCCCCAATTCTGCAAACACCAGCCAGCTGAACTTTGTTTTTGTGGGTGATGAGGCATTTCCACTTCATGCTAACCTACTCCGGCCATATCCCCAAAGGGCTGTAACCCCTGAACAACGCATTTTCAACTACCGATTATCCCGGGCACGTCGTGTGGTTGAGAATGCATTTGGGATCATGGCCAATAGATTCCGGATCTTTCATACGCCTATTAATATGAAGCTGGAGTCTATTGACATTGTAGTGATGGCGTGTTGTGTGCTCCATAATTTCCTGAGGCGTCGTGCCTACAACTCATACTCGCCCGCTAGTTATGGTGACAATGCTGACCCCAACAATGGTGAAGTCAGTCTTGGTGAGTGGCGTGCAGATGACCCAGGTGTGGCGCACCTCCAGCCGCTGGATCATGGTCTCAGACAGAAGAATGCCAGGACAAACAGAGAACAGTACTGCTCATACCTCAATGGTCCTGGTGCAGTTGCTTGGCAACATCACATTGTGTAGCTCTTCATGGTGTTAAATGTGTACTTATTACAGTGTGGTGTAACAATTTGATGAGGACACTTTGGCGGAATTTGTCCACCTGACTGGCTGGATTAAGATCATGGTAAGTGTGATTGCATGGTATCTGTTAACATGTAATTTGCTGTTTAGTAGGCGACATTATGTTTTCAAGGATAAATTGAGGTACACACTGTTGTCATTAAATCACAGAAGGTAAGCAGACAATAGCTCAAACAGAATGCACAACATATGTGCTGCTCCCATGGCCTAAAACATAGTAAGGTTAAAACAAGATTAGCCCATTCTTGTATGGTTTGTTGAAAATGGCTCGCAACAGTGACATAGAACATACGACTTCATGGTGTGGATTTTAGGCCAACAGGGATAAAGAAATAATCTTAGGGTTAGCATCACCTTTTTTGTTTTTCTACAAATTGATTATGCATCCAAATATAACCAGTGGCCTAGGGCTTGCTCGCCACAAAGACAATGCATTCATGCACAGCATTGGTCAGCTTGAACATTTCCCATAAGCAGATCAGACTGATGTAGAGGTGCCTCGTAATTGACTGGACTACAGGGACTTGGATTGCTTTGGCAAATGAGTTTGCACATAATGATATTTTACCTTTGCCTTCACAGACACCAACCACAATGTCACTTATGGGTTTAATATCTACATTTGCCGAACCTCACAAACAAGGATGAACAGACAATATCTTAAAAGCATACATTGGATGACACAAATCAGATATGAAGTGAGAGAACAGGATAAATCACCCAAAAACCAGCCAAGCCTTGCCCCATAAGGAGCTAACCATTTCTTGGACAGAGCAACTAAAGGACAACACTATATCACAGTGATGACATGGACACTGTGGACGTAATTTTGTTACAACAGACCCAGAGCATTGAACATGATGCGTAATGAGCCATGTGTGGGGTTTGTGATATAATTGTGTAAGGACATGTCATGTTTGTAAAATTATTAAAATTTAACAATTCATAAAGTATAAATGCTCTTGGTAAAGTCATTTGAAACATACACAACACCGCAAATGTGTCATCTCGCTATGCTTCATTCACATTGTGAGTGCAATATTAGCCCTCTAAAACACATACTGGAACATAAAACAAAGAACACAATAGGTTATTTATTTTAACAAATACAAAAGAAAAACGCACATGCGCCACAATGAGGCCGCAGGAACAACATAGAGGACACGCAGACAGAAGCGGAACACACACACAACACTGACAAAACAGAACACCAGCTATGGCCAACAATATGAGTAGCAGAGCCGTGCTAAACTCACAAACAGGGACGCCCATGGCCGAACATACATCCCATTACTACGCCCACAATTATGCAGACAACTCCCTAATTATGTTGTGCTGGCCCTGCCTCTGAACGATCGCAAGATCGTTTACTTGGTCGTCGAGCGATGGATAAATTGTTCAATCGCTAAAGCGTCATCATCGATATCTACATGTGTGACATCTCACGAACGATGTGGACAGATTGTCTCGGCGATCTCGCCCACAGGAGATCGCTCGGGCAATCGTTCACAAGATTGAAGCGTGTGACGTGGCCTTTAACATTTAATAGACCAGAATGTTCGATAGATCAGAACCCAAGGCAGGTAGGCCAATTAAATGGTATGGAACTAACCCCAGGGGAAATAGAAGGCCCATGTAAAGGCGAGACTGAAAGAGTAGAAATTGTATCAGCAGGATACTAATTAACAGTTGACTATGCTGAAATGAAGCTCAATTGTGCATATTGGAAGGACATTATGGTCACCATATTGGATATGCATTGTTCTATAGAGAACAGTGGACTTTCAAGGTATTAGTGAGGAGTTGTATCAATGTACCCCAAGGATCAGGGTCCTCATTAGTCACTTGGGAACTGAGAGTAGCTGTGAGTATAGCTGTAGAATTACACCTTGACCCATGCGGCTCTACCAGGTGAAGAAGTGGTCTCTCAGAGTCGTTGCCTGGATTTTCATGAAATGCAAGAGAATGAAGTAGTAGGACAATGGAATATCATTATACGTAACCAAGAAGTTGTCTAAAGTATTGTTACTTGTTTGGAAAAGGCTTGTGCCAAAGCTGAAACGATTACCGTGATGCCTATTCCTGTGTATGGGATCGATTGGATATAGGATTTAATATTCATGATATTGGAGTTCTGGTCTATTTCATTTTGCCTCAATTCAATGTAAATCATTTGGTCCTGGCTTGCCTTATCTAACAGCAGAATGCAGTTTGCAGAGGTGTATCACCCAAATAATCACCACGCCAAAAGCACACACCTATCCGCGACCCCATTTTAATGTAACGCGGTGGAGCATGGAAGACTAGTACCTCACCCAAAGCTAGTGCCTTAACCACCTTACACAAAACAGGCGGCAAATCAATTTGCCGTGAATCAATTTTTTAGGAAAACCTCAATGAAACTGATACATTTGAATTGATTGAAATTCAATAACTCTAGTATTAACTGTATATAGTTTATAGGTACATTCACCAGGTGTGAATATTTCCCTCCCAATATACTATAGCTTTTGAGGAAAGACATGCCCTAACATGTAGATTTTGTCTTTCTTTCTGTAGAGCCATAATCTCTCTGAAGGCTGTGAGCACAGCAGGTCATTGGCTCCAGCATTGATTCACAATTGCAAATCCTGAAGTCATTAAATTATTGATAAGGTGACACAGTGTTGATAGACCAACCTTAAATTGTTGTCTGATGTTCACATCCCACCTCTGCTGGTTCAACATGCACACCCCATGTCTGTCTCCTGTATAGAACCAAGGAGCAAAGATATCAATGCTATCTGACTTCAGGACTGTTTGCCATCTAATTGGTCATCAAAGGGAGAGATAATATGAGGCAATAAGATCTAATGTCTTAGATGTCTGAGATGTGACCAGATTAGCAAGTAACCCTTTAGTTTGCAAATGTGCTAATCATTGGCTCCACTCTGTCTGGTGAGTCTTTTCCACAATCTGATGTGAATCACAATGATATCTCCTGTACTGTGAGGACAGTGACAGAACATCCTGGACTGGTAATGTGTTAAGGGACTCACCTGTGAACATAAACTCACATTGCAAATTTGGAAAAATTAGAGTGTGCAATTTTAGATATGAAATGTAATAAAGGTTTCATTATTGAACCCAAGTATTATTATTATTTATTTATAGAGCACCATTGATTCCATAGTGCTGTACATGAGAAAGGGATACATACAAACAAGTTAAAAATTACAATGAACAAACTACCGTAATTGTGACAGACTGACACAAAGGGGAGAGGAACCTGCTCTTGCAGGTTTACATTCTACAGGGCAAGTAGGGAGACCGTAAGTTGGGCCCGCGCTGGTGGTGGTGGAGCGCCGACTCCGATGGTAGTGAAGCACTGGCTCCGGTGGTGGTGGAGCGCTAGGTCAGGTGGTGGTGGAGCACCATGTCCGGTGGTGGTGGGGTCATTGCAGGCTGTAGGCTAATCTGAAGAGATGGATTTTCAGGTTCCGCTTGAAAGTTCTGAGTGTAGGGATATTCGGACAGGTTGAGGTGCAGAGTTCCAGGAAATGGGAGATGCTCAGGCGAAGTCTTGCAGTCTTGTCGGGTGAGGAACGTACAAGTGTGGAGGAGAGAAGGAGGTCTTGGGAGGATCGAAGAGTATGAGTTGGATGATATCAGGAGATTAGTTCAGAGATATATGGAGGGAGACAGATTGTAGACGACTTTGTAAGTCAAGGTCCAGCCCTACCTGTAGAGGACTTTGCCAAACTTACCGCATTACCATCTACTTTCGGCGGACTGTGGCGGCGCTGGTGACTCCTCACCAGAAACTACAGGTGGCGTCACAACAACTTGTAAATATAATCCCCTGTAAATATACCCTTTTTTCAAAGAAGTTCCCCAGGACACAGGATCAGGCGCGGCCACCACTCCCCGTGACAGCAGGAACATTAACACCTTGGAGCCTGATACCCGAGTACCCCAAAGCCTGGGACTCGACACTACTGCTTGCCGACACCGCGCTTTTCTCGGCTTGCTTTCCCTGAGACCATGTTAGCATGTAGGTTATGGGGAAAGCGCACCAAAAAAAAAACCGCCAAGAATTGGCATGACAATTCTTTGTGCGCGGGTGCTTTTGCAATGAAAGCGCCTGCACAAAAATACCTGGCAAAACATGGCGTCTACACGTCTTCCAGCAAAAACTATAGCTTTTGCTGGAAATCGTAACCAGCTTTGTTTTGCACTGTTTTTATATGGGCGCTCAAAAGCGCCGCTTAAAAGCAGGAATACGTGGCTATTACGCCGCATGTCAACGTAGCCTAAGGAGGACAGACTAACAACAGACATAGTACAGGGAACAATGGAGCACTCGAAACTCAAAGTTTGCCATAAATCCATGCCTGTGTTCAAGACTTTGTAAAATGTTGCTTGGGCTGTTGGAAGTGTTCGCAGTACTCTGTAAAGTATTGAGTAAAAGAATATTTACCAAGAAATGCAAATGCACGTCTGTAACTCCCCTGTAGAAGAATCTTGGCCTGGACAATGGCCCAATCAGAGGTATAGCTTGCACACACTTAAGGGTGCTTCACACACACAAACTTTCCAGCAATCCCACCAGCGATCCGACCTTGCCGGGATCGCTGGAAAGTCTCTCTGGAGTCGCTGTTAAACAGGCAGACTCACCAGCGACTCAGCAGCTGCGAGACATAGTTACCAGTGTCCTCCCTGCTTAGCGCAGCCTGTAAGCAGGGAGGACGCTGGTAACCATGATAAACACCAGGTATCTAGGCAGAGAGCGCTGCCTAGTTACCCGGTGTTTATTGTAGTCTGCCTGTGAGGTCGCTGGTTCGCATGTCTCTCGCGGTCACACGCGCAGATGCGTGCTGACCAGCAGGAGACCAAGGACCAAAAAATGGTCCTGAGCGACGTGCAGCAACCAGCGACCTCACAGCAGGGGTCAGGTTGCTGGTGCATGTCACACGCAGTGACATCGATGGAGAGGTGGCTGTGATGTCACAAAACCTGTGACGTTGCAGCAACATCGCTAGCGATGTTGCAGTGTGTGACGGTACCTTTAGACCAGATACCCAGCCAGGATAACCACAATCAAATTCCCCCTTGCTCTGTGGAGCTTGCCAGGGCGTGTAAAGCCTCAACCATCAAAAGAGGACAGAGCCTTTCACCCCCGACTACCACCCCGGGCCACTTTCACATGTGTTACATTGCCCAAATGCATTGCAGCCACAGTGTTTCTGGTACTGGTGCTTACTAAGTTGCCCATATGTAATTCATGAGGAGTCATCACAATTGAACATTTGATGTAAGATGTCCTGCTGCTGTTGGGGATGTTCACTGATAAGAATGCAGAAGTCGTGAATGAGGTGCGTAAGTGCTGCCTAGTGTAGAAGTCTGATCAATTACAATCTGGGCTGCTTGCGATAGTGAATTGCCACAATTAAAAACATTGACTCATTGGTCCATGAAATATGTGTACTGTATCTGTCCAACATTTGCTGCTCTTGACACAAAAATGCACTATACAGCACAACAATTCCAAAGAGCAGCCACCGGTCTCGACGTGTGAGATTGGGAATACACAGTAGTGATGGTTTTCTTTATCCACTTTACTATCTTTGACATACATGTAAACTGGCCAGAAGGCTGGGGCCAGTCGCAGTGTCTCAGAAAGGGGATAATGATCACAAATGCAGAGGGTTCGACCACAGCCAGGCCCGGGGCAGAGAGGCGGGTGCAGGTACCATCATTGTTTTCAGCTGGCTATGCGTCCAAGATTGATGGTCTTTTTAAATTGATAGCGAAACAGAGACCTCTTTGATTCCTCCTCCACTATATCTATATGTATGACAGGCCAATTTGTGACCAGCAATCAGTAGGTGATGTCAGTCATCCAGTCGTAGGTGGCACAATGTTATCACTGCTTTGTGCCGCCTGTGGCAGGCATTAATGAAGGAAGAAAGAGTTGCTCATTGTGGAAGTAGGGACATGTCAACTGCATAGTATTTTATTGCCATGTGAAGAGTGAAAAAATAAGGACATTATTATTGCATAGGGACCAGAATGGGGGGGGACATTATCATTTTAGAGGTACAAGAATGGGGGGACATTATTATTGCTTAGGGTCTGGAATGGGGTTTGAACATTATCATTATAAAGGGACCAGAATGGAGGGACATTATCATTGTATAGGGAACATAATGAGGTAGACATTATCATTGTATAGGGAGCATAATGAGGTAGACATTATCATTGTATAGGGAGCATAATGAGGTAGACATTATCATTTTTAGAGGGACCAGAATGGCAGGGAGGAGGCTATACCATTATACAGAGGCCAGAATGATGGGAGGTCATCTTTTAAGTATAGGGACCAGAATGGGGGGCATTATAATATATGGGCAAGAAAAGGGTCAACATTATCATTGCATATCATTGTATGGAGAGAGAAAGGATGGGGGACATTATCATTGTATTTGGGCAAGATTGGGGGGATTATCATTGTGTGGGCCTCAGAATGGGAGACATTATTCTTCAACACTACCGTTCAAAAGTTTGGGGTCACCCAGACAATTTTGTGTCTTCCATGAAAACTCATACTTTTATTTATCAAATGAGTTGCAAAATGAATAGAAAATATAGTCCAGACACTGACAAGATTAGAAATAATGATTTTTATTTGAAATAATAATTTTTTCCTTCAAACTTTGCTTTTGTCAAAGAATGCTCCCTTTGCAGCAATTACAGAATTGCAGTCCTTTGGCGGGTACTATTTAATGAAGCTGCCAGAGGAGGCGCTGTGAGGTGTTGATTTCTCAAACTAGAGACTCTGATGTGCTTATCTTGTTTCTCAGTTAGGCCTCAGACGAGGACAAGGGGGCATCCTCTACGTCTGGAGGAAAGAAGGTTTAATCATAATCACAGACGCGGATTCTTTACTGTAAGAGCAGTGAGACTATGGAACTCTCTGCCACATGATGTTGTAATGAGTGACTCACTACTAACATTTAAGAAGGGCCTGGATGCCTTTCTTGAAAACTATAATATTACCAGTTATATATACTAGATTCTTTGATAGGGCATTGATCCAGGGAACTAGTCTGATTGCCGTATCTGGAGTCAGGAAGGAATTTTTTCCCCCAATGTGGAGCTTAGTGTTGCCACATGGTTTTTTTTGCCTTCCTCTGGATCAACATGTTAGGCTATGGGTTGAACTAGATGGACTTAAGGTCTTCCTTCAACCTTAAATACTATGTTACTATGTTAGTTGTGCAGCGGGGCCTCCCACTTCTCTTTCTACTCTGGTTTGAGCCTGTTTGTGCTCTCCTCTGAAGGGAGTAGTACACACCGTTGTAGGAAATCTTCAGTTTCTTGGTAATCACTTGAATGGAATAGCCTTCATTTCTAAGAACAAGAATAGACTGTCGAGTTCCACATGACAGTTCTTTTTTTCTGACCATTTTGAGAGTTTCATAGAACAAACAAATGTAATGCTCCAGATTCTCAACAAGTTCAAAGGAAGGGCAACATTATAGCTTCTCTAATCAGCCAAACCGTATTCAGCTGTGCTAACATACTTGGGCAAGGGTTTTCTAGGATTTTATACACATCCATTATCCTCCTTACACAGTTAGCAAACACAATGTACCATTAAAACACTGGAGTGGTGGTTGTTGGAAATGGGCCTTTACCTCTATACACCTATATTGCATTAAAAACCAGACGTTTGCAGCTAAAATAGTCATTTACCACATTAACAATGTATAGAGTGTATTTCTGATTTATTTAATGTTAGCTTCATTGAGAAAAAAAATGTGCTTTTCTTTCAAAAATAAGGAAATTTCTAAATAACCCCAAACTTTAGAACGGTAGTGTGTATGGATCGGATTGGGGGACATTATCATTGTAAAGGAGTTAGAATGGATTACATTGCTGTATGGGGAACAGAGTGGGAGATTCTATCAGTGTATAGGGATTACAGTGGAGGACTTTTCTACTGTGAGGGAGTCACAAAGGGGGACATCACTACTGTAATATATTATATTTTAGCAGATCATTTTTCTGT
Source organism: Allobates femoralis (assembly GCA_033576535.1). Lineage (NCBI taxonomy): Eukaryota > Metazoa > Chordata > Amphibia > Anura > Aromobatidae > Allobates > Allobates femoralis. The sequence goes on along the minus strand of JARQOC010000006.1, from coordinate 60,841,924 downwards.
CGCCGAATAAGAGTAAAGGGGGTGTCACACGTGTCAATGTCGTCAGCGATATGATCGCTGACGACATTGACGGCTGATTGCTGGTGAGCTGTCACACAGACAGACTCACCAGCGATCAATTGACCAGTGACATCATGGAAACGATTTAAATATCGTTTCCACGATGTCCTGCTCCCGCTGCCAGGCTGCTGGAAGCAGGAGCAGCCTGGTCTCCAAGGTACACTGCGGGTAACTAGGCAGCGCGCGCTGCCTAGATACCCGACGTGTACCTTAGTTACCAGCCTCCTCCGCTCACCGGGTGAGCGGAGGAGGCTGGTAACTAAGGTACACGTCGGGTATCTAGGCAGCGCGCGCTGCCTAGTTACCCGCAGTGTACCTTGGAGACCAGCTCCCAGCGCTTGTGACAGGCGCTGGGAGCTGGAATATCGCTAGTCCCGGTGTCACACGCAGCGATGCTGCGTGTCCACCGGGCGACAATCGCCAGGTTTCAGAGCTGATTCTGAAACCTGGCGATCATCAACCAGCGATTTATCGCTGGTTGATGCAGTATGTCACACGCGTCAATATCGCTGCAACGTCACGTGCAGACGATATCGTGCAGGCGATATTGACGCGTGTGACACCCCCTTTAGTTACTGTTGCTGTATAGGGTAATAGGCAGCACTGTTGCACTTTTCTTATCTCAGTGTAGGGAAGAGGGCTCTGGAAACAATGACCTATAGATAGCTGTGTGTTATATTTTGCAGAGACAAGTCGGGGGCCAGAGAAAGTCATTGCAATGGATGAAGAAGAAAAGCGAAGGTGACTGAAATAAATGACTTTAATTAGAGATTTCTTTAGTGAGTGACTATATACATTTTACCATATACAGGGTTCCTGAGTATGTCTATGACTAGTGGTATTGTAAGTGTTAGTACAGTGTTTTTTGTTAATGATCAATATGGTGATAGTATTCAGTTGGGCTGTGGGATGAGCAAACTGTGGGGTAAGCAGGCTGTGGAGTGGGTGGGTTGTGGGGCGAGTGTGCTGCAGAGTAAGTGGCCCGTGGGTTGAGCGGACTGTGGGGTGCGCAGGCTGTGGGGTGAGCGGCCTGTGAGATGAACTGGCTGTGGGATGAGCGTGCTACAGGGTGAACAGGCTGCAGGATGAGTGTACTACGGGGTGAGCGGGTTGCGGACAGTGCGTTACAGGACCTGTTGTGATGTCATGGTCATTTGATCTGTCACGTGCACCTGGCTCTGCCCATGACTGCGACATTACCACAGGTCCTGAAGGTGAGTCTGAGCTTATCGGCGGTGGGTGGCAGATGGATGTTGACAGGCTGCGGCGATGGGTTTATGGGTACCACCAGCAGTCGCCGTATTTGGACACCCATTACTTGGGTGTGCAAATTTGGCAACTGGAACTTGTTCTGGCCTCTGGCCAATAAAAAAAATGAGGTCACCCTGATGTTGGAAGTTGATGATGTATGGGACAGGGTAAGTATATAATAGACTAGATGTGGACTCAATGCTATCACATCGGGTGGGTGATGACATCATGATGAGGCAGGCTCTGTGGTGCTGGGGACGGCGGCCGTATCTCCGCTCAGTGTGGTCTCTCCTTTGTCTGTTGCTTTTTATCCCTTGCTCTCTGTCCCCACCGTGCTGCCCCTCTGTTCCCTGTGCTCACTCCCTGTCCCACTGTGCACAGTCTCTGTCCCCCTGTGGTCACTCTCTGCTCCCTGTGCTGACTCTCCACCCCCTCTGTGCTCACTTTCCCCCATGGTCACACTCTGCCTATCCCTGTGGTCTCTCTCTGCCTCCCCTGTGTTCACTCTCTGCTACCCCCCGTGCTCACTCTCATGAAGCGGCGGCATGAGGAAGATGATGGCGGCATGAGGAACTGGTGCAGTTCATCATTTGGAAGGCTGTGGGGTGAGCTGGCTGTAGGGTGAACAGGATGTGGGGTGCGTGAGATGTGGGGTGAGCAGGGTGAGCGGGCTACAGGGTGAGTGGGTTGTGGGGTGGGTGAGGTGCAGAGTGAGTGGAATGTGGGGTAAGCAGGCTGCAGGTTGAGCAGGCTGCGTGGTATGTGAGATAAGCAGGCTGTGGTGTAAGTGAGGTAAGCAGATTGTGGAGTGAGTGGGCTACAGGGTGAGTGGGATGAGCGAGCTGTGGGGTGGGTGAGCTGCAAGGCGAGTGGGCTGCGGAGCGAGCGGAGTAAGCTGGCTGTGGGGTGAGTGGGGTGAGCAGGCTGCGGAGTGAGCAAGCTGTGAGGTGAGCAGGGTGAGCGAGCTGTGGGGTGAGTGGGGTGAGCGGGCTGTGGAGTGAGCGTGGTGAGCAAGCTGCAGACAGTGCTTTACAGGACTTTTGGTGATGTCACGGTCATGTGATCTGTTCTGTGTAACTGGCTTTGCCCATGACCATGACATCTCCACAGGTCTTGTAGGTCAGTCTTAGCTTATCAGCAGCGGGTATATGGCTGGCATAGAGCTGTGGCGACGAGTTCATGAGGGGGCCATTTTGCGTGGCGCAGCTGTTGGCTATTGGCGGTACTGCTGGCAGTCCCGTACCATCAGCAGTCGCCATACTTGGACGTCCATCACTTGGGTGTGCAAATATGACTACCAGAACTTTTTCTGGACTCTAGCGAATTAGAGGATAGCTGGACACCCGACGTCAGAGGTTGATGACGAACGGGACAGGGTAAGAATATAATAGATTATTCAGAGCCTGTTGCCTCAGTTTATCATTGCATTACTACAAGTTTATTGGCCTCAATACCTTTCAGTTATTGACTTTGTGATCTGTGACAAATTCATTAAAAATGTGTATTTTTTTCACATTTTCTTTTTTGTTTGTAACTGTAACTTATTGATCAAATGCAACTTTAAAAAAAAAAAAAAAAAAAAAGTTATCAAAATTTGTCACAATTCTACTCCAGTCCCCACCCAGAAGCAATTTTATGTATGCCAGTTTAAAAGTTGTATTTTTAAAACTTTTTGCAAAATGTGTGATTTTTTTGTGACAAAAAAGGTTTTAAAGGCAAAAAAAAATAGAAAATTGGGCTTTCAGCAAAATTCATAAATTGCATGCACAATTTGTGTAAATTTGGCACAAAAAATGTTGGCAAAAAACACAAGTGACAAAAGGAAAACTGATCTAAAAATGGATGCAAATGATGAATCGGGCCTTGTGTGTTATGTGTGTCTCCTTTTTGTCTAGTTTTGATGTTTTTCACGTTTTTAGTTTGCACCTCATTTACTTTGTGCCTTTTTTAAAGTCTATTATTCAGAAAGGTGACAGCAGGGAGTATGATTTTGGTAATTTACTCAAAGATGAGCATATATAGCTCACCCTTTACTGTGGTCTGCCCTTGTAAGCAGTTATTCAATCAGGCACCGATCGGTATCGGAAGATTTTGCCAACCTTGTTCAGATGTGTACTGGGGACTTTAAACCCCATTTACCACCAACCCTACTAGGTATTTACAGTACATAAGCTAATTTTCAATAGCAGATCATATCTAATATTAGGGAGTGGTTATAATCAAACTTTTTTATGGGAATGATTGTGATATGTAAGCATCTCATGTGGCTTTTGCAGGTAATACTAAGTGAGATATTAAAGGGGTACAACCTTGGGTACAAGTCTGCAGTCACTGTATGTGATTGCAGACTTGTGAATACTCATAGTATTGTCCAGCCCAGGCCCTGGCCTGGGGGTACTCAGATCACTCAGGCGCGGTCTCTGGGGGAAGTCACGGGTAGCGGTGCCTGAGGCCGTGGGCCCGGGGGATGCAGATGTAAAATGAGTGGAAAGAAAAATAATAAAAATGTCTGTCGTGACGCCACCTGTAGGGTTCCGGTGATGACACCGGCGCTGCTTGGGCCTCCGGGGTGATGGGCGGCAGCAAGGTGGAACCGCTCCCTACAGGACAATCGGAGGTCCACGGGGCTGTAAGTTGTAGTGGGTAATAGGGTAGGACAGTCGTTTCTGTGCAAGGTGGGAGTAGGGGAGCATAGTCAGTGTGGTGCAGATGGAAGGAGGGACACGCACACACAAATGTCTTTTGATACTTTTACTGATGTTCTGTACGGGTACACTCGTCCGAAATTGAGGGAAACACTTTAGGATCTCCACAACGAGTAGGGTTGTAGGCCTCCTTGTCTCGGTTGCTCTGTTTGGAGTCTGGCAGGCTTGGAACCCGACTGGACCATTACTTCTCTCTCTCTCTCTGGGATTCTCCACACCCGGGTTTGCTGCACTGAGGGCGCTCTATGGGATTCCTGTCAGGGCCCTGACTCTCGGTCCCTGGCTCTCAATTGATGGTGCTGCGGGCGTCCTGGAAGCAAAGCCTCCTTGTGGTGCTGGATTCTCTGCGGGCCTATTCTCTCTGTCCCTGCAGCTCGGACTCAGTGACCGGAACTCTGATGGGGTGAGTCGGTATGACTCCTCTGCCCCTTTCTTGTAGCAAGTTTCTCTCCTCTGCCTTCGACCCCTACTCTGCGGGTCTACCACTGTCTCAGGTGATTGCTGATATGGGCCTAGCGCGTCTCCAGTACCAGCTCAGCTCACTCAGCTCTTCACAGTTCTGTAGTGACTGCACACTCTGCTGTTTTCCCTCCAGAACCCGTAATTATAGGGGGAACTGGCTTAAGGCAACCAGTGGAGCTCCCCCTACAGGCCTGGGGTGAAAAGTGTTGTGCGTTAGTGGGTTACTCGCTGTAAGAAATCCCTCAGTGTCCAAAGGGAGTCTGTGGTGACCTGGCACAGGGTGCCACAGTATGCACAAGATTTCCTGCTGCCAGGAGCTTGTGGATACATGACCGTAAGTATGTGATTTGCATACATGCGGTTATATGCCAACTAGGCATTTGGAGCCCCGTTCAATAAATGTGATTTGTGCAAGGCCGGATAAATCTAGTTGTGATGTGGCTGGAAGCAGTGGCCTAACTTGAAGCTCATGGATCCCAGTGTGAAAGCTCCAATGGAGTCCCCATTTATTGCAAATCTTTAGCATTAGTCTTTTTCTATTGGCCAAAGTGACTTACATGGCCCCCTTGACTCCAGGGCACTCGTGCGATTGCAACCTCTGCACCTACTGTACCTGGCCGAAAGTATGCAAATCAAATAATGGTGGTTACACATACAGTGCGCACAGGATTCTCTGTAGCCGGGAGATTGTGGGTATGTAACTGTTAAGTATGCGATTTGCATACTTGCAGCTATATGCCAACTAGACATGTGAAGCCTCATTCAATTACAGCGTATTGAGCAAAATCCTGGGGCACTGTTTAGCCTGCACATGTTTCTCTAATAAAAATTCACTTTGCATGAAAGATTTTGGTTGTGTGCTTCCTATACAAAGGTTCTTTTCTCTAATTTCAGTGTACTACTACCTCTGTGCAAGCAGCACCCGTTGTTGATCATACTATACTGGGCAGTTGCACCCCAACAAAATCTTTCTTTGTTTCAATATTGTGCAAAACCAGTTGTCGGAATGTGGCCGGAAGTATGCAATCCACATATTTGAGGTAACGCGCACGTGCGAACAGGATTTTGCGCTGCCAGGAGCTTGTGGGTATGTGACCACAAGTATGTGATTTGCATACCCTTTAAGACTGTGAGCCCTCGCAGACAGAATCCCCGGCCCTATTGTACCCGTATGACTACTTGTGATCTGTCATCGTCTGTCGTCGTTTGTGGTCGTCTTCGACCACTTGTCTTTGTCTACCCTCTAAATTGTAAAGCGCCATGTATCCTAATAGCGCTATATAAATACCTATTAATAATAATAATAATAATACCTGTGGTTACATGCCAACTAGACATGTGCTGCCTCACTCAATACAAGTGAATTGTGCAAGGCTGGATAAATCTAGTCGATGAGTGTCCGGAAGTATGCAAATCACTTAATTGTGGTCATGTGCTTGCAACCATACCAGTGAATCCGGAGTGTGGACAACCCCTTTAATTTTGGCTTTGATTATGTCCATTGTGTTGCCTGAATAGATGAGTAGATACAAACAAATGGCAAAACGACAACTCCCAGTCTCCAGCGTCAGGGCATGCTAAGGCTGCTTTCACACTGCGATTTGAGGATCCGTGGCTGTCCATTGTAAAACGGACAGCCGCGGATCAGATTTGACCCCCATGTATCCCTATGGGCAACGGATCTGATCGGATTTGCCCTTAATCGCATCCTATTTGTTTAGGATCCGATTCTGTCCGATATCTGCTGCACCCAAAATCAGAGACTGCTCCGATTTTGGGCACAGCGGACCAAATCGGACACAATCGGATCCAACACGATCCGCGGCCATTAACATGTGGGCCTATGGAGCACGGGTCCAGGAAAACATCGGTTTGATTCCCGATTTCTGCTCTTTGCCTGTTTAATTTTACTTCCAAGTAAAATTAACTAACAAATGGTGAAAAATAAACACAAATATCCTCACCTCTTCGGCGAGTATCCCGCGCAGTCTAGCTCCCGGGGTTTAAGGACCTGGTGGGGTGGGGCTACCCGATCAGCTGATCGGTCACATAACCTCATCAGCTAAGCGGTTTAAATCCCGCAACCACCAAAACCGATCGTCGGGCAGGAGATTTAAACCACTCAGCTGATCGGGTTACCACATAACCGCTTCAGCGCGATTTAAATCTCCCGCCTGCCAATCAATTTTGGAGGGTGCGGGATTTAAACCGCTCAGCTGATGCGGTCATGTGACCAATCAGCTGATCGGGTGGCTTCGCCAGGCCCTTAAACCCTGGGAGCTAGACGGCGCGAAACACAGGCCGGAGAGGTGAAGATGTTTTTTTGTTATTTTTTTAACCCTTGGTTTACTCTCGCAATGTATGTATATACTTTGCGGGAGTAAAAGTGCCCGGCTAGCCTGCGCTTTGCAAGCTCGGTCTTTCTGTGTACGGATCTGTGAAAATCATGGACCCGGTCACAGAAATGGCATCCAGAGGTCACCTTTGATGTTGTCCTTTCCCGTCCGTGGGGTCCTGCAAAAAGTAGGATCCCCACGGACAGGAAAAATATGCAGTGTGAAAGCAGCCTAAGGGTACCTTCTCACACCACAACCAGGGGAGACATTTTTGGAGGTGATATTTCTCGCTAAATTGGCGCCAAATTGCCTACTGATTGCGGCGTGTGTTTCGGGAATTTGGCGGTGATTAAACCAATGTCGCCTGGTTTCGATTTCACAGCCCTGCTCTGAAATCGAAACCAGGCGACATTTGTCTTATCGCCGCCAAATTCCCGAAATACACGCCGCAATAAGGAGGCAATTTGGCGGCAATATTTCCAGCGAGAAATATCACCTCCAAAAATGTCTCCCCTGGTTGTGGTGTGAGAAGGTACCCTAAGGGGTGAGGTTCACTGCAGCTAGAGATCCACAGATTGCAGACTATGGCTGATTCTCTGTTTTGGCTCTAACTTTGGCATTACAGGATTAAATTTGACGACCCCTTCAAAAGTAAGCTTGATATTTTTTCAATATTTTTATAAATTAATTTTAAACACTCTTGTCATATTTTGTGGGTTGCAAAATAAGAAGATTCTCTTATAACTGTCTAAGGCCGGCTTCAGACTGCGTCTGACATCCGATCCGTAGCTGTCCGCTTGAAGCAGACAGCCGCGGACATGATCTGCACACAGGACTGGGGGGCTATTATGCCCTCCGATCCTGTGTGCAGCCGCACGCAGCTGCAGGCGCTGACAGGACAGGACCGCGGGCGCCGCGGTCCTCACCTATGAGCAGCAGGAACTGCGTGTGCTGCACACAGGATCGGAGGGCATAATAGCCCCCCAGTCCTGTGTGCAGATCCGGTCCGCAGCTGTCTGCTTCAAGCAGACAATTACGGATCGGATGTCAGACGCAGTCTGAAGCCGGCCTAAGGCTGCATTCACACATTTCGTATTTTGCTGCGCTTTTTTACGCGCGCTTTTCAAAATACGAAATGTGCCTTTTGTCTGCCAGCAAAGTGAATGTGAAATTCACTTTGCAGTGCAGACATTGCGCAAAAATACGCACTGCGTTTTCCGGGAGAAAGCGCAGCTCCGTAAAGAATTGATATGTCAATTCTTAAGGCTGCGTTCACACTGGGCGTATTTGTTGCGCTTTTTTGCGCGCGTATTTCCCCCCAAAGCAGACCTGTGTCTGCGTGTCACAGCAAAGTGAATGCACTTTCACTTTTGCTGTTCACACGCAGCGCAATTTTCGGCCACGCTTTTATGGAAGAAAGCGCGCACGTAAAAAGAATGAACATGTTCATTCTTTCCGCCTTTTTACGTGCGCCTTCTCCCATAGGCCCCATTTTAAGCCCTGGAATTACGCATCGTTGTTTAGACGATGCGCATTCCAGCGCGGGGCAAGGGGTATGGAGGAAATAATGTCACACGGGAACAGCCCAAGGGAAAACAGGAACAGAAAATCCCACCATTTTGGGATTCCTGCTTTCCCGTGGCTGTCCCTGGGTCTCGCTGCACCCGCCGGCCATTATCTGCTCCAGCTTCCCATGTGTCCTGTCCCCGCTCCGTCCAGCCCCCCTTGTGTCCATATCCCCCTGTGTCCTGTCCAGCCCCCCCTGTGTCCAGCCTGCACCCTCCCATACCGGTCCCCGCCATCCACCCACCCTCCTCCTATAATTTTTCTGCCGGCGGGCTCATGCGCCCACCAGTCAAGCTGCAGGCCTCCTCCTCCCTGCTCGTACCCACCCCCCTGCTCGTACCCAGCCCCGCTCACCTATTCCGGTCCGGCGGGCTGCACGCGCCGGTGCACCGGCCCGCACCATCGGCCTCCTCTGCAGTCTCCGGTGTGGCCCCTCCTCTTCTCAGGGGCTCCTCCTTCTCATCGGTGGGTAAGTATGAATGGATGGATGGGTGGATGGATGAATGGATGTATGTATGTATGTGTGCGTGGATGTGAGTGCTTGTGTGGATGTCAGCGTGTGTGCGTGCGTGGATGTCAGCATGCATGAATGTCAGCGTGCGTGGATGTGCGTGCGTGGATGTGTGCGTACGTGGATGTGTGCGTACGTGGATGTGTGCGTAAGTGGATGTGTGTGTGGATGTGCGTGGATGTCAGCGTGCGTTGATGTGTGTGTGGATGTGCGTGCGTTGATGTGTGTGTGGATGTGCGTGCGTGGATGTCAGCGTGCGAGGATGTCAGTGTGCGTGAATGTCAGCGTGCGTGGATGTGTGCGTGCGTGGATGTGCGTGCATGGATGTGCGTGCGTGGATGTCAGCGTGCGTGCGGGGATGTGTGCGTGAATGTGCGTACGTGGATGTTCGTGCGTTGATGTGTGCGTGCGTGGATGTGTGTGTGGATGTGGATGTGCGTGCGGATGTGTGTGTGGATGAGCGTGCGTGAATGTCAGCGTGCGTGAATGTCAGCGTGCGTGCTTGGATGTGTGCGTACGTGGATGTGTGTGTGGATGAGCGTGCGTGAATGTCAGCATGCGTGCTTGGATGTGTGCGTGCGTGGATGTGTATGTGCGTGATCGTGGATGTGTGCGTACGTGGATGTGTGTGTGGATGAGTGTGCGTGAATGTCAGCGTGCGTGCTTGGATGTGTGCGTGCTTCGATGTGTGCATGCGTGGATGTGTGCGTGGATGTGTGTGTGCGTGGATGTGTGTGTGCGTGGATGTGTGCGTGCGTGGATGTGAATGTGCGTGCGTGGATGTCAGCATGCGTGCGGGGATGTGTGCGTGGATGTGCGTGCGTGAATACATGGATGTGTGTGTGATGGAGTGTGGATGTGCGTGCGTGGATGTGCGTGGATGTGGATGTGTGTGCGTTGATGTGTGTGTGGATGTGCGTGCGTGGATGTCAGCATGCGAGGATGTCAGCGTGCGTGGATGTGTGCGAACGTGGATGTGTATGTGGATGTCAGCATGCATGCGTTGATGTGTGTGTGGATGTGCGTGCGAGGATGTCAGCGTGAGTGCGTGGATGTGCGCGTGCGTGGATGTGTGCGTGGATGTGCGTGCGTGGATGTCAGCGTAAGTGCGGGGATGCGTTTGAACCCCCAGATGCTTCACAAATTCATCCATAAAAATGAAAAAGCACTTTTTTTCCACAAAAAGTTTCTTTTTTCATTTTTACGGATCAATTTGTGAAGCACCTGGGGGTTCAAAGTGCTCACTATGCATCTAGATACGTTCCTTGGGTGGTCTAGTTTCCAAAATGGGGTCACTTGTGGGGGAGCTCCAATGTTTAGGCACATAGGGGCTCTTCATATCCTACAAGGTGTCCGCTAACAATTCCAATTGTTAGTGGACACCATTTTGCGTATGGAGAGCCCCTGTGTGTCTCCACATTGGAGCTACCCCACAAGTGACCCCAGTTTGGAAACTAGACCCCCATGTGATACATATCACATGACCGCGAACAGCCAATCAGCACTGGGAACGCTCTGACGTCACCACAGGTCCTGTCAGTACACCTCACTTAGAACCGGAGATCGGACAGCGGAAGAAGGCGTCGGACAGGTGAAGTATTCATTCTTTTTTATTTTACATACATTTGCCTCTGTTTAATTTAGATTTCAGAGTGTATATTAATACACTGTGAAATCTAATGGGGCTGTCACAGAGGGGAGGAGGAAGCAGGATTTTTCCTCCCCTCTGTGACATCACTGCGCTTTCTGGAGTAAAGAAAGCACAGTGTGTTAAAGCCCCTGCGTATTTTGTTGCGCTTTTTTTGCGCGGCTGAAAAACGCGGCAAAAAGCGCGCGCAAAAAAGCGCAGCAAAATACGCAAATGTGTGAACGCAGCCTAAAGGCTGCTTTCACATAACGATTTTCGGTCATCCGATTGTATCCGTTCCAAAACGGATACAATCGGATCCAAAATCGGACCCCATGTTCCCCTATGCGAATCGGATGGGATCGGATGTGCCACTATTAGCATCCGATTTTGGCACCATCCGATCCCATCCGATGTAATCACGGGCACAAAATCACAGCCTGCTACGATTTTGTGTCCGTGACTCACATCGGACAGCCTCGGATCACTGTTGATCCGAGGCTGATCCTAGTGCCCACAACATGGGAGCCTATGGACATCGGATCCGATGTCGGCTCTGTATCCCCTGTCTTTCCCTGCTGCTGCCTCCTCCATCTTCTTCCCTCTCCTATTCTACTCTGTCTCCCCGCTATTCTATATGCTGTGCCCCCGCTATTCTATCCTCCTGTTCCCTGTCCTCTCCCTGTGTGTAAAAAAATTTTAAAAAACTCCTCCCGGAGGATACATCACCTGTCACCGGCTCCAACGCTGCAGCACGATCAGGACCTGTGATGATGCAAGAGACTCTGACATCATCACAGGTCCTTCAGTCCTGATCGTGCGGCAGCATTGGAGCCAGTGAGAGGTGATGTATCCTCCGGGAGGTTTTTTTATTTTTTTACACACAGGAAGAGGACAGGGGACAGGATAGGGATAGATGAGGATAGAATAGCGGGGGCACAGCAAAGAATAGCGGGGGCACAGGATATAGAATAGCGGGGAGACAGAGTAGAATAGGAGAGGGAAGAAGATGGAGGAGGCAGGAGTAGGGAGAGACAGGGGAACGCAGGATCCGCACGGATCCTGCAGATCAGATGGCTATTTGCCATCCGATTGCAGGGATCCGTGTGGATCCGTGCCTGTCCGTGGGATCCCCCTTCAAAGTCGGATCCCACGGACAGGCACAAAATTGTTATGTGAAACCAGCCTTAGGCTGGCTTCACACTGCAGTTTTTCACTGATCAGTGTCCATCAGTGTTTGGGTGCCAAAACCTGGAGAGGAACCAGGAGAGGAACTTGCAGAGAAAAACTATAATTGAAAGATTGACACCTGTTCTGAGTTTTGGAGACACTCCTGGTTTTGGCACAAACACTGATGGACAATGATCGGTGAAAAACTGCAGTGTGAAGCCAGCCTAATGGTGGGTTTACACACACCAATTTATCTGTTCAATCTCTGAACCAATCTCTGGTTGCAGTGAAATCATGGATACATTGCTCCATTTTGTGGCTGTGTACAACATGGAGAAATGTATCCATGATTTCACTGCAACCAGAGATTGGTTCAGAGATTGAACAGATAAATTGGTGTGTGTAAACCCACCATCAGAAGAGTTCACAATGATCAGCCATTCAGCCTATGTTGATTATTGGCAGTTTAATGACACCTCGTAGATCCATTATGTTAAAGAGATCCTATTGTTTTGTTATGAATGGAAGCCCTAAAGTCAATGTGTGAATGGAGCCTAATTAAGACAAGGGTGTGTAAAAACAAAACATAAAATCAATAAATTATACCCTTTGTACTGGAAACTAGGAAGAGTTCAAAAACAGCAGAAATAAAAATTTAAATAGATTTATTCCTTCATTAGTCAATATTATTAACCACTTAATATTATTCAGACACATAATTACAGAAATATTGCACATCAACAATAGAATATTGCACAACAATAAAATTATACATTAACAATAGAATTTTACACAACCATAACATATTACAGAAAAATAGAATATTACACATCAATAATAAAACATTAAGCATCGACAATAAAATATTACACAATAAAAAATTGTATCTATTCAATATGAATAACATTTTGCAGACTAGCCATCTGCACTTGGCAGTGGCGTAACTTCAGGCCTCGGGGCCCCGATGCGAAAGCTCCAACGGGGCCCCCCAATTATTGCAAATCTTTAGTAGTATTAGTCTTTTTCTATGGGCCAAAGGGACTTTTGGGGCCCCCCTAGGCTGCAGGGCCCGGGTGCGATCGCAACCCCTGCACCTATTGTAGTTACGCCCCTGGCACTTGCCATAAAATGTGTCTCACATATGCAGATCAATCAAAATCAGTCTAAGAAGACACAGTGTAAACATTTTTTCTTCCTTAAGAAAAGGAAGGTGACTGGAAGAGTCATTCTTTCAAAGTGCTAGCTCAACCCAGATTCTTCAATGGGAATGCAACCATGTCAATAGCTCACAAAATAAATCGAAGGTCTTCATGATGAGCAACAGCGGGCATGAAGGGCTCTCTGGGTAGATACACGACTGGAGTGGGCGGGTTGAAAGAATTCAGAGAATCAAAAGCAGCAGGTGAGCTAGGATAGCTGTAGGACATGGGATCCAAAGAGTTATTAACCATACGCTGCTCCCTGCGGTGGACATAGTGGTAGGATGGTAGAGGTTGAGGTGGATATCCAAACAAGCCATAGAACGGCGGTGGAAAAAATGGAGCTGGTCTTCCTTCCTGCATTTCACGCTTGTGTTTCATTCTTCTGTTCTGGAACCAAGTTTTAATCTGAGGAAATAAAACAGAAAAAGTATTACTATCATATTGGGGAGGAGATATCATCCAACCATTTGAACCAAGACAAGTGGAAAATTATAAAACTTATTGCCTTATTCAGTGGTGGTCCCCAACCTTTCGTACCTTGAGGACAACATTCAGCCAGTATTTAGTAGTAACTTCAATATAAGGGAAGGTCAGGCAGCACCCATAGTGGATAACAAGGGTTTCTTATTTACCCCAATTGTGGCAAACGTCACCGCCAAGGAGTCTTCTTGGCATCAGGTCAAAATAGAAAAGTAAGAACAGCTTCTCACAGGTTGGAGATTCAAAAAAGAGCTCATTTATTACACTCTCTACAATGTTTTGATACTTTGATTTTTTGACTCACCAACTTGTGAAACGCTGTCCTTACTTTTTAACATTCAGCTCCCGCTGAACATCTCCCCCATTAGTGACACCCAATGTTTCCATTATCAGTATAATGGCAAGCCAGACCTTCCCAACCAAAATTACAGTACTCACAGAGGTTCCCACATTATTCGGTATTCTTGCAACAAGCACTCCACCACAGGATCCCATGCAGCATTAAGCACTCCCTCTGTCTACAGTATCATCCTATCTCTAGCTTACCATATGCAATTTATCTCAGCTCCCCCCCAAGACCTATATATGCACCTTCAGATTTGCTATTCTGATTGGGGCTTCTAACAAAAGTCACCAACAGGAGATCTGCTCTTCATAGCTATATGCTAGACTTGGGAGCTAATGCACAAAGCTGGAAGACAGCCATGAGCCACACATCATTCCGCCAACCCACAGGTTGGGGATCACTGCCCTATATTATAATGAACTAAAGGACTTCTCTCATGATGGAAAATTAAGACATTTCAAAAACTAAATAAACAAAGTGGAAAATTACCTGGACTTCAGACAGTTGAAGCTTTTCTGCAAGTTTACACCTCTCCATGGCACCCAAGTATTTCTGTTTTGGAAGTTGTTCTCCAGAGTGGTTATCTGCTCCGTAGTGAAGGCTGTTCTACATCTACGGCCTACTTTGCCCTCTTCATCAGATGTGTCACTAACCTCTTCAGAGGCAGAATTTACAGGGCTTGTAGGACAAGAGCGACTGGCTTCACTGTCATAACCAGATTCAGCGTTAGTACCACAGCCTATCAAAATAGAAAGAAAGTATAAGTTACAAAGATCATAAATAAAAAAATAATAAAGACTGATTAAGTACAGAGATCATTACTCCACTGATGGACATTGTCCACCCGAGGGTCTTCTCAGGGGTACTGGTGAACTTTATGGTACAAATGCTTAAAAAAACAAACTATGTATGTTAATACAAAGTACTAACATTTCTATAAACTGTAAAAAATGAATGATTTGGAGCTAAGAATCTTACCAGATTGTGCAAGCTTGAAGCTGGTTTGTTCTCCTTGGTTATGGAAGGGCTCTTGGGTGGCTGAAGGAAGATCTGTAGAGATGCTAGATTCCTTATTGGTCTGTGATGAATTGTGTTTACCATTTTGATTTGGGCTGCACGACTCTTCCATCTTCATCTCATGCAAGGGAGAGACTCTTTGGTTATCCAATATCCTAGATGGACCCTTGTAGTTATTGGAAGAAGTGGACGGCTCATTATCCTTTAGGTATTTGGATGCATGGTTGTTCCCTGGATATGCTACCGGTAGTATCTGGGTTTCTGGATTTGGTAACACGCTGGCAATATTTGGAATTGATGTCATTAGTGGTTCCCAAGTGTGGAATGCAGATTTCTGATCCATTGAGCTCAAGCTGGTCTTCTCCTTGTCCTCTTTGTGACTGCTTTGAGAAAGCCATTGTACTGAAGCAAAGGACTTGGCCATCTCCTCTATGTGTGGCTTGTGATGTGTAAGGTGAGGAGATCTAAACTAAATGAGTGCAGGGTGGAAGACATGCAGCCTTTTTATACCCTATATCCATTGAAAAGCACTGCCTTGTGTAAACACACATCAAAGTGCCACCTAATTGTCATCAATTACCAAAATAAAAGAGATTTTGTCCCTGTATTCACACTTAGAATGAACCATACTGAGTACTGGCTCCACTCTGTCTGGCTTCATGATTTTACATTAACAGTGACATCCTACATACATAAGGTATGACCTACCCATAATTCTCACATTAGTAAGACATAATGCCCTTATCCAAAATCCCCTCCACAATATCCACGTACAGTCTATGAAGTATATTTTCTCACCATTTAATGAAAGACTTTGGAACTTCCATAAAAAATTATTTAACATTATATTGAACAATTGATAGACAAATGGCTTCCTTTTTCCCCTCCATGAAATTTCCTAATTTTAGTGGAAACAAAATGTACAGATAATAGCTATTTGGAAAAAATAATAATCAATGATGCAGCAATGAATTTTTTTAATATAAGGTATAATATAAATATAACAACAAAGTTAGAATGACAAGGGTTGTCCAGGTTTGGGGCTCCAGCCTGCACAGTTTTTGACACTGCATATTTTTTTGCATCAAAAACGCAGCATTTTACAGCTCCAGCACAGCGGATGGATATAAAGAAATCTCCGGCCCAGTGCACTTATTTTTTGCTCAGTGTCAACTGACCTGCGGTGCGTGTTTTATATGCACAGCGTGTCAACGTCTTGCTGCAACACGTACATAGAAATCATGGAGCCCCAAAACAGAATTTCTAATAGCACCCCCTTCACCCCCAGAAAAAAAAAAACTAAAATCAAAATAGTATTTGGCTGGGTCACATAGGTACATATCTCACAACTTTGCAGCCTTACATAATAATTTTCAATTTTTGAAGTCCCTAGATTGCCCTTTCATTGCAGCCATAAAGTAAGATGTCAAGAAAAGAGTCCCACAAACACTGTATGATCCCCCATAGTGATTTCCTCCACACTCACAGTATGATGGCCCTACTGTACCCCTTTAACTACCCTGGCACAGTATGATCCCCAACTGTGACCCCAACACAGCCCTCCATGCATTATAATGGGCCTACATACCGTATAATGGCTCCCACAACTCTTGACAATGTATAGTGACCCCTACTATCCCCCAAAATAGTATCATGGCCCCCACACAGTATGATGGACCCCACTCAAACCTTCACAATGTATAATTACTAGCATACAGTATAATGGCCCTCAAACAGACCTCCATAAAGTATAAATACTCCTTCATAGCATCCAAATAATATATTGGCCTCCACATAGCCCTTCAAATAGTATAATAGCCCTACATAGCCTTCTATACAGTATATTGGGCCTACATAGTCCTCCATATTCTCTTGGGCCCCACATAGTCCTCCATAATAATAATAATCTTTATTTAGATTAGTATAGTATAATTGTACCCCTCCATAGCCCTCCATATAGTATAATGCACCATGATAGTCCTCCATATAATATAATGGGCATCACATTGCCTTCTATTATTATTATTATTATTATTATTATTATTATTATTATTTATTTATATAGCACCATTAATTCCATGGTGCTGTACATGAGAAGAGGATACATACAAAATTATAGTATAGTGCACCCATATAGTCCTCCATATATTATAATGCACCCCCATAATCCTATATATATATATATATATATATATATATCATATTGCAACCCCATAGTCCTCCATATAGTATAATGTCCACCCATAGTCCTCCATGTATTATAATGCACCCCATGGTCTTCCATATAAGTTTCCCTCCATAATATTGTAGCTTCCGACATTCTATTAACCATTTTTGTGGAATGATCCACTGTGAAATTGATCCTTTTAGGGCGGTTCACACTTGCGTTCGGCTCCGCTGCGTATATGAGCGGCCGAACGCATGCTGCGACGCATCCATCATGCATCCCTATGTTTAACATGGGGACGCTCGGTCTATGCGGTCACCCATGAATGGCCGTGTTCACTTCCGCATGCGCTGAGTCTTGGTGCACAGAAACGCAATATGATGCATTTTCTGTGCGTCAGAGAATGTATGATTTACACGCACGGCTGTGCAAGCATGCAAATCATACATTGGGGAGAATGAGAACGCATTGACACAATAAATCATGCCTTTGGCACTGTGTTCCCATCTGCAAACCAGATGCAGCGGAGCCGAACGCATATGTGAAAGTAGCCTTAGATCCCATTGATAATGAATCTTTCAGGTTTCCAATTATTTTTATTGTATGCAGAAGTAGCAGGTGGTAGAATTCCCATGGTGTTTTATGTCAAATTGCAGTGGGGGGGGGTGCACAGTTAGCAATGAACTTAAACCCACATGCAGTTTGAAAAAATGGCACATGCTATTTTTTTTTTCCAGTTACCCTAATTTCTTCTCACAGAAATGTCAACGTCTAATTACTGTAAACATCGCAAAACACTATTCTTTTTTGCAATGGAATTAGATAATTGAAATAGTGCACATTACATTAAACATCTTGATCCATTATGTGTCTTGTGTTCCAGACTATGGAGCCTGTGTTATGCAAGTAGTTTTTTTTATTTACTCCTAACATTTTGCACACAACCATTACAATGTGCATTGGAATCTCCTAAGAGAATCTCCTCTGACACAGAATAACAATGAGGATCTAATTTGAATGTAAATATCTGGTGTTTGGGATAGGACCATAGACAATGGAGGAAGGCTTCCTAGGCTCCAGCCATGGCATATTCCTATAAATAGAAATGCAAGTATATGCTGATATTTAGAGTTTATATGATCTACTTGCTAGACCAGTATTGTAAATATCACTGTCTGTTTGTCTATGGCAATACACAATTTTTTGACCTTGAGAGCTGTCCTTTCCTGTTCGTTGGATCCTGCAAAAAACAGGATCCAATGAATAGGAACAAGAACGTAGTGTGAAGCCAGCCTAATGGTGCTGTCACACAGCACAACCTGGCCAGCGATGTCGGAAGCGATGCGCGGGTGCCCGCTCGGTTCCGACATCGCTGGCCAGCTGTCACACAGCACGGCTGCGGCCGGCGATGCCGCAGCGATGCGGGCGGTGACATTGCTCGCTGCGGCATAGGCTGGATCGCCGCTGACATCGCTCTGGCGATGTCACACGGCGCGATCCAGCCTAATCGCAGGTCGCAGGTTGTCAGGTTTACAGTTCTTCCCGTAAACCTGACAACCTGCGACTAGCGATAAAACGCGGTCGCGTCGCGCTGTCACACAGCGCGACGTCACTAGCGACATCGCTGGTACGTCACTTTTCCGGCGATGTCGCTAGCAACATCGCCTGGTGTGACAGCACCATAAGAGAGGGTAAGGAGCCACATTCAGCTCCTAGCCCCTCACAGTAGTGACACCTAGAGACCTCGTTACTGGTATGATGGCAGCCAAAATTTGTCCACAGAAATCACACCAAGGCAGTATACTAAGATCCCCTCATTCACATCTGCTATCCTGTGTGGGCTACTCGCAAAAGTCACCATCTGGAGACCTGATCTTCATAGCTGTTTGGTAGACCTGCCTGGAAGACAGTCGCGAACCACATATCAGGGGCCCACGAGCCACATGTGGCTCCCAACCTACAGGTTGGAGACCCCTGCTCTAGGGGAACAGACACTGAAATGCATAATTTCCAAGGCAATTAATTACAACCACTGATTGTTAGAGGGGTATTCACATCTCAAACAACCTATCCCAATATATAGTATGTCCAATAAAAAGTTACTGTAAAAACAATTAAAGCTCATTATGATGTTATCAGGGGTTAAAGTGAATTAAACAGTGGACATCAGCTCACTTGATGTATATGTGAAAAGCTGCAACTACTATTGAAGCATTAACATGACTGCTGCAGCACCCAATTATTGGTATTCCACATGGACAGAGAGAAGAGGGTAAAAGCCGTGCTGCCGCAAGGAATTTCCAGTCCAAGGAATCAAGAAAGCGATTTTTATTACGCAAACGCATTTCAGAGAGTGATTCCTCCTTCATCAGGACAAGAAAAAAAAAACTTCAATCGCTCACTGAGACGCATTGGTGTAATAAAAATCTCCTTTATTCCTTGGACTTGCAGAATATGTAGTAGTAATAATAATAATATTAGCAAATCCCTCCAATTAGATATGAGTTCTCCTCATTAGCTGTCACTTCCCTCATGTGCAGGACATTCCAGCTTGGGTATCCATGGTTACGACCAGGGGCGTAACTACAATAGGAGTAGGGGTTGCAATGGCAGCTGGGCCCTAGAGCCTAGAGGGCCCCAAAAATCCCTTTGGCCTATTGTAAAATAATTAAAGCCATTAAAGATTTGCAATAATTGGGGGCCCCATTGCAGCTTTCGCATCGGGGCCCATTAGCTTCACGTTACGCCACTGGTTATGACCACTCATTTGGTGACAGTTAGTTGCTCGTGGTTGTAACCATGAATACCTAAGGCTGGCTTCACACCATGTCAGGATGACCCTGACAGCCCCGGACCGGATCAGCACACAGAACCGGAGGGCTAATATGCCCTCCGGTCCTGTGTGCAGTCGGACGCAGCTGCAGCTGCTAATGAATCAGGACTGCGGCTAGCTCATCGCGAGGTCCTGAAACAACAGCAGCGTGCAGCCGCTGGTATCCGGTTCCCGGATCCTCCCAGACCGGGGCAATCCAGCCCCATAGGCTCCCATGTTAGGGCGTGCCGGATTGTCCCGGATAAGGGAGAATCCGGGCAAATCCGGGATATGGCATTTTGGTGAGATTTTTCTCCCCGGACACAAAAACGTTGCAAGCAATGTTTTTGTGTACGGTGAGAAAAATCTGATTTCTCCCGGATTCCACCGTAGAGATGGAAACCGGATGGCAGATAGCTGCCATCCAGCTCCATCTGGCCCCATAGTCTACTATGGGGCCAAACACCGGTCTGGGGCTGTTTGGTTTACACCGGACAGCCCCGAAACGGACTGTGCCGTGGTGTGAACCCAGCCTAAGCTGTAATGTCCTGCACATGAGGGAAGTGACAGCTAATCAGGAGAACTATACTGCATTTCTAAGTGGAGGGATTTGTTATTATTACTAAACCTAGGATCAGACCTTAAAGATGGGAATACCACTTTAAATATTCTGTCTAGGAAACAATACCAGGATCATACTTGGAACAACAATAAACTTGTAGCGTAACGTCTTGTTTGTCAAATCACTACACATTATGATATGCCATGACCACCAGCGGATGGGATCAAAATCAATTGGATTAGTGACACACTTTTATTTAAAACCTGACACATCAACAAGAGACAAGAAACATAATCAACATCATAATAAAAGACAAATAACCTGATTTACATAATGGGTGATGACGTCAAAAACTCAGCAAAGGCTCATCATGGGACTGCAGACTTAGGGGAGGGGACTTCCCGCACTTTTATTCTTGTCCGAACTCATTGCTTTTGAGCCATCTTTTGCATATTTTTTTAGTCAATATCAATTTTGGGATTTCATTATGTAAATAATTTGTTATTTGTGATCTCTTGAACCATCACAATATTTTTGCCAATGACACTACAATGTCCCATCGGAGCACAAACTCAATTTTTTTTTGCAAATTTAAAGACTGACCTGACTGATTAGTGTAAAAATGCACCAAAAACCCAAAAGAAGAAAAGAAAAGGTTTAGAAGGTTTAAAAGAACATTCTCAGAATGTTCGATATTTGCATTTTTTTATTTTTGTTGTGAGGAACATCAGGTTATTCAAAGAATGGCTGAGATGTGTAGAGTATCCCCAATTGGGGGTTGGTGTTCTACTTTCTCTTCTTCAAGAAAGAAGCTAACAATTGGTAGACAATCCTCTATATGGCTGCCTTCAGACTTGCAGATGCATCTGTAGCGTTTTGCAGATGCATCTGCAAGCATCTGCATGCAGACCGCGGCCCCTATGTTTATAATGGAGCGCACGGCGGTCTGCAGATGCTTGCAGACCGCTGTGCGCTCTCATTGCCCGCCATTAGTGATCTGTGCGCAGGAGGATGCCTGCGTACAGATCACACACTCCCGCCCGCACCAGGGACGCAACATCTCGCTTTTCCAGACTTTTTCCACCACCTTAGTATATGGGGAGGCTATTGTGAGTGGATATCTTGCCAAATGACCTTTGATCAATGTGCAAATTGCCTCTTCAGAGAGGAAAAGGCCGTTAAGGCATTGTTCACACACAATTTGCGTTTTTTTTAGCACTCCTAAAACCACATGCGTTTTTTTAGGAGTGCTAAAAAATGTCTCTTGTGTGTCTGAAAGGAAATTTAGCCTTTTTGGACTTTCCTCAAAAACGCAGGCAAAAACGCATGCGTTAACGCAGGGTGCATAAATGTGCCTTTTAAAAACGCATGCGTTTCCCATAGGGCCCCATGTTATAGAAACGCATGTGCGTTTTCCCAAAAACGCATGCGTTTTTTTAACATGGGCCCTATGGGAAACGCATGCGTTAACGCAGGGCACATATAGGCACTTGCGTTAACGCATGCGTTTCCCATAGGGGCCCATGTTAAAAAAACGCATGCGTTTTTGGGAAACCACCCCTGCGTTTTTTTCCAGCAAGCAAAAACGCTGCATGCAGTGTTTTTTGGACTGGAGGAAAAAAATGCAAATGGAGCTGAAAAACGCATGTACACTCAAATGTACCCTGCGTTAACGCACCTGCGGTTTTTTTTAACAGCCCAAAAAACGCAGGGATGGGCAAAAAAAACGCATATGTGTGAACATGGCCTAACTCTCCTGCCATCTATTGGAAGTAGCAATCCTAAAAGTTAACATCAACCCTTTAACCCGTTAGTGACCAAGCAGATTTTGAGCTGGAA
The DNA here is from genome assembly GCA_033576535.1 of Allobates femoralis. NCBI lineage: Eukaryota > Metazoa > Chordata > Amphibia > Anura > Aromobatidae > Allobates > Allobates femoralis. Next base: position 60,819,811 of record JARQOC010000006.1, on the reverse strand, counting down.
GGGTATGTGCAGCGATTTTTTATCTTTCTATTAATAATTATTGGTTACAGGGGGTAACTACAACAGGTGCAGGGGTTGCAATCGCACCCGGGCCCTGGAGCTCAAAAGCTAATGCTATTAAAGGTTTACAATAATTGGGGGACCCATTGGGGCTCTTCGTATCGGGACCCATGAGCTTCAAGTTACGCTACTGATTGGTTATATTATCAATTATTTTTAATACAAAATGAAATGTCCAGTTTTTACAGTTGCGTTATTTATTATTTTTTTCTGCAGCCATTTTCATTTGCTAGTGTGTAAGTGTCTGAGCATGAAACCTACACATCTCCAATACAGCAGCTCCTGGAAATAAGAGACTGTGGTAAGTGTCTGACAGCATATCCTGCATTAGGAAAACAAAAAAATTAACTGGAATGCAAATATTGCTATCTCCTGCATTCTTGCTGCCTCCCTGGGTTGTCCAGGTGTGGGAGGAGATGGGTGCCATTTTTTTTTTAGGCCACAGCTAAGCTTGGAGCTCCAATTTCTCCCCTTCACCACTCAGGGTTCAGCATGAGCGGTAGTAGGAGGTTCTATTGACAAATCACAGCTGTCATTAACCCCTTATATTACTCAGATTGCCACCACACCAGGGCAATCGGGATGAGCCAGGTAAAGTGCCAAGATGCCAAGATAGGCGCATCTAATGGATGGACCAATTCTGGGTGGCTGCAAGCTACTATTTTCAGCCTGGGGAGGGCCCAATAACCATGGGCCGCCACAGGCTGAGAATATTAGCCCCCAGCTGTTTGCTTTATCTTGGCTTGGTATCAAAATTGATGTTGAAGACCCCATGCCACCTTTGTAAAATATTTATTTATATAATTAAAAAAAGCACTTGGGTACCCTGTATTTTGATGCCCAGCCAAGATAAAGCACAAAGCATGAGGCTGCAGCCTCCAGCTGCCTGCTTTATCTGTGTTGGGTATTAAAATACATGGGACTCCATGCCATTTTCTTCAATTATTTCTTTATTTTTATACTTTATTTTACTCCAATTTGGGGCCTTGGACAGCTACTTGGAAGGTAACCAATTACAAACGCCGCCACAGATGTGTAGTGAGGTGAGCAATTCAGACTGTATCATAGAAATGGATATGGAAATGAACTGTGCACAGTCCGCTACTGCCCCCTTGTGGACAAGTGCTGAAACAAACGCAGGGAAGTGGGAAATTCCCTTTTCAGCAAAAGTGTTTACCCAGGAAGAGAGAGAGCAGGAAGTCAGTGCAGATCCAGAGCTGAGCCAGGGGAGACCTGCGTGTGGATGTCTGTTGAAAGAGGGCTACTTTGCTACACCTTGCCGGAAAAATCACCCCACAGAAGCCCCCGTGACTGATCCTGGGCCACTGGACTTTGGTGCTGTGACTCTGGCCGCTCTGAAAAACCTTGCCCGCCGAGCACCCGGAGTGCATGTGCAGGGGCCGTGACCGACATAAGGGAGCCATTTGTACTGCCGTGATCTCCCTCCTGCTGCTCGGGGTGCCCCCGAGACTGAGAGAGACTTCTGTGCTGCTGTGGGCCCCCTTCTGCTGCTCGGTGTGCCCTGAGACTGGGAGAGACATTAAAAGAAAAATTCCGTTACCTGCGGAAGGAGACCAAAGAAGAAAACTGAGGAGTTTCCCCCTTCAGCGCTGCACCGGGACCTGTCATCGTGAGATCCCCAGGCCTGCTACGTGGGAGCGACATCTTCTGTGATAAACTGGTACGTGATTTTAGGGAAAGTTAGGGAAAGATACCTTCATTGTTGTGTTTTTTTCTTTTCTTGCTGCGTACCCGGAAGAAGTGAAGATCCAGAGACTCTAATATATACAAGTGCGCATATAGTTCGGTTGACTGTGATATAAACATGTTTGACAGTAAAGAAACGTTATTACCGGTTAAACCTGAGTATGGGGATTCTGTTGAGAAAGATCATACACACACACCCGCGACCTTGCCACCGGTCATTACAGATGGTGGCTGGGAAATGCGGTGAATATTCATAAGACCTGGAAACAGTATGACAGCCGGGTGGAAACTCAGTAACTATAATTGTCCTGCTTTAATTCCCCATTTTGTTCATTTTGCATCCCCCAAGCCCTTACTACCACTATTTTATAGCACATAGGCCTGTATCACACATCCGTGAAACCACAGACGTTTGAGACAAGGCAGTTTGTGGGTGAGGCATTGTACATGTGTCAAGGATCGTGTGACACATGTCCGTTGTCCATGTACTATCCGTGGCTAGCAGACAGACAGTCTATTAGTGCATATTCACCTGCCTCCAGTGCCACTGTTCCTCTCTACTTCCGGTCCGCTGTCAGGCTCAGTGAAGTGAATATTCATGAGCCTAATGAGCAGCACCAGAAGTGAGAGAAGCAGGCAGCGCTAGAGGGAGGCGAGTATAAAATTCTTTATTTTTACGCTTTTAACTTTGGCCCGTGCACACGGATGTCACACTGTCACATGGTGCCAGTAAAAAACAGACATGTCGCCGTGTGGAGCACACGGACACGTATCTGCTCCAAATGGAGACACAGTCCCTGTGGTACCATGGACATGTAAAGGGGGGCCATAGAGAATAATTGCCATTCGTATGTCCATGCCTCCGGCATGTGTCAGCCTGGACTGTACACATGCCAGAGGCACGGATGTGTGGAAGAGGCCTTAAAAGGGGTTTGGAGTCTGGACTCAAGTCCAATCAAATCGATCGCGAATCAGATTTGTTTTAAGATCTTCAGGTTTGCCCATCTCTATTTAGCAGCAGTTCTTCATTTTTGAAAGAAATTTACAAATCCAATTTTTTACAGACCAATTCAGATTTGAAGACACTGAGGGTATGTGTACACGATGTGCATTTTGCCACATATTTGGTGCATATAAGCAGCAGATCTGCACAAATATGCATCAGCGTGTTTTACCAGCAAAGTCTATGGGATTTGAGAAGTCCTGTCTGAATGGTGGTTTTTTTTCTGCTGTAGATACGCTATGTATTTTAGTGCGGAAAAATCTGCAGCATGTCAATTCTTCATGCCGATACGCTGCAGATGTGACCACTAAAATACTGAGTCATAGAAAAGTCAATGGCAAAAAGCGCCATATCCACAGCAGATAACGCACCGTGGGACAGGAATGTGTTTAGAGTGGATTTGTCTGCAGGTGCAGATTTTACGCAGCAGAAAATACACATCACTTTTCTCCCATGCGAATATACCCTTAGAGGCCTATATATTGGAAGAGCCACAGAAGTGACACCATAGTAAAACTTGCACTCAAATTATTCTGAAATGCTGTTAAGACATTTGTTAACCATTCAGGCGCTGCAAAGAAATTAAGTGGAAAAATGGAACGAACAAAAAATAAAGAATTTAATTTTTTTTCCACTAAAATATTGCTTCGTCTGCAAGTTTTTCATTTTCACAAGGTGTAATAGGAAACATTGACCATTAAATGTATTGTAATGCATATGGCAGGGTTCGGAAATGAAAGAGCACTATTTAACCTTTTGGAATAAAGTGTGACTGACGTGTTGCATTAGCAGAGTCCCCCTGATGTGACCAAATGGAAGGAACCTCTGAGAGTAACCCTATTTTGGAAACAAGACCCATCAAGGAACATACCTAGAGGTGTATTAAGCATTTTTAACCCACAGGTGACTCACAAAACTTTATATCATTTAAATTTGGATAAAAAAAAAATGTTTCCCATAAATTACTGTTTTAGTACTAAATGTATAATTTCTAAGGGATAATAGGAGAAAATAGATCATAATAATACATTATAAATTTCTCCTGAATACACTGATACCTTGGATCTATGGGCAAAAACTGTTTGGGCACATGGCAAAATTTGTAAAACAAAGAATGCTTCTTAATTTTTGGAACACATATTTGAACCCTGTTGCATTTGCAGAGCCCCTGAGGTGCCAAAAAGGCAGAATCACCCACAAGTGACCCTATTTGACAATCTAAGCCCCATAAGTAATTCATCTAGGGGAGAGTTGAGCATTTTTAACCCACATATGACGTAACAGAATTTTATAATATTGGGCCGTTAAAACAAGCAAATTTATGGTTTTTCCACTAAAATTTAACTTTAGCCACAAAGTTTTAAATCACACAAGGAGTAATATCGGTAGGGCAATTTTTACCAAACATGGCACTCCCCTATGTGTGGTTGTACACACAGCGGGATCAGATGAAAAAATTCTATTTGAATAGATTGAAGGTGTCGTTAGCTGAGCCCCTAAGGTGCCAGAACAGCCAAAAACCCCACAAGTGACCCCATATTGGAAACTTCACTGCTTAAAGGGGTTTTCCCACAAACAAAATGTATTTTCATCAATAGATCTATGGATAAGTCACCTGACGTAAATCTATGACAAATAATTTAAAAAAAGACATGGGGTCCCCCCTATTTTTGAAAACCAGTCAAGGTAAATCAGACAACTACAGTCTTGTATTATCATGCAGGGAAGCTCCATAGCTTTTTGACCCTTCCCAGCCTAAACATACCAGCCCACAGCCGCACTAGAGTTGGCACATCACATTAGATGTGGCAATTCTGGCACTACCCGTGGATCACGTCAGAGCTTTGTGGGAACATTTTTGATAATAAATTGGTGAATGAGGGAAAGTATGGGGGTGTCTTTATTCAAATAAACAATTTTTTTTTCCTGTATGTGTTTTTTACTTTAAACTTACTGCGTTAGTAATGGGCGTGTTTCATGGACTCTTCTCCATTACTAACCCTTGGGCTTGATGCCAGCTGACAATTCACAGCGGACATAAACCCCAAAAAATATTACCCCAATTGCCACTTCACTAGGGCTATTCGGAAAATCAGGGGCGAAATGCCAATTTTGGGATGGCAGAGTGCTGGTGTACATGGTGATAGAGCAGACAGCTGCAGGCTGGTGATCAAAAACAGGGGGGACCCACATTGATTTAGTTTAGATTCATTTATTTATTTTATTAGGCTACACCTGGCTAAACAGAGCCTGGTTTAACCTAATAAATAATTTTAGAAAATGGTGTGGGATCCCAATATTTTTGATAACCAGCCAAGATAAAGCAGACAGCTGGGGCAGATATTTATCAGGCTGGGAAGGTCCATGGTTATTTGTCCTATAACAGCCTAAAAATATCAGTCTACAGCTGCCCCAATAAAGTCAGCTGGCATCAAGGGGTTATTAATGAAGAGGGTTTATTAGACAACTGCATTACTAACCCAGTATTGTAATGTGAAAAAAACACACACATAAAAAAATAATTTATTTGAATAAAGATATCCACACACTTTTCTTCGTTCACAAAATTATTATTTAAAAAAAATCCCTGAAACTCTGATGTATTCCTTATAGCCTAATTCATTGTTTGGAGTACTGGGTCTGTCAGAGAATGATGCTCCTTAGGTCACTCGCGGTCAGCGCTGGACCCAGAATTTCTCACGTGGTGACGTCACTAAGCTATTGACATCACTGCGTGAGAAATTCTGGGTCTGGCGCTGAATGGGGCTGATGCATGGAGCCTCATTCTCTGAACTACCATGAAAAGGCATATCGGTGGTTGTTTAGGGATTAACGATTCACAAAGCAAAGGATAAAATCCAAACTAGACAGTTGATATTTGACTTTTAAGATTGCCACTAGCAAATGGGGGTGCTAGAATTCCAGTCCTGTAATTTCTGAAGTGGCAATTTGCATACTTAATTCCCATGTAGAGCATTGCATGTCTTATCTGATTCCTTATTACAATGGTTTTGTATTCTCCACAAGGAAAAGTCTTCACTCAATGGTCTTTGTATATCAAAATAGCGCTTATCAAAGGTCTCCCAGACAGTTGTCTGTTAGACATCTAATCTCCATTATTAGGCCTCATTATGATTGGAAGACCCTCTGGCACTCCATACACTCACATACATAATCACACTTGAACTATTGCTCCCATTTCTTTAAAGATCAGTTTCCCCAATTAAAGGAGACATTAGGGAACATCACTACTGTTCAGTGGAGACTCTTTGAAATGTATTTTCTGCTATCTTAATCTGTAGTCTCTGCCCAACTGTGTTTACACCCATCAAAAACATCAATTAAGATGTTCATAGATAGTCAAATGTGTGTCTAAAATACTGTATGTGGTATCTGCCCCATGTACAGGGTTGTAGATATTGGAAGTAGGCATGTGTATGAGAAAGGGTGGGAGTGATCAGGAGGAATAGCTGTTGGTTTACTAAACCTTACCCAATACCTAGTTGGTGTATTAAAGATATAAATCAATCTATCCCTTCTTCTATATTTTTCCACAACTACGTTGGCACATAGATGGATCCACATCATCAGACATATCATTCAATCCCAATAAAATTCACACCTACAATATAAGATAAGTTCTTGAATCAACACAGGGTCTGGGAACTTGCTCTCAACCTTATGGAGAGAGCGAAGTAGGTGAGGAGATTGTAAGCCACTTCCCTCCTCTCAGATATATGCATATATGCAAATTTGCACTTCACTAAGGAAGTTGAGAAACTCCCGTGCCACATTTAAGCAGCTTCCTCAAAGTCATAATCGCTTTCCTACAAGCTTTTAATATAACTAAGGGATTTGTGCCAGATCAGAACCCCAAACTACAGACGCTGCGTTTCGGGGTACCTGCCCCTCATCAGTGTAGTGTGTGGGATATTCTGATCTGGCAGAGTGAGTGGGCTAAGACAAGGTCTGGGAACTTGTTCTCAACCTTATGGAGAGAGCGAAGTAGGTGAGGAGATTGTAAGCCACTTCCCTCCTCTCAGATATATGCATATATGCAAATTTGCACTTCACTAAGGAAGTTGAGAAACTCCCGTGCCACATTTAAGCAGCTTCCTCAAAGTCATAATCGCTTTCCTACAAGCTTTTAATATAACTAAGGGATTTGTGCCAGATCAGAACCCCAAACTACAGACGCTGCGTTTCGGGGTACCTGCCCCTCATCAGTGTAGTGTGTGGGATATTCTGATCTGGCAGAGTGAGTGGGCTAAGACAAGGTCTGGGAACTTGTTCTCAACCTTATGGAGAGAGCGAAGTAAGTGAGGAGATTGTAAGCCACTTCCCTCCTCTCAGATATATGCATATATGCAAATTTGCACTTCACTAAGGAAGTTGAGAAACTCCCGTGCCACATTTAAGCAGCTTCCTCAAAGTCATAATCGCTTTCCTACAAGCTTTTAATATAACTAAGGGATTTGTGCCAGATCAGAACCCCAAACTACAGACGCTGCGTTTCGGGGTACCTGCCCCTCATCAGTGTAGTGTGTGGGATATTCTGATCTGGCAGAGTGAGTGGGCTAAGACAATCAACACATAAACTTTCATTTCAAAAGACTCCACAAAAGGAAAATCCCTGTCAAGGTCACAGCTGTGGACTAATTTTTGTACCTCACTGCTGCGTTGCAAGCTACAATTTCGGCCTGTCACTGCCCACGGCGTTGAGCACGTGCAGAGACAGATGTGGGGATGCAATGAGCAGAGATTCAGAATGCAGCGAGCATCGGGGCAGTTAGCAGGGATCAGCAGCTTGACATTGTACGATTAATCTCAGACTACTGTACTGTTCTGAATAGAGAGCCCAAGACTGCAGTGAAGACTTCTACCAGTGGTGAGAACAGCTCAGTGGCCTGGGATTAGTAGTGCAATGTCAGATCCGAACACAGAAATGGCATCCGGAGTAACAAATCCAGGCCTGTCCATTCCTGTCTGTGTGGTCCTGCAAAAAATAGGATCCCTACGGACAGGAACAAAACGTGATGTGAAGAGGGCCTTAGTAATTAAGTGCCCCATACACCTTAGACTATTGAAAAGGAAGGGACACTTTTAGGGTATGTTCACCTGATGCCAACAAACACAGTGCGTTTGTCGAGCCATCGTCTTTTATTGTTAATGAACTTTTTTTTGCATCTCCCATCATCTTGTGACAGCCCACTCTTTACGTATATTGTATGTATTATACTCATGGAAACCAACTGAAGAATAATCAGGACACTTCTATTAACCGCTTTGTGCCTTTGGAAACCTGAAGTGGTTAAAAGAAGCTCAAAAAGATAAAACACATCCACAGTAAGTTGTTTTTAGATTGCTGTTCTATTTAAACATTTTTTGTAGCCAAATTACAGAGCAGCCACCCCCGTCCCCATCCCCGCTTCCCCTGACAATGACGTAGTGTGCACATATCTATAGATTTACTTAAGGTGGCGTTACCCGCTAGGATATAATAATAATATAATAATAATATTTATTCATTTATATAGCGCTATTGATTCCATAGCATTCCATAGCACTAACGATATCCTTAGAACGATCACGTGACAGTGATCGCTCCGACATCATTAGTGCGTTGTCACACACAAGGATATCTTTAACGATATCCCATTCGGCAACGCACCAGTTAAATAGGAGAGGAAGGAGTGAACGATATTATAAAGCGGCAGGAATAGGAGATTTTTGAACATCTTTCAAAAAAGTGTCACACTGAACGATGTAGCTTATTCAAGCAGCGTTAATTGGACAAAGAACGATAGATTTGAGGTCAGGATCTCATTTTTTGAATAAACGTTCCAACGATTTTTCCATCCTACATCGTTCATTTACAGGCAAGGACGCACTAACGATATCTTTAGAACGTTCACAAATCTGTGACGTTTCAAGGATATCGTTAACGATATCCTAGCATGTGAAGCGGCCTTTAGCCTGGAGGCATACTATGCAAGATGCATGAGAGATAATCGCATGAGTCTCCCATGTTTCACCCGGATACGACCGCCATCTCTCTCGATGTCAGCTGCTTGTGTTCCTATGCAGCTGAAGCTTTTCTGTCCAGAGAGTTGGCAGCCGTTCCGGGTGAGTCATGCGACACTCATGCAAGCGTCTCACATGCATCTCGCATCTCTGGCCTTACTAGTAAGTTTGCGTGACCATTTAGTGCCCATATATGTACTAGACTAGAAATAATTTAACATGGAACCAAATTCTTAATTCTTTGCATATTTTTATTATTTGGTTTGTTCCTTTCCTGATGTTTTGATGGGATATTTGTTTTTACATAATGTTACCCTAAAAGGTCATAAAAGATCTGTAGATAGCATATTTCTTTCTTTGTTCACTTTTTGCAATGTAATGAGGATATCCAGATTCATAGGAGATAAAGGTCACTAGAGTGACACATATCACAAGCAGAGCTGATTTGGGTCAGCTGCGTGCCAGCAGCTGGTTATACACAACTATAGGGTCATACACCTGGTGATAATAATCATTAGCTCAAAAGAAGCACTGCCATAGCCAATGCTTCTATTCAGTACTTTGCTCCCACTGAGAACTGTAAGGCTATGTGCTGACGCGGCTTTTTGTAGGCAAAAATTTTACAACTGCACCCTCTGGCTGGAAAACTCCCCACAAACCGCATGTATTTTTGGTGTGTTTTTGGTGCAACCTGTGGTCAAGCATATTTACCTACTGGGCTACAAAACACACCAAACAATTGCCACACTCTTTCTTTTGTCCTGACCACAAACTAAACCTAATCTGCAAGGAAGATAAAGCATAATTGGCCAATCACTTCAGAGTTCTCATAGACTTTGCTGGGGGAAGGATACACATGCAGTTTTGTGACAAAAGGTGACACAAAACTGCAGCAAAAATGCTACAAAAATGGAGGAAAAAAGCATCGACACAGGGTCTTACTGACAAAAGTACAAATAGAAGTTCTAATAAACCTTTATAACTCCAGTCATAACTAGTCATGAGCAATAAAGTTATGGCACACTTGGTTGTCTTCAAGTTAAATGTCACCGTATACTTTTGATACATTATTAAATGGTTGAACAACTATTAAACAAGCAACATTTGATAAATGGTTGTTAAGCAGAAGAAGAGTCTATGTCCTGGGTTGAAATCCCACCAAAGACAACATCTGCAAGGACTCAGTAAATGAATGCAAATGCGCCACCTATCTATGGTCTGTTTTGAGGACCAATCTAAAACCCAAAAAATTAGGGATGCTGCAAGGAAGCAAAATTGTACCTGACCCTGTTCTCTGATACAAATAGGATCATCAACTCAGTAATAAAAATATATATGTGTAGTAGCATATACTGTATATTTTTATTATCTTGTTGAACAGCTATGGTATTGTGTTGAACATCTGCAAGGAGTTTGTATGTTCTCCCAGTGTTTGTGTGGGTTTCCTCCAGGTTCTCCAATTTCCTCTAATACTCCAAAGATATATGTGGCACCCTTGCGGGGGAATTACCACAGAACCCACCGATTCATGGAAGGGATGTACACCTTGGCACACACAGCATGCAACACCTTCCACCCCAGACCTGGAGGGGGAGCCCCACTTGCTGCCTTAAGCAAGATCCCCTATAAAGATCCAGGCCTGAGGGAAGAAGTCAGTTATTTAGTCTGCACTCGGCAGTGAAGAGAGCAGTTAGTTCCAGTCAGTCTGCAGAGGCAGTCAAGCCAGTTAGTTCCAGAGAGACTGCAGAGGAGAGAGCAGTTAGGCTGGCTTCACATTTGCGTATGGGAAGGCAGCGTTTTGCTGCGTTCCCATACGCAGTTAAACGCATGCGCACTGCGTTCCTATGTTTAACATAGGAACGCATGGTGCCTGCGTTTGCTGCGTTCGGGTGCGGATGCGGACGATATCTGCTGCTTCCGGTGTCCAGCATCCGCACCCGGGACGCAGCATGTTGGTTTTTTTTGTGCGTTTGGGGAGCTTGGACAATCAGCAAGCGTCCCCAAGCGTACAAAAAAAGCATTGTCTTCAATGGGTCCGCAGTGTCCTCTGCATGACACAGCAGGAGAACGCTGCGGACCCATTGAAAAATCTCCCGGTGGCCGCCGGTGATGTCACAGGAGCTCACCGACGGCCACCGGGAGATCAGCTGACCCTCTGCTGTCCTCCTTCTCCCCGCCGCCTGTAATCTCATAGCGATGTCGGCGGGAGAACAGCTGATCTGAAAGCTGTTTGAATCTTCCCGCGCCGACATCTCCTCACAGTGTCGGCGCGGGAAGATTCAAACAGCTCTCAGATCAGCTGTTCTCCCCGCCAACAGTCCCGGAGCTTACCGGCGGCCGGGGGGCGGAGATCTCCGGCGCTGATCTCCGCCTCCGGCCCGCCCCCGGACAGCGCCGATTGGCTGCCGGGCTCCATAGTGATGTGTCCGCAGGCGGACATTATCCGCTGCGGACACATCAAAGTGTCCCTGCTTCTGACAGCGTTTGTGTCTGCATGCCATCAGCATGCAGACACAAACGCTAATGTGAAGGCAGCCTTAGTGAAGGAGCTGATTGCTGGGACCAAGCCAGGCCCAGAACTAGGAAACCTGACCCAGCTGTGCAGCGCCCTAGGAAAAGGGACGGAGGCCAGTGGAGAAGTAGGAAGAAGGGAACAGATCTGAGAGCCCTTTTAGCCACCAGGACATCGGAATCCAAAGCTGCTATTAATCTACAGTGTGGCAGCGAAAGCCCGGACAGACCAGGAGGATCTATTACCCCTGAAGTAAAGAATAGAAGACTCCAAACCTGACCAAGCATAGGACCAGGGACCTAAGCAGAGAATAGGGATCCCCACAGCAAGGTCCTCATTGTCAGTTGTGGAACAGCACCCTGAGAGGGAGAAAGAGCAGCAGGTTCAGCTACAGGCAGAGCTTACCCCAAACACCGCACTCACTAATAGAGGAGGTCTCACAACTCTCCAAGGTGAATGTCCCAAGCTGCACCAAAACCTGGTTACCCTCCTGGACCGTGCCTGTTACCGGACATTAGTAAAAAGTAACCTAAACGGAGACTATTGTGTGTGTGCCTGATTCGCCACCGCCACCTGCAATGTTCACAGCAGAACTGCTACTACTACTCCCCTCATCCACCCCGCTGCCCTGAGGTAAAGCTCCACCTGTGGGGAGCTGTACTACCAAAACTGCATTTCCATCACCTCAGCGGCTGACTGCAGCGCTGGTAACCCTATTACCAGGTACCACAGGTGGTGTCAACGTTATCATTCCCCATCATCACCCCCTTCCCCGCCACTGAGGGTCCAGGGCATGGAATCGGGACCCAACCAGCCATGATCCCCACCGAAGTACCCCCTGTCCCGGTATTCCCTACCCTGTCGACCAGATCACATACTGATGGGAGATGTACACTACCGTTCAAAAGTTTGGTGTCACCCAGACAATTTTGTGCTTTACACACAGCTACAGGTGACAGGTTTTCCACAGGTAACTTACTGGTTGCAGTGAAATCATGGAGACATAGTTCCATTTGTACACAGCACCAAGATAGAACTATGTCTCCATTATTTCACTGCAACCAGTAAGTTACCTGTGGAAAACCTGTCACCTGTAGCTGCGTGTAAAGGGGCCATTACAGATAGAATACCAGCTGCCTGTTTCTTCCCTAAATAGTTCATGCATAATTTGGAGGTGTGCTTTGCTTTGGGTCATTGTCCTGTTGTAGGGTGAAATTGGCTCCAATCCACAGGGTATGGCATGGCGTTGCAAAATGGAGTGATAGCCTTCCTTATTCAAAATCTCTTTTACCTTGTACAAATCTCCCACTTTACCAGCACCAAAGCAACCCCAGACCATCGCATTACCTCCACCATGCTTGACAGATGGCATCAGGCATTCTTCCAGCAACTTTTCAATTGTTCTGTGTCTCACAAATGTTCTTTTGTATGATCCAAACACCTCAGACTTTGATTCGTCTTTCCATAAAACGTTTTTCCAATCTTACTCTGCCCAATGTCTGTTTCTTTTGCTGATATTAAACTTTGCCTTTTATTAGCCAGTCTCAGATATGGCTTTTTCTTTGCCACTCTGCCCTGAAGGCCAGCATCCCGGAGTCGCCTCTCCACTATAGACGTTGACACTGGTGTTTTGCGGGTACTATTTAATGAAGCTGCCAGTTGAGGAGCTGTGGGGCGTCGATTTCTCAAACTAGAGACTCTAATGCACTTGGTCTTGTTGCTCAGTTGTGCAGCGGGCCTCCCACTTCTCTTTTTACTCTGGTTAGAGTCTGTTTGTGCTCTCCTCTGAAGGGAGTAGTGCACACCGTTGTAGGAAATCTTCAGTTTCTTGGCAATTTCTCGCACGGAATAGCCTTCATTTCTAAGAACAAGAAGAGACTGTCAAGTTTCACATGAAGTTCTCTTATTCTGGCTATTTTGAGAGTTCATAGAACAAACAAATGTAATGCTCCAGATTCTCAACTAGCTCAAAAGAAGGTCAATGTTATAGCTTCTCTAATCAGCCAAACTGTTTTCAGCTGTGCTAACATACTTGTACAAGGGTTTTCCAGGGTTTTCTAAACATCGATTAGCCTTCTTACATAGTTAGCAAACACAGTGTACCATTAAAATACTGGAGTGGTGGTTGTTGGTAATGGGCCTCTATACACCTATGTAGATATTGCATTAAAAACTTGCACTTGAGAGTGCATGAGATTTCAGAAATCTCATTGATATAGTGGTACTGTAAAATGTTGCAAATTTTTACTTAGGCTACGTTCACACATTTGCGTATTTTGCTGCGCTTTTTTGCGCGCGCTTTTTTCCGCGTTTTTCGGCCGCGCAAAAAAGCGCAGCAAAATACGCAGGGGCTTTCACACACTGCGCTTTCTTTCCCCCAGAAAGCGCAGTGATGTCACAGAGGGGAGGAAGAATCCAGCTTCCTCCTCCCCTCTGTGACATGTGTAACCGCCCCATTAGACTTCACAGTGTTAATAAACACTGTGAAATCTAAATTAAACAAAAGCAAGTGTGTGAAAAATAAAAAAGAATCAATACTTCACCTCTCCGACGCCTTCTCCCGGTGTCTGGTGCCGTCTGCCGCTCTCCGGTGTCCGGTTCTAAGTGAGATGTCTTCTCACAGGACCTGTGGTGATGTCAGTGGGGGGCCTTCCCGGGGCGGTCCCATCGCTGATTGGCTGCTCGTGGTCATGTGGTATCACATGACCGCGAGTGCCCGGGAACGCCCCGCCTCTGACGTCACCACAGGTCTTGTCAGAAGAGATCTGACTAGAACCGGGGATCGCACAGCGGCAGAAGGCGTCGGAAGGTGATGTATTCATTCTTTTTTATTTTTCACACACTTGCTTTTGTTTAATTAGGCTTCACAGTGTGTATTAATACACTGTGAAGTCTAATGGGCGGCCACAGCTGCCCCAGAGGGGAGGAGGAAGCAGGATTCTTCCTCCCCTCTGGGAGAATACGCAGAAGTAGCTGCATAAACAATTGACATATCAATTGTTTACGGAGCTGCGTTTTCTCCCGGAAAACGCACTGCGTATTTTTACGCAATGTCTGCACTGCAAAGTGAATTTCCCATTCACTTTGCAGGCAGACAAAAGGCACATTGCGTATTTTGAAAAGCGCGCGTAAAAAAACGCGGCAAAATACGCAATGTGTGAACGTAGCCTTAGGCTGCTTTCACATCGCGTTATTTTTCCTGTCCATGGGATCCTACTTTTTACAGGACCTCACGGACAGGAACGGACGGCATCAGAGGTGAGCCTCCTGGTGCTATTTCTGTGTCCGGGTCCATGATTTTCACGGGCCTGGACACAGAAAGAGCTGTGCAGGGCACTTTCACTTCCGCAATGTATAGCCATACATTGCAGAAGTGAAATTAAGTAAAAGCAAGGGGTTAAAAATAAATAAACTCTATTCTCACCTTCCAGAGATCCTCCAGCAAGCTCCGGGTGACTACAGGACCTGCCGTTACGCCACTACCCGGCAGCGTCATCGGGTCACATGACCACAGTTTCCCCGGTAAACGGTCATGTGACCCGATCAGCTGATCGGGTTGTGATATAATGCCAGGTCCTGTAGTTATCCGGAGCTTGCTGGAGGCGTCGGGGGATTGCTGGAAGGTGAGAATAGTTTTTTTATTTTTAACCACTTGCTTTTACTTAATATCACTTCCACAATGTATCTGTATACATTGCGGAAGAGAAATTAGACGGCACAGACCAGTTTTAGTGCACTGAGCATGCTCAGTACACTAAAATCAGGTCCAAGAAGCGATCAGCTGTTTCCTCGGACCAACGCTCATAGGCTCCTAGGTTAACTGGCACGGATCCTGTCTGATTTGATTGTGTTCAATTTGGTCCAATGTGCCCAAAATTGGAGCAGTCTCCGATTTTGGGAACAGCAGAAAATCAGGCACAAACGGATCTGACACAAATCAGATGGCAATTAGGCCAAATCTGATGAGATCCATCGCCCATAGGAATACATGGACACCAAATCAGATCCGTGGCTGTCCGTTTTACAACGGACAGCCACGAATCCCAGAAAAACACTATGTGAAAGCAGCCTTACCATATACATTGCTTAAAATATTCAGTGTGGACATACCTGAAGACTGTGTTATCACCACAAAGTGAAGCACCAAAACTGCTGGTTTTATTATCTAATGTGGATTAACCTTCCTAATTTGCATAGACATTATGGCCCTTTACAGACATTTCACTGGAGACTCTTTGAAGTGTATTGACAGTGATTCCAATCTGTAGACTCTCTACCTAATTGTGTGTTGGGTCGCGCCTTCTTATACGTACAGTAAATTTCTATATAGTTTATCGACAGCTTGACTTAAATGACTCAATGAGAGAAAAACCGATTACATGTGTTATATAGTAACAGCACTTTATATTTGCTGAGATAATAAATGATGGTGACAGGTGTTTATTCTGGGACAATCATTGTTCCCTTGTCACATACAGTGGCTTATGCTAATGGCCCTATAATAGACAGACCTCTCTCTGCAGGAGGCTGGAGCCAGTGTTTTTACCATAGCAAGGGAGAGACACTAACAACTTCCTACTCTAAATGTTTTACATCAAAGACATTAGATTGGAATTGCCAAAGTGTTTAGCACCTATAATCCAAACACCAAATCAAAGGAAAGTAACATCTCTTGGTGGCCACTGGGCAGGAATCACAGGAATCTGCTGCTGTGGGGCCTTCATAATGTAGATGTGAATAATAGGCATGCATCCATATACTCATCAAGTAATAATGGTCTTTGGTCTTTACAAGGTGAATAGTATATATCTGGACAAGGTCCTCAAATCGAGAAACATTTCACTGGTAACGAAAACGTGGCTCCTATATAGTCTGATCTTTTTTGTAATGACATACAGAAGTGAAACATGGACGATAAAGAAACAAGACAGAACATAAACCTTACCTGACTTCCAATCATTCCGTATATTGCCAAATAAGATAGTTACCTACAATAGATGAGATGCTTGAGATAAGGACCCATTACATGCTACGATATCATTGGTATGTCACGGCTTTTGGGGCAGTGTTGCGACGTCGTAACAACGTTGTTGCGTGACATGTAGATACGACCAATGATAAGTCGTTAGATCGTTGATCGTAGGTTTATGAACATGTCCATAAATCTGTCGTTCGTCGTTCATTCAACCTGCAACATCATTGTGTGTGACACCTTTCCAGCGATCTCGTTTATGACTTCGCCTATTCAGAACTGAAGCAAGTGGGCAACCAAACAACCACAAGTATCGTTCGCTTGTCCCAGAATCGTTGCTGCGTCGTTCAATATATCTGTACATGTGACACCTCAGCAGCAATCACTAAACGATGTCCCATCGATCTCGGCCAAATCAGATCGTTGGTCGAATTGCTGAGACATTGAAGCGTGTAACGGGCCCTTTAGTTAGGATATAGTCAACACTAAAAACTTGTAGTGAGCTTCCACGACCCTGTAAATCGTTCATTCAATGGTTTCTTTAGAATTGAACTAAAATGTTTATCATATGTTTAAACATTAGGACTGTATTCAATGTCACTATTAGTATTTTATATAACTGGTTTTGCTTTTATACAATATATGAATGCAACAATCTCTGTTTTATCAGAATTCATGTAACAGTTAAAACTTTAAAGGGCCTGTCACACGCGTCAATATCGCCTGCACGATATCGGCTGCACGTGACGTTGCAGCGATATTGACGCGTGTGACATACTGAATCAACCAGCGATAAATCGCTGGTTGATGATCGCCAGGTTTTAGAACCTGTCCTAAAACCTGGCGATTGTCGCCCGGTGGACACGCAGCATCGCTGCGTGTGACACCGGGAGTAGCGATATTCCAGCTCCCAGCGCCTCTCACAAGCGCTGGGAGCCGGTAACTAAGGTAAACTGCGGGTATCTAGGCAGCGCGCGCTGCCTAGATACCCGACGTGTACCTTAGTTACCAGCCTCCTCCGCTCACCGGTAGGGTCCCTAGTTACCCGCTGTGTACCTTAGATACCAGCCGGTGAGCGGAGGAGGCTGGTAACTAAGGTACACGTCGGGTATCTAGGCAGCGCGCGCTGCCTAGATACCCGCAGTTTACCTTGGAGACCAGCCTGCTCCCGCTTCCAGCAGCCTGGCAGCGGGAGCAAGACATCGTGAAAACGATATTTAAATTGTTTCCACGATGTTTCTGGTCAATTGATCGCTGGTGAGTCTGCCTGTGTGACAGCTCACCAGCGATCAGCCGTCAATGTCGTCAGCGATCATCTCACTGACGACATTGACGCGTGTGACAGGCCCTTAATAAAAACATATGAATGAAAAACAAGACAGAAGATAAACAAGACAAGAAGAACAAACAAATCCATTTTGGAACAAATCAAGCCAGACAAGGATCACCAAGCTACGATATGTCTACTTTGTACACATCATACGAAGAGAGAAATCATTAGAGAAGCACATTATGGTAGGAAGAATAGAAGGAGCAAGGCGAAGAGGAAGACCAGCAACCCAATGGCTTGATACTGTCAAGATAACGGAGGCAAAGACCCTGGAGGACCTATCTAGGCTGCTCAAGATCGATCTTCCTACAGTGCGTTCATCCATCAAGTTGCCATGACTCGAGAATAACCTGAAGGCCATTAAATAATAATAATAAGTATATACCGTACATACTCGAGTGTAAGCTGAGTTTTTCAGCTCAAAAATTGTGCTGAAAAGTGCCCCCCTCGGTTTACACTCGAGTCAGTGGTACTGGCTGAGAGTGGGGGGGCGGTGTCCGGGGGCTAGAGGAGGTGGGGGGAGACTGTACAGTGAGCGGTCAGTCACGTGAGGCCGCTCATTAGTGCAATGCAATATGCACTGCATGCCCCTGTCCATCAGCGGAAGGGGGAGCGGTGCATATTACATTGCACCGTGTATGCCCCCCTTCCCCATCACAGGTTACAGCCCTCCATGCTGCCGCACACCTTAAAATAATAAAGCATTCATTCTTACCCTCCGTCGCTCTGTCACCGCTGCATCCTCCGGTCCCTGCTTCTTCCTGCTTTCGAGGGCGTCATGTGACCGGCGCAGCAGCGATGACATCATCACTGCTGCGCCGGTGATAGCAATAGAAGCCGGCGAAAGCAGGAAGAAGCAGGGACCAGAGAATGCAGTGGTGACAGAGCGACGGAGGGTAAGAATGAATGCTTTATTATTTTAAGGTGTGCGGCTGCATGGGTGGCTGTAAGCTGTGATGGGGTCTGTATATCACTAATGGGGGGCTGTATACCTCCAATGGGTGCCTGTATACCACTAATCGGGGGCTGTCCACTGATGGGGCCTGTATACCACTAATGGGAGGCTGTCCACTGATGGAGGCTGTATACCACTGACGGGGGTGGGCTGTATACCAGTAAAGAGGGTGCAATATACCAGTCATGGGGGAGCTATATACCAGTGATGGGGGACTATATACCATGATGAGAGTCTGCTTCATTTCTCATCCTAGGCTTATACTCGAGTCAATACGTTTCCCTAGTTTTGGAGAGTAAAATTAGGGGCCTCGGTTTATACTCGGGTCGGCTTATAACTCGAGTATATACGGTATCTGTAACCCTAAAACTATTCCATGTATCATCCCAAGGCCTCAGCTATTTTGTTAACTTTGATTTAAATGCTGCAAAATTATTTTTTTTTTCTCCAGGCTTCTCTGTGTAAGGAACGAAGAAATTATTGTATTTTATTTTTACCTCAATAAAGGTGGCGTCACGCGCATCAATATCGTGAGCGACATCGCCGAAAACAGACGCATCAGCGATGTCGCTCACGATATCGCAAGTGCGTCGTGCTGTGTGACAGCGCGACGCAACTGCGATCTATCGCTGGTCGCAGGTTGACAGGTTTACCAGCATGAAGGTAAACCTGTCAATCTGCAACCAGCGATTAGGCTGGATCGCGCCGTCTGCCACCGCAATAGCGATGTTGGCGGTGATCCAGCCTATACCACAGTATTGCTGCGGATCGCTGGGCTCATCCCAGCCCAGCGAGCGATGGCCCTGCCCGCATCGCTGAGGCGTCACCGGCAACATCCTGCCGTGTGACACCAAGGCTGCGATGTCGGAAGCAAGCGCGCACCGGCGCATCGCTTCCAACATCGCAGCTTTGGTTGCTGCATGTGACGCCGGCTTTAGTGTTTCTTCTCTAGTAGCACTAGAGTATATATTTTTCAAGAAAGCAGAAAAACAACATCCACTTTATCCAAAAACTTTAACCCCTTCATGACATGACAGGGCTATTTTCCTTTTTTCCTTTCCTTCTTCCAAGTGCCACAATTTCCTTTTTATTTTTCAACCCACATAGCCGTGTGAGGGCTGTTTTTCTTTATGGGATGAGCTGTACTTACGAATCACACCATTCAATTTATCAGGTGATGCACTGGGAAACGGTAAAAAATCCAAATGCATTGAAATTGCACATAAAGAAATAAAAATTGCAATTAAACAATTATTTTTTTTCCACTTACCATGTTCACCATACAGTAAAACTGACCTGGCAATATCATTATCCAGGTCAGTACCATTACGCAGATACCAACAATGCATGTACTTTTTTTTAAATTTACCGTAAGTTGTGAAAAAGGTTTTGATTCTTTATTGTATCAGAGACAGGTTTTTTTTGTCAAGTTAGTAATTTTTCATGCTTTTTTTATTGATCTTAGCAATTGCACTTTTTTAAAGTTATTTTATCCACTAAGGATGGAATTTATGGATAAAAGATGTTTTCACCTGATTCATCATTTGCAAGTTTTTGAAATATCACAAAATTTTACGCAAATTTTTAGCCAAAACCAGGAGTGGAACAATCGGAGGAAAAGTCTAATACAAAAACGTCACAGCCCTCAACTCACTGTCTGTGTTCGGTGCATGGCGACTTCTCACTTTTTCCCCCGCTGGATATCACTGCCGTCTCCACAACAATAAATTAACATGCTTTGTAGATGCGGAAGAGAGGCAACCTGCACCGCAGGTAAAATAACGCTGTGGAGAGGAGAAGCACAGTGGACATGAAATTTCTAGATATCCCATCCACTTTGCTTGTACTGTACAATATTGTACTGTACTGCAATATGCTGCGCCCAAAAGGCTGCTATTCCAGATTGTGTGTTTGCAGCCCTATGGGGATAAAAGTTGCACATTCTAACAATCAGTGCAGGTCCCCGCAAATTGGACCCCACCGACCAATGATTTATTACTTATCCAAAGGCCTCGTGCACGCATTGAGTATTAAGTGAATTTTTTAACTCAGTTTTTTGTAACCAAAACCAGGAATGGAACAATCAGAGGAAAAGTATAATAGAAACACGGCACCACTTCTGTATTTATCTCCCACTCCAGGTTTTGGCTACAGATACTGAGGTAACATACCGACCAAATACTGAGGTAAAATACTGATCAAATACTGAGGAAACATACCGACCAAATACTAAGGTAACATACAGACCAAAGACTGAGGTAACATACCAGCCAAATACTGAGGTAACATACCGACCAAATACTGAGGTAACATACCGACCAAATACTGATCAAATACTGAGGTAACATACCAACCAAATACTGAGGAAACATGCCAACCAAATACTGAGGTAACATACCAACCAAATACTGAGGTAAAATACCGATCAAATACTGAGGTAATGTGCCGACCAAATACTGAGGTAACATACCGACCAAATACTGAGGTAACATACTGACCAAATACTGAGGTAACATACCGATCAAATACTGAGGTAACATACCGAGAAAATGCTGAAGTAAAATGCCGACCAAATACTGAGGTAACATACCGACCAAATACCGAGGTAACATACCGACCAAATACTGAGGTAACATACCGAGAAAATGCTGAAGTAAAATGCCGACCAAATACTGAGGTAACATACCGACCAAATACCGAGGTAACATACCGACCAAATACTGAGGTAACATACTGACCAAATACTGAGGTAAAATACCGACAAAATACTGGAATAACATACTTACCAAAAACTGAGGTAAAATACTGATCGAAGACTGAGTAAAAATACTGACCAAATACCGCAATAACATACTGACCAAATATTGAGGTAAAATACTGACCAAATACTGAGGTAACCTACCGACCAAATACTGAGGTAAAATACTGACCAAATACCGCAATAACATACTGACCAAATATTGAGGTAAAATACTGACCAAATACTGAGGTAACATACTGACCAAATACTGAGGTAAAATACCGACCAAATACTGGAATAACATACTTACCAAAAACTGAGGTAAAATACTGATCAAAGACTGAGTAAAAATACTGACAAAATACCGCAATAACATACTGACCAAATACTGAGGTAAAATACTGACCAAATACTGAGGTAACCTACGGACCAAAAACTGAGGTAACATAACGACCCAATACTGAACATGTACATGAGGCCTTACATGTTATAGAAACAAAGGTTTCCATTCACATTAGATTAAAGTCACCCAAATTTGAATTGATAGAATGAGCAAACAGCCAAGTGTGCATGGCCGCCTCCTGACTATTCCTTGACAATGATGAGATAAGGGTCAGGCAGTTTCAATATTAACGTTCTACCCTTTTATTCTTCAAGCGATTACGGTGGTTTTGCCGTGGCTTTTTCTGCTCTCTCCTTTAAAACACATATAATTGACCAAATCTTGGGCTCATGTTTATGGGAGATAGCTGATGGCCAAATGAGCTGAGTGCTGAGCATGGCCAGCTTAACACATCCACTGATCAATAAGATGATGAAGCAGAAAAATTCTGTTTGATGCTGTTCTTCTCCAACACATGAAAAATGGACCACATACCTTTTCAATTGTGCCGGTCTTCAATTTTGGGGAAGAACAACGATCAGCAGAGTGCTTACACTACTTCTATGTAGGAATTGGCAGAGGCTCGGCACATGAACCAAACATCAGAATTCCTTACTATAGATTTTGCTGAAATTTCTCTGTTTAAGGAATATTTATATGGGATTGTCCCATCTAAACAAGCCAGCAAATGGTCAATAAATGAGTAAAACTCTTATTCATCACTGCTATGATTATTAACCAAGCTTCAAAATAATAATTATTGGCAGCATATTGCTCCGAGTCGACAGGTGATGTGCTGCTGATAACATATTTATTCCATATGCAGAGAATATTAATGATTATCCTGTACTCACAACATTCCAGTTTGCCTAAACAGGCCATTAAACCACCATTGCATTTATCCGATTGGCAGTTGTTTTGTGCATTGGTAGTCAAGAATGTGTGGCGGTCGAGATTGTAAACCAAGCATAAAGATGTGGTCAATTGCTCCTGTACAGCATAACGTTGACTCCGTCTGCTTCATTACAGTCAATGGCTGTGTCCAACTAAATCCCGTTTTTTTAGCTCTTCAAACGGTGTCATTGATGTGTGGCAAAAACAGGATGTCCCAAAAGGATCCAAACAATAGTTATGCACGATAGATTAGGAATAGTGATGAGCAACTATGCTCGCCACGGCTCGTTACTTGATTATCAGGATTTTCGGGTGCAACTGGAGTACAGAGTATAATGGAAGTCAATGTGAAACTCAAGCACTATTAAACTCCAATGCTCGATCGAGTAACAAGCCATGGTGCCCACTCTCGTTCATAATAATTAATTGTATTTATATAGCACTGACATATTCTGCAGTACTTTACAATTATGCAGGGGGGGGGGGGGGGGGGGAGTGTGGAGCAACTAATTAAGACATGTGACTGTTACTACTGAGGAAGACACTACTTGTGCAGCTGATGTATTCCGTTCAAGAGCCCATTCTATTGAATACAGCTCGGTCCGGGGACTGTGATTTGATATTACAGATGAGGAGGAGGTGGGCTTTGCCATTAAGATGCTGCCTTGACTTGGATCATTTAGCTAAAGTTTTTTTACTAATCACTTGATAATTTGCTACACTGGAAGACAAAGGAACTTGCTAATTGGCACTCCATTTTCCAGAAGTCTTCCTTTGAAAAAGAAGCTGTGCTTACAATTCAAGATAATCTGCTGTAGTTAATGAGTTATTTAACATCTCAACAGGATGCTGATGAGATGTGAAACCCAAGTCTCTGATCTCTGTTTAGTATTCAATTAGCGAGGCTTTGAAGAGGCTGCACCTTCAGTGACTGGCAGCCTGATGTTCATCCAGAATCACATCTCACCATTGTCTTCACCAGACACATGAAAGGAGGTAGAATTTCCACATTGCAGTCATTGCTGAATGTTGACATTAGATGATCCAACAAGAACTGTAATCTTGAAGCTCGAGAACAGGACATAGACACTTGGGGGCCGATTTATCAAAAAAGAAAATTGGTTTCGGTTTCCCATAAAAACAGTCATGGTGCTGCTTTTCTTTTACTCGAGCAATTTAGGAAATGAAAGCTGATTTCCAAATTGTTGGTAAGGGGCAACAAAGGCTGGGGTCACATTTAAAACGTGAATTGCATTCACCGCATCCAGATCCGGATGCGGTGAACGCAATACCGGTCACACACATTTTTTTTCAAAAATGTGTGCAGAATACCGCACTGCAGTAACCGGATGGCTCAGGATGTGTAATCCTGAGCAATCCGGCAACTGCATAGTTTGCTGATCCCGGCTATTGCCGGCATGAGCAAACTGTTCTTTCTCTTCTAAAGATTGTAATTTAATAAATAAAAGAATGGTTGAGGTCTCTAGGGGGGCTTAGTCCCCCCTAGAGACCGGACGCCCACTCAGGTGGGCTACACCTACAATGCCCCCATGCCACGGGCTCCTCCGAGCTCCGTGCATGTTCCCCAACCTCCCCCCCCCCCCCCGTATCTCTATAGAGGGTGCCTGCACCCCTCTGTTATAAGTATCCCTAATTGTGGCATTAACTAAGTTATTACAGTACAGATATAGTTGCATAGTTACGTGCTTCTTCATGAACTTTCAATATCCCTCCATGGGCGGGGCTGTGTGCTGCTGCCTCCGCCCACAAAATCATGATGCCCGCCCCCTGTGGCCTTCACCCTGTGTTTTCAGGGCGGCCGCGTCATGAAAGGGGCGGGGCTATCGGTATGACGCGAACTTAGCCCCGCCCCTATCATGACGCGGCCACCCTGAAAACACAGGGTGAAGGCCACAGGGGGCGGGCATCATGATTTCGTGGGCGGAGGCTCCCCTCTATAGAGATACGGGGGGGGGGGGGGGGGGAGGTTGGGGAACATGCACGGAGCTCGGAGGAGCCTGTGGCATGGGGGCATTGTAGGTGTAGCCCACCTGAGTGGGTGTCCGGTCTCTAGGGGGGACTAAGCCCCCCCTAGAGACCTCAACCATTCTTTTATTTATTAAATTACAATCTTTAGAAGAGAAAGAACAGTTTGCTCATGCCGGCAATAGCCGGGATCAGCAAACTATGCAGTTGCCGGATTGCTCAGGATTACACATCCTGAGCCATCCGGTTACTGCAGAGTGGATCATAGAACCGCTCAGAAAACTGCAGCCTGCATGATTTTTAACGCAGGCTGCAGTGCCGGAGACGGACACCGGATGGGTTGTGAAGCTCCTATGAGGAGCGTTTCCTGGTCCGGTTTTGAGCTTTTTGAAAGCTCAAAACCGGATCAGGATTCTAAAAAAAAACGTAGATGTGACCCTGGCCATAGACAGCTTTTGCTGAGACATGGTTGATAAAAGACGCCCATTGTTTGTACTATGGACAATATCATATACTTGCATTGATCAACAGGTATTTTGTAAATTCCCAACTAGATTTTTTATGTTTTTCAACAATTTTTATATGTCCACATTAACAGACACACATACATACTTTTATAGGGAGAGGAATTGAGTAGCGGGATATCTGATAACTCTGGTAACAAGTCCACAAGATAGAAGATGATTCAAGGTGGTTTAATGTCTACGCGTTTCAAAGTCTACTGACTTCTTCAGGACAACTACAAGAACAAAAAACATGTCAGCAGTGCAGATGTCTCGCTACTCCACTCCTCATCTGGCTATTAACCATTGGTCAGTCTGTAGTAGTTGGTGGATAGTTATTATAGTGGCTGTTTCTCACACAACCCTCACAAACATATAATTAAAAATGAGCAATTCCTACACCTGATTTTCCACATCCCAACTGGATAAGACTCTATTGCACCTTGTTTTCTCTCTGGCATACTCCCGATACTCCAGATCATGCGCTTTGCGCATTTTGAAGCCGGCAAATGCACAATACTCACCCACAATGCACAGGACCAGAAATAGATGCGGCCAGGTGCATAGATAGAGAAGAGAAAACATGGTCCGTGGAAATCCGTTGGGATCAGTTTGCACAATCATGCCTGTCCGTGTGGTTCCCTGAAATTCTAGGATCCATACGGACTTGCACATTTGCCAATGTGAAAGCAGCCTTACTAACCCTCACTATGGGAAGTGGCTGCTTAGTGTTACAAATGCACACAGGCTGCATAGGGCGCTGTTCACACCTTTACATGAGACGCACCTCTGTCAATATAACAGCCTATTACCAATGCCCTAACTATTACATCAGGTGGAATGAATGTTCCCCAAGACCAGTTTGTTTTGTAAAAAAAGAGTGAACTTAAGTACACTGGAAAAGCTGCATAGTTCACTGATTGGTTACTGATATATTCATATACTGATGGTGGTTCTGGTGATGTATCCATGTACTGATGGAGGTTCTGGTGTTGCATTCATGTACTTATGATCGTTCTGGTGATGTATTGGTATTGTCTATATAGCACCAATAATTCCATGGTGCTGTACATGAGAAGGTTTTTAATACAACAGTTAGGACCGCGTCAGAGATGGGTACACTTTGAAGTTAGTGACGTGGCTTGAAATAACTTTTTTTGCGCAAAAAAACGGATGGACTAAGTACCCTGTATTTGTTATACTATTTTTTATACTGCACTTGCATTTTAATACTTTTACTGCAGTGTACTGTTGTTTTTGGTCGCATTTAGCTTTTTGTTTCCATGTACATGAGAAGGGGTTACATATAAAATTTATAGAGTTTACAGTAAACAAATTAACAACAACAGACTGGTACAGAGGGGAGAGGACCCTGCCCTTGCAGGCTTATATTGTACAGGGCAATGGCGAGGAGACATTAGGTCAGAGATGCAGCAGATCTGGTAGTGGTGAGCCAGCAGCTCCAGTGGTGGGTAGATGGCAGTGTGGTCATTGCAGGCTGTAAGCTTTCCTGAAGAGATGAGTTTTCAGGTTCTGTCTGAAGTATCCAAGCGTGGTGGAAAATCTTATGTGTTGGAACACAAAATTCCAGAGAATGGGGGATATTTGGGAGAAATCTTGGAGGCAATTAGGTGAGAAATGAATAAGTGTGGAGGAGAGAAGGAGGTCTTGGTAAGACCGAAGATTACCTGAGGGAAGATATTGGGAGATTAGTTTGGAGATATAGGGAGGGGACAGGTTATGGATGGCCTTGTAGGTCAGTGTTAGTAGTTTGAACTGGATTCGTTGGAGGAATTGGGAGCCAGTGGAGGGATATGCAGAAGGGAGAAAAAGGGGTGTAGCAAGTAGATAGGTGGATTAGTCAGGCAACACAGTTGAGGACAGACTGGGGAGGCGCAAGAGTGTTAGCAGGGAGGCTACAGGGGAGGATGTTGCAGTAATCAAGCCATGAGATGATGAGGGCATGTACAAGCATTTTAGCAGATTGAGGGCTGAGGAAAGGACACAATCTAGAAATATTTTTCAGATGGAGGTGACAGGAGGTGGCAAGAGTTTGGATGTGCAGTTCGAAGGACAGGGCTGAGTCAAGAGTTACACCGAGGCAGTGAATTTCAGGTGTGTGAGAGAGTGTGATGGCATTTACCATAATAAATAGATCATGATGATGGTTCCGGTGATGTAGTCATGTACTGATGGTGGTTCCAGTGAGGATACTTATTACAAAAACCACAAAAAAAAATCTATGAAAATGTAGTATTGCTATAATTGCATTGACATGGAATCACATCCACAGGGCAATTTTACAAAACCAGGTATACCTTTAAAAGCAAACTGACAGCATTGCTTGTAGGTACTGCAGTTTTGTATTGCACTGTGGGAAGGGTCACCATTTCAATTTAACCTTAGACATTAGAAAAGCTAGAATTGGCCAAAACCACTCCCTCCCACCCCCACAAAAAAAAAAAAAAAAAAAGTTTTTTGTTTTTGCAGCATTTGTTCTCTATACATTATTAATTATTTTCTAACATTTTATGTATATGACCAGGCAATGAAGTGATGGTATAAATGGGTGTGTGGCCGGCCACGGATTCCCCAGCAATAACTACTGGAGATTACGGGCATGAGTAGTTGCTTTTTTTATATATATAAAGACAATGAGCTTTTCTGCAACCCCTGCAATCCGTTCTCTGTATATATAAAAAAAAAGTTATATAAGAAAATTTTATTTATTTTCCTGGGAATTCTGTCCACAAACGTCTTCCAGTATTTACCATACTACAGGGTGGGCCATTTATATGGATGCACCTAAATAAAATGGGAATGCTTGGTGATATCAACTTCCTGCTTGTGGCACATTAGTATATGGGAGGGGGAAAACTTTTCCAGATGGGTGGTTCCATGGTGGCCATTTTGAAGTCGGCCATTTTGGAACCAATTTTATTTATTTCAATGGGAAGAGGGTCATGTGACACATCAAACCTATTGAGAATTTCATAAGAAAAACAAATGCGTGCTTGGTTTTAATGTCACTTTATTCTTTCATGAGTTATTTACAAGTTTCTCTTTGTTTACAGCCATTGACATGTCGCAGAGGTTAACACGTGAGGAGCGGATAAAAATTGTGTTGATGTCTGGTGAACGCAGGTCATCTGAAAACATTTTCCCCCTCCTATGGGTACTAATGGTACTAATGTGCCACAAACAGGAAGTTGATTTCACCAACCATTCTCATTGAGTTTAGGTGCATCCATGGCCCACCCTGTATATACTCTTCAGCTGAATGCTGCCACCTACTGGTAAATCCTGTTCAGCAATCACATTGGAATATGTCCCTGTATCATACAGAGATGTTTACAAACCAAAGCACTCTATTAACCCCTTCTGGAATTTGCTGCTATTATACTTGATGATTGGGCCTTGTTCTCAGTGGTGATGACAATGGTACAGTACTACCTATAAAGTTGTGGAAAATGAAAAAATGGAGGAAAAAAAGTATGTTCACTATATGGTAATATTGACTTGGCAAGATGATTCTCCAGCTCAGTACAAGTAAGTATATAACAAACATGTATAGTTTTTTTTATTAATTTAATTGCTGAAAAAAAATCTAAAATTTGTAAAATAAAACAAAAATGTCGCTATTGTTGTCATTTTCCGTGACCCATAGCGTTCTCCTTTTTCGGGATCTGGGGCTGTGTGATGGGTTATCTTTTACGTCTTTAGCTGACTTTTTAAATGTTACAATTTTGGGGTAAATATAATGCTTTCATTGCCTCCTATTGCATTTTATTGGAATGCTGCGACAAAAAGAAAAATGTAATATTGAAGTTGATTTTGTTTCTCATGACGTCATTTACCGATCAGATTACCGTATATCGTGTATAAGCTGACCCCCCCTACTTTTGCCCCCAAAACTTGGGAAAATCTATTGACTCGTGTATAAGCCGAGGGTGGACCCCAGCACAGGTATACAGCCCCCAGCAGTGTGGTATACAGCAGCCTCCCCAGTGGTATATACAGGCCCCAGCAGTGTTACAGCAGCAGCCCCAGTGGTATATACAGCAGCAGCCCCAGTGGTAGTATACAGCAGCCCCAGAGGTATATACAGCAGCCCCAGTGGTAGTATACAGCAGCAGCCCCAGTAGTATATACAGCCCCTGTGGTAGTATACACGCAGCCCCAGTAGTATATACAGCCCCAGTGGTAATATACACGCAGCCCCAGAGGTATATATAAAGCAGCCCCAGAGGTAT
The DNA here is from genome assembly GCA_033576535.1 of Allobates femoralis. Lineage (NCBI taxonomy): Eukaryota > Metazoa > Chordata > Amphibia > Anura > Aromobatidae > Allobates > Allobates femoralis. The sequence goes on along the minus strand of JARQOC010000006.1, from coordinate 60,790,490 downwards.
ATACAGCCCCAGTGGTAGTATACAGCAGCCCCAGTGGTAGTATACAGCCCCAGTGGTATATACAGCCCCAGTGGTAGTATACAGCAGCCCCAGTGGTATATACAGCCCCAGGGTTAGTATACAGCAGCCCCAGTAGTATATACAGCCCCAGTGGTAGTATACAGCAGCCCCAGTGGTATATTCAGCCCCAGTGGTAGTATACAGCAGCCCCAGTGGTATATACAGCCCCAGTGGTAGTATACAGCAGCCCCAGTGGTATATACAGCCCCAGTGGTAGTATACATACAGCCCCAGTAGTATATACAGCCCCAGTAGTATATACAGCCCCAGTAGTATATACAGCCCCAGTAGTATATACAGCCCCAGTGGTAGTATACATACAGCCCCAGAGGTATATACAGCCCCAGAGGTAGTATACAGCAGCCCCAGTAGTATATACAGCCCCAGTGGTAGTATCCAGCAGCCCCAGAGGTAGTATACAGCCCCCCCATCAGTATACAGCAGCCCCAGAGGTATATACAGCCCCAGTAGTATATACAGCCCCAGTGGTAGTATACAGGGCCCCAGCAGGGCCCCCCTCATAGTTTGGCGCCCCCACCTCACTTGCTGGCCCCCCCTGCATGCAGCGCTGCGCATATACATTACCTGTCTAGCAGCTGTCACCCTCCGGTGGCGGATCGCGGCTCCCGGCTCCGGCTTCCATCTTTATCTCTGTCTTCCTGCTTTGTGGCCGGGGCTCATCGCGATGACGTCATTGCGACGCCGGCCGGTCATGTGACAAGCAGGAAGACAGAGAGGAAGATGGAAGCCGGAGCTGGGAGCCGCGATCCGCCACCGGAGGGTGACAGCTGCTAGACAGGTAATGTATATGCGCAGCGCTGCATGCGGGGGGGGCCAGCAAGTGAGGTGGGGGCGTCAAACTTTGAGGGGGGCCGTATTGACTCGCGTATAAGCCGAGGGGGGGACTTTTCAGCCCAATTTTTGGGCTGAAAAACTCGGCTTATACGCGAGTATATACGGTAATTTATTTTATATTTTGATAGCTCGGACATTTGTGAATGCAGGGATACCAGATATGATTTTTTTTTTTAATTGTTTTATCTTCAAAGGGGCAAATTTGTTTATTTTCTTTCATATTTGTAAAAACTTACTTTTTCATTGGTTACTGATTTTACTAGTCTCCTTATCATCTGATCGCTTGTGCTGTACAGAACAGGGAATCAGCATCAACACTGCTCTGTATAGGAGAAATAATGATTTACGGATGCCGGGGGCAGTCAGCGTTCACAGAAGGATCGTCAGCATAGACAGGAATCATCAGCTGACCCCTCCCTGACTGTGATGTCACCAATCAGCAATGTCACGGGGCCACCAATAGGAGCGGGTAATGAAACGCTTCCTGTTGACCTGAGTTATTTCACAGAATTTAACTAGTTAACTGCCACAGGTGGATCTCCGATCTGCCCGCCGGTTAGCTGTACGTCGGCTGACCAGATCAGTTGTCATGTGCAGGGAAAGATGCAGGCTCTGCATGTAAGCTCACATCAAAGGCAGGAACATGATGTAGGACGTACCAGTACATCCTAGGTTGTGAAGAGGTTACAGAGATATTTTCATTCTATATTCAACACAACTTAGGCTGGTTTCACAACAGCGTTTATTTAAATCCAGCAGAAATGTGTTTTCTTGGCAGCAAAATCAGCATGTCACCAGATAGGTTTTTTGCTTTTAAACTGGATGCAACCATCTGGACAGTTGCTTCTAACTTACAGTGCTTTCTTATCTCCGGTAAAGTGTAATACCCGGCAGATGTCGCTGGATCTGCTGCTTAACAGCCGACTTGCGGCACCAATCCGGCAAGACCCATTCATTTTATATGGGGCTTGTGGTCGGATGCAGCAAGTGCTGTATTGCTGAATCCGGCAGATCCAGCCGTGCAAAAAAACGCGCTAGCAAGCAGCGCAAGTGCAGGATTTGCCAATACCGCACTTGCTGCACCCAACCACAAGCCCCATAGAGAATGAATGGGGTTTGCTGGATCGGTGCCGCAAGTCGGCCGTTACGCGACGACATGTGCCAGATCTGCTGGGAATTACACTTTACCGCAGATGTGAAAGCAGCCACAGGCCCCTTTCACATCACTGTTTTTCCTGATTTGCGACAGATTTACTGTAATGGCTGCACTTGCGGCAAGCCCCATTCATTCTCTATGGGACTTGCGGCAGGTGTGGCAAATGTGATTTTTGCCGTGATCTGGCACTTGCGGCAGTTGTGGTAGGTCAAAAAAACGCAGCAAGCAGCGTTTTTTTTTTCATGCGCCGCAATTGCTGGATCAGGCAAACCGCACCTGACCCCATAGAGAATGAATGGGGCTTTCCGCAAGTGCAGCCGTTATGCGGCAGATGCGGTAAATCTGCCGCAAATCAGCAAAAATGCCAATGTGAAAAGGGCCTTAGACTGCTTTCAAATTTGCCTTTCTTTCAAATCAGGAAGAAGAGTAATTATTTCAATTTAAAACCTAATGCTTTCAAGCATCCAGTTTTTTGCCCATTCACTTTAATGATGTCAGGAAGAAACATAAAGCAAAAGCATTCTACCTGACATCATTAATGTGAATGGGCAAAAAACTGGATCCTGCAAGAATCAGGTTTTAAACTGAAATATGGGTCCTTTCACAGTGTAATTTTTCGCTGAATGAGGCAGATCTGGCAGATTTACTGCAAGGCCGACACCTGTGGTAAGCCCCCATTCATTCTCTATGGTGCTTGCGGCAGGTGCGATCTTGCCGCTATCTGGCACTTGCGGCCGTGGAAAAGAATCGCAGCTAACCGCTAGTGATGGGCGAATCCTAAATTACTCGGAATCGCTTGACTCTAGCGAGTCCGAGCCCAGGACTCGCTACTCGTTGCGAGTCTAGCGAGTCCAATGTTAATGAATGGGGAAGCGAGTAATAGCGAGTAGTGTGAGATTTACAAATCGCAGATGTGTCTCGGAAGCTTCAGCCTGAAGCAATCCTAGTTGTGTCATTTATTTGCATTGCTAGTTTACTTTGTAAGTAATCGCTGACTCGCACAGATAAGATCCTGTCTTCTCTGTGTTCTGGCTGCCCCAGCTCCAGGGTCCTAGAGCCTGCCTGCTGTCTGATGTAGCAGAGCTGAGATTGTTCTCAGTCTGCTCATTCCCTGTGTACAGACATGAATGTCTGTGCACAGAGATGATGTAGCAGAGCTGAGATTGTTCTCAGTCTGCTCATTCCCTGTGTACAGACATGAATGTCTGTGCACAGAGATGATGTAGCAGAGCTGAGATTGTTCTCAGTCTGCTCATTCCCTGTGTACAGACATGAATGTCTGTGCACAGAGATGATGTAGCAGAGCTGAGATTGTTCTCAGTCTGCTCATTCCCTGTGTACAGACATGAATGTCTGTGCACAGAGATGATGTAGCAGAGCTGAGATTGTTCTCAGTCTGCTTATTCCCTGTGCATAGACATCTATATTTATGCACAGGGGATGTAGCAGAGAGGACATCGCGTTTTGGACTGCGTCGGACGGAAGAGGATTTTTTTAATTAAAGATGGAGTCCCTAATGGCTTTTTTTTTTATTTCTAATAAAAAATTTTCCTTGTGTTGTGTTTTTTTTAAAACAATTTAATAGAAATTCATGGCGGTCATGTCTAATATTGGCGTGACCGCCATAAATTTCGGGCTTAGGGCCAGCTGATAATACAATGCTGGCCCTAACCTCTTTATTACCCAGCGTGCCATCGCTACCAGGGCCGCTGGAAGAGCGGGGTTCAGCGCCAGAGGATGGCGCTTCAATGAACGCGCCATCTTCTGGGGCGGCTGCGGGCTGCAATTTGCAGCGGGGGGTGCCCAGAAAGCTTGGGCATCCCTGCGCTGCGGATTCCAGCCCCCAGCTGCTTAGCTGTACCTGGCTAGACATAGAAATTGCGCGGAGCCCCACGCATTTTTTTTTCATTATTTCATGAAATTCTGAGATTCTGACTCTGAGACTCTGACTCAGAAATTCATGAAATAATAAAAAAAAAATGCGTGGGGCTCCGCGCAATTTCTATGTCTAGCCAGGTACAGCTAAGCAGCTGGGGGCTGGAATCCGCAGCGCAGGGATGCCCAAGCTTTCTGGGCACCCCCCGCTGCAAATTGCAGCCCGCAGCCGCCCCAGAAGATGGCGCGTTCATTGAAGCGCCATCCTCTGGCGCTGAACCCCGCTCTTCCAGCGGCCCTGGTGGCGGTGGCACGCTGGGTAATAAAGAGGTTAGGGCCAGCTTTGTATTATCAGCTGGCCCTAAGCCCGAAATTTATGGCGGTCACGCCAATATTAGACATGACCACCATGAATTTCTATTAAATTGTTTTAAAAAAAACACAACACAAGGAAAAATTTTTATTAGAAATAAAAAAAAAGCCATTAGGGACTCCATCTTTAATTAAAAAAATCCTCTTCCGTCCGACGCAGTCCAAAACGCGATGTCCTCTCTGCTACATCCCCTGTGCATAAATATAGATGTCTATGCACAGGGAATAAGCAGACTGAGAACAATCTCAGCTCTGCTACATCATCTCTGTGCACAGACATTCATGTCTGTACACAGGGAATGAGCAGACTGAGAACAATCTCAGCTCTGCTACATCATCTCTGTGCACAGACATTCATGTCTGTACACAGGGAATGAGCAGACTGAGAACAATCTCAGCACTGTTACATCAGGCAGCAGGCGGGCTCTAGGACCCTGGAGCTGCACAGAGAAGACAGCTGGACTCGGCTCGCAAAGAAACAGCAGTTATCTGCGAGTTTCCCTGCTATCACTGGCACAGTAGCCAGTGATTACTCGCGAGTCTAATGCAAACAATGGCAATCCTAGTTTTGTCAGCGTTTCTGACAAAACTAGGATTGATATTGATTTGCATTGGACTCGCGAGTAATCACTGGGAAACTCGCAGAGTACCGAGTCCTGCGAGTCCCTTACTACTCGCCGAGTAACGAGTCCTAACGAGTAGATTCGCCCATCCCTACTAACCGCATTTTTTTGAGGGCTTATCGCAGGTGTACCGCAAGTCGGCCATCAGGTGGCAGATCCGGCAAATCTGCTGGATCTGCTGCATTTAGCAAAAAACGCTGATGTGAAAGGATCCTTACTTATTATCTTCCTGATTTGAAAAAAACACAAGCAAGTTTTTTTCAATAGCGACAGGTCCAGCAGTTTTGCCACATCTGCTGTGTAACGGCTCACTTGTGACAAGCGCAATTCATTCTCTATGGGACTTGTGGTCATGTGCAGCAAGTGTGGTTTTTCTGCGATCTGGCAAATCCAGCACTTGTGGCAGCGCAAAAAAGCGTTTTTTTGACTCACTGCAAGTGCAAAACCGCACTTGCTGCACATCACAAGTCCCATAGGGAATGAATGGGGCTGAACGCAGGCTTGCCGCAAGTGTCCAAGTAAGACTGCAGATGCGGCAGATGTGCTGAAACTGCCGGATCTTCCGAGAAATTCAAAACAGTTGATGTGAAAGCTGCCATTTTGATTTCGGATCTTTTTGAGGAACCTCCGAGATAGAGCTCACCAGTCTCCCGCTGCTTGCTTCCAGGGCCGCTCTTTAAGGTTCATGAATATTCACTACTCTGAACTGCAACTGCCAATCACAGATGCTCACGCTCTGCGAGAGCGTCTGTGATTGGCTGTTGCACTCAGTGCTCCAACAATCTATACCGGTGTCTATGCTTTGTTGCCATATACACTAGTATATGGCACTGGCAATCAACCTGCTGTCTGTCATATGCGTGAGAAATAAATAATGTAAAAAAAAAAAAAAAAGCGTAGGGCTCCCCTGTAATTTTTCATTCTCAGCACAGCAGATAAAACAGCCATCTACAGGCTGCAGCCCCAAGATGCCTAGTGTTACCTTGGCTGGCTATCAAAAATACAGTACAAAGGAGCCCAGATTTCTTAAAAAAATATTTAAATAAATAATTTAAAAAAAATGCATGGGCTTTGCCCTATTTTTGATTGACAGCCAATGTAAAACCAGGCAGCTAAGGAATGGTATTTGCAGCGTGGAGAGGCCCATAGTTATTGGACATAGCTACAGAATAGCAGTCCACAGCCACCCCAGAAATTGGCGCATTCATTACAATTGCTAATTCCTGGCGCTTCACCCAGCTCTTCCCAATGCCCTGGTGTAGTGGCACCTTGGTGATAGAAAGGGTTAATGACAGCCGAGTATTGACAGTTTGTCATTAAGCCCAAATTGGTAATGTTCAGGTGTCTATAAAACCCACACCTTACCAATTCGGTATGCAAATAGTTTATAAAAAAAAACAAAAAACGAGAGAAATATCCTTTATTAGATATAAAACACATAGACAACCCTTGTTTTTCTATTTATTAACCCCAAACATACCCCCCACTGATAATCCACAATGAGATCCCACAAACCACACTCATCTTTGCTGCATTGGAGGCCCCACTGAAGAAGCATCCTATTTACGCAATGAGTGCCCTGAGTGCTTTGGCCATGTAAGAAGTGCAGTGAGTGAGATCACCATGGTAACCATGTCAGCTGACACAATTACCAAGATAACTACATCACCTGACCGCTGGCACGGCCAAAGCTCTCGAGGCTGTCATTGATTGTTTGAAGTATCTTAGCTCTGCTACATCGGAGGTTGCATTGAAGAAGCATCCTATCAAAGCAACCTTCCAGCACACAATGAGTGCACCGAGAGCTGCGGTCATGTCAGCGATGCAGTCAGTGAGGTCAACCTGAGGATATAGCTGAGGTACCATGGTAACCGCTAACCATGGTCACCTGGTACCTCAGCTGTGTCCTCACTCACTGCACCGCTGACACGGCCGAAGCTCTTGGTGCACTTATTGTGTGCCCAGAAGTCATGTTGATAGGATGCTTCTTCTTCAGGGCGACCTCGTTTGCAGCAAACCTGAGTGTGTTTTAAGGACCATCATTGTGGATTATCATCAGAGGATATGTTTGGGGTTAATGAATGGGAAAATGAGGGTTGTCTTTGTATTTTATTTCTAATAAAGGATTTGTGTGTGTTTTAACTATTTCCTTACCAGACTGGTAATGTACAGGTGTCATAGACTAATGAACATTACCAATTTGGGTACTCAATACACAGATGTCATAAACCCCTTCTATCACCCTGATAAAATTGCACTAGGGCATTGGGAAGAGCTGGGTAAAGTGCCAGGCGTTGGCGCTTCTAATGAATGCGCCAATTTCTGGAGTGGCTGCAGTATGCTATTTTGTAGCATGGGGGTTTAATACCTATGGGCCTCACTGCGCTGGGAATACCAGACCCCAGCTGCCTGGTTTTACTTTGATTGACAATCATAAATCGAGCGAAGCGCACACTTTTTTTTTTAATTATTTAATTAAAAATGCTATTCAAAGAGGCCATGCACATGTCTAATTTTATTCCTCAAATCAAGTGCTAGACAAAAAAAACAGCAGATAGCACTTGGCCTTGTAATACACCAATGTGAGCGCAGCCTTACAGGGTATCTGTCAGAAGGTTTTTGCTATTTAATCTGAGAGCAATGTAATGTAGGGGCAGAATGTCACCTACTGGGCTACTTGCTATAGTTTCAATAAAATCACTGTATTATCACCAGGAGATTATCACTAGAGGACTAGTAAACCTGCTGCCATGTAGTCTTCCATTTTAATGAACTTTGTTTAACCCTGCACCCATCATGGATTGGCAATTTCTGCCTCTGCACAGCGCATACAGTTGCCAATCATTGGTGTGGGTGTGAATATACAGAGCACAGCATATAGAGAACAGGTAGATCTGCTGCAAATAAAACAATAATTGTATCAAAATGACACCAAGCAGCTCAGTAAGTGACACATTGAATCCGTCTCGGCCCCAATATCATACTGCTCTCAGGTGGGATAGAGAAAACTTGGTTACAGACTCCCTTTAACCTCGCCCAGTTCTTTATACTGTTTGTGTCCACACAGAAACATTGCTACTAGTGAAGATTAGTATTTCAGTATTTCCACAAAGTAAGATACCAGTTACATGAAACCCACAATATGATGCCTACCCCCCCGCCCCCACACTTGCTTATTACGATCCTGCTACTAAGCTGCTCTATGCTTCCCAGTCATGTGACATGAATTAAACATGACCTAAAGTCCCTTCAGATGCTTTTATCACTAGACAAAATTGTGGAGGAAGAATCTGAGAGCTCCTTGCTCCACCGTTATATTTAGCTGAAACCATGTCCTGAGGACACCGATGCAGTTGGAGTTGGGCTATAACTTGATCTTCTAGAACAGCACCCCATATTCATAACTATCCTGCTGAGTCCTGGACAGTTTGAAGGTATGAGGATGTGCCATGACTTTATTTGGTGTGACCACTAGTATCCCACAGTAACTAGTCCCCTAGTAACTGTTTAGGGCCACCCAGCAGCCAGGTGCTCTAGCCAATGCTTTAAAGTCAGGTACAGGCACTGCTAAGGCACCAGATAAGTTGCAAACCCTAAAGAGTTACTAGGCTAGCAATTTTTTGGGGTCGCTGGTTACCTGGTGCCTTAGAAGCCCATCAAAATCTATATGTGCCCAAGTAGCACGATGCTCTGTCAGAGAGGATTGTGTGACAGAGGCACCATGGAGTTGACTGCAGAATGGAACTTAAGATCAATATACTACAGGATCAATATGTAGACAGTGGGCTGAGAGGAGTGATGTACTGCAGGATGAGTCAGTATATAGAAGAGCTGAGAGGAGTGATCTACTGCAGGATGGGCCTGTATATAGAGGGACTGAGAGAAGTGATGTACTGCAGGATGAGTCAGTATATAGAAGAGCTGAGAGGAGTGATGTACTGAAGGATGGGTCTGTATATAGAAGAGCTGAGAGGAGTGATGTACTGCAGGATGGGCCTGTATATAGAGAGACAGAGAAGTGATGTACTGCAGGATGGGTCTGCATATAGAGGAGCTGAGAGAAGTGATGTACTGAAGGATGGGTCTGTATATAGGCTGAGAGGAGTGATGTACTGCAGGATGGGTCTGCATATAGAGGGGCTGAGAGGAGTGATGTATTGCAGGATGGGTCTGTATATAGAGTAGCTGAGAGGAGTGATATACTGCAGGATGGGTCTGTATATAGAGGGGTTGAGAGAAGTGATGTACTGCAAGATGAGTCAGTATATAGAAGAGCTGAGAGGAGTGATGTACTGCAGGATGAGTCAGTATATAGAAGAGCTGAGAGGAGTGATGTACTGCAGGATGAGTCTGTATATAGAGGGGTTGAGAGAAGTGATGTACTGCAGGATGGGTCTGCATATAGAGGGCTGAGAGGAGTGATGTACTGCAGGATGGGTCTGTATATAGAGGAGCTGAGAGGAGTGATGTACTGCAGGATGAGTCTGTATATAGAGGAGCTGAGAGAAGTGATGTACTGCAGGATGGGTCTGCATATAGAGGGGCTGAGAGGAGTGATGTACTGCAGGATGGGTCTGTACAATATATAGAGAGACTGAGAGGAGTGATGTACTGCAGGATGGGTCTGTATATAGAGGAAATGAGAGGAGTGATGTACTGCAGGATAGGTCTGTATATAGAGGGGCTGAGAGAAGTGATGTACTGCAGGATGGGTCTGTATATAGAGGAGCTGAGAGGAGTGATGTACTGCAGGATGGGTCTGTATATAGAAGAGCTGAGAGGAGTGATGTACTGCAGGATGGGTCTGTATATAGAAGAGCTGAGAGGAGTGATGTACTGCAGGATGGGTCTGTATATAGAGGGACTGAGAGAAGTGATGTACTGCAGGATGGGTCTGTATATAGAGGAGCTGAGAGGAGTGATGTACTGCAGGATGGGTCTGTATATAGAAGAGCTGAGAGGAGTGATGTACTGCAGGATGGGTCTGTATATAGAGGGGCTGAGAGAAGTGATGTACTGCAGGATGGGCCTGTATATAGAGGAGCTGAGAGGAGTTATGTACTGCAGGATGGATCTGTATATAGAGGGGCTGAGAGGAGTGATGTACTGCAGGATGGATCTGTATATAGAGGGGCTGAGAGGAGTGATGTACTGCAGGATGGGTCTGAATATAGAGTAGCTGAGAGGAGTGATATACTGCAGGATGGGTCTGTATATAGAGGGGTTGAGAGAAGTGATGTACTGCAGGATGGGTCTGTATATAGAGGAGCTGAGAAGAGTGCTTTACTGAAGGATGGGTCTATATATAGAAGAGCTGAGAGGAGTGATGTACTGCAGGATGGGTCTGTATATAGAGGGGCTGAGAGGAGTGATGCTGTGCAGCGAACTACAGCAGGGAGATGCTATGCAGGGAAAACTACTGAAGAGGATGCAATGCTTTCCCCCCCCCCTCATGATTGTGTGTGTCCCAGAGACTAGACTTGTACCAATTATTCCATTTATTTAGGCTGGCTTCACACTGCAGTTTTTTCACTGATCAGTGTCCATCAGTGTTTGGGTGCCAAAACCAGGAGTGTCTCCAAAACTCAGAACAGGTGTCCATCTTTCAATTATAGTCTTTCTCTGCATGTTCCTCTCCCGGTTCCTCTCCTGGTTCCTCTCCTGGTTTTGGCACACAAACTGGATGGACACTAATCAGTGAAAAGACTGCAGTGTGAAGCCAGCCTTACAAAATTGGATTAAACATGTACACTGCCCATAGAAGGTGAATGGCAGACCCCTGTATATTTAGACATTTCTCAGAATAGATAGCTGTAGACAAAGTATGAAAAAAATTATTAGCACCATTTTTTCTATGGCGCTTTACATGTACAATTTTAAATCTACTTTGCAGCTTTTGTGTTTCTCTTGTAGGCAGCAGTACCAGGCAGATGTGTGGGATGATCTGTGAGAAGCTGCTCAGTCCACTATCACTCATTACACCCTTATATCTTCCAACATTCATTAAACTCAAGGTTGGAGACATTCCAGTGAGAAACGTAGAGAAGCCTGGAAATGTTCTGTCCTGGAGCAACACAAAGTTAACGCTTCAAAGGCACACCAGTAATATGAACAACATCTCACAGATCTCCAATTCCCAGACAGGTTTGTGTTAGGGTGGCTTCACATTGCGTTTTACTTGAATCTGTGGCTGTCTGTTGTAAAACAGACAGCCACAGAACCGATTTGGCCCCCCTGTATCATTATAGGCGACAGATCTAATTGTATTTGGCCTTATTGCCGTCTGATTTGTGTCAGATCCGATTCTGTCCGATTTTTTGCTGTACCCAAAATCAGAGACTGCTCCACTCTTGGGCACAGCGGACTAAATTGGACACAATCAGAGCCGACATGATCCACGGAAAATAACATGGGGCCTATGGAGCACGGGTCAGAGAAAACAGCTGATTGTTTCTCGGTCCCGATTCTAGTGTACTGAGCATGCTCAGTACACTAAAACTGCTCTTTACCGTCTAATTTCACTTCCGCAATGTATATATACATACATTGCTGAAGTGAAAGTGCCCTTTCTGTCTCGGGGTCCGTGAAAATCACAGACCCGGACACAAAAATAGCATCCGGAGGTCACCTCCGATGTGATCCTTTCGTAGGAAAAATATGCAATGTGAAAGCAGCCTTAGTAAACATTTGTTTCCCAGAAATAACAATTTTGGAGCGTGATTCCTTTAGAACTTATGTTGTGATGTTCCTGAGTTCTTTCTGGAAATGCATTAACGAACTGACCACTGGGTTTACCACTCACCACTCTCTATGGGCGGTTTCACATTGGCGTTCGGCACTGCAGCGTATGGACTGCATACACATCGGCATTTTCATGTGGACGCAACAGTGATGGTCTGCATGCGTTCACATGAAAATGCCTGATGAGTCCAGCTGTTGGGAGGGGAGAGAGAGGACCCAAAGCAGCTCCATTCTCTCAGAGCCCTGCTTGGGAGGGAGAGAGGACCTGAAGCAGCTGACTAGCTGATTAGTTTAAATCGCCTGCCAACACCGATCGGCAGGCGGTTTAAACCGATCAGCTGATGCTGTTGGGGACACATCAGCTGATTGGCTTCAATCGCTGGCCGATCGGTATTGGCAGGTTATTTAAACTAATCAGCTAGTCAGCTGCTTCAGGTCCTCTCTCCCCTCCCAACAGCCGGGCTCTGAGAGAATGGATTCCAATGTGATCCGCAGAGTTTGTCTGCGGTGTCCTGTGGATGGCCGTGCGGTCTCATTGCCCTTCATGTATGATTTGTACGCCTGCAGAGCCGTGCGTACAAATCATACATTCTCAGCCGCACAGAAAATGCAACATATCACGTTTACGGGCGCCGAGAATCAGCGCATGTGGACGTGAACGCGGCCATCCGCAGGGCACTGCATACACCGTGCGTCCCCAAGTTAAACATGGGGATGGACAATGCATGCGGTCTGCTCGCGTTCACCCACCGCACTATGCTGCGGCGGGAAACGCCAACGTGAAACCGCCCTTAGTCAAAGGAACATCTCCATACATTGATACTGATTTACAATAGCCGTACCAGGAAAGGACTTTAAACTTGATGTAAGGTGCTGCAAAAATAAAATAAATGATACTCGCCTTACTCCAAAATCTGCACTGTGTCCTCCACCGATACTTACTTTTCTGGCTCAGAACCGATTAGTTGCAAGAGACATGAGAAGCCCCTCCAAGAACAGCCGCTGAGCTAACGGTCTGTAATACTGCAGCCAATCAAGACTCTGTACTGGACCTGGGGAGGGCGAGAAAAGCTCTTTAGGGAGAGATTACGGCTCAACTGGTTTCCATTTTGGGAGGTGAGAGGGGTCAGTGACATTATTTCTATTGATATAATCCAGGATGTATAAGCGATCGACAGGGATTAAACACCTTTTCTATTCTTCAAGAATCTGCCCATCACTCACATTCCTGAAGGCATCTGTAGACGTGATGTCACTGTGCCGGGTCATCTTCTGGGCAGAAGTCAGCAGAGTAGGCATAGATTGCATTTTGTACCTTGTTACACAGACCCGCACAGTTCCTTTTAATCCAATACCACCTAAAAGGAATGGATCCTAAATGCCAATCATTTCAATCAAGCTTCTATGCTAAAGAGATTATTGGAAAACTGTTGGTGACTTCCTGCTTTCATCCAAATTTCCATGTAATTACCTACATTTAATGAGTGACTAAACCTTTTCCACTTTTTTTTTAAATATCATTGAATCATTTTATTTGCAAGTAGAGGTGAGAGGCTCAGGCAACAGGAGCTCACATGTAGCGTATTTTGGCATTTACGCAGGGCTTTTTAGTGTTTGGTAAATGCAGTGTCATAACGCACCCCAGCAAAAGCAATGCACATGGGCCGTAATTTTGTAAAAAGAGTGTCCATGTCAATTCTTTTGTGCTTTTACTCACCTCGCCACGATCCCCCAGTGATCGCTCCTCATTGCCGTGGGACAGGAGCTTTGGAGGACCCAATACTGTACCATATGACCAGATGTCACCAGGTCACATGGTGCTGCAGGGTCCTAGAGGCTGTGCTCTCTGCGGCCCGGCGGGGATGGCAGGAGATCACCGAGGGAGCACGGCGAAGTGAGTAAAAGTGCAGGAAGAAAAGCACAGCGGCGTTCACTCACAGAATGCTGTGTTCTGTGAGGATCCATTTCTTGGTGCAGTTTTTCACCAAAAACAGATCCCTCACAAAATGCAGCCTGAGCTGCTCACTTTTCGGGAAAGGTGGTTTGAGCAATTGTTGGTGTCTCATGACCCAAATCCTCACTGATCTGCTTGCAATGTACATGACAAAGATATAGGAAAGTGAGAAAAGGTTTACTTTAAAGAAAAAAATCTTGAAATCATGCAGTTTTCACTCAAATGAGCCTCACAATAGACTGAAAGGATCATTTCTCAGTAGCACTGAGCAAAAGGATTTGGGGGACTCGGCTCCAGTGACCACGTCAATGGTCCATGGCTCCCGGGAGCACTGCAAACCTACTACCTACAGCTTCTTTGTGATATCTTCTGATTTTTAGACCATTGTTGCAGGTTTCTCCTTTCCAGAAGAGGCATTGAGGATGCCAAAAGTATTAGATTTGTGTTAATTTGATTTGGCAGCTGCGGTATACTGATGTGGCCACTAGACTATGGTCTTGTGAATCCTTTTGGTCAAAGCTACTCCTCAGGATAAGGGTTCATGCAGATGGCCGTATTTTCCTCTTGACTGTTATACGACAAAACATCAGAGCGCTTTTGGATCTATGTAATTAAATGAGGCAGTGCATTATATCCAAGGGGTATATGGAAAATAATGCAGCATGCGTGATATGTTTTCGAGCATCTGATGGCATTTCACCATTCAAGTCTACTTGTCTGTGAAAAACAATTGGATTGGACTCAGGTGACATCAGAATGTGGTCCAATTTTCTTGGATTGAGAATGGACAAGATGAAGAAAGTTTTGTTTGTTTTATTCTTCTGCCCTTTTGAGAAGAAAAAAGTCCAAGTTTGATCAGTCATCCAAAATCTAATCAGCATATTTGGACCACTTATCTCGGATGGAAAAAACATGGTTGAGTGACCGCCAGGCTTGAAATGGTAAAGCGAAGGTATAACATTGTACTGGCAACCTGACATGTAAGCATCAGGTTATAAAGCACGTGAAATTGAACAGGTACACATATAAAACATGGCCAACCATAGTCCAAATATTGAAGATGTGACTGCGACCATGTAAAGTTCAATGGACTCGTCCACATCACAACATGTTCTATTTTTTCAACTCAACATTCACCAAGCTCTCATGGACAGGAATGACTCTGCCGGGAGCTAACTATAGTGGGTACAGGAGGTAGCAGTCACACCCAGGCTCAGGTCGCTTTGGCTTATATGATAAGCCCAATTCTATTGGAAACCCATGCCTAGTAGTTAGGGGCCTTATTGAAGATTCTGCTTTTGGACCAATAAGTTTCCAGCTGCACCAGGGAGGAGAGCAGCCTTGTTTTTGTAATTTTGTAAAGCCCCTTTTGTTGTTGGGTAGGTGGGTAACCAGAGTCATGTTTGTCCAAAGAACATAAAATATGCAAATGTCTCTTCAGAGAGTAAGTAGACTAGTGTATGGTGTTGGAAGCAGCAATCCTAAAAGTCAAACTCGTCAGTGCAAAGTATTAGATCTGATCTGTCTGGTATAAATTCTAATTTATATGATAAGGCACGTTAACGAGTCGTTTTTGACTTTTAGGGCCACTTTACACACACCAACTTATCTGTCCAACTTCTGACCAACTTACTGGTTGCAAAATCATGGACACATTGTTACATTTGTACACAGCCACAAAATGGAACAATGTGTCCATGATTTCACTGCAACCAGAGATCTGTTCAGAAGTTGGACACAGAAGTTGGTGTGTGTAAAGCGGCCCTTAGAATTGCAACTTCCAATAGGTGGAAGAAGAGTTCAATACTTAAGGGGATGTCACACGCGTCGATATCACTGTCAATGTCGCTCGTACGTCACAGATTTTCAGTCGCTCAAGCGACGTAAAAGTGACGCAGGAGCGACATTGAAGCGTGTGACCAAGCGATGCAACCAGCGATATGTCGCTGATCGCAGGTTTCACTGCCAGATGTAAAACCTGTCGCTCATCGCTCAGTAGACCTTGTGCACTAAACTCAGCGACATGTTTTCTATTTTGACAACGTACAAGCGACTAAATAAAATCGCTCGCAAGATGGCGACATCACCGCATCGCTGGGTCATATTGACGCGTGTGACATCTTACCTGCGATAATTCCACATCGCTCAGGCGATTAATAATTTGTGACGCATGAGCGATATCGCGGGCGACATTGACACGTGTGACAGGCCCTTTACTCTCTGAAGAGGCAATTTGCATATTGTATTTACCAGAGGAAGATTACAGCTTTAAAGGTACCGTCACACGGGGCAATTTTGCAAGCAATTTCACTGGCAATTTGCTGGTTGCAGTGAAATCATGGATACATGGTTCTGTTTTGTTGCCATGTAGAAATGGAACCATGTATCCATGATTTCACTGCAACCAGCAAATTGCCAGTGAAATTGCTTGCAAAATTGTCGCGTGTGACGGTACCTTAAGTCTCCTCATTACTGGCATGCCAGATCTGGTGCATCACTCTCCACAAGGAGAAAAGCTTACCCCATAGGCCAGTGACATACGGTGCGAGACACTCTCATGAGTCTTGCATACCTTACCTGGCAGAGCTGCCTGCTCTCTGGACAGGAGTGTGTCTGCTGAATAGAAACACATGCAGCTCCACGCTCCTGTCCGGAGACCCAGTGGCCGTGCCTGGTGGGGAATGCGAGACTAGTGCAAGTATCTTGTATGCATTTCGCGCCGTGTGTCACCGGCCTTACACTCCAGACACACAAAGAAGCAATAGAGCAGAGACATTAAACAAGCGAGGCAAATTTATTGTACAAATACACAGATCAGACACAACAAAGTCAGCGTTACACCGGGGGAACTAAACGATCAACAAATCCACTGGATGGGAGATTGATTTTTGTTCCTTTTCACACATAATACTGAGCCAGAAGGATCATACATACAAGAGAAGTACAGACGAGGGGTTAAAAGGGGACGCCAACACAAAGACTATAAAAGAGCATTCTACACATTACATCTCCTTAATGGGGATTGGTAACAAATCATACAAAAATAATATTAATAATTATGGAAGATACCTGACCCTGGACCCATCGCACCGCCTCTTCACCAGGAGTCACGACACATTACATACAAGGCCTAGCTCTCCGAGCAATCCTTTATAATCCTTTCATACACAGAAGACTCATCAATATCTTTACAGACCTCGGTTCCGGTAAGACAAAAATATTTCTGAAAGTTGTGCATCACCTCATGCTGATCTCAAGCAAAAAAATATCAATTTGACTTTAGTACCAAAATATCAAGAAACATGCTTGTCATCGTCCATCGGATGGCGAATGTGGTCTCACCTCCAGATATATTACTCCGGGCCAGTTGTCTCTTGTACAAAAAATATTTTTATTAGTTTTTTTTTTTAATTTATGCTTCACGTCTTATATTTTGCTTTTGTCAGGACAAGTATGGCTTTTTCTTTATGGCATATTATACTTATAGTATCCAGGAAAATGGAAAATTGGAACAAAACATGCCAATAAGATTTTGCCTTCTACTGTTCTGAAGTCGTATCCGGCACAAGCTTTTTGTTATTGTAGAAGTATTCTTATGTATATTCTTGGCCATATAGTTCAGACATACCAAAAAAAAACAGGTGGTTTCTAGACTACACATTCAAGGCTATAGTAGTACATATAAAGTCAAACCAGTGAGGTTGTTAGAACAACCATTGATGACAAAGCCAAGTATCATAGAAGGGAGTAGAGTGGTGCGAATTGAGTCGCCAAGACTAGAGTTTGGTGACCAGGGCAGTAATCTGTGGCTGTCGGTTGGAACAGCCTCTTACCTCCCGTCATCCGAGGTTTGTCTTTTGATTAGCCAGCCTGGCAAACGTCACTTTTGCATCATGCCCTAAACATGATAATCGAGAGCCACAAGAGCCCCAGAAGCCGGGAAGTAGGAGGCGATTCTCACTGCTCATGTCCGATGAACATAGATTACTGACCTGGCCCTTGACAGAAGTCCCGAGAATCAATTCGTAATAACTAGTGGAAAGCATATTTTAAGCTTTGCCATGGGACCCCCTCTTAACTATGTATACTATTGGCTAACGTTCTTCGTGAGATAGATTATATGTTATATAAGAACATCAGAAACATGCAATCATACGCCCTCAAGCCAAGTAAAGCTGTAAGGAATGTAACATGAAAACCTTTGACGCAGAGGTTGTCATAGCTTGGCAATCGTGCACATGATGCAATTTAGATCCTCCCATAAAGGGAGTCAGGAAGATGTATATCGTCGTAGAGAATAGGCCATACCTCCAATGCTGCCCTGCTTTGTACAACAAAATAGGTTGCTCTGATTTGATCGGGTCTTTCTAGACTAAAAAAAAAAGTTGAAGATCCTTTATCATATCAAATTATTATCACATTGTGAACAAGGAAGACAATTGCTTATAAATGTTTGATATCAACACAATAAGCTACAAGTTGACCGATGGATGGACTAACAATGCCATCAGTGCAACAACTGCTGGGGCAACAAAAGTGGCCATACGTGAATCACAAGCATTGCATTGAAAACATTCAGTAGTGCATAAAATATTCTAAAAATGTGGTTGGAATTAGTCATTAGTGTGGATAGAAACTGGAAATTTGGACCTACTCGGTGCCCAGAGTCTCTGAGGATATCATGATGCATCAACAACTGCTGGGAAGATATCTTAATGTGCACAGCAAGTTTAGGGGATGAAGGAAGAGATAACATGAACATTTGCTGAACCTATGCTAATGGTGTGGTGAACCGAAACAAATGACACAAGCTGACTATACCCAACACATCAAGATCTGTCACTGTTCTAGATGGAACTACCTCTATGCAGAAGCTTCCATGCAAATACATGTACTTCCACCCAAAACCTAATGGACTGCATGTATATAATGCAAACTCCCAGTCACAATAAGCTCACCGATGGATTCTTAGTTAACCTTATGCAGGAAAATGAACCGACCATCAAAATGTATGGTAGTGATGAAGAATCATGTTGTTATACATACGTCACATAACGATTTACCCAGGACCAGATAATGTTTAACAGTCGGAGCTGGAGATGCCAATAAGGCTCAACAGGTCTCAGCACGGGTCCACTATCTCTACATGGAACGTTTTATTTTCCATTTTCAAGGACTTAATCAAATGAAGGACGAGCAAAATGCTAATTAGTCAGGTGAAATCTTTTGGTCTGCACGTTCTCGGCAGCACATTGTCCTGTGTAACACTGTACTGCTATTGCTGTTACAGATCACTTAATGCACATTTGACATGAGTCGGCTTGTAAACATCTGCCGATCAGCAAACAAGTTGCCGATCAGTGGTAGTTAAGTGCCGCTGGTTAGCCGATGGTAAACATACAATCAGGGTACATTTATACTGCTCAATTAATCGGGAATGAGTGGTCCTAGTTCTCATTTTTAATAATTGTCCAAGATCATTAGGAAGAAATTATACATTCATTGTGTGAAATGGTTTATAAGTGTGCGCAAAAATAATCATTCTCGGCAGCATGATGTCCTGTGTAAACAGCATATGTGCTGCCAAGGACAACAATATTCAGTGCACACAAGAAAAAGTATTACCAATCGCTCTGCACACATGGGAAGTGTAAAACATACAAGTACAAGCAAGACTTTCTATTGGCACAGAGACAAATTTATTGTACTTTTGCCTGTGATATTTTTATGACCACTGTTGTTTTTTAATATGTAGACGTAGCTTGATGTGCACAAAATGCATTCTCACTCCTGTCGTGTGTGATAATAATGGGGGTCATAGACATACTCAGAGATGTAATTTACAAGTAGCAATTATAGAGGCTTTTGTGCCTGAAAAGCCCCTTAGGCTACATTCACATGTGACGTAATTGCCGTGTTTTTTTGCGCAGGCGGTTTCCCCGCGTTTTGAAGCCGCGCTATTTAGCACCGGTAAAAAAAATGTGATGCATTCACACAACGCGTTTTTTACGGCTGCATTTTCCCTCCAAGGAGAACAGGAGGAAATATGTCACATTGGGGCAGGAATAATCCTGCTTCCCCTGTGACATGTTTGTACTTACACTGCGAAAGCGAACTAAAAGAAAGCAATGGGTATTAAAAATAAAAAAAACAAATGCTCACCTGTCCGCAGAGTGTCGCGGGATGCGAGGTGTCCTCGTCCGATCGCTACAAGACCTGAACCAGCTGATTGGCGGCAAACTGATCAGCTGATGTGTCATGTGACGGCATCAGCTGATCAGTTTAAATCGGTTGCCAAAACCGATCGGTTTTGGCGGGTGGTTTAAGCCATGTCACATGACACATCAGCTGACCGCTACCGGCCAATCAGATGATTAAAGCTCTTGGGTGATTGGACGTCTTCCCCTCGAGTCCCGGGATAGCTAGCGGAGAGGCAAGCATTTTATTTTTAATACCTTTTGTTAACTTTTATTTTGCTTTCGCAGTGTACGTAGATACACTGTGAAAGCGAAACTACAGTCCCGACAAGTCACCCAGGGGGAAGAACACAGGATTCTTCCTCCCACCGTGTGACATCACATCCTGCTATTCCCCTGCACCCGAGATTATAGGCGCTGGAATACAGCATTGTCTGAACGACAATGTGTATTCCAGCTCCTTATAATGGCGCCTATGGGAGAAGCATGCATATATTTGTGCAAAGAATTGACAAGTTCATTCTTTTTACGCACGCTCTTTCTCCCATAAAAGCGCGGGCGAAAAAAAGGCCGCGCAAAAGTGAATTTCCATTTACTTTGCTGGGAAATGCAGACGCTAATGCGCTTTTGCGGGAAAAGCGAGCGTAAAAAGATGCGAACATTACGCGCGATGTGAACACATCCTTATAGTCCCCCCTGCCACAGAGCAGAAATCCATAAATGCCTAAGGTGGCAAGGACGGTGTGTTTGGATCTTTTTGACTTCTGATTATGGCCAGTTTAATCTGGCAATTACTAAGCACAAGTCCCCGTTTTCCCAATAGGTAAGGGTACCAGAGGTGGGGACCCACACCCCTATCAAGCCTTCATAACAAGTCTTATGTAAATGGCATCATTGCTTTGGATGAGAATACTTTTATAGAGTAAACATTTCAAATCATTTTTTGATTGATGTAGGCTGTATAATTCTGAGCCGAATGTGGGCTGGGTCCTGGGGACCTAATCGATCACTCCAAAGACCTCAGATGTGTGTGGCTCAGGAGGAAGGAGCGCAAACACAGAATGGATTCAAAAGAAAATTTAAGGACCAGATTAATCATATGGGAGTTTGTCTGTTTTGGTTTTCTTGTTTTGTGGTATTCATGGACATTTCTATGCCAAAGTTTTCAATATGGCGCATATGGTTCATGAAAGAGCATTTTTGATTTAGCACAGCATTAATTTTTGTCAACCTTTTTTGGTACTTGTAAACGCAAAAAGTTGCTATATTCTGGTAAAGTGATGAAAACAATGTGCACAAAAATGTCGGCAAAGGAGAAAATCCAAAAAATAAACTGGACAATACTTTTTTTGTGACTTTAGGTCTAAGAGTCTATGAGTCCAACTCTGCTCTGTTGGCTCCTGCCTGGACCAGCACATTTCCAAGAGGATTTTTGAGCGATTGGTGAGAAACCCGCTAATATACCGTACACAGAATTTAAAAGGGCCTACAACATATACAAAAAAATTATCGAACAGATAAATTACTCTTGGAACAAATGAAGTTAGAGGAAATGCATCCCTGCCTTTTTATTTAATTTCTTAATGGCATTTGTGATTTTTTTCTGATACAAAAGATTCTATATTTGTATTGATATATTGTTTGGTGTTTTTTTTATCTTCCCATAGCTGTGAAATACTTTAGTAATTAGCTGCACAGTAATTACTAAATCATAACATCTTCCGAGTGAGATTTAGGACACAGAGTTCTGTGTTAATCAGATGTAAAAATGTGTTTTCAGAACGCACGAGTTCTTGTGCCGATATAGGGAATAACTCATTCCCCTATTAACAAATCCAAGTGACCACACAATACATCATCTAACCCTAGGGAACAGTCTCAGTCTTGCATAGAATTTCTGTGCCATCATGAAGATGAACAGTAACCGTGACCATCACAGTGTTGATAGTGCCGCCTAGATCAAGAAATGGGATCTCAAGCAATGGTCATCATGTATCCAAAAGTGCAAAGTAATTAATATGGCTACCAGTTCAATTTTCTTTCCAAATGATCCTTTAAAGAGGACTTGTCACCAACCATCATGATGATATAATTACAGCACTGAATACAGCATGTCTGCTGCATCCAGGCAAGGGGTCCCCCAGCACTTGAGCCCCCTGTACCCCGAGATAATACACTTTGAAAACTTACATTGTGGAGCCAAATTGGAGGTGGCTTGTGGCTGGAGCCACTTCTCTCGCAGGGGAATTTCATGCCCCTTTATCTTTAGTCCGCCCACTGCCGCCTCCCTCATGCCAATCATGGTCTCCCTCGCCTGCTGCATAACACAGAGCGAGGGGTGCGGTTCTGGCCGCATTGCCCTGCCTCCTGCGGTGACATCACCATTATACCCGCCCTGCTCCATGGTTAACATTGAGCAGGGCGGGTATAAGCGGTGATGTCACCGCAAGAGGTGGGGCAATGCGGCCAGAACCGCACCCCTCACTTTGTGTTATGCAGCAGGCGAGGGAAACAATGATTGGCATGAGGGAGGCGGTGGTGGGCGGATTAAAGATACAGGGGGTGTGAAATTCCCATGTGGAGAGAGCTGGCTCCAGCCACAAGCCAACTCTTATTTGGCTCCAGTATGTAAGTTTTCAAAGTCTATTATCTCGGGGTACAGGGGGCTCAAGTGCTGGGGGACCCCTTGCCTGGAAGCAGCAGACCTGCTGCATTCAGTGCTGTAATTGGATCACCATGTATGGTTGGTGACAGGTCCTCTTTAAGAGCACTCCTATTGAATATAAAAACTTCATAGATAGATCTTCATGGGAAGTACAGTACCACTCCCCTTACAGTTTTGTCATTTGTGATGCAGCCTTTTTTTTTTTCCTTCTTATTACAGTAAAGCACAAGTTACACGCTTCACACTGAGCTGTCACACAGGCAGACTCACCAGCGATCCGGACCAGCGAGCATGCTGGTATCCAAAGTAAACAGCAGGTAACAAAGTGCAGTGCGGCGCTTAGTTACCCGCTGTTTACCTTGGATACCAGCTCCCAACATTGCTGTGCGGTGCTGGGAGCTCGCTGATCGTTGGTCTCCCGCTGTCACACGTAGCAATGCTGCACATTCAGCGAGCAACCAACAATAGATTTATGAACCGGTTCATAAATCTGTGATCAACGACCCATCATTGATCGTTGTCTAATCGACATCATTGCGTGTGACGTCACTGCAACGTCACCAAACCTATGACGTTGCAACGATATCGTTACCGATATCGTTATGTGTGACAGGCTCTTTAGTCATGTTCGATATAAAATAGAGCTGCAGCCTGGTCTCTACCAGATCTATAGCTGATATTACACCCCATAGCCCCTCACACTTTATGCCTGAAACATTGCAGAGGCTGCTGTAATCCCAAGACTTTAATATAACCAGGTTCTCTCTCTAAATACATACCGTATCTTTACCTGTATATTAAGTATTATCATCTATCTAATAGCAGAGAGAATGTAAAGGGCTGCAGTGACTCAAGTATCTGTCTACTTTGCCTACACCCCTTACCTTCTCATACAATGTGCTTCAAACATTGCAGAGGATGCTGTAATCCCAAGATTTGTATACCCAGATTCTGTCCTTAAATACATACCGTATCTTTACCTGTTTATGTAAGGCTGGCTTCACACCATGTATTTTAGCATCCTGTTCTGTCCGTTTTGAAAAGGACAGAACAGGATCCGTTTTTGCCTCCCATGTATCCCTCTGGTGCCGGATTGGTCATAAATGGCCATCCGATTCTGCCAATGCAGTCCAGGATTCATTTTTGTCATGTTTTTTCCCAGCCTCAAAATTAGAGACCAAACTGGACAGAAACGAATCCGGGACGATCAGGCGCATATAACATGGAATGCTATAGAGGCTGGAATCCGGGAAAAAACAGGACGTTTCCTGGATCCAGTTTTAGTGTACTGAGCATGCTCAGTATACATTCACTGTTCTGTTCCCGTGTTGTCATCGTGTAATCTCACTTTAGCAGTGTATCTGCTAAAGCGAAATTAAAGAAAGCTATGTGTTAAAAAAAAGAAAAGTACTCACCTCTCCGCCGAGTGTCCCGAGATGCCAGGCATCCACCTCTGATCACTGCAAGGACCTGAATCAGCTGACAGCATCTGACTACTCAGATGATGCGGTCAGGTGACACATCAGCTGATCGGTTGCCGCCGGTCAGCTGATTCAGGTCCTTGCAGCGATCGGACGTGGACGCCACACATCCCGGGACGCTCGGCAGAGAGGTGACTTTTTTTTAACCATTGCTTTCTTTCGCAATGTATGTAGATACATTTGAAAGTGAAAGTACAGCCCTGACTCCACTTGCCTGTGCTTTGCAGGCTCAGCTCCTCACAGCTCTGTCAGTCCGGATCCCTCAAAATCACAGATCCAGACATAGAAATGGCATCTGGAGATAAAAATCCGATCCTGTCTGTGTGGCCCTGCAAAAAACAGGATCCACACGGCCAGGAACAAACCGTGATGTAAACCCAGCCTCAGAAATCCAAGTATGTTATCGGTCTATCTAACAGCAGGGAGAAAGTAATGGGCTGCAGTGACTAGAGTCTTCGCCTATTTTACCTACACCCTACCCTCTCACACTTTAATATAACCAGGTTCTCTGCTTAAGTACACACCATATCACTACCTGTTTAGGTACGAAATTCAAGTATATGACCGGTCTACCTAAAAAGGAGAAAGTACATGGCTGTAGTCATTCAAGTTTCTGCCTACTTTGCATCTTAATGATATTAATAGAGTGGGCACATGCACATTTGAAGAGGTTTCTAAACAAGTCCCTGGAGGAATCCTTAAAATGTAAATCAGGTAAACAAGCTCTTGTCAAAGTCTTTTTTTCTTATGACCTGATTGACCTCTATAAAGTTAGCGATTTCTATTAAGTTTAATTTAGCTTTTAGGCAATAAACGTATTGTTTTTGGCTATATGTGCAATAAATAAATCCAATCATTTTTACTTATAGCCAAGAGACATGGGTAACCCAAAGTGATACATTTCTTCATGTACCAGTCCTTAAATTTTCAAGCACAAGTCAAAAATAGGACCAATTATGATCTGAGAATGCATACACAAGGAAGAAAAAAAGATCTTCATATCTCCATGAATAATGGAGACATAGTGACGCGGTCACCAGTACATAAACAAGAACTCAATTAGACAGATTACAGTACATAACAGTGAGCAGACATGGATGAGCCCTTGATGAATATTTGTGTTCCCCCCCCCCCCCAATTGTACTGCTGCCAATCTAATTTAAACAGACAATATCAGCCCCGGTTTTGCCTGTCCATCATTTAGGCTATTCTTCATTTACTCTTTGGTTCTTTTGAAGGGATACAAATGTGCCGGAACAGTTCTCTCTATGGCCTTCACTGAAACGTGGCCTTCATCCTTCGTAGTGTGTCTTGTATCTTACGAGAATGTTTCTCGGAGTTCACATGATGAAAGTTGGCATTGTTGTCAGCTGCCAGGACGGAGATATCTGCATCGCTGAAATGGGAGATGCGTTGGCGGAGGTAAAACTGCAGCTCTGGATCTGGGCTAAAGGAATATGGGATTTCTTGAAATGCATGAACCTGGCTCACAACTTTTGCAATATTCCTGTGGAACAAAAATAAGTGAAGAATTTTATTGAAGACATTCATGAGACTCATATGAGAAAGCGTGAGAAAGAACCATGGCAAATATCAATAACAAATTCAGATTTCCAAATTTTACCAAATATTGTTTCTGGAAACCTTTCTATGTAGTCATAAAGTAGTTTACACAACTAATATTAGAATTAAAGATGCCATTTATATTATAGAAGAGTCATCAGGACCAAAATCTGCAGACGGTTCCTGACCAATAGCCAACACCACAGGTGTAGACCGCCCCTGTACATATAAGTCTAATGTGTATAGGGGCCCCAGGCAACTCTGGGGAGAAGTTGATGAGCATGTCAGAATTTGGACTCATCACTTTGTTCTCTTGTGGGCTATTCTTAGAAGAGGTCATCAGTGTCTGATCGGGGTCCAACATACGGCACCCCCCCACCGAGCAGCTGTACTTGGAGCCAGAGACAGCAGGTGGGAGGATATGCTCAGTTCCAGAGCTGCTCAGTCTCCTGACAACGGGCATGACTGGCTACTGCACAGCCCACTATTGATCTTAAATAGGAGGCAGATGTACACTACCCGCCACAGCCACAAGCAGAAGATGGAGCAGCTCTGGAACTGAGCATTTCCGTCCATTTGCTGACGCCGCCGACACCAACAGCAGCTGATCGGCGGGGGTGCCAAGTGTTGGACACCAGCTGAACAAACATTAATGACCTCTTCTAAGAATAGGTTATCAATATTTAAGTAGTGGACAACCTCAAACTGTTTAAAAAGCAACTAAACTTATATTTGTATTTAATTATTCTACACTCATTGCAGTTATGAATTTTAATAATGCACTTGATTTATCTATTTTGATTTCTTCTTCCCAAACAACATGCTGCTCAGCTGTATCAGTGCAGAATTTATGCTCCTTTAAACGCTGCCTTCAACTGTTGCTTGGCAAGTTCCCCACAATAGTCCATGTATGGATCTTCCCCATCTAAGCTCTCAGTTCCCCTCCCCATATTCAGACAGGGTAAATTCCATACACTTAATATCTCTGAAAGTCAATGAATGTCATTGAAAGTTCCATAAATCTTGCGGAGCAGCAGTTAAAAGCAGCAACTAAATGGTCAACAAACGCTCACAGGAGACAAAACGTTGCATGGGTAAAAAAAAAAAGTTTATTTTCAATGCATGCACTGTTCTTCATACCTGTTGACCAGTGGATCAAGTCCTTAGAGGTATCACCCCCTATTTCACATAGCAAGAAGAAAAATACTAGCTCAACTGTTTAAGTGCACGGAACCAAAGCCCTTATAAATCCAGATCCAGAAGAAAGAAAATGTTCCAGCATTATAGATAGATCAGTTTATTCATGCATTAAACACAGTACAAAAGGACAAATGACAGAGAAAATACCCCATGGGCAGGTTAATGTGTTTCGAGGTTATACCAAGGTTATGATTTAAAGGTGCAAACCTTAAAACGTGTAAACCTGCCAATGGGGTATTTATTATGTCAGTTTGTCTTTTTGTACTGTGTTTAATGCATCAATAAACTGAACTATCTGTAGTGCTGGAACATTTTTTTTCTGCACCCCTCTTTCAAATAGCGATATTGCTGCCTTTTCTTATTTAGCACTGAAGTATATCGCTTCATAGGAAAGAAGCAAAAGACGGAAATTAAATTTTATAACAAAAATTCAAAAACTTTGCCAAAACTACTCCTTGTTGATTAATGGCAGAAGATCCTGGTTTTTAAAACATTATCGCCCATCAACAGAACAGTGTGGAAATTAATAAGACTCTCACAATTGCCAAAATCAGATCTTAGCAGCACACAGCACTATCTCCGGCAGCCTCAAAGACAATGAATGTAGGGATAGGGCACAGGTTCCACGGAGTCTCCATTAAGATGGAGTGACGCATAACCTGCATCATGGGAATGTCTAAATTGTGGTAAGGTGTTAAGTTCCCACAATTTAAAAAAAAAAAAATAAATAAATAATACACATGATGTATATACTGTATATTCTCGAGTGTAAGCTGATACAAATATAAGCTGAGGCACCCAATTTTACCACAAAAAAACTGGGAAAACGTATTGACAAGTATAAGTCTAGGGTAAGAAGTTCAGTAGCCCCCCATCCTGGTATATAGCCCCCCCCATCCTGGTATTATATCATCCCCCAGCCTGGTATAGCATCCCACATACTGGTATACCCTCCCCCAACCTACTACATAGCTCCCCATCCTGGTATATCATCCCCCAGCCTACTACATAGCTCCCAATCCTGGTATATCATCCCCAGCCTACTACATAGCTCCCCATCCTGGTAGATCATCCCCCAGCCTACTACATAGCTCCCCATCCTGGTATATCATCCCCCAGCCTACTACATAGCTCCCCATCCTGGTAGATCATCCCCCAGCTTACTACATAGCTCCCCATCCTGGTAGATCATCCCCCAGCCTACTACATAGCTCCCAATCCTGGTAGATCATCCCCCAGCCTACTACATAGCTCCCCATCCTGGTAGATCATCCCCCAGCCTACTACATAGCTCCCCATCCTGGTATATCATCCCCAGCCTACTACATAGCTCCCCATCCTGGTATATCATCCCCCAGCCTACTACATAGCTCCCCATCCTGGTAGATCATTCCCCAGCCTACTACATAGCTCCCCATCCTGGTAGATCATCCCCCAGCCTACTACATAGCTCCCCATCCTGGTATATCATCCCCCAGCCTACTACATAGCTCCCCATACTGGTATATCATCCCCCAGCCTACTACATAGCTCCCCATCCTGGTATATCATCCCCCAGCCTACTACATAGCTCCCCATCCTCGTATATCATCCCCCAGCCTACTACATAGCTCCCCATCCTGGTAGATCATCCCCCAGCCTACTACATAGCTCCCCATCCTGGTAGATCATCCCCCAGCCTACTACATAGCTCCCCATCCTGGTATATCATCCCCCAGCCTACTACATAGCTCCCCATCCTGGTATATCATCCCCCAGCCTACTACATAGCTCCCCATCCTGGTATATCATTCCCCAGCCTACTACATAGCTCCCCATCCTGGTATATCATTCCCCAGCCTACTACATAGCTCCCCATCCTGGTATATCATTCCCCAGCCTACTACATAGCTCTCCACCCTGGTGTATCATCCCCCAGCCTACTACATAGCTTCCAATCCTGGTATATCATCTCGCAGTCTGGTATATAGACCCCCATCCTGGTATATCAACCTCCAGCCTGCTACTTGACACCCACCTTGATATATAGAAACCCATCCTGGTATATCATCCTCCAGCCTTGGTATATCATCTTCTGGCCTGGTATATCATCCTCCAGCCTTGGTATATCATCCTCTAGCATTGGTATATCATCCTCCAGCATTGGTATATCATCCTCCAGCCTGGTATATCATCCTTAACACTGCGACATAGCCGCCATGCAAGTATATCATCCTCCATTCTGGTGCATAGCCCCACATCCAGGTGTTTAACCCACCATCCTGGTACATGGCCCCTATCCTAGTATATGCAGCTCCATCCTGGTACATAGCCCCTCCATCATCATACATGGACTCCCATCCTAGTATATAGCACCCCATCTTGGTGCACACAAAAAAAAATAAACTATTTAACTCCCCTCCCATTGCTCCTCTGCAGTATAAAAACGTGCTGAAAAGGTTGGTGTATGTCGTACCATATATACGGTAAATAGCCAAAAAATTGAATTTAACAAAAAAATCTATAAAAGCGAAAAAATATTAAATAAAAAAAAAGTTGCATTAAATCCAAGAGACAACATAGAAAAACTTACAGAACAAAACAAGTTAAATGTTAGAAGTGTAGAAAAATAAAATGACATGGACAGTTCATCCAAAAATCACATAGTGACCATCATCCTCTGTTTTTGGCAATAATCTGTCCAAAAACAATCAGCCAAAACCGAGGCACTTATTTCCATAGGAATCAATGTAAATCCAATTTGTTTTAGTCACTCCAAAATATCTCCAAAAAACAATTAGCAGCGAGGTCATGTGTACATGCCAACCAAAATTGAGACTAATTTTTCATGGAAAAAACAATCAATAAATGAAAACCGAATCCGATGATAACCGACGTCAATGAAAACCGAGGCATTACTGTTACTATACTGATATAATGCTGTTGGGCAAAAATGTACAAAAATGAACATTGAGGTTCTTAGTTTAACATTCTGATCAGACAGTATAAGCCCACTACCATATCGTGGTCAACCCTTCAGTGGGTGTCTAATCTAAAGGGTGCAGCGCCGTCCCCGACCACCTCTGAAGCAGTTCCTTTCACTTCTATTGGTGCTGTGCGGCGGCCTTTGCTGCTCTGATTGTGGGGTGATGTAGCCAGCAGTCTTTGCCTTGTTGTAGGGGTGCTATGGGGTACCAGGTCACTCCCCTGCTGGTGTGCTAGCTCCTTTGGCAGTGGTTGGGGCATGGGTACTGCACCTTTAGGGTAGGGACCCACAGAGGTTCCCTGTGATATTGGATAGGGCTTCCTAGTGTCTGATAGGAATGTTAATCCAAGAACCTCCATGTTAATTTTTGCAAACCTTGGCTTGGCTGCATTACATCAGTGTATGATTTTTGGATGTGCGGTCCATCGTTTTTTTTTCTATAGGAAACAAGATACAGTTTGATGTTGTGCTGCCCTCTCGGATGCCATCAATGTGAAGAATCCATGTGTTGAGAGGTCATCTGTTTGATCTCGTCCTTTTGAACTCACCTTAGCTTATTCCACTTAAATGCTCCATTTGCCATAGTGAAGCCCCAGTCTCAAGCTGCTGAATGTGCATCGCTAAGAGGTAGGCGGACGGCATTGTGGGTAACGTTCTGAATCTGTCTCCTTTCATCAGACACAAGCTGTCACTCTTCAGAAACACCTGGTGAGACATAGGTTTGGAGACGCAATTAATTCTGCCACCAGAAATGTGTCACCGAGGACGGGACTTTGACAGAAAACTCTATGTAAGAGACATCATCCTTATACATATGTAACGAGAACAATTAAAAATGTCTGTGTTACTTGTATATCAAAGCCTTGATTTACATAAAAGAAATTATCTGTCACACAGACGAATTGGAGCGATTAAATTGTTAACGTATAATTCACACGACAGCGGTACTGGCTCGCTCCCTGAATCATTGTGCCCGACATGTATGGCATGTACCGGCGCATAAATTACTCATTCGATTAACACCGCATTATACGTGTCGCACCGTTAGGAGGAAACCTTGTGGTGGTCGGCAGGTGCACACATCAATTAAGATTGAGAGCTGCCCAGATATGAAAATGTGTAGTTTGAATGATTGTGAAAAGTCTGTTTTAGTGATCATTCACCCCCTATAACATCAAAAATGCTTCAACGAGAGTCAATTGACTTGTTATATCATCAGTTGGTGTCAATCCACCTTAAAATGTGTCTTAAAGATCCATCATTTGGATAAACTTTGCACCACTTTGATAAAAACTAAATTACAATGGAATAATTGAATAATATAATCACCTCCACAGCTTTGAGTTCCTCCAGGATTTCTGACACTTTAGTAGGTAAATGTTTCCAAGCCTGAGTGTAAAAAACCACAAAGCATTTTATTACTGTGTTAAAAATATTTATACAATAAAAAAAACTTTTGACTAGGAGCAAAAAGAAATCTGACCGGCAGCTGCCGCACTATCAGGTTCTCAAGTCCCCACAGTATCTGGACGGCGGATGCAAAGTCTCGTTGTTCGTAGCATAATTTAGAGACGAGAAGAAATTTTGTCAGGACGCTCGTCTGTAACTAGAAAGTGGAAAGACAAAATCAATGGATGAAACAAATAACAGGTCTATCACATGAATACACATATCATGGGCGTACCTAGCATGGGGGCAGCCTCGCCCCCCCTCCAGAAGCAGCGGCGCACATAACATAAGGCCACCTGTCTAAATAGATTGCCGTAGGCAGCGGTAAGCAGAGGGCGTGGGTGGCATCAGTGGAGGGCACCCTTTGGTAGCGCATGCTCCCCACGAACACCGCTCCTATAGTGTTAATCCCGGCCTCAGTGTCTGCCCTCTGCAGATGATCAGCACGGCGGAGGACAGGCAGTGACTGATATCATAACTGAGCGTCCCTTGTGCAGAGTTCCTGCAGTGCGGCACACAAGCTGGGGAGACAAGGAGCTGCAAGGAGTGAGGGGAGTATGTACATTTTTATTTTTTTAAGTCAGTGACCTGTCCTGATGGGAGATAATGTGGGGGGCTGTATATGATGTGGGACTTCGGAGTCCTATGGGGGAAGGGGGGCTGTATATGAGATGGGAGCCAGCCCTACAGGGGGGCTGTATATGATGTGGGACTCAGGAGCTCTATGGGGTAGGGGAGCATTCACATTGTGATTTTATGGTAGTGCTGTATAGATGGGGAGCCCTAATGCGGGGCTGTATATGATGTGGACTTGGGGGTGATATATGATGGGTGGGGGGCTGTATATGAGATGGGAGCCCTATTGGGGGGCTGTATATGTGATGGGACCTATGGGGGGTCTGTATGTTATTGGAGCCCTATGGGGGGCTGTATATGATATGGGAGCCCTACAAGGGGCTGTATATGATATGGGAGCCTTATGGAGGGGTGTATTTGTGAAGTCTCACGAGACTCGGTCACAGGTGCACCTGCATTGAGCACGGAGGCCCACGCCACTGCGCAGGCGCAAGAGCAGTGTGACGTACACGTGAGCGAGGTGGGCATTTCAACCACAGGGCGCCGAGGACAAGATTGAGCAGATCCTCCAGGACCATTTTCAGCTAATTTCCATTATGGAAATTTCATACCATGAGGGAGATATTAAAAGTTCATTTGTGAGGTATGCAGGGGGACCGCTGGGCATATAGAGGGGTCACAGTAACCCCAAATTCATCATGTATAAGTTGGTGGGCAAAGGTTCAAAGAGCAAGAGGGGGCAAAGGAGGGCGAGAGCAAGGGGGGCAAAGGAGGGCAAGAGGGGGCAAAGGAGGGGGCAAGAAGGGGGCAAAGAGGGAGAGCAAGAAGGGAGGGGCGAGAGCAAGAAGGGCAAGGAGGGCGGAGCAAGAAGGGGCAAGGAGGCGAGAGCAAGAGGGGGCAAAGGAGGGCGAGCAAGAGTGGCAAGAGGGCGAGAGAGGGGCAAAGGAGGGCGAGAGCAAGAGTGGCAAAGGAGGGCGAGAGCAAGAGTGGCAAAGGAGGGCGAGAGCAAGAGTGGCAAAGGAGGGCAGAGCAGAGTGGCAAAGACGAGCAAGAGTGGGCAAAGGAGGGCGAGAGCAAGAGTGGGCAAAGGAGGGCGAGAGCAAGAGTGGGCAAAGGAGGCGAGAGCAAGAGGGGCAAAGGAGGTGAGAGCAAGAGGGGCAAAGGAGGGCGAGCAAGATGGGAAAAGAGGGAGGGCAAAGGAAGGGAGAGCAAGAGGGGGGCGAAGGAAAGGGGAAGGGCAGCAAGAGGGGGGCGAGAGAAGAGGGGGGAGAGAGCAAGAGGGGGGCGGAGGGGAAGGCAAGGGGAGAGCAAGAGGGGGGCGAAGGAGGGGAGAGCAAGAGGGGGGCGAAGGAGGAGACAAGAGGGGGCGAGGAGGAGCAAATAGGGGGCGAAGGAGGGAAGATAGGGGCAAGAGGGGAGAGAGCAAGGGGGGGGGCGAAGGAGGGGAGAGAGGAGGCGGCGAAGGAGAGAGAGGCAAGATGGGGCAAAGGCAGAGGAGGGAGCAAGATGGGGGAAAGGTGGGGAGAAATAACCAATAAGATGCAAGAGAACAAGTGAGTTGGAGCGCAAAAGGAGAGACAGTGCTGAGTGAGACGGGGTGCATGGGTGGGAGAGCTACAAGCGAAAGAGTACAGTGGGGGGGGGGGGGACTCTCAGGCGTATGCGCAGATGGGGCCATTGACTATAATGATACAGAGTCCCCATGTGCTCTGTTGTACAACATTTTTGGTCATTTATGCCTATTGAAGGCAGACAGAAAGACGTCGTAGACTACAAAAACAGAGGACGTTCAGTGAGACAACACAGAGAATACAGACAGAATTTTATTTTGAAAAGATGCGATCTAACCTTGGCTGTGTGACATGTAACAATCTCTGCTGCCACCCATGTCTGACATTGTCTGCAAAGCGTAACATCTGTAGCAGATACTTGTCCTGTGTGCAGTTAGGGGAGAAGAGACTGCAAACCTCGACCGGAGGAGGCTCCATGGAGAAAGTTCTATCAAGTCAGAAACATAATGGAGAGAAGATTAATATAACCAAGAGAAAGGACTAAAACTCAAAGTTTATTTGAAAGTTACAGAACTTTTCAGAAGACAAATATCAGATTTATTTCCCTTAACTTCAAGCCTTTTCATTGCCAAGTAATATTTTTTTTCTGATACCAGGGACACAATATATTTTGTGACTTGGCCAATACCTCTAATCAACCAATCTGAAATGTAGCATTCAGAGAACTGGTAGATTGGTAGCAGATATGAGTGGTTTTATCAAAACTGTAGCAAACAGCCAGTAAGTGACACATCGCTGGAATCAGGGTCTCTCTCTACATCATGCTGCTCTCAGATTGGGGTAAAAAAACACTTTGACAGGTTCCCTTAAGTTAAATGTATGATGGTTACTATAATAAAGAACATTGACAAGGATATAACTACTGTTTTATGCAGAAAGCCCCGATACAGGTTTGTCTCCAAAGAAACAAACTACAACCAAAATCCCCTGCAGTCATACTTCCCTCCTATCAGTAGGTAAAGGGAACAGAATGGGGCTAAGTATAATAAGTAATAACTCCAGGAATGGAGCACGAAAGGTTTATCAAAGTCTGTTACCAAGGATGCACATTGCTTTGCATAGCAGCTGCAAACATTTAAAGGGGTTGTGCCACAAACAATTTACATTAATTAATAGATCTTAGAATACAAATAAGTTCTACAATTGAATGACATGTTTAAAAAGTGTTCCTGTCCCGAATTCTTATAAATATCCCAGTGTAAAGTATTGTCGACTGCAGACCAGGTCAGATAATCACAGCTGAGGATGAATAACTGAGTATACAGACATTACAGCCGGGGATCACAGAATATAAAGATATACAGACATTACAGCCGGGGATCACAGAATATAAGAGTATACAGACATTACAGCGGGGATCACAGAATATAAGTGTATACAGACATTACAGCCTGGGGATCACAGAATATAAGAGTATACAGACATTACAGCTGGGGATCACAGAATATAAGAGTATACAGACATTACAGCCGGGCGATGACAGAATATAGAGTATACAGATATTACAGCTGGGGATCACAGAATATAAGAGTATACAGACATTACACTCGGGATCACAGAATATAAGAGTATACAGACATTACAGCCGGGATCACAGAATATAAGAGTATACAGACATTACAGCCGGGGATACAAGAATATATAAGCAGTATACAGAATTACAGCCGAAGGGGAATTACAGCATACAGAATATAAGAGTATACAGACATTACAGCCGGGGATCACAGAATATGAGATACAGACATTACAGCTGGGATCACAGAATATAAGAGTATACAGACATTACAGCGGATCACAGAATAAGATAAGAATTACAGAAGAATATACAGATTTCATTGCCTGATCTTCTTAAGAAAACATTCATGCCTGTTAAAACTTGTGGGTCTGTTGTATACATGAAGTGAGCTCCCCCTATAGCTGACAGGCTGTTGTGTGTGTACATCTGAATTGTGAAGCGCTGTGGAATATGTTGGCGATATAGAAAGATTATTATTATTACATGGCTATCACCGTAATGAGACAGAGAGCGATTCCACCATACAGATGCATGCTTTCATCACTTCTATTAGTCCAATGGCTCAAACCCGTTAGTCCTGTTTTGACAAATATAAAGAAATATTGGAATCTGTGCCCCCCACAATCTCTATACCAAAGGGGTCAGATTGTTCTTCCGAGCACTGGGCCCCTTCATCTCACACCTGGAGTCATTATACCCGGACACCTGCAGCCGTCTTGCCTATCTCACTTGGCCCTAGATTTGTTTCCCTCTCCCCCAGCCCAGAGCCGCTCTCTATCCGTGACGCACACACTTGACCTTGGCTCATTGTCTCCAGACTTACTTTGGAACATTGCTGGATTTGTCTTTAACTCCTAGTGCCCGGGAGTTCAAGAAGTTGACAGGATGACACTTCTGAAACATCTCCTATCACACAAATGTAATAAAAATCATCAGACATTTAGTAATAACGAAGAGTAATCTTAAGAAACAGAAAACCCCTCAGATGTAATGGGACCGTAACAGCTTTATAATTAGTATAATCAGTGGCAGAAGTCTAATCCAGCATCATCTAAATGAAGACACTTAATAACCTGCAAATGGAAGTAGAGATGGAGGTCATTCTTTACATATTCACTTAGTAGATCACAAGCCTGCAGTCTAATAGATATGCCACCATCAGTCAGCCTGCACTATAGTGTACATACCGGCACCAGTCAGTCCACAGTATAACGTAGATACCATCACCAGTCACTCTACAGTATAGTGTAGACAACACCCCCAGTCAGTCTACAGTAAAATGTAGATACCACCACCAGTCAGTCTACAGTATAGTGTAGACACCGCCACCAGTCACTCTACAGTATAATGTACACGCCGCCGCGGGTCAGTCCACAGTATAATGTAGATACCACCACCAGTCAGTTTACAGTATAGTGTAGACAACACCCCCAGTCAGTCTACAGTATAATGTACATGACGTCGCCGGTCAGTCCACAGTATAATGTAGATACCACCACCAGTCAGTCCACAGTATAATGTAGATACCACCACCAGTCAGTCCACTGTATAATGTAGATACCACCACCAGTCAGTCCACTGTATAATGTAGATACCACCACCAGTCAGTCCACTGTATAATGTAGATACCACCACCAGTCAGTCCACTGTATAATGTAGATACCACCACCAGTCAGTCTACAGTATAATGTAGATACCACCACTAGTCAGTCTACAGTATAATGTACATGCCGCTGCCGGTCAGTCCAAAGTATAGTGTAGACACTACCGGTCAGCCCGCAGTATAGTGTACATGCAGCCGCCGGTCAGTCCACATTATAGTGTAGACACCACCGGTCAGCCCACAGTATAGTGTACATGCAGCCACCAGTCAGTCCACAGTATAGTACACATGCCACCGCTGGTCAGTCCGCAGTATAGAGTACATGCAGCCACCGGTCAGCCCACAGTATAGTGTACACTCCGCCGGTCAGCCCACAGTATAGTGTACATTCAGCCGCCGGTCAGTCCGCAGTATAGTGTACATGCAGCCACCGGTCAGTCCACAGTATAGTGTACACTCCGCCGGTCAGCCCACAGTATAGTGTACATGCAGCCACCGGTCAGCCCACAGTATAGTGTACATTCAGCAGCTGGTCAGTCTGTAGTATAGTGTACAAACCGCCTTCAGTCAGCCCACAGTATAGTGTAGACACCACCGGTCAGCCCACAGTATAGTGTACACACCGCCGCTGGTCAGTCTACAGTATAGTATACATGCAGCCACCAGTCAGCCCGCAGTATAGTGTACATGCAGCCACCAGTCAGCCCGCAGTATAGTGTACATGCAGCCACAGGTCAGCCCGCAGTATAGTGTACATGCAGCCACTTGTCAACCCGCAGTATAGTATACATGCAGCCACTGGTCAGCCCACAGTACAGTGTACATGCAGCCACTGGTCAGCCCGCAGTACAGTGTACATGCAGCCACTGGTCAGCCCGCAGTACAGTGTACATGCAGCCACTGGTCAGCCCGCAGTACAGTGTACATGCAGCCACTGGTCAGCCCGCAGTACAGTGTACATGCAGCCACTGGTCAGCCCGCAGTACAGTGTACATGCAGCCACTGGTCAGCCCGCAGTACAGTGTACATGCAGCCACTGGTCAGCCCGCAGTACAGTGTACATGCAGCCACTGGTCAGCCCGCAGTACAGTGTACATGCAGCCACTGGTCAGCCCGCAGTACAGTGTACATGCAGCCACTGGTCAGCCCGCAGTACAGTGTACATGCAGCCACTGGTCAGCCCGCAGTACAGTGTACATGCAGCCACTGGTCAGCCCGCAGTACAGTGTACATGCAGCCACTGGTCAGCCCGCAGTACAGTGTACATGCAGCCACTGGTCAGCCCGCAGTACAGTGTACATGCAGCCACTGGTCAGTCCGCAGTATAGTGTACATGCAGCCACAGGTCAGCCCGCAGTATAGTATACATGCAGCCACTTGTCAACCCGCAGTATAGTATACATACAGCCACTGGTCAGCCCGCAGTACAGTGTACATGCAGTCACTGGTCAGCCCGCAGTACAGTGTACATGCAGCCACTGGTCAGCCCGCAGTACAGTGTACATGCAGCCACTGGTCAGCCCGCAGTACAGTGTACATGCAGCCACTGGTCAGCCCGCAGTACAGTGTACATGCAGCCACTGGTCAGCCCGCAGTACAGTGTACATGCAGCCACTGGTCAGCCCGCAGTACAGTGTACATGCAGCCACTGGTCAGCCCGCAGTACAGTGTACATGCAGCCACTGGTCAGCCCGCAGTACAGTGTACATGCAGCCACTGGTCAGCCCGCAGTACAGTGTACATGCAGCCACTGGTCAGCCCGCAGTACAGTGTACATGCAGCCACTGGTCAGTCCGCAGTATAGTGTACATGCAGCCACAGGTCAGCCCGCAGTATAGTGTACATGCAGCCACTTGTCAACCCGCAGTATAGTATACATACAGCCACTGGTCAGCCCGCAGTACAGTGCACATGCAGTCACTGGTCAGCCCGCAGTACAGTGTACATGCAGCCACTGGTCAGCCCGCAGTACAGTGTACATGCAGCCACTGGTCAGCCCGCAGTACAGTGTACATGCAGCCACTGGTCAGCCCGCAGTACAGTGTACATGCAGCCACTGGTCAGCCCGCAGTACAGTGTACATGCAGCCACTGGTCAGCCCGCAGTACAGTGTACATGCAGCCACTGGTCAGCCCGCAGTACAGTGTACATGCAGCCACTGGTCAGCCCGCAGTACAGTGTACATGCAGCCACTGGTCAGCCCGCAGTACAGTGTACATGCAGCCACTGGTCAGCCCGCAGTACAGTGTACATGCAGCCACTGGTCAGCCCGCAGTACAGTGTACATGCAGCCACTGGTCAGTCCGCAGTATAGTGTACATGCAGCCACAGGTCAGCCCGCAGTATAGTGTACATGCAGCCACTTGTCAACCCGCAGTATAGTATACATACAGCCACTGGTCAGCCCGCAGTACAGTGTACATGCAGTCACTGGTCAGCCCGCAGTACAGTGTACATGCAGTCACTGGTCAGCCCGCAGTACAGTGTACATGCAGCCACTGGTCAGCCCGCAGTATAGTGTACATGCAGCAATCGGGTCAGTCTGCAGTATAGTGTACATGCCCCCGCCGGTCTGTCTACAGCAGTGTTTCTCAAGTCCAGTCCTCAGGACCCACCAACAGATCTTGTTTTCAGGATGTCATTAGTATTGCACAGGTGAGAGTTTAATCACTTGCACTGTGGATAATTCAAACCCATGTGCAATACTAAGGAAATCCTGAAAACACGACATGCTGGTGGATCCTGGGGACTGGAGTTGAGAAACACCGGTCTACAGTATAGTGTACATGCCACCGCTGGTCAGCCCACAGTATAGTATACATGCAGCCACCGGTCAGTCCGCAGTATAGTATACAGGCCAACATTGATCAGCCTGCAACTTAGTATACAAGCCACTGCTGGTCAGTCCGCATTATAGTATACATGCCACCGTTGGTCAGTTCGCAGTCTAGTACACACGCCACCACTGAACAGTCCACAGTTTAGTGTACATGCCAACGCTGGCCAGTCTGCAGAGTATAATGTAATCAGTGTGGTCAGCCCCCTGTATAGTGTAATCAGTGCGATCATTCCTCTATATAGTGGAAATGCTGATGTTGGGCAGTCCAATATCAGCAGTTATAGCCAGGATTGTTCCAGGTGGAGAGACAATTATCGATGGGACGTGTCCGGCTGAGTCTTCTGCCCCATTAGTTCTCATCTCTTTTTGCTTCCCCCACTTTTTTTTCTGGTCATCAGGGAGGTTTCCAGGACCCGACCCCTACACCTATCCAAGCTTGTGTCATTGTAATAGGACATGAAAGTGATCCCTAAAAATCCTCGGAGCTGTCCCAGCCAGGAAGGCGGCAGGTTGAGTGAATGAGGTCCCATCTGCTGAAGTATAGGAGGAGCCTCAGCGCCCTCTAGGGGTGAGTGATGGGATTGGCCCAATAGTAATAACACTATATAAACAGTTTCTCTGCTTATAAGTAATTTTTTTTTCTGGTACAGTAAAAGCAGACATCGCACTGCGATTGCTCCATTCTAAGGGTGCTTTCACACTACGATTTTTAGGGAGCCGATGCTGTCCGATATAAATCGGACAGCATCGGCTCCCTTCTGATGCCTGGAATCGGATGCCAAATAGGCATCTGATTCCGGCATTAAATCGTAGCCTCCGGCTGAAAAAAAGGAAAAAAAAAAAAGTTCATGCTCACCTCCCCCCGAGCCCCGCCGTCTTCCTGGAGGTTCCCGGTGGCTCCCGCAGGCTCCCGGTATCTGCAGAGGTCTTCTTCTGCTTTACATAGGACCTGCGGTGATGTCACAGTCATGTGACCGCGGGTTACCATGGTGAACCCGCGGTCACGTGACTGACATCACCGCAGGTCCTGAACTGCAGAAGAAGACCTCTGCAGACATCGGGAGCCTGCGGGAGCCACCGGGAACCTCCAGGAAGACGGCGGGAGACGGCGGGGCTCGGGGGGAGGTGAGCATGAACTTTTTTTTTTTTTTTTTTAACCCCTGCGCTCCTAGTTGAGCATTTTTACTGTACTGAGCATGCTCAGTACAGTAAAATCGGGTCCAAGGAGACATCAGATGTTTCCTCGGACCCTTCTCCATAGGGCCCCATATTATAGGGATCGGGTCAGATCGGATGTGCACTAAATGCCATCCGATTTGGTCCGATCCGATTCTGTCAGATTTTGTAATCGGATGAAAAAATCGTTGCAGGCAACGATTTTTTCACCGAAATAAAATCGGCAAAAATCGGGCAGAATCGGGTCGGACACAAATCGGCTGACATTTAGTGCACAGCTGATTTGCTCCGATCCCCATAGGGATGCATGGGGTCCGAAAATAGGTCCGATGCTGTCCGATTTTTATCGGACAGCATTGGAAATGAAGAAATCGTAGTGTGAAACACCCTAAACTGTTTAATCCCTCAGATACTGCAGTCATAGTCCACAGTATCTAAGAAGTTTAGTGAGGGGGGGCAAGAGAAGTGGGGCGGAAGAAGGGGTGCAGTGTGGGGGATGGGACGGGAAGACCCCTGCTGGTACACAATCCACAAACAGGCTCCCCATGTATTCACCCATTGAGAGCTGGCTATGAAGGGACAAATTGGTGGCAATTAGCAAAATAACAAATTAAATAAGTGCAATAGAACAGTAAAGAAATATTGAAGCATGATAATGATGAAATCGGAGGACAAAGGTTATAAATAAAAAATATAGATAAGATAACATAAGAAATAATAAAACTAAACAATAAAAATGGCAATGAAAAGATGCAAATCTAAAAGGAGAAAAAGACTATAATTAATATATATTAAAAAGAAGCAATCATCAGAAATCACTTTGTTTTAATCAGGTGTTCGTGTCAAGTAATTTTTTTTTTAGAAATTTATGGCAATTTTTTTAAAATCATCATCAAAATCTGTATTAAGTAATATTATTTCATTCTTGCCACTGTCACATTGGCTGCGGGGGCCATTTTAGTCTCATACTTCCTGTCATTTACAGAATACTTTTCAGGAGTCTCACCATCATCACAGCAATGATTACAATAACAAGTAAAACCTCCATGCACAGGTGAGAAAAAAGGATCCACCTTTCCTGTGTTCTCCCTTCCCTTCCCAATGACCTTTGCACCTGCTCATTAGATGCTTCAATATAACATATAGGGTCAGAGTCAGTCTACTGCTGCTAATGTACGTGTGAGTTTTCTGAAAGAAATAAGACTCAGTGGCCAATGCAAATATTGTAAGATTTAAGTTTTTTTTTTAGTATAGAAGAGGATTACAAAAAGGAAAAAAAACATTCATATAAAAACCTGATTTAAAAAAAAAAAGCTAATTTTTTATCTGATGAATGATTCCCTACAATGATTCCAGATGGCAGGGATGAAATCCTCCCCCCACCTGGTGCCCGTTCGGGTGACGTTCCCTCTCAGTGACAGGCTCTCACCTCTTGCAGTAATGTCAGTTGTGTTGCGATTTGCTGAACACTACATTCCTGTATGGAGCTGGATCCACACTCCTCTCCCTTC
The DNA here is from genome assembly GCA_033576535.1 of Allobates femoralis. Lineage (NCBI taxonomy): Eukaryota > Metazoa > Chordata > Amphibia > Anura > Aromobatidae > Allobates > Allobates femoralis. The sequence continues at coordinate 60,748,542 of JARQOC010000006.1, read as the reverse complement.
ATATAGTACGAGGACAGGTCTTCTACAAGTCCGGGATAGCACGGCCGAGGCAGCGCTGCAGAGAGGGAGTACGACTTATCCCTGTGGTGAGGTATATGGAGTCCATTGCCTTTAGAGAGTCTCCAGGTAAAGTTCTGCAAAACACGGACATGGCAGAGCCACGTTCACATCTGTGTACTCACACAAGACATAGCACAATGTCACATACAAAGAAGTAAATTGATTCATAGATGGACATTTCCAGCATTATAAATCTGTGGAAATGTGTCAGGGGGAAGAAGTGTAGGAGTGGGGTGGGGTCATTGAGATACAGAGACAAGGAGTGGGTGGGTGAGTGGGATGGGATTAGATGCCGGCATGCAGGAGGAAGAAGTGTAGGAGTGCGGTGGGGTCATTGAGATACAGAGACAAGGAGTGGGTGGGTGAGTGGGATGGGATTAGATGCCGGCATGCAGGGGGAAGAAGTGTAGGAGTGCGGTGGGGTCATTGAGATACAGAGACGAGGAGTGGGTGGGTGAGTGGGATGGGATTAGATGCTGGCATGCAGGAGGAAGAAGTGTAGGAGTGCGGTGGGGTCATTGAGATACAGAGACAAGGAGTGGGTGGGTGAGTGGGATGGGATTAGATGCTGGCATGCAGGGGAAGAAGTGTAGGAGTGCGGTGGGGTCATTGAGATACAGAGACGAGGAGTGGGTGGGTGAGTGGGATGGGATTAGATGCCGGCATGCAGGGGGAAGAAGTGTAGGAGTGGGGTGGGGTAATTGAGATACAGAGACGAGGAGTGGGTGGGTGAGTGGGGTGGGGATGGGGACAGTGATGAGGTCTGTAGAGCGCTTTGGAATTAATGGAGCTATATCCGTGAGTAAATTAAGTAAATAAATCGGGGCCATTAGGTTCCTTTGTACTTTGTCATCTTTACATTAATGGTTTGCTGAAATGCTACATTTTTGCCATGGAATAATCTCTTGCACACGCTGCTTATTTTCTCCTTACAGATGAGATGAATGTCAGATCTGCAGCAGGTCAATTCTTTCAGCGTTTTTAAGCGTCTTCACTAATTCAAATTAATGTAAAAAACTGATAGAAACTGAATGCAAAAGCATGGCAAACAGGTGGGTATTTTATGTGCCATTTTTCCTGACAAGAGACTCGGTTTTGGTGCAAAAATGTCTAATGCAAATACTTAACACGTGCACATTCCCAATGAACAGAACAGCACTGTACTTTGTCAGATCTGACGAGATTGCGAACCACGGCTCATAACTGAAGCCACACAAGATGGCACGTGATGAGAGGTGGCTCAGTGCTTGACCTGTTCTCATCAGGTTCGCTAATTCAGGTCCACGGCCTTGTGAAAAGCAAAAATCATTTTTTGCACCGCCTGTTCTTACTTGATCAGCTTTTTGCAGACATCTTCATCTAACTAAGACCCAAAACACTTCAGTCACAGCTAAAGGTCTAAAAAATACATCACAGAGAACCTGCCAGGTTCCCAGTGCAGCAAGAACCATGAGCAGTTCTGGGTGCATATCTGAATTCCCTGCCTTATAGACCCAGCATGTCGCAGCATCCATTACACTGATCTTTAGAAAAAGTATTTCTAGAGACCGTTTATGTGATGCTAATGATGGCATTGACTAGTCAACGAGGCATTAGTTTCCCTGACTAGTCGGCCCACTTAGCATGTTATTCCGCTCCTGTGGGTGTGGTAATATGCTTACACAGCCAATGTCATCCCAATCACTATATTAAGCAGTGCTTTCACGCAGCTGGATGTCCCTTACCATTGTGCACCTGTCACCAGAAGTATACACCCCAGCCTCAGAGAGGCTCACCACGCCTGATCAGAGGTTGTCCGTTCCTCCAGTTATGCGCACTACTCTAAAGCCAGGTGTATGTATCCCAGCTTCGGAGACCGGTGTACATATCCTGGCTTTAGAGATGCATAATGTGCATGACCAAAAACGTGGAAATCTCTGATCATGTGTGGTGAGCCTCTCTGAGGCTGGGGTGTATACTTCTGGTGATAGGTAAGGGGTGTATACTTCTGGTCAATGGTAAGGGACATCCAGCTGCCTGAAAGCACTGCTTAATATAGCGAATGGGATGACGTTGACTGTGTAAGCATATTACCACACCCACATGGGCGGAATTACATGCTAAGTGTGCCAACTAGTCAGGGGAACTAACGCCTCGTCAATTAGTCACTGCCATCATTAGCATCTCATAAACAGTCTTTAGAAATACTTTTTTCTAAAGAGGAGATTATGGATGGTGCACCATGCTGGGGCTGTTAGGCAGGAGTTTGAGTTGTGCACCCAGAACTGGGTGCATAGGGGACCTGACCGGTTCCCTTTAAATAAAGGTTGCCAGAACACACCAATTTTAGTTGCATCCATAGGTAAGCTCATTTTAACCAGAAGCTTCTAACCCTTTCTGAGCTCCTTTCTGGACTGATTTATGACCATAAACCACATCAAAGTTGAATTAGCTTTGATGTGCTCAGAAATCAGCACAAAGAGACCTCAGAAAAAGATAAAAAAGCTATAACTTCTTTATCAGCATGAACTCACTTATGGATCCTATGCTAACTCATTCAACACCCAGTAACGTACAGGGAAACAGTTTTTCCTATATTGATCCTTTAATATTAGGCCCCAATATCCTAATACTGGACAATCTACCAATGTTTAAAGTTCTCCTACAGGAGCCTGTGAGTCTTCATGTGTAGGGACTGACACTATACTGACGAAACTTACAAATAAGAAGTACTAGATCCGACAAGGAGTGAAAAAAAACACGAACCTTCCTAGAAACGCCATCTTCAGAGAACTTGGTGCACAGGGAGTGCAGGGACTTGGTGTCATCCCTTTTCTCAGAGCCCAAAGTAGGAGATGAGATTGTGCACTTCTTACTGGAGAGCTCCTGCAGCAGCGACACCAGGTATTCCCCTCGCTCATCCTTCGGAAGAATCTGGAATAATGGAAAGATGTCTAAGCCTTCACGGATATTTAAACATTAAGAATTTACATTGTTATATGGTTACTTGGCTTATATGGCCTGAGGTCATGGACACTTAAAGGGTTTTCTTGTTTCAGAAGAGCCCCTTTCCTGGCTGCAGTTTAACAACAAACTGCATTTTACTCCCCCTTCCCAGGTCCTTATTTCCTGTTGGGCGTCTGGACATCAGCAGCAAAAACTGTCAAAGACCCTGATGACTTCTGTGAAAATATTTTCTGCTCATGCTGTGATCAGGGCTTAGGCTACCTTCACATTTGCATTTGTGTTCCCCTCCGTAGCGTTCTGCGGAGGGGATCCGCAATGTGACCGCAGCACCTCAAGCCCCTATCTTTATAATGGGAGCGCACAGTGCTGCGCATGACCGTGCGCACCCATTCACTGCCATATGTGATCTGTGCGCAGGCGGATGCCTGCGCACAAATCACCCAGTCTCGTCCACACCAGAAATGCAACATGTCGCGTTCGTGCTGCGGACGAGACTGGGTGATTTGTGCGCAGGCGTCCTACTGCGCACAGATCACATGTGGCAGTGAATGGGTGCGCACAGTCATGCGCAGCACAGTGCGCTCCCACTATAAAGATAGGGGCTTGCGGTGCTGCGGTCACATTGCGGATCCCCTCCGCAACTGTGAAGGTAGCCTTAGGTCTTGGTGAAGGGAGGAGGAGGAGGTGAGCTGTGATATCACCTAGGGTGAATGGTGGATCCTGTGTTATCTACTGTATATAGAGGTGTTATCAGTCATTGTACAGGAGGAGGAGGTGAACTGTGATATCACCTATTGTGAATGGTGGATCCTGTGTTATCTACTGTATATAGAGATGTTATCAGTCATTGTACAGGAGGAAGAGGTGAGCTGTGATATCACCTAGGGTGAATGGTGGATCCTGTGTTATCTGCTGTATATAGAGGTGTTATCAGTCATTGTACAGGAGGAGGTGAGCTGTGATATCTCCTATTGTGAATGATAGATCTTGTGTTATCTACTGTACATAGAGGTGTTATCAGTCACTGTACAGGAGGAAGAGGTGAGCTGTGATATCACCTATTGTGAATGGTGAATCCACTGTTATCTACTGTATATAGAGATGTTATTAGTCATTGTACAGGAGGAGGAGGTGAGCTGTGATATCACCTATTGTGAATGGTGGATCCTGTGTTATCTACCTTATATAGAGGTTATCAGTCATTGTACAGGAGGAGGTGAGCTGTGACATCACCTATTGTGAATGGTGGATCCTGTGTTATCTACCTTATATAGAGGTTATCAGTCATTGTACAGGAGGAGGTGAGCTGTGATATCGCCTATTGTGAATAGTGGATCTTGTGTTATCTACTGTATATAGAGGTGTTATCAGTCATTGTACAGGAGGAGGTGAGCTGTGATATCACCTATTGTGAATGGTGAAACCTGTGTTATCTACTGTATATAGAGGTGTTATCAGTCATTGTACAGGAGGAGGAGGTGAGCAGTGATATCACCTATTGTGAATGGTGGATCCTGTGTTATCTACCTTATATAGAGGTTATCAGTCATTGTACAGTAGTGGGAGGTGAGCTGTGATATCACCTATTGTGAATAGTAGATCTTGTGTTATCTACTGTATATAGAAGTGTTATCAGTCATTGTACAGGAGGAGGTGAGCTGTGATATCACCTATTGTGAATGGTGGATCCTGTGTTATCTACTGTACATAGAGGTGTTATCAGTCATTGTACAGGAGGAGGAGGTGAGCAGTGATATCATCTATTGTAAATGGTGGATCCTGAGCTATGTAACTATATACAGAGGTGTTACCTGTCAGTGTAATCCTGTACTGATAATCAGACCACTGAAACGTCGTGACAGAAATTATGATTCTAGAATTAGGCCTAGTGGCCATTTTGAATATTTTTTTTAATTATGTGATATGGATAATTGAAAAAAATCAAAAAGCAAAACAGAAATATAAATCCATTTCACATAAAAACCGGATGTAATCACTTTCTGACGACACATTCCCTTTACAGCGACCTATTCATGTGCTTATTCTTCAGTCACATCACATAAATCACCTGGGAATTACTCAAGTCCTCGATCTTGTCTAGAAGGTCTGGATTCATGGAGAAGTCAATGTTCCAGCATTCTTCTATCCAGGCTTGTAAGACAACAAGGGATCGATGATAGATTTTGGCATCCATACAAGAGGGGTCTATGTCCTCTCTACAATCACATAGAAGAATTTACTAGTGAGAGAATGATTGATATATAGTGCATCAAATACTGGAAAGAGAAATAAAGTATGACAAATTAATCAATGCTCCCCCCTCTCTTTCCCCTTGTAAAACAGAAGAGCCACATTTCCCATGTGGGAAGCCTGTAATGTAATGAACATTGCCTGTTTGGCCGAATACCATTAATGTGGTATTAATTAACACCGCACACATATTGCCAGCCATAAAGTCATTTTAAAATCAACATCTTCTATTTCACTCTTATTAGGTCCAAAAATGTAGCTGTGATTAATTCCATAACCGTCTGTGTAGGGTTTCCTGGCTAGAACTTGGTAATAAGTATACCACTACTTTCAATGAGCAGTGAGCTCCCTCTAGTGGTGACTGCATGCGGTGCATGAGAGTGGGAGCTCCATAGGAAAAGCTCCAAGCTATGGAAAAATCCACACGGGCTGGAAATGTGTGCTTATTGCTCCTCTCAAGCTTTCAGAAAGTTATAACTTTTTTATTTTCTATCAACTTAGTCATATGAAGACTCTTAATTTTTTGTGAGACAAATTGTAGTTTTGAATGATAAACATTTTGCCATATAATGTAAAATGTGAAAAAAAAAATACAAATGGGGTGAAAAAGAGTCAAATCAGAGTTTTTTGCATTGTGCTATTAAAGGAATACTCGGGGAGATCAAAAAAGTTTAGTGCCCCTGCACTCGTACACTATAAAGCTGAGATGCCTAATACACTTCTATTATCTTTAAAATGCTTGTAATTAACTGACTGAAGCTGCCCCTCACCCCACCCCTGGGAGCTGCAGGCAAATCAGCAGCTTAGAGAGCTCAGTGCGGTGCCCGGCGGTCCGGAATACATGCAGCGGTGGTTTGGTGAGAATGTGTGAGTGAGCTTGTTTCTTTCTGCAGGTACCTTAATGGGGATATTGGGGGCTTCAAGGGAATAATGGGGATATTGGGGACTGCAAGGGGATATTGGGGACTGCAAGGGGATAATGGGGACTGCAAGGGGATATTGTGCGCTGCAAGGGGATAATGGGGACTGCAAGGGGATAATGGGGACTGCAAGGGGATATTGTGCGCTGCAAGGGGATAATGGGGACTGCAAGGAGATATTGTGCGCTGCAAGGGGATAATGGGGACTGCAAGGGGATAATGGGGATCATGGAAAGATCAGATATAGCGCATGTTTGGGAGCAAAAATTAATATAAGACATTGTCTTATTTTAAAGAAAACAGGGTAGTGGCTTCCACAGTACAAGAAAGGGAGCGTGACATCCCGAAGATGCCTGCTGTAACATCTATTCTCTCCTGGTATGCAGGGAAGAGGAACCGATGAACACAACAGGCAGCTTCTGGGACGTCATACCCTCCCATTCTTGAACTGTGGAAGCAGCTATTATAGGAGACTGACAGATACAGCATGGAGCTGCATGCTGGGGAGTAACGTCCCATACCTGAGGGGTGAGGAGCAGCTCCTGTCACTGTCAATTACAACAGTTCTAAAAAGAATACAAGTGTATTAGGCATCTCAGCTTTATAGTACATGACTACAGGGACAAGAACATTTTTTTTTTAACTCCCCAGAGTACCTCTTTAAGAGTACATGCGTTTCATATCAGGTTCAAAACGCGTATACTCCAAATTCATCTTTCAACTACCTTCTCCACAACATCTCATCATGATGCATTTTTTTTTAAACTTTTGAAATAAACATTTGATTATATAGGATTTTCTTCACGTGCTAGATCCACTAATTCCCCAGAAGTAGACATTTCAGTACAGATACTGATACCTTTACTAGCTCCCTAAGGCTGCACTTACACTGCATGGGTATTAAACATTTATTGTGCAGTGTATACAGTGTCAATCACTGGAAAAATTAGCAAACCCTTGACTGTCAGTTGAAACGATGTTTACGCTTGCTTAAGGATCATCTCTTGTTTACACAGAACAATGTGCTGCCGAGAGCATTGTGCTTCCGAGAACAATAGCAGCCTATGAGCACAGAAATATTGTCCTGTGTTCATCATAAGTGTGTTTGGATAGGTTGTTTTATTGAGGAATAAAGATAAGCTGCTGCCAGAAATCAGTAACCCCAGAGGTCACTCAAGGCCTTAGTGGCACCAGTAATGTGGACGGCCGGTAGGCCTCAGAAAAGACAATGCGCAGATATAGAGTTCTTCCATTTAAAGAAATCATCCTTTTAATATATATAAACAAGGAAAACCTTGGCATCGTGTTGTTTATCCTGTCCACAAGGAATTGCAGGAGATCCTTCTGAGAGCAGAAGTAGCGAAAGGCGTAGAAGAACTGCTGCACATAGCCGTCCACGACAGCGTTTCTGGGGGACAAAATACAGAAGGACATGAAAATGGGCGACCATGGACAACAAGGGACATATCAGAAGATACTAGGATATGTAATAGGTTATACAGAGCTGTTCTCCCTTAACAAGTATTTTACCAAATTCTTATATTTGTCATAAAATAACACTTCTGAAGAGTCTACTGACAATTTTGCATTGTGTTGTTCCCCCTGGTTACAACTATAACACCGATGCATTACCATTTTGAGGTGTGCCCCTACAAACACTGAAAAAGTAAGAAACTAAAAGACCCCCACACCCACATAAGGTTTTTCCCCCCAATGGGCTCCTATTAAATACTGTATGTGACCACCAACCACAATGGAACAAAGCAGAACCTACCCGACACCATGCTGAACACGTTCTTCCCGTGAAGTGCCGTCTTCTGCTACTGAGACTCAAGGCCCAGTTACACGGTACGAGATCGTGAACGATATTGCTCAAATGTCACGGGTTTGGAGTCGTTGAAACGACACCGTTAGGACGTCGTTGCGTTTAACACCGTGATACGACTACGATAAATTGTTGGATCGTTGATCGCAGGTTTGAGAACATGTTCTCAAATCAGACAATCCTCGATCAGCCAACCTGCTGCATCGTTGTGTGTGACACCGTGATAACGATGTCGTTAACGACTTCTCCTATTCACATCAGTGAACAAGTATCGTTCGCTGGGTTGTGCAAACGATACCTGCCCGCTACATCGTTGGTGCGTCGTCCACTATATCTACACGTGTGACATCTCACCAACGATGTCAAAAAGATGTCCTAACGACTGCGCTCTCCCGAGAGATCGTTGGTGAGATCTTAACGACATTGAAGCATATAACGGTACCTTTAATCTCTACACTCCATCAGCACAAATCAGTTCTAGAGTAAAACTTAGATGTCGCAAAATTATTGAGGCAACTTTAAGTTGTACAAAATGTTTGTAGCACTTAGTGCTCTTTCATCAGTCCCTCCTACGTTTTGAAGTGTGCAGAGCTTAGACAGGACGGAGTACGGCGGAGCACCCCGACAAATTCACCATAATTTACACTAGAAAATATGAGTGAAATTAAAATAGGAGGGTGTGACT